>CM036601.1:15374154-15974154 GCA_020745705.1 Hemiprocne comata
TCAGGGAGCTACACGGTGCCCGCCACCCGCACTATTCCCCAGCGTGGTGCTTCTGTGTAGCAAATAAGGTCTCATTGATCTTTTACCGTTTTAAATCTGAATGGTCATGCTTTGCCCTCTTGGTATTTTATATTTTGCAAGTTCTGCCAGCAGATGATCCAGAGGGCAGGGAACAGTTCGGGCAAAATTCACTTGTTTTCAAGCCTTTGTGCTTTCTCCAGACACCAGAATCTGACGTGAACCTTTCCTGGGTCTCAACCAACTGGACCCTGAGCAGTGAGGGGTGGTCAAACCTGGCTGAGCTCCTCACCCCTGTGGAAGGACTGGTTGTTGCAGCGACCCTGCTTGCTGCTAAGATGAGCAGGTTATGCCAGGGAGTTAAAAGAAAATACCAAAACACCCCACCTGGGGCGAGAGCCACAGAGCCTGACTTGTGCAAGCATGCCAGCGTGGCAGGGGCTCTAGTGTAGGCAGACACTGAGCAGTGTTTGCCCCTTTCAGATCCTTGTTTATTGCAGGCCCAGCTCCTCACCAAGACAGCACTTTAATCAGGAGGGATGACAGCATGCCCCTTTTTCTCCCCAGTTATTTTTCATCTAGACTTTGGGCCTCACACATCTGCCCTGCCGACGGATGTGTTTGTGGAAAGTCAGGGACCAGAGGCACCATCTGGGTGTTTGAGACTTTAACATAAAAAAAAACCACTATGGCATCAAGCAAGAAAAAAATATCCCCTTGGTATTTCAGTATTTGAAAGATGCAAGCAAGGAATAGAAGCAATTAAAACTTGCTTCATCCCATTATCTGTTATTTTAAGTGTCTTCTCCTCTTGTGTCCCATTTTAATGCACTTGCTGAGAATACTGGCTTTTTATTAGTCTCTCGGCTGTCCTTGGAACTCCTCTGTTCCCCTGTGGACACTCAAGTTTCATCTCCTTGAAGTAAGGAAATAGGACACTTTGAGGCAAAAACCCTGTGCCTGGAGTGATTTTTTTTTTTAGCTTTTTTTTTTACCAAAAAATAAAGTAGTTGCTGTTGTTCCTAGAATAAAGTCCTTTTGAATGTGGGATTCTTCACACCTGTGTCTTTTGTTGAGCCTGTCCCAATAACATGGGGCCAGTGTTAACCTCCACCAGCACTGTGAGGAGCAGTGTTAATATAGATCTATAAATCATAGAATTACAGACTGGTTTGGGTTGGAAGGGACCTGAAAGCTCATCTAGTTACAAACCCCCTGCATGGGCAGGGACACCTCCCACCAGACCAGGTTGCTCCCAGCCCCATCCAACCTGCCCCTGAACACTTCCAGGGATGGGGCAGCCACAGCTTCTGCTTCTCTAGGCAATGCAGACCAGTGTCTCACCATCCTCATAGTGAATAATTTCATCCTAATATCTAATCTACATCTCCCCTCTTCCAGTTTGAAACCGTTCCTGCTCGTTCTATCGCTACTAGTATAAAATAGCATCTTCTCTAGTGGCTATCACTGCGTGAGCCCCACACTCTCAATTTCGACACAGCCACATCTTGGAAACTGTAGAAACAATTAAAAATCTTGTCTGGGACCGGGTTGTGTGGCCGCTGTGCTCTGGCACCTCGGGGTTCGCAGGAGCCCCCGGCCTCCACGGGGTCCGTGTTGGGAGGACTCGCTGCTGCCGAGCCCTGCGCTCCTTGGGCCTAGAAATGGCGGAGAAATGGGCCAAGCCTGAACGGCCCCGAGCCCTGGGGCCTCCCCGGGTGACACTGCGGTGGCCGGGAGGCGAGGGCTGGCTCGGCCCAGGGGCAGGTCGCCCGGACCCCCGCGTTTCCCCAGCAACGCCGCGGTGCCAACATGGCGGCCGGGGCCGGGCAGGAAGGAGACCGGGAGGGGGGGGGAGTGGGAAGATGGCGGCGGGCGGAGGCGGGGTCGGTGATGGCGGCGGGCGGGCGGGCTCTATGGCGGCGGCGGCCGAGGCTGCGCACACGTGGCCCCTCCTCCCTCGGGCTGCGGGCGCGGCGGGTGCGCGAACGGCACCGGCATCGGCACCGGCATGGGCGTGCATGTAGAGACCATCGCCCCCGGCGACGGTAAGCCGCCGCGTGCACTCCCTTCTCTCTCCTTTCTTCCTCCTTTCTCCCTCCTCGCTGGGTCGGTCCCGTCCCGGTGTGGGTCTCGGTCCCGGTGGGCTGATGGTTCGTGTCTTCCCCACAGGGCGGACGTTCCCCAAGCGCGGCCAGACCTGCGTGGTGCATTACACGGGTGAGTGCCGCCCGCCGCCGGGCCCGCAGGGTGGGGCTGTCCCGCCGCCACCGCGGGAGGGTCGCTGCGGCCGGCCTGGTGACCGAGAGACGCGGTGGGGAAGAGGGGGCTGCCCCCCGCCCACCCCTCCGCCCCGGCTGCCTATGGGGACGCCGGGCTTCCCCCATGAGGGCGATCCAGCTTGCGGGAGGGGGTCCCGGTCCGTACCGGTGGGGTTGGAGGGGGCTTTCCCCTGGGGAAGGTTGTGCACCGGGGTGGGGTCTGGCTGTGCCCGGTGACCGTGGGAAAGCTCCGGTGGTCCTCATGGGAGCCGTCTGCCCCGCTGCCCCATCCATGGGGGGAAGGAGCATTCCCACCCGCATCCAGACCTCTTTTTTGGGGGTGCACCGGGAAATGGACAAGGGGGTGGCGGGGGGCAGCCCTGGCAGCGCCCAGCAGGTCTCTGGGGGGTCCCAAGGCAGGAGAGACCTGCGGCCCGAGACCCCCCCACCCACTCTCGGGGCTCCCGTGGGACACCAGTGATTTCCCCCCCCAGGAGCTTTTGGGTTTGCCACTTTGGAGCAGGGTCCCCCCTTACAGGGCTGCAGCCCCTTCCACACCACCATCCCTGCTGCCCCAGCCCTTTGGGTGACACCAGGGATGCCCGTGGGGCAGACTCAGACCCACAGCCCACCCCAGGGTATTTTAAGGGGCACCAGTCCCGTGGGGGGACCCCAGTGTGGGTAACACCGGGTGGTCTTTGGGCTTTGATGAGCGGCTGGCTGCCTCGAGAGCCAGGAAGGGTCATACTCTGCCCGGGATCCTCCAGCAAGCTCCGGGGGGAAAGAAACCAACCTTGGCACCCCCAAAAAATGCTTTGGGGGTTTCCTTCCCTGCTCAGCTGCCCTTTGAACAGCTCCAGCTCATCGGGTCGGCTGGGGTATAACAGATTGACCCATTTGGGGCTGTTTCTGCTAAAAAATGGTTCCCCTTCCCACCCCAGCACTTTCCACTCTCCCCTTGCCCACAGTGGGGAACCAAGGGTGCCCCTCTCTGTGGATCAGGGCCCAGGCAGGCAGGCAGGAGGGCTCGGCGGGCATCCAGCCCATCTGCTTCTCCTCTGTCTCCCATCCTTCCCGTTTCTCCCATCAGGAGGGAGAGGAAGCAGCTCGGTCTCCCCCAGCCGCCCCGTTTCCTCCGCCGGGGGAAGAACAAAGGGAGGTTGGCAGGCGGTCAAGTGGCTCCCGGTGGGCCAAGCCCTGCTGCCTGCCAGCCCTCCTGGCTGCCACCGCGCTGCCGGAGCTCTGCTGCTATTCCCAGCTCCGACCCCCGCCCTGGCAAGGGCTGCTGGAGGGTCACAGGCTTCCCGTCCCCACGCTTGGGGCAAAGGGCTTCCTGGTGACTTGCTCCTGACAGACCCTCCCCAGCAGTGATCTGCTGTGCGTGGGGGTGGTTCTCTTAATTTCCTTTTTTTGTTATTATTGTATCCTTTTGTCCTTTATCCCCCCGGTTCCCTCTGCAGGCAGCTTCTACCCCGCACCCCCCTGCCTCAGCAGGCAGCAGAAATCAAACACCTCCAGGCCCTGATGCCGCTCTCGTTGCTGAGCGCTGCGCTAGGGAGCGCGGCTCCCGGCAGCCTGCCCGGCGAGAGGCCAGTGCGGGGCCTGGCTCTGGCAAAACATTAGAAACCTTTGATTTCCTGGCCCTGGTGCTCGCTGAGCCTGCCATGTGCCACACTCTGAGGCTCCTTCCAGAGCCCTGCGTCGGCTCCATCCCCGGCTGCCCTTTGCTCCAGCAGTGGGGAGATCCAGCCCCTTGGTGCTCCATGATGCAGCTCCTGCTCCCCTGGCTTATGGATGTGCAGTGACTTGGTTAAAAACTGTTTTGGGGAAAAAAACAACCTGGTGATCCAAGGATGGGGGAGTGTGGGGAGCTGGCTTGGTGGGCCATCTGGCATCTGCTAGGACCCAAGGCCCTGCTCCGTGGGGGCAGGCCCTGCTGAGAGCAGCTATTTCATCCCAGGGGTGAGGGAGGGATGGACAGACAGCTCAGGAGACATTGGTTGCATGCACTGGGGTTGTGGAGGTGAAAGTGCATGGGGGGAGCTTTGGGAATTGGACCCTCTGCCCTTCCCTTGGTCCCAGGTCCCCACTCTTTGTGGGAAGTCGTGCCTGCTGTTGGCGGGGGCTCCCAAACAGCCTTTGATGTGAAATCTGCTATAGAGGGTTGCTAAGGAAGTTAAATCAAGGATAAAAGTTCCCTGATGTGTTCAGGACTGCTTGCAGCAACTGGCATGGGGGCCGTGTAGGAGGGAGTTGATGAGGAGGGGGTTGGGGGCCAGCAGCTCTGAGCCCCCCCTGGGTCTGGCTGCAGGGGTGGGAGGTGGGGCAGAGTGGGATGCTGCACTGGTACGGGTGGGGCTCCCCCAGTGCTGGGTATTTTGCTCCCCAGGAGCTGGCTAGGGGTGAAGAGAGCTGGTGGAAGGGGAAAGCTGCTTTTCGAGTGCATGGGGAGACCACGGCCACCCCACTGTGCTTCTGGAGGGGAAAAGGGGGCCCGTGGCCATGCTGGGGAGCGCCAGGATGGGAGCCAGTCCAACTTGGTCTTTCCTGAGCAGCAAAACTCGGTAGGCTCGGAGTAGAGAGATGGAAATACTGGGAGGGATGCTCAAGAAAACTGGTTGTCTCAGGTAGGGTAGCGGAGGGGGTTCTGCTGTTTCTCTCCAGCAGCCATGCATTGCTGCACGGGCTGGATGCAGCCCTGGCTCTGCCCGCTGGCTGCCCAGCTCCTGGCACGGTGGGTCCCTCTCAGCGCTGCCACGCTCCCAGCAGCCAAGGCTCTGTGGTTGTGAGACGTTTCCTATCAGGGTGTGTGGCTGCCGGGCGGTGGGCTGTGGGAGCTCAGCGCCTGCTCCCCTCCTGTGTCCAGCTGCAGGTGGGATGGGTGACAGGAAGCGTTGGTCCAGGCAGCTCTGGCCCTCCGGTATAAAGGTCTCGTGGAGTCAGGATTTAACCTCAGCTGGGCAGCCCCATCCTGAGCCAGGAGGTCAGAGCATGCCCTGGTCACTCTTGGTATCCCAGAGTTTTTGGGGTTTCCCATCCTGTCCCTTCCTCTGGCTGGAGCAGAGGTGCCTGCCTCACTGCTTCATTCTCTCCTGGGGAAGCTGGCTCCGTGCAGGAGCCCCTGGGCCAAGGATCAGGGATGGAGGGGGCGCGGGTGGGGCTCCCTGTCCCACCGGCAAAACCCGAACCTGCAGGTTTCTCTCCAGGGCTGCCTCTGCCTGCTCCAGCACCGCTCTCCGCCGCCTCTGCCCGCCCAGGGGGGACTGGAGCCAAGTCGCACGTTGCAGCCGGCGTCTCCCGGCTGCCGCCTGCCAAGTGTGGCAGAGACCTGGCAGGGCTGTGCTGCCAGCTCGGCCGGAGCTGGGGCTGCTCTCTGGAGCCCCCAGCTCCATCCTGAGGCTGCTGCAGCCCTGGCTGTAGGGCTCCATGCTTTTCCTTCCTCCCGTTCCTCTGAGACCCCCTGGTGTCCATACAACTCAGCCAAGACACCCGGGGGGGGTAAAATCTTTCTCTAGGGATGGAGGTGGGGCAGGTGGGTCTCCATAACCTACCTCCATGGGCTCTGTCCTCCGTGTGACAAGGAGCAAGGAGCTCTGCCCAGGGCTACAGCAAGCCAGGATGTGCCAGGGGCTGGTAGCTGCTCCTGGGGCTCTGGTGGGGAAACTGCTTTTGTCAGAGGATGCTTTGCCTCTGTAATAGGTTTAAGATCTCATTATCTCCTCGCTCAGGGATGGTAGGGATGAGGAAATGGTTGCTCATACTTGTCCAGGGCTGGAGAATTCTCCCAGGAGCCTTGTGGGCAGAAGAAATGCCAGAGATGAGGACATTGTGTCCAAAGAATCAGAGCCCCTTTGTTTTCCCCACTGGCCTGGGAATGGAATGTGGCAGGGATGAGCTCCCATGTGCGACCTGCACCTTGCTGGGCTGGAGGCAGCCCGAGCAATCCATCCCCCATGGCTGCGGCAACCAGCTTGGTCCATTAATCCCTCTTTCCCACAGCCAGGGTGCTGCCAGCTCCAGAGTGCTTCCTGAGGCTGGATTCAGCCAGGTGAGCTCGGCAGTGGGGTCAGGCAGTGCCGGCTGCTCCTGTGGGAGGTCTGGAGCACCTCCCATCCTGCTGACGGTGCCTTTCCACCCTCCTTTCCACCCCCCTGCCCGGGATGCGCTCCTGCAGGGCCCGGCAGGTCCCTGTTTGCTGTGACAAGCCAGGGGGGTTGTGCTGTGTGGCCTCAGGGGTTTTTCCTTTGTGGGTGCCCAGGGAGAAGGGCGGCAGGCAGGAGATGTCCCCTCTGCCCTTCTGCACCCACCCCAGCTCAGTGCGATGCCCGCGGGCTCAGAGCTGAGCTCGGGGTCAGCTCGTGTCACAGCCAAGTGGCGCTGCCGGTGCCAGCCGGTGTGGCCTGTCCCGTGTCCCTGCTGCCAGCGTCCCTGCCAGGCGGGAGGAAGGCCAGGGGACAGGAGCAGGGAGTGGTGCCAGACAGGGCTGGAAGCAGGTTCAGCAACAGAGAGATTTATCCTGGAAGGAGGAAATGAGACAAGTCCAGATTTACTGTTCCAAAGTCCAGGGCTACAGCATGACTGGCTGAGCTGATGCTTGAAGCCCTGGAAAGGGGATTTTTGCTTTCTGTGAAATTAAAAGCTTAATTCAACTCCCTGAGAGAAAGGTGGGCTTCTGGCCCCCACTGTTGGCATCTTCCTGCAGCCTAGAGGCTTTGCTACTTGTTATCCCTTCAAAGATGATGCATTTTTTCCCATTCCCTCCTTTCCTTTCAGCGTTTCCCATCACTGTGGCTGCCCATGTCTGTGATGCCCCACCCCATCTTTTGCACAGATGGATTTTCTCTTGCCCATGGGTGAAGGGAAACCATTGTGCCCCACACTTTGCTGGATCAGGTTGATTTTTTCAAGACCAGAGAGCAAGTTTCCAGACAGGAAAACAGGTTTTTGGGCTGTTTTGGGAAGTGGAGAACTGAGAATTTTTTGGAGGAGAGTTTAATATTGCCCTTACTCTCCAAGGCACTGGCTGTGTTAACGTGGAGCTGGCACTGCCTTATAGGAGCAGCAACTTGCTGCTCCTATAAGGCAGCTCCAGCTCTGAGATTCCCCAAGAAGGTCAGGCAGGGAGCAAGGGAGGGGAGGAAATTCCTCCTTAGCTCATGTTGGGGAGTTATATTTAGCCCTGGGGATATCAGCCTTGCTTAGCCCTCACCATGCAGCGTGTGCCAGGGGAGTAAGGGCTGCCCTGGGTGCATGTGTCCAGTGCTTGGTGCTACCTCTCCCCTGTTGTCATTCCTGGGGACAGGAATGATTTGGCTGAAGACCAGCGGGATGCAGCTGGGCACAGGGAAAGCTGGAGGCTGGCAGCAGCCGAGATGGGATGCTGGAGTCCTGACTCTGTTTTGGGTGCTCAAGGATGGAAGTTTACCCACGGCGAGGTGTGTTTGCTGGTGGGTTGGGAAGGACCAGGTCTGATCTTGCTGCCTGCAAAACGGCTGGTAGCCATG
Organism: Hemiprocne comata; assembly: GCA_020745705.1. Lineage (NCBI taxonomy): Eukaryota > Metazoa > Chordata > Aves > Apodiformes > Apodidae > Hemiprocne > Hemiprocne comata. Next base: position 15,381,938 of record CM036601.1, read on the forward strand.
CAAGGTGAGGAAGGGGGGTTTTTCACCTCCCCTCCATCTGCTCCTCTTGTCTGCCCTCAGTTCCAGCCCAGAGGAGTGCTTCTGTCTGGGTCAAAGCAGCCAGGAGCAATCCTGCCCTGCCCCAGGGCTGCTCCTGCTGGGCTGGATGATGCTCCCAGGGGTGCTGGTGGGGGTTTTCCCCACCCCGTGCAGGTGTTTCCCCATGGGAAAAAGAGGCTGAGCTGAAAAACATCTTTGACTCAGGGCCATGTGAGCCCTCCCAGGGGTGACTGTCACCTGCCTGGGCTGCCAGGTCACAGCCTGGTTCACACCAGCGTGCGTGGCTCTGTCCCTGTGTCACCATCGTCTCCCTCCCTCTCTCCCCAGGTATGCTGGAGGATGGGAAGAAGTTTGATTCCTCCCGCGACAGGAACAAGCCGTTCAAGTTCGTGATGGGCAAGCAGGAGGTGATCCGTGGCTGGGAGGAAGGAGTTGCTCAGGTGCCTGGTTCTCCATCTCCCTGGCAGGGCTGTGCAGAGCCCAGGGAGCTGCAGCGTGGGCAGAAATCACTGCGTGCAGCTCGTTCTCTGTTTTATTTTTTATTTTATTTTATTTTATTCCCCTGTGTTTTCCACCCCTCCGCCCCCTCGGCACTGGGAGGTGTGGGTGTGAATATCACCTTCTGCATTGCCACCTGCCAGATGGCAGGAATGGAGCAGGGCCGGGTCCCAGGAACACCTACAGCACGTCGGTGACTCAGCGGTGACATTTCTGCACTGAGTCAGCTCTGAGCGCGGGCGGTGGGAGCGCTCGGGCCTCCTGCTCCCGGCGGGGACGGCTCCTGGGCTGTGGAGCCCACGCAGAGGGGAGGGCTGGTGGGCACGGGCTCAGCTCCTGCCTGCCTGCCACCAGCTCCCTGTGCTGCTGGGGACGTGGCACCAGGCTGCTGGTGGCTGGGAGGAATGGCCTGGCACTCCCGCCTGTGCTGGGAACAAGGAAGGACATCACAAGCCCTGCTCCTTTTCCAGCCCATGCTGCCTACTTTTCATAGAGTCATAGAATTGTTTTGGTTGGAAAAGACCTTTAAGATCAAGTCCAACCATAAACTCAGCACTGCCAAGGCCACCACTGAACCGTGTCCCCGAGCATCACATCCACATAGTTTTTAAATCCCTCCAGGGATGGGGACTCCACCACTGCCTTGGGCAGCCTGTGCCAAGGCCTGACAACCCTTTTGCCCTCTCGCTGTCATTCACCTGGTGTTTGTGCCCTCTCCTGACATCCTTGTGTTTCTTTTCCTGCCCCCAGATGAGTGTTGGTCAGCGGGCAAAGATGACCATCTCCCCAGATTATGCCTACGGCTCTACTGGCCACCCAGGGATCATCCCACCAAACGCCACTCTAATTTTTGACGTGGAGCTCATGAAATTGGAATGACCTACCCCAGCACCCCGTCCTCGGGTAAGGAGGGACAGCTGCTGGTGGGGAGTCTTGAGGGACACTCAAGGCCCCCATCTTTTGCCTTGGACTAGTGTGGGGAGGTGGGATGTGGTGGTGGCAGTGGGGGGTTATGAGGAGGAGGGGCAGGTTTCTAGCTGTGAGTAGCAGTTGCTCTCAGGAGGGTGGTGAGCTGGGGGGTCACTGTGGTGGGACGAACAGTTCCCAGACTGGCAGAGTAGGTTCATGCCATGGAGGTGTTATGGTGCCAGCTGGCTGTGCCTTGGGTTCCTCATGTTGTGCTGCTGCACTGTGGAACTTGGCTGCTCACTCCCCCTCGTGCCTCTTGCTGCCTGTGTGTGGGTCCAGCAGTGTAGGCAGGATGGGGCTCTGCTTCCCCTCCATAGCTGGGGCTTGACTTCACATTTGGGTGCTCAGGCAGCGTGTGGTGAGCCCCACTGGTGAGCACACTCCCTCCTCTGCAGTCTCCCTGGGCAGGCAGTGGGTGAGCAGCTTTGTCACCCTGCCTCTCCTCTCTCCCAGCAGGTTTGGCACATGGAGGAACCCAGAATCTCAGCTTCAAGAAGAGTGCACATGACTTTGTACGGAGCTTTTCCCGATAGTCCACTACACTCATTGTATAACCTTACACCTTGATTGAATGCCTTTGGTCACTAAGCTTTGCGTCTGACTCTTCCTCCTTGTATCGTGTTTTTATGTCTTTTTAAACTATACGCCATAAACCTCAACTCTTTTTGGGTCAAGTTCTTGATCTTATTTTTTGTTCCAGGTGTAGATTACGTTTTACCAGTAGCACACAGGTGGGCTGACCTTAGCTAGGAGTCATTTGAAGAAAAGGAAACCTGGTAGTTAACTCATTTTGGTGCAGATCTTTAATGGTGTTTTTTCAAACCAGAAATTGCTGCTGCTGTAAAAGCCATAGCAGAGTGAGGCTGTCGAGGCTGGATGGATGCGGAGAGCAAGAGTAGTGCTAGGATTGTGTGTAGGAACCCTGCCTGGAACCGGGGTGGTGAGGGAGCAGAGTGGCCTTGCCCTGCTCCCGGGGAAGGACGCAGCATCACTGCCAGCACCGTGGGTTTGCTCCTGGGTAGGGGGGCTGCTCTGCCCCTGCTTCACCCTGCCAGCTCACAGTGGACCTTCCCTCCCTCCCCGCCCCAGCCTTCTTGGATTTATGGAGATGGCTTTCCATCAGAGCTCCACCACATCCTTGAACGTTCAGTAGCTTCTTTTAAAGGAAAACAGCAGGCGAACGGAAGGTGCTGGCTACAGGGCAGGTGGTGGGGTCAGCTCAAAGGAAGTGCCCCTGTCCCCACTCTCTCCCCCTCTGGAAAGGAACCATCAGACCCGAGTTGTGCCTGGTCTGAGCACACCTGACCACTCTCTCCTGACACCTGATGCTGGTCATCGCCGCTTGGCTGGTCTCACAGGCTGCATCGCTTCCCCGCTGCTGTCCTCTGCCCCCTCCCCCTGCTAGTGATTTGGTAAGAGAAATTGCCGCCGTTCACTTCCTCCTCCACCGCATAAAGGTATCAAGTTTTATTATTGCAATAAAAACGCTTTATGCTGGCTTTTCTCAACCCCGTGTCTTGGAGGTTTTTCCCTCGCCTGTCTGTCGCTCGGCACAGCGGGTGCTGTGCTGGGATCACGGGGTGCTGGGGGTGCTGGGAAGCTGTGCTGGGATCACAGGGTGCTGGGGGTGCTGGGAAGCTGTGCTGGGCTCACAGGGTGCTGGGGGTGCCGTGCTGGGGTGCTGGGCTGGGTTCATGGGGTGCTGGGAAGCAGTGCTGGGCTCACAGGGTGCTCTGGCAGCAGGAAGGGCTGGCCTCTGGCTGTGCTGGCTTGCCTTGGTGCTCGAGGCTTGGGTGCTTGGCCCTGGGAGCACAGAGGGACACCTGGGGCTCTCTGGGAGCTGTGGGAAGGTGATGGTGCCCTGCTGGAATTTACATAATTAATTGCCTTACCATAACTATTAAGCGTTGCCCTTGCAGCCTCTCAGGCTGTGGCTCAGCCTGGACTGGGAGCACGAAGGGCAGACGGATGCTGCTCCCAGGGTCCCTCCAGCTCCTCTCTGTGTGTTTATCTCAGTCCTCTTTGGAGGCTGGACCTGTGACATGGCAGAGCAGACCACCATGGACCCAAAAAACCTCTTGGGGGGTTTTTGGTGCCCCCTTAGTGATCTGGGCACCACGGGGTGCTGGCATCAGCCCCTCTGCCAACGGCCTTTGCTCCGTTTGCCACGATCAATAACGCGGTGAGTCCCGGCTCCCAAGTGGTTTGTTGGGAGCAAAGTTTGTGTTTGATGGGGGCCAGGAGAGGCTGGGGAAGAGTGGCCACAGGGCAGGAGTGGCTCTGCCTCCCAGGCTGTGTTGGGGAACGCCAGTGCCTGCACAGGGTTGCACAGGATCGGGGCCAGGCTGTGCAGAGGTTAGCACTACCCTTAATTGCTACTCAATTAAGCAGAAAAAGGAGCTGCTGGGACACCAGTATCATGCTCTGCTCTCTGCTGCAACCTCTTCTAGATGGAAACCCGAGGCAAGCTTGGGTTTCTCTTACTGCAAAGCTTTTTGCTTTAATTATTAACCAGTGCCACGCAGTGCTGTGGCTCCTGACTGGAGCTAAGCCAGGGCTGGGGGGAGCCCAGGGCCCTCGGGGCCAGCAGTTGCCCCCCTGCCCTCAGCTCACAGCCCCCCACAGCAGCTCCCATGGCACCCAGTAATACCTATGGACTGTGGGTCCTTCCAGCTCCGGTTCAGTGGGGATGAGGGATTCAGGGTGGGCACAGACCCCCGGGAACCATCTTCTGGTTGCTGTAGGATGTTTCCCTGCTCCTCCTGTCTGTGTTTATAGGCAGTCGAGCTGCTCCATCCTGGGCTGGCTGGGGCAGCCGGGCACCATTGGGCTAAAAATAACATAAATAAATAGAACACTAAATAAAACGCTTCCTCCCAGCCTGGCATGAGGAGCGGAGGCGAAGGGAGCCGGGACGTGCCCTGCTGCTGCTCCAAGGCGGGGCTGGCCCTGTGCCGGTGAGATCCTGGGCTGGTGCCACCAGCTCTGGGCCTGCCTGGTTGCTCACAGGACCCTGTTCCTGGGGACACAGTGGCCCGTGGCATTAGGAGCAGGGTGTCCCTGGTGGGTGCTGGAAGCCTGGCTCCCAGGGTGACACAGTGATGCCCGTGTCTATCCCGTGCCCTGACTCAGGCTTGCTCAGGTTTTCCACCTGTGGCGCGGGACTCCCACGGGGCTGTCACGCCTGGCGTGTGCCCCAAGGCCACCAGTGACAGGGTTGAGGGACACAGCATCCCGGTGACGACTGCGTCATCCCCACACGAGCAAGGTGTCAGCCCCCTGGGCACTGAGGTGTCAGTGGGGGCTGGCCCCCCATGCAGGGCTGCTCACAGGGGCCACCCCATCTCACTGCACCCCTCGTTCCCAGGCTGGGGCACCGAGCCAAGTGGTGATACAGTGGGAGGGTTGGCCACCATGGTGGCTAATGGGGGGCACAGCCACATCCTTCTCCCCCCAGGATGCCCAGACCCAGAGAAAGCCCTCCCAGTCCCTGTCCCTGTTCCCACCGCCAGCCCCACACGATCCAGTGCATCTTTGGCTTCCGCTTCCTCTTCCTCACCTGTGCCCTACGTGGTGGGGGTGGCCACCAGCTGAGCCTGCCCGGCCCCTCCCTGGGCTGGGCATGGCTATAAAAGCCAGGGACCGGGCAGAGGGTGGCACAGAGAGCTGGGACCTGCCGGCAGGTGAGTCTGGGGGTGCTGGGGCTGGGCTCTGGGGGTCTTGTATATTCAGGTCTGTTACTGCTGCTGGGCAGGGGTGTGTTGCTGTCTCTGGGCTGCCTGTGGGATCCTGCCCTGTTCCTGTGGGGCTTGGAGCTGGGACTGGATTTGACCCCTACACCCTGAGGTTTGGATGATGCATTTTTTTGGGCAACGTGATGCTGTGGGGCAGGGCTGGGTGGCACAGCCTTGCTGTAGGCACAGCGTGGGGCTCACTGGAGGGCAGAGGGGATGGATGGGGGCACAGGGGACTGCAAGGAGCAGTCAGAGGGGCTGTTCCCATGGGACATCCTACTCCTGATGTCTGGGTGATTCTGGAATGGCCCTGCTGGGCAGGTGGATGTGGGGACTGGGGCCTGCCACCAGCCAAGCAATTCCTGGGGAGCATGTGCCCAGCACACAGCTGCCCATGTCCCAGCTGCTGTGAAGTGGCAGAGATGGTGGCTCTGGTGACACAGCCCTGAGTCACACCAGAGACCTCAGGTGACAACCCATCTCCGGCACACAGGGCCAGGTATGTGAGTCGGGGAGGATGCTCTGGCAGAGGTGTCCTGTCCCTGAACCTCCCTGTCCCCGTCCCCAGGTACAGCCACAGCAGCAGCAGCAATGGCTACGCTCTACCCCTCCTTGGAGGACATGAAGGGCCACCAGATCTTGCAGGTCAGTGTCAGTACAGCAGCATTATGGGGGGGACTGTGAGCAGAACATGATGGCTCCCTGTGGGGTCTTGCCCTTGGAGGGTCTCTGGAGCCAGGGGATACAGCCTTGAGCACACCCCCTCTCTTGGCAGGCACAGGCAGCTGCTGGGGTGAGGACCCCCCCCACGACAGTGGCCACTGAGAAGCCAAAGCTCGTCACTGGCTCCGGTAATGGGGGGTGCCATCAGCTCTGCCTGTGGAGGGGCTGCTGGGGTGGGGGGTGATGTTCACCATGGGGGGATGCTAAGCTGAGACTGCCCACAGCTCAGTGCATGGGTAGGGGATGGGATTTGGGGTTTCCTTTCCCTGGTCCACCCCCTGCCATGTCCCTTGTTCTGGTGGCTGGCCCATGGTCTGGGGGGGGGGGTCCTGAGAGTTGGAGACCCCACAAGCTGAGGCCATTCTCGGTGTGTCCTCCAGCACCACCTGTGCTGTACCCCAACCTGGCCGAGCTGGAGAACTACATGGGACTTGCTCTCTCCAGTGAAGAGATCCAGAAGAACCTGCTCCCGGAAGGCAGCGCTGTAGGTGTCTGGGCTGGTGTCTCACCTGCCCTGCGTGGTGTCCCCAGGCCACAGCATCACTGCTGCAGGGGTCCTGGTGGGGCTACATCCTGCCTTGCATGGGTGGCAGCATCGCCCTGAGGGCTGATGTGCACAGGGCTCCATGTCCCTGTCAGACCCTCTAACCTCCCAACTCCACCACAGGCACTGACCCCCGCCGGGCCCTCCCCGGGGCAGCTGGTGGCCCCCCTGAGTGGGAACAACGCGGGGCTGCGGCGGGCAGAGATCAAGCCGGGTGTGCGGGAGATCCACCTCTGCAAGGACGAGAGGGGCAAGACGGGGCTGCAGCTTAAAAATGTTGACCAGGTGAGGGGCTGGGCTGGCATGGGGCCTCAAGTGGCATGGCACGGTGTGGCATGGCATGACATGGTGTGGCATGGCATGGCACGGCACAGCGTGGGTCACCGTGGTGTGGCATGACAGTACAGAGTGATGCACTGTGGCACGGCATGGCACAGTGTGACGTGGGGCACCATGGCATCATGCAGCATGGCATGGGATTGCATGGCAGGGCAGGGCACAGCATGACACAAGCGTGACAGTACAGCGTGGCATGACATGACATGGTGCATGACATGGCAATGTGTGACATTAAATGGCACAGCGTGCCACGGTGTGGCACGGCATGGTGCAGCATGGCACAGCGTGGCGCGGTATAGCAGGGTAGATGGCACGGCACAGCCATGGAGTCCCCTTACCAGCCCCATGCCATTGCTCCTCCTGATGTCCTCAGGGCATCTTCGTGCAGCTGGTGAAGGCCAACTCGCCGGCGGCGCTGGTGGGGCTGCGCTTCGGTGACCAGATCCTGCAGATCGACGGCAAGAACTGCACGGGCTGGAGCAGCGACAAGGCGCAGCGGGCGCTGAAGAAGGCGTCCCCGGAGAAGATCGTCATGGTGGTGCGGGACAGGTGAGCGGGCGGTGCTGGTGGTGCTGGTGGTGCTGGTGGTGCTGGTGGTGCTGGTGGTGCCGGTGGCGGTGCTGACCCCGCTCTCCCCGCAGGCCCTTCCAGCGCACGGTCACCGTGCACAAGGACAGCACCGGCCACGTCGGCGTCGTGGTCAAGAAGGGGAAAATCGTCTCGCTGGCCAAGGACAGCTCTGCTGCTCGCAACGGCCTCCTCACCCACCACTACATCTGTGAGGTGAACGGCCAGAACGTCATCGGCATGAAGGTAGGAGCAGTGCCATGGGGTGTCCCGGATCCAGCCAGGGCTGAGACACAGGGGCTGGAGCCATAGGGAGCTGCTGCAGGATGGGGGCTAAGCCAGGTACCCCACAGCACCCACTGCTCTCCCCTGCAGGATAAGCAGCTCACGGAGGTGCTGGCAGGGGCCGGGAACGTGGTCACACTGACCATCATCCCCACCGTGATCTATGAGCACATGGTGAAACGGTGAGACTGTGGGACCATGCTGCCCACCCCCCGGCCCTATGTGGGCCCCTGGGACCTTCCCTGGGCTCCCTACACTGAGCTTCTGTCCCTGTGTCCAGGCTGTCAGCAGGGCTGGTGAAGTCATCCATGGACCACTCCATCCCTGACCTCTGATCCCATCGCTGCCATTCTGCTGTCCCCTGGGGCCAATGCAGCCCCTGCAACCAAGCCTGCACACACTCCTGGAAGCTTGGAGGGCCCACTGAAGGTACCCCTGCAGCATCCCCAAAAGAAGCTGCTTTAGCCCCAAAACCCTCATCCTTGCAGAGGCTGGTGGCTGCGGGGTGGCATGGGAGACCACAATCTTGTGATGTCCCCTGCGTCCCCCCGGCCCTCTCCTCCCTCTCCTCAGCAGGGATGGGGCATGTACCTCTTCCTGTCCTGGGGTCCCTGTGTCCCCTCATGTCCCCAGAGGCTGGCTCCAGCCAAAGCAGACACAGACCCAGCGACGTTTATTACATCCACCACAGACAGCGTGTACAGGACAGGGGAAACCAGAAAAAGGGGGGGGGGGAGGTTACAGCTTTTCCAGTTCTGTATTTAAAAAATATATTATATAGATTTGTCTTTCAAATATAATCGTTACATTTATTTCTTGGCAAAGCTTTGGATAGTCTAACAGACATGTACACAGATCCACGAATACATTGCACGAGAGGCGTAGATCCCAGCTCCGCTTGCCCCGGCCGTCCCAGCTGCCTCTTCTCCCCAAATCCTTCACCCGGCTCCGGGTGCTCAGCGGCTGCTGCTGCCTCCACAGGATCCCAGCGTGGGCAGAGCTGCTGCCCCGTGCCCCGGATCAGGGATGCGGGACGTGGTGTGCCAGCACGGGGACCGCTGGATGCCGGCGGGCGGAGCGTCCAGGGCGCCCTGTGGGCAGCACCCATGGGTGATGGAGAGGGATGGGGTTGGGGAAACACTGTTAGTTCAAGTCACGAAGAAGCCACAGACATTCGTGGGGGTGGGAAGGCTGCGTACCCAGGGCAGCCCCAAGTCCAGCACCTCGCCAGCCCCCGCTGAGCAATCGTTGCTGTCTTTGCTTTTCCAAAAAAAAAAAAAGGCATTTTCCTTTAATCCAGAGGCCACCAGCAAAGGGGGGATTGGGCTGGGGCAGGCAAAGGCTCTCGGCTCTGCCTGCGTGGCCCTGCCTGCACCCCCGTCGCTGCCTCCCAGGAAAGGCATTCCCGAGCTCCAGCACAGGGCAGGATCACCAGCAGTGCCCCTGCTGGAACTGCAAGAGCCCCTGGTCCAGCTCCACAGTGGCCACAGCCAGGGCTGGGGTCCCCCCACCACCCGGGCACCCCCAACAGCCAGGCTTCAGTCTGTACCGAAAAAAAAAAAGTGAACATAGTGCAAAGCAAAGGGAAGGAGGGACCGAGGCTTCCTCTGGCCTCCCTCAGTGGAGCAGGAGCCACAGCCGGTTCTGTCCCGGTGCCTGGAGACAGCTCCCGAGCCACGGGCGGCTTGAAGAGATGCCGAGCAGAGCCCGGCTGGGGAATCCTGCCAGAGGGATGGGGACGGACACTGGAGAAGGTTGGTGGGCCAGGATCTGGCTCCTGCTGCCTCCAGAACCAGCCCCACATCTGGGCAGGTTCCCACCAAGGTCCTGCCCGCAGGCAGAATGTGCCATCACGGTGCAACTTGTGCCTGGAGTAAGAAACGCAGCCAGGGTGGGTCCTACTGCACCCCCCCTCCCCCCAAAATGGCCTGGTGGCTTTTTTCCATCGCCCACCCTGGCTGCAAGGACAATGGGCAAGCAAGAGCAATGAAGTCCAAGCCCACCCAGCGGGGTGCAGCAGTGTGTCCATCAGGCGGGGGGGGTCATGGTGTGATGCTTGGTGCCATGTTCCACATTGCTGCTGGGCACCTCTCTTCCAGCAATGGCCCTTTCCCTCCTCCATGACATGGTGGGGGCCAGCACCCCCCGATGCACCTGCAGACCCTTCCCTCCCTCCAGCTCCCTCCCATCCCCCAGGGCTGCGTAACAAGCCGGAGCTGACGAAGGCCCCTGGGATAACGGGGACACGCCGGGGCTTTACAATCAGCTGTCGGGTCCGTGGGGGCTGGCAGGGGGTGTCGGGGGGGTGTCAGGGCTGGGCGCTGCCCCCGGGACTGGCGACGGGGCGACAGCCCATCCTGCGGATGGAGTGGAGGGCCACGGTGCAGCAGCCCCTCAGCAGCGAGCTGATGTTGTAGATGGGCTGGTCCTGCCGGCGCTGCGAGCGGCACAGCCAGGCCACCGTGGGCACCGCCGGCACCACCACCGCCAGCAGATCCACGATGAAATGGCGGCTCCAGTAGCTCTTGGAAGGGGTGGCCTCGCAGCCCTGCACTTCCGGCTGCGTCTCCTCCTCCGCCGCGCAGGCGATGGCCACCGAGGGGCTGGCGCTGGGGGGCTGCCGCACTGCTGGGTTGCAGGTGACCCCCACCTCGGCCCTGGCACTTGCCATCGTGGTGTCGGGCTCAGTCGCCAGCAGGTCCGTAGCCCCAGTGGGGTTGGAGAACTCAGGACCGGGCATCACGTCTTCCATTTCAGAGACCCAGGCCGAGGTGGGGCTGCCCAAGCTGCAAGCCTGGGACTTCATCACCTTCTCCAGGATGGTGTCCAGGTCAGGCTGGCAGGGCACAAAGTCTGTCTGGATGGCCCGCTCCTGCATGCAGCTGGCCTGCACCCCTGCCTCCACGCTGCCCCGCAGCCCCAGCAGCTTTTCGTAGGTGGAACTGGGGGGCAGGTGGGCACCAGTCTCGCCCCCCACCTCCAGTGGGTCCGTATGGCTGGGAGCCTCCTCCACCCCCACAAAGCCACTGTCAGCCCCCTCGTCCAGTGAGATGGTCTGTGAGCCCCCCATGTTGCGGTCCCCGGCCCCCTGGTCGCTCAGCTTGGTGTAGGTGGAGCTGCGGGTGAGGGATCGGGCCGGGGACCCCCCAGCTGACTCGCCAGCCCCCTCCTCCTTCAGTGCCCCGTTCTGTGCCACCTCCATGCTGTGCAGCAGCGTCTCCAGCTTCTTGTTCTGGATGTTGATGTCCACGAAATACTTCTGGAGCCCCTTGTCCTTCTCCAGCAGGTTGTTCTTCACTGTGTCGATGACCTGCTTCAGCTGCTTGATCTCCTTGCGGGCTTCCTTCAGTGCCAACTGGGCTTCCACGCGGTGACACTCCTCCTCGATCCAGTCCTCCTGCATCCGTGACAGCTGCGTCTTCAGGTCCTCGATCTCAGCATCCCTACGAGAGACAGGGAGGGCACGGCCATGGCACTGAGGGGGCTTGGGGCCAGCTCCTTCCTCACCTGCCCAGCACTGAGTTGGAGCCAGATCATCCAGTAAAACCCACAGCTGGGACCCAGGGATGGATCCAGGGGCTTGGGGACCTTTGGGAGGGATGCGTGGAGACCTTCAGGAACAATGTTCAGAGACCCTCGGGAGGGATGCTTGGCCCCTTCCTGGAGTGGCTGCAGAGCCCAGGGCTGCGTGGGGACAGGCAGGTGCCCCAGGCGGGCACATGGCAGCTGGCATGCCAGCGAGGACATGCCTAAGCCCGAGAGGAGCAGATGGGGATTAGCCACCCTCTGACGCTGAAGTTCAGAAAAAAGCGTGGCAGAGACTGAACGGGGGGCACAGGGGAGAGCGCAGCCACCACAGGTGGGACACACGGGCTCTGCAGCCCCCAATTCGTGGCTCCCTGGTTGGGTGGGCAGCAACGCCAGATGTCCACGTGCCTGCAAATCCATGAACCTACTGCCTGGGCATGAGCCCAATAACAAGACATGGCACTAGGGCCTGAGAGCCCCCAGGACGAGTCCCACACAGCAGCTACAGGTGGCAATGGCTGGTGCTGGGACCCCTTCTGGTGGCTCCCATGCCAGGGGGTCTGTACCCACTGCCCCCATGCTCACCTGTCCTGCAGCCGCTCCTGTGTGTCCTTCAGGCGAGCCTTCAGGTGCCGGATGCAAACCTCCTTCTGCTGCAGGGGTGTCAGGTACTGCTCTGGGGTCGGTGGCTTTATCCCATGGTTGTCACTGCACAGGTTGTACTTGGACGAGCGCCTGCGGGGACACAGCTGTCACCCACCTGCCAGTGCCAGCGCCGGCACGGGCTCGGCGGAGGGGCCCCAAGGGATGCTCTTGGGGTGCAGGGGGTGAATCCCAAAGGAGCCCTGTGGATGGGAGGAGCAGGTTGGGTGTCTCAGGGTGCTGTGAGCCAGCAAGAGGGTGGGTGCACCTCCCGACTCTGCTGGTGCTGCCCATGGTCTCTGAGCCCACCGCAGAGCTGAGGCTCTGTCGGTGCAGTGGGAGCACAAGCAGGTGGGCACTGAGGTCCCTGTGTGCCCAGAGCAAGTCTTCTGTGGAACGACAGATGTGGATGGAGAGCCTGGGATGGGATCAGCCCCATCAGAGATGGAGTCAGAAGATGGGTAATGGGAGGGCTCGGGATGGAGCAGGTCTGGAGCTGGCAGCTGTCCTGTCCATGGAGAGCAAGCTGTGGCATCTGGCATCTGCTCTAGGCTGGGACAATGGCACGTCCAGACCCTCTTTGTGTCACTGCCAGGGTGGATGAGGTGATGTCTCTGGCCCAAAGCCCAGGGCAGTGTGAAGAGCAGGGCCTGGCCAGGGACAGGGGACTGGGCTGCATGTCTGGGCAGGGAGACAGGCTGAGAGCTGTGCAGAGCACGAGATGCTCTGGCATGGCACAGCAGGGTGGACCAGCACCCTTGGACATGGCAAGACGGACCAGCACCCCTGGGCGTGGCAGCAGGGTGGTGGGGACACTCTGTGCACACCAGCAGGGCAGCCCCAAACCCCTGTGTGTCGTGACAGACAGTCCAGCAGCACCAGTAACCTCCAGCCAGAGACATAAGCATTGCATTCAGAGCAGCCAGGCAGGACTGTGGCCTCACAACCCGTGGCAGCAGCACAGCCACCGGTCCCTGCTGCAGCTTACCCTTGGGCCCATCATTCCCTCCTAGACTTGGTGCCACCTCTGGGTGCTGGGAGGTGGCTGGGGACAAGCAGGAGGAGCCCAGCCTGGGTGGCTGAGCCCCCCCAATGACAAGCCAGGCTGCCACCTGCTCTTGCCAGATCTCCACCAGGCAGCAGGAGGGGATGGAAATGAAGCTCTTATCCACCACACCCTTGGTCCCAGAGGACCCTGGGTGCCCCTCAGGGTGCAGGAGCAGAGGGGGGGGATGTGTGCAGTGTGCAAGCCACAGCCACGGCAGGACAGAGGGAAGGGGACAGGGTGCCAGGCTGGCAGGCGAGCGGACGGGGAGGGAGAAGACACAACAACAGTGATGGAGAGGTTTGGAGGAAGATGGTGGGGGTCTTTGTGAGACACACAAGCGGCTCCTCCAGCTCCCCCAGCCACCAGCTGCACAGCCTCTCTCCATCAGCCTCTGCCCTCCTGTCCCGCCGGGCACTGGCACCACGGGTGTCCTGGTCCCTACTGCCTGGGGGGACACCCGGCAGCCCCCCTGGGGCCACGGGTGATGGGTTACCTTGGGGTGGGGCTGCTGTCGCTGCCCTTGTAGGAGCCCGAATTGCTGCTGCTGCTCAGCGAGGAGGTGCCGTAGGTGTCCCTCCCGGGGGGCGAGGGGCGCCTGGAGGCAGGGAGAAGAGGCTGTGTCTCAGGCCGAGTGGCTGAGGGCGCTGAAGACTTAAAGAAGGAGGCAAAGCCACTCCGTCCATAAACCCCGCGACTGCCAACCACCACACCGAGAACACACAAGACAAAAGGACAAAACAAACAGCAGGGATCAAAATGGCACGGACACGGCGACGGGCACAAAGGCAGGGCTGGAGGGGGGGTCTGCCCACCCGCTTTCCTCCTCAACGTGGCATCCCCCAGATGCCAGCATGGCATCCCTGTCCTCAAGGAGCAGGAGCCCCTGAGGACCTCGAGCCACCCACTGCCAGCTTAGCACCCAGACGTGGGCAGATCTGCCTTTTCTCTCTGCCCGGTGGCTGCCAGTTCCTAAATAATGGCAGCCCAGGTCATGGAGACATTTTGGGGGGAATAAATGCTTTTTTCTTCTTTTTTTCCTCTTTTTTTTTCCCCCCTCTTCACCACTGCAGCTCAAGGAGAGCCTTTCAAGGGCTCACACACCTTCCAGCTTGATCACCCCAACCTGTGAGCTGTCCAGGGCCCCCCACCATCACCTGCCTTTGCCCGGATGGACAGAGGGGCTGGTCCCGGCTGTGGCAGACGGACAGAGAGGGACGAGGGGTGCAGTGCTCGGGGGGCTGTGTGCACCGGGGGGGACGTGCTGTGCGGTGGACAGCGACATGCAGAACCCCCTGAAAGCTGAGCTGGGGGTTTGTGCTGCCAAGTGGCAGCTGCTGGTGTAGGTGGGGATCGTTCCCTCCAGCTGGAAGAAGCCCCGGGCAGGCGCCGGTACCCAGTCCCGGAGGCTGAAGCATATTCACCTTCGTGACCCGGTGGATGAGCGCCTGCTCCCCGGCAGAGACATGGCCACGGTGCCACGGGTCCTGGGCACGGGGGAACTGCGGGATAAAGGCAAGAGAGAGAGGAGGTGAGGGCAGGGAAACGGCTCCAGTGAGATGGGAAAGCTGCCAAGTGACAGTGCAAGGGTCAGCCCCTGCACCAGGGCATCAGTTTAGACCCTGGGGCCACCTGTAAGGGGACAGATGTGGACTGCATCCTCTGCACATCTGGGCTGTGCTCCCTGCCTGCCTCCCACCACCCACAAATGCTGGGATGCTGCGTGCCTGGGGTCCTTCCCTTGCAGGGCACTCTGTGGGCACAGAGTGAGGGCTTCCTCCATTGTTTTCTCCATGGCTTTAAACTGGAAGAGGGGAGATTTAGACTAGATATTAGGAAGAAATTATTTGCTGTGAGGGTGGTGAGACACTGGCCCAGGTTGCCCAGAGAAGCTGTGGCTGCCCCATCCCTGGAAGTGTTCCAGGTCAGGTTGGATGGGGCTTGGAGCAACCTGATCTAGTGGAAGGTGTCCATCCCCATGGCAGAGGTTGGGACTGGATGATCTTTAAGGTCCCTTCCAACCCAAACCATTCCATGATTCTGTGATGATTTTATGATTTATAAAACCAAACAGAAGCACAGCAGGTACTTGCCTGTGGTACGAAGCCCCTTTCCCACCAGCCTCCAGGCAAGAGACAAGCTTCCCAATGACCCCAGATCCTTGTCCCTGCTGGGGAAGGCAGGGCTGCTACAGGGACACAGGATGCCCACAGTGGTGCCATGACTCGGGTGGGATGAGGGCTCTGACACCCAGCCCCAGACCTTGCCTCGGGCGGCTGTGCCCACAGTGTGGTGGGCACCTGCTTTTCCTTAATTAAGTCAGAATCTCTCATTCACGAGTGAAATCAGGTAAGAAACACAGATCCCTGGGTGATGTGGCAGCAGCAGCTAATCCCTCGGGAAGCAGAGAGCCCGTTTTCCTGTAAATAAATAGGCCAGATCCAGAGGCTTGTAGCAACTGGCAGGAGCTGCTGGAGGAAGCAGCAGTGGGGACGTGAACTGCTGCAGTGGGGGGGAGCTGCAGAAAATATCTGCTCAGCACCATCCTGTTGAGCATCCCATGGTGCTGCTGCAATGCTCACGTGTGGCCAGGCTGTGGAAGGGCACCCTGCAGGCTCCCTCCCCATCCCCAAGCCCATTCACGATGCCAGTTTTGTCCCATGGCAGCTCCAGCCCCAAGCAACGCAAGTGATGGGACCAGCCAGCTGATAACCAACTGATCTGGAAACACCACGTGCTGCTTGGCCCTGCTGCAGGGGAAGGTGAGGAGCGGGACAAGGGGGAAGTCAGGAGAGGAGGAGGGAGCACGGACAGCTCACCCCATGCAGGCTCTGGTTTCTCCAGGCTACCTCCTGCCTGATGCTCTAAGCCCAGAAGGGCCAGCCCAGGCCTCTCCTCTGCCCGGGATTCGCTGCTCCTGGATCCCCAAATCAAGGCACCGAAGAGCCCGGAGATCCGGAGCAGAGGAGCCGGCACTGTGCAGCCCCGGTGAGCCCCCAGCCCCGGCCAGCACAGCGCCCCACGCCGGGGGCTGCTAGCATGCCCGGGACACAGCGACCGCGGGGTCCTGCTGCTTCCCTCAGGGATGGATTTGTCGGGGAGAACCTGGGCAGAGGGAGCTCTTTCCTGACGGATAACAGCTCCCGAGTCGACAGCGTGCGTGGCCCGGCGGCTGCGGGCTTCGCTAATGCAGCAGCGTGAATCAGCATCCAGCGGGAGCCGAGCGCGGCCCCGGCGCGGTGGGAGCGTTCTCAGGCGCGGGGCTGCGGCACAGCCCGGGCTCCGGCTGCGGGGACTCCCAGAGCTGGGCAGCGGGGCCAGCCCCTCCCTGGCTTCTCATGCTGCAGGGTGCTCCCCGAGGGTGCTCTCAGGCAGGGTCTTTTCGGGAGATTTGCGGCCACGGGGGTTAACTCCTTGCCCTCTCACAGCCTCAAGGCCCCTGGCACTGCAGCGCTGCTGCCTCCTGCTCTTGCCCATCCCACACGCCAAACCGCTCTGTTAACACCAGCACCAGGCAAGCACCAACACCACAGAAGAGCTGGTACCACCACGGGGGCTCCTACAAGCACCCCACGCTACACCTCAGGCGCCTGCCCCAGCATCCGCAGCTGGATGCATCAGCACCCCCAGGCTCTGTGGGGAAGCCAGGATTCGGCCTCACGCCTGGAGAGTTCAGCTCTTCCTCCTCCTCCTCCCACTGCTGCAGACTCACCTGGCACCCACACCAAGGCTCGATGCCTCTCACAGGGCCGGCAGGTTTAGCAGGTGAGAAAGCCCAGAGCAGCCCCGTGCTGCTGCCTCAGGGAGCTGGGTAAGGGGCTGCCAGTGAGCACCTAAATCCCATGGACATGGGAGAACCACCCTGCACCCTGCCCAGCTCTCCATCTCCTAAAGGTGCTGGGCTGCCCATCCCCTCCCAGCTGGGCAGTCAGGCTGCCTCAGGGCGGCTTGACTTTAATCACCAGTAATAAATTATCACTGTCTTTATTCCCAGAGAATCACTAGGCTACTTCAGTCTCCCCACAAGCCTCACCGTGCCCACAGGCTGCCAAGGACAGGCACATCACACAGACTTGGCACCAACGCAGGAAATACACCTTCTCACATGGTTCATGGCTATTTTGCACCCACAGGCAGAGGGAATCACGTCTTTGCACTCAGAATTGCCACCATGGCACGGACCAGGATGAGCAGCTACAGTGCAAAGGGAGCCACGCCACCAAAGCAAGAGGAAAGCCAAGATTAACTCACCAATAATATCTAAAAACCATCTAATAGATGGGGCTTGGGGCAGGAGTCAGAGCAAAGTTGCCAGGGCAAGTGGAAAAAAAGAAATCCCATCAAAACATGGGGATGGGAAGCAAGCCAAGCCAGGCAGTAGAAGGGCTCATTGCTCCGGGTCAGAAGCATCAGGGATGAGGCCAGCAGAGCTGTCCACAGCCAGGCCCACATGGGAAGGCAGCTCCTGCTCAGCAAGGGAAGAAAAACCCCAAAAATTAACATCAGGAGCCTCAACAGCAGGAGAGAAAACCTGCGGGGCTGGAGGATGATGTGCCACAGCCAGTGATTCCCAGTCTGCAAACCCCAAGTCAGGCAAAGGGTGGATGAGATGAAGCCAGGTCTCATGTGCCAGCTGAGACGGTGCAAGGAAGGGATTTCCTCCACCTCGTTTTCATCTTTGTAGAACAAAGAATACAGGGACCGACTTGCAGGACAGAGAAGAAACATGGAAGAATCCCTTCCTTGTGGGTTGATCTTGATGAAGACAGCTTGTGCCCCAGGAGAGGGGACATGTCCTCAGCCCAGGCTCCAGAGCAGCAGTAACTCAGCCTCAGAAACAGGCAGTGAGCCCAGCAATACAAACTGCAAACCCTGATCCCTGCAGCCAAGGGATTCATCCCTGCATCCGTAACCACACCAAAACACAGCTCGGGGACAGGCAGGATGAACACTGCCTGTTGCAAGGTCTAACACTCTCCTGGAGCCACCAACAGCAAAATACCCTGCAAACCTCCCAGCCCATAGTGGAACAGAAAGGCACCTCTTGGAAAAAACAACATCACAAAAACATGCTTATTCTGTGCAGCAGAACCAGCCTGGGGAATCCACGCTAAACACAAGCACTGGCCCTTGGTAAGGAGAGAGCTGGAGTTACTGCACGAAAAGCAGTAGAATTGCAGCTCAGACATCATTTTGGAATTGCTGCCCCACAGAGATGCCTCTTTGGCTTGAATGCCACTAGGTCCCCATGCCACGCCAGACTTCCCAGCTGTGCCAGTGATGGAGACAGAGCTGGGCAGGTATTACTCCTCCTAGAAGCTTCCTATATGGAAAACGTGGCAACAGGACCCCTGGAGAGACCCTCACCATCACCTCAGTGACAATTCCTCAGCCTGCTCCCCCAAAGGTTTTGCCACTGCAGGCTCTCACTGCCAAGGAGCCTCCCTCTCTGCTAGACTCTACATGGCTCAGAAGGCTCCACTGCTGCACAGGCCCCAGTGGCCCCACCAGCTTGTCCCATCCCTGCAGGGAACACGCAGAGCAGGTGGGAGAGCAGGCAGGCCCGTCTGGCAGCTCCAGCCCCAGCCCTGAGCACACAGCCACCCCAGCCACTGCGTTTCCCTGGATTCCTCACTCACTGCTTCTTTTGTTGGGTTCCCATCACCCTGCCCGCCACCGGATTCCCTTGTTTTCCTTGACACATCCGGCATTAGGAACATTTTGCAGTGGTGGCACCAAGCCCAAGTGTCTATGAGCAGCTTTACAGATTCCACAGAATCCTCAGGAGAAGAACTGTGCCTTCCCAGCGGGTCCCACCCCACGAGACCGGGAGATTTTCATCCTTCCAGTACTAACAAGATTAAAAGCAGAGAGCAACAAGGGGAGGGAAATCATAGCTTTGTTTTTCTAGGGAACAAAAAGGGCTCCCAAGGAGACCTCCATGCCTTTCTGACACAAGGCCCTGCGTTTCCTTCACACTAAGTGCTGAACATGGCAAACAACCAGCAACCTGATGTGGGACCAAGCTCTGCACCCCTGAAACGGCAACAACACCAGGATCATTTTGTTTGCAAAGGGACTGGGATGCAGTTGGGTGGCGGTGGGAAGGAGCAGGATCCGGGGCCAACTCCAGCAAAGGAGAGAGTCAGTGCCATGGGGACCATCCAAGCTGCTGGAAGCAAACACCAGCTGCCCAGGCCTGTGCCTGTGCTCCTCCTTCTGCCACAGGGGATGTTTTGGGAGCAGGGAGTTTCCAAGGGGGCACCAGTATCTCCAGGGGCTGGGAAACTCTGCTCCCTGCTCCAGCAGAGACAGGCTCATCCCACAGCAAGCAAAGCTTTACCTGGGTCCAGGACAGAGGGAGATGCTCCAGTTCACACCAGAGCAAAATGCTCGGGGCAAGAGCAGGGACAAAAGGCACAGGATGTTTATGCAACACCCCCAGAAAAATCAATTCTGCTAAGAGTTGTTGTATCACGTAACAAAACACAGGAGCACCTCCTTTTATTCTCATTTGTTATAAAATGCTGAGTTGACACCCAGAGATTACAGGAAAACAGAGACCATTCAAAAAGATCGGGTTATGCAGCTCATCACTTTTCCAGCTGACTTGGCTGCAGTGCCAAACGGGGAGGGGGACAATTCCTGGCCTTCATTAGCTAAAAATAAGGTGCCTGACCAGAGGGAACAGGCTAGTCCCTTGCTGGGGCCTCTGGAGGCAAAGGGAAAAGTGAAAAGAGCTTCACGACAGATGCTGTAGCAGCAGCAGCTGTCACAAAAGTAGGAGCAGGATACCTGGGACAGAGACCCTGAGGCTGAACCCAAGGCTGGGAAGGTCAGGATGCACACAAGGTGCTCTGCTGGGGAGCTGAGCTAGGGACCCAGGAGCAGAAGGGTACGTTGGGATATACAAGCAAAAACATGGCAGTGAAATCCAGCTTCCAGCCCAGCAGCCCCTCCTCCCCTTGGCACAGTGGCAGCCGGTGGAAGCGGGTGTCCCCTCACCCCCATCCACCTCAAACCAAGGACGATGGGGACAGAGGACAAGCCTGGGGGGCTCTGCAGCGCTGGAATGGCCCATCTGAACAACCTGCCAAACCTCCCGCTGCCACGCACCCCCTCCTGACCCTCCCCCCCCAGCCAGGAACCCCGGCAGCCCTGGAAATCAGGATTTGCACCTTCCTGCACAAGGTCACGGCACGACGCACCCATCGCCGAGGGAAGGGTGGGAGCGCCGATATTTTACAAGCACGACAAATGCCCAGCAGCAGGTTTCTGTACCACAGCCCGGCAGCACTGACCTTGCGGGGAGGAGAGGAAAGGAGCAGCCCGCTCATCAGGCAGCTTCTGGATTTTCTGCGGCCCTTTGGAGCTGGAGCATTAAGCCATTAAGTAATACAATCTCAGTTGCACAAAAGCTCCAGCTCCTGCAACACCCCGTGGTGCCAGGAGATATAGTTGGATGTTGTATGAGCAGACGTGGGTCTGGTGCATCCTATGGTTGTCTGGTGCATGCAGGGAGGGTCTGGTGCATGTGACGGGGGTCTGGTGGCTGCAGGGAGGGTCTGGTGCAGGCACTGCAGGTCTGACGAGCATGATGTGTGTCCGATGCATGCCGTGTGGGCCCAGTGCACGCAATACGGGTCCAGAGCTTGTGATGCAAGAGCGGTGGTGCATGATATGGGTCCTGGTGCATGTGACATGGGTCTGGTGCATGCTGGGTGGGGGGTCCAGTGCATGCACTGCAGCTCTGGCGGGTGTGCTGTATGTCCAGTGCATGCCGGGGGGGTCCGGTGCAGGCAATGCGGGTGTGCTGCGGACCCGATATGTGACCCCGCCCCAAGCACTCCTTGTTCTGTGGATCCCCCCCCGGCCCCCCCCCCATACAGAGCGGCGCTGACACTCCCGTTCTGCGCCCCCCGCCCCAGAGCCTGCAGCCAGAAAAGGCTGAGTCACGGCGGCCGCCCCCCGCTCACCTGCGCGGGTCCCCGCCGATGTCCGGGGGCGGCGGCGCCGGCGGGGGGGGCTCAGCGACCTGCGGGGAAGGGAGCGAGAGGTAAGTGGGACTGCGCGGGGCGCGGTGACCCCCCGGACCCTCCCCACCCCGCGCCTACCCCCGGTCCATCACCTGCGCCGGCCTCCATGGGTGCGGGGGGCGGCCGGGGAGCGCGACGGCGGATGGAGGGATGGGAAGGATGGAGGGAGGGATGAAGGCAGGGAGGGAGGGATGGAGGGAGGGATGAGCCTTGCAGCTGCGTAATTTACCTCCCTCCTCTGCGCTCTTAAAGCGACGGCGGCGCGGGTGACCACCCCCCCCCGCCGGGTTTCCCCCCCGTTTCTATGGCAACTCCTCCCCGCCCGGGCGCAGCGCCCCAAAAAAAACCCCAAAAGCCGGTTTGTGAGGTCCCGCCCCCCTCGGTGCTCCCGGGGTTGGCGGCGGCGGGTCGCGCTCGGCTCCTCTCCCCGCGTAACCCCGGAGGAGGAGGAGGAAGGGGGAAGCCGGGGCAGCCCCGCGCTGCGGCCCTGGGCGCCTGCGCCCCCGCCCCATCCCTGTAGTTTTAATCTTAACTACTCCGATTCGGAGGACATCCGCGCGCCTAATTAATGACGCACTTTCGTAAAGTAAAATAAATAATTAAATACCATCTTTGGCTGATTCCAGGCCCTCTGGGTGAGTCCGGCGGCGGCAGCAAAGCCGAGCTGCTGCCCCGGGCTGGCGCCGGGGTGCCGGGTGCCCGATGGCGGAGGATGCTGGGTCACCACCGGCACGGCGCGACTCGGCCGGTTCCTCGTGGTGCTGCCTACACCTTTCCTTCTGTAGCCATCGAGCTTAACCTTCCCACACACTTTAATGAGGAAGGATCTAGGGCGAGGCTGCTCGGCACGTTGGAGGAGCCACCGTGCGACGTGCAGCGGGGAGCGGTTGGGCTTCGGCTGCAGCTCTGCCCCGGTGACCGCGGCCTGGGGGTTGGCTGCAGACACCGCTCCAGAGGCTGGGAGCGCGGTGGGATGCACATGAACACAGACCCGTGTTACACCAACCTCACCCACACGCTGTGCTTCCCCTGCCCTCACCAGCTCCCTAACTCCCCCGCAGGTGTGTCGAGTTCTGACAAACCTGTTTTGTTAAACACGCACGAGTCGTTCTTCCAGGAGTATTTCCTGCAAGATTTGTACTTCATTTATTCCCATCCACAGACTGTTTTTTATATATATATATATATATATCTCATGTCTCTTATTCCTGCCTGCCTCTTGCCCGCCCCCAGCCTCCTTTTGTTTTGCTCTTTCCTGCTGAATCCAACACACAGCCTCTCTCCTTGAAAGGAAAATTAATGAGTTATCGTGTGTACTGCCACTGGAGCTGCTCTTGCCGTGTGGCAGTGGCAGACATAAATGCAGGCAGCGAGATGCAGAGTCATTTCAGATGGCTTTTTGGGGAAAAAAACCGCCGGTTTCTCCTTCCCTCCCTGGCCTGCAGTGCTCAGCTTCCCAAGCCCCCGTGGCACGGCCCCTGGACCCCCCAGCAGGGGCTCACTGGCCTCGGGTCTGCTGCAGGAGAGGTTTTCTGGAAAGGTTTTAACCAAAAAGGGTCACTTTTCTCTCCCTTAGACTGAGAAAAGTAACTTCTTAGTGGCAAATGGGGTTTGACTAAGGATTAAGGATCGCTTATTTTATCAAATATTCCTACATGGGAAAAAAACACCCAACTGAAAGGGCCCCCAGAGCCAGCCAGCCCAAACCCCTGCCCAGCACAGGGCTGGCCACCATTTTAAAGCCTTTTTACTCCTCTGAGCAGACCCCTCAAAATCAATCCCTCACCTTCCAAAACTCTGCAGACACAATAAATCAACACTTCCTTAGCAGGGACAAACGGGTGCAACTGAGCTGAGGGAGGATCATCCATCCTTCCAAATTTTCAGAAAAGAACCAAAACCCCTGACTCTCAGAGAGCAAACCCAACAGACAGCTTCAGCAGGTGCCAGTGTTGGTCCTTCAGAACAAACCTTGCTGAGCAAAGGGAACATTGTCTGGTGATTTTTATTGATTTCTTAATAAGAGACATCAGTGTTCTCAGAGCCCCACACCACTTTGGAGGGCTGAGCACACACAGCTGACCCCTGCCTCACAGGTTTGAGCCAAATGACAAACACTGCCTTTACAAAATGACAGTAAAAGCCTTAAAACTTACCCTAAATTAGCTAAAAAAAGCAAAGAACTAATAATATTTCAGTTAAACATCCATTTTTAAATAGGTCTATGCATAAATAAAAGCATTGGTCTTTAAGTAAATGTGCTCCATGACATCTAAACCTTCAGGATTTCCAGAAAAGAGGATTCCTGTTAAAAGCTTACATGGCTCTTCCAGGGGTGGTGTAACTTCTCCCTACCTGAACACACAAAACCAAGGCTGGAGACAGTAGCTTCCTAGACCTTAAGATGTCAAATAGTGAACATTTTTAAAGGAGTAATTTCCAATGGAATGAAGTTTCTGATGAAGAGAGCTTAACAGACTTCTGTTACTGATGGTGTTGGATAATTAACACACACGGGCCCCATTTAAAATAATTTAACCTCCAAAGCTGGTCTCTAAGGAAAGTTTTTAAGGACTCCCATAAAATCCTTCAGTTTGTTATGCAGAATATATATTTTAGCTATATTTTATTAGCAGAATAAGCAACTACTCATATAAACATATATGTTAAAAATAAACATGCTAGTGAACACCTTGGTGACCAATACTGAAGTAACACACCTGAACCTGGCAGTGGTCTAATGGAAAGAGAGCTCTGCTCAGCTGCCACTGGTTGACAAGACTTTCAATCTTTTTTTTTTTTTTTTTCCCCAGGAAGTATATTTTCTGAAAAATGTAAAATAAGATTGATCTCTTTTTTTAGCTGATCCACATGATTTCAGTGAGTGCTGAACATGGGCCCAGGGGTGGCTGTGATGTCTGTGAAGGGAGCACTCTGACGAAGCTCAATAACCAACTGCTTCTTCAGGACCAGGAAGATGTAAAACTTGGCTGCAGCTTCTTTCCGGCTGTTCTTCCAGCAGAGCTCCTGGAAGCTGAAGGAATTCATCCCTGAGCTCTTCAGGTGCTGCATAAGGGAGACAGGAAAACCAGTCAGGTTGGCATCACTGCCAAACCAGGTCCCACCGACTGGACAGTGCTGCTTGGAGTGAATACTCCTGAACACCCTGAGCAGGGCCTTGTCTGGGCATCTGCACGTACAGAAGTGGCTCCCAACATCTCACTGCCAAGGCACTGCTTGTCCCTGCAGATGCCCCCAACACCTACACATGCCCACAGCTCCAGAGGCTTCAGTGAAGCTGTGAGAAAGGCACGTGGCCAAGCACATCCCTAAAGCTTCTCCTGATTTAAAAGAATAAAAACCATCGTGGAGCCTGTTCTTTGGATACCAAGTCCCAGCTTCATCACAGGCCATGTCAGTCCCAGCTGCCCAAGTGTCACCACTGCTTGGTTTTTAATGGCTGCACTTTATGTCAGTATTTCTTTGAGGGGTCTATTTGCAGAGAACCTTTGAAATATGTTCCCATAAAATGATTTTTTAAAAAAAAAAACAAGCAGGCTGTGAAGAGAGCAAGGGCTTAGCATTACAGCAAAGACAGAAAATTCCAGTGATTCCAGCAGCTGTGGGAGAGGACACCATGTCAGGCATTCAGAATCCTGGTTTCCTACATGAATACCCAGTTTTAATAAGAACATATTTAAAATATCTTAGTTATCATTCTATAATTTACTAATAATTATATTATTACATAAATAATATAAATACATACTTAAATGCATAAATATGTATGTGTTTTATATAAAATTATATAAATCATAAATTAATAATATACAAATAAGATGTATATAAATGTATTTTATATTTTTCTATATAAAATACATTTTATACTGTTAATATTATATATTAGCATTACATATATAATATCTAAATTGTAAAAATTATATATTAAATAAACACATAATTATTTATAGAAATGTATAGCAGAAACATAAAATATAAATAACTAAATTATTATATAAAGCTAAAAAGAAATAATAATTTTCAATGGCTGTGAAACAGCTACACACTGCA
The DNA here is from genome assembly GCA_020745705.1 of Hemiprocne comata. NCBI lineage: Eukaryota > Metazoa > Chordata > Aves > Apodiformes > Apodidae > Hemiprocne > Hemiprocne comata. The sequence continues at coordinate 15,406,958 of CM036601.1, forward strand.
CATGAGAGGTATGAGCAGCAGTCTAAGTAGGAGATTTTCCCACATGGTCCAACTGAAATCAACCCCTGGCTTTGCCACCTGGTTACAAAACCCAGCTCTGGTACCTGTAAAGTTTTTAGTAACTGAAGAGTTCTTTTGCTTCTTGTGTCTTCACAGTCTTTCCCATTCCTTGTTAGCTCCTCCAGAGGAAACAGAACAGAAGGTTAGACAGCATGGGTATGAAACTGACACACCATGATGAGAAGATGCCAAGAGTTCTAGGCTAACTGAAAGTCCAGCTGGAGCTGGGCACTTTGATGGCCATCCTTGGGATACCAGGGACCTCTGACACCTCCATGGTCATACCAGGCTTTGTGAAGCAGAGAAAAGAAAGTTAACTTTCTGTTCTTTCTGCTAAAGGGACAGATCAGGTGCAACAAGGTGTTGGGTACTACAGAAGTGGCCCCAGGGAGCCTTGGGAGGCAGCTTCACAAAACTGTTCTGCCTAACTGGGATTCTGACAGTGTTTGTACTGGTCAGGGGCCAAAAAGGATCGTAAAAAGTTTGGCTTTTCATTTGGGGCTTAACCTCTGAAGTCGACAGGAGAAGACTGCCCTTGTTTCAGAGTGCTGGAGTATCCCCATGGCCAGTGAGTTGAGAAACTTCCCTTCTTGCAGGAAGCACAGGCTCTAAGGAGCTCACAGGCTGCTGAGCACTGGGGTACACGTATCCCTGGTTACAGTCCTGGAATACATGTATCCCAAGCTACCAAGTTCTTGACTGGCAAAAGAGCTTTTAACATGTCTGAGAGAAAACCTCTGGACTAAGCTGGAGGTGTCAGCTTCAAGTACCTGTCCATTGGCTAACTTGGCTGGCTGGGGTTCAGCTGCTGGGCCCAGGGAGTGGGTCACCACGGAGGAGCTCTCTGAGAAGGCTGCTCTATCCTGTTGGAGCAGGAAGTAGGATCAACAGGCATTGTGATTCATGCACCCAATGCACTTCTCAGTTACCTAAGTCTGCTCAAAGAATTTATTGCCATAAACATTTTCCCAAATTATTTCATAGCTGCTGTTTCTACCACGTCTCTCCTCAGGGAGGAAGGACCTTGCTGTGGTATTTATCCCACGGCTGGATCCACACCAAAGGGCTCAGCTCAGACACAGACCCTACATTTTCTGCTGCTGTTACATACAATTTTGTTATTCTTTGTCAACTTTAATGAGCCTTATGTTCTCCAAAGAACTCCCTTGGAAGTTACCCTAAATAAAGATGGCAGAAACAGATAATTTGTTACTCCTTGAGAATCACCTCAATTTGAGACACAAAAGATAAAATATCCTTATAAAGGATAAAAATTATCTCTTCAGTATAAAGAGGCCATATTTCATATGAAGGTTCCCTTTACACTTAGTGATTAGATTGTAATCTATACTGATTAATAGACATTTTAATTAATAGTTGAACTCATGGCAAGAATCTTCCCAAGTGCCTATAAATAAACTTCCATTACACAAGCTGCTCAATGCTGGATCTGCTGTCTCTAGCATCCTTTTCAGACATATATTTGTCATTTTTAAAGTTGTTTCAAATGGAACCCTAGCACAGAATGAAATAAAAAAACAATTAAGTCTCTAAAACTATGGAAACTGCTCACTAGAATTGCACCACAGTTGTCATCAGTTTCATTTCTTTTATTCTGTGATGTCAACATAAATGAATCATCTCTATCTTTAATCTCAGTCTCGGAATGAGCTGCCTCCTGCAGGGAACTTGGCTCTTCTATCAGCATCTCTGTGTTAATAAGAAAAACAAGGTTTAAGAGGAAATTGCTGTGAATTGCTTTCCTTGAAAAAAACACTGAAAGAGAAAAATCAGACTCTAGCAATCCTTGAGACTACGGGCCAGTGAGTAAATACTGAATAAATATCATTTCCAGTAGGACCACAGGAGAAAAAGAACCTTCCAAGAGAGTTTTTCCTATTCTAAAAGTTGACCTGTAAGGACTTGCAGAAGGTGGTTTTGTTGATTAACCTCTGGGGCAGCTGTAGGGATTGTACTTCTAGCAGAGCAAAGGAGTCAAAGCAGATCCAGCACCTTCTCAGGAGATCTAAAATGGAACATTTCTTCTGCTCTGATATTAACCAAAATACAATCTTCAAGATACAAATATAAGTTGTTCATATGAATTTGGGAATTTGGAGAGTGTTTTCATTGAACTCGGAATAAGTGGGAAGCTTTTTTTTTTACTAGGAAAAAAAAAATAAATCTGCAGTTTTGTAGACATTTAGAGAAACCAAAGGTGAAACCAAAAATACCTCCTTGTGGCATACCACAGGAAGAACAAGACTTGCATTTCATTTCTGATCTAAGGAACAAAGGAACAGCAAGGTACTTAAAAGAATAAAAAAACTTTAAAAAAAATCAGCAGCCAATTTCCTTAACATTTAACCTCACTGGCCTTTAATTTGCAGAACACTGCACATGAACACCATGCACACGTCTCTCAAACCTTATGTAAAGCAGAAAGCATTTTCTAACAGGTAGTTCTGCAAGAACAGAATTAAAATATTACCTGTGGTATCTTGCTCTTTTCTTGTTTCTTCAATTTCAGCCTCCTTCTGTATTCCATTTCTTCCCATCTCCAAACCATTACTCTTGAAGCAATTTGCAAACAACTGAAAACAATTATTTTTGTTTGCTTTCAGAATATCATGTCAGGTTATTTGCAAACATCAACACAGAGGTATGAACATGAGCTGAATATTAATTACAACGACCTGGAATTTAGAGATTTGAATTAGGTGATTCCAAAAACCTGCATTATTTTTTTTTTAAGTAATTTCCTTCTGCAGCTTCAACTTTGGCAGGGAACTCCATGAAGAAACATCTTAGGAGTAGCTGGGATTTTTTTCCTTGAAGTAAAGAAAGGATGGGATAGGAGTCAGTAGGAGTAAGGAGGGATGAAGAAAGGAACATCTGCAGTTATCTGTGGATTTCTCTCCCTGTGAACTGCTGTGTGATTGTTTTTCATCCCCATGATGAGCAAGTTGCAGTTCTGCACCTCGGCTCTGAGTGGTGAAGCTGCGCTGCTGTAGAGAAGCAGCCCGGCTGGCTCCTGCAGCCCGGCCTCCCGGGCCCCTGAGCCGCACACAGCGCGGGGCACACAGCGCGGGGCACACAGCGCGGGGCACACAGCGCGGGGCACACAGCGCGGGGCACACAGCGCGGGGCACACAGCGCGGGGCACACAGCGCGGGGCACACAGCGCGGGGCACCCCGGGCACCGCCCTGACACCCCATCTTCCCTTATCACCTTGTACACACCGTGATCTCCTCCTTAGCTCATCACCAGCTCTGAATTTACAGCTCCTTTGAGTCATCTATCAAATACCATGTGGGGACACAAGAGGCTTTGGCAGATCCTGTTTCTAGGAAGCAATACATCTTTCCTGGGCAAAAACAGCAGCAAGGTCCACAGCTGCAGGGAAGGGTGGGCTGGCCCACCCAGAACCAGCCAAAGTGACACAGTGATCAGGAACCTCCTGGTCCTCTAAAGGCAAGTTCCTGCCTGCTCTCCAGCTGGAAGCTTCAGCTCCAATTGGGGAAGTACAAAAGAAATTGGCATTCTATCTTTCCAAAGCCATTAACATAAGTAAATAACAGAAGAAGGATGTGGCCTCATAGTGATGACAGGACAGAAATACACCAGAAAATGATAAAACAAGGTTGAAAGTAGGGAAGAAATAGACAGAATCTCTTTTAAAAAAGTGTATTAGTGTACAATCAGTTAGGTGCCAGTACATGAAATGGAACATCAGCTCTCAGGTTTCTTTGTCACTTTTTACTTGTAGTGGGAGATTAAAGCCACGAGCTCTACAGGTAGTGTTTCTGATGAAGCAGATAGTGGTGAGTACTCAAATAATCCCCAGGTCTCCCAACAATCCCCAGGTCTCCCACCAAACCATACTGCAGAGCAGCACTGTCAGTGCTGCTGAGCACCCCCACCTTGCTAGGAGTTCATGTAACCCAGGCCTGCAGGATCTCTCACAGCTGGCTGCTGGGTATGCAGCCCTGCCACACTCCCTGCAGTGCCATATGAACCAACAACCAATTGATCTTTACCATTTGCAGCTTGACATGAACCACAGGCTGTGCCGCGCGGGACAGGAGTTGATCCACACCTCCTGACTTCTTCCACATCATGGTTTTTTTTTGTTGGGGGTGCAAGGTCCAACATAGCAAGGATGTCTGTGCAGTTGTTCAGCTGGTTGTATATAGCTTTGCAGCTGAGTTCCTTCTCTACATCCACAAGCAACTTCCTCTTTCTTTTCTTCTTTTTCCTCTGGGTGACACCTAAATAGAGCAAGTATTAAAAAAATAAAGAAGTCTGATAAGGTCTAGTCACAGAACACTTTGGCATAAAAAAGCACTGGGGAATCAAAGGGACAGGCTGCTGACCTCCTGAAACCCTGCACAGGCTTGAAAATCAAAGTTCAAGTGCATGGGCCACTCTCCAAAAGTTTTCATAAAGTCTACTCATAGTATTCTTGTACAGGAAATTCACATATGTTTAATTACAGAAGACATATGACTATTGTACTAATGAACCAGGAACTTGAGGGCTTAATGAGAACACATGATACACCAACACGACTGAAGTTATCTTTAATCCATCAGGAAGTCAATTGTTCCAAGAACTGCTGATGTACTCAACAGTTTTCATTACCTCATAATTAATATCTCTGTTTGTCAGTTTAATCCTTTAGCAATTTAATGAAGATGTACATAGTGAACACAAAAGAGAGGCATGGATTGGTTATATTGCTGTCACTTCCTGAATATTATTTTGGCAGGCTGGAAAATTCCAGTATTCTAAATAATAGTGTCAACATGAATGTCAACTTACTTGCTAACAGCCACCAACATGATAGGTGACATTTAGATTTACCCACAGAAGAAATGAAACATTTTTCTTTTTGGGTCTTATTCAAGTTAAAAGTTAGCAAACCAAAATTTTACCAAGACCTGAAAGTTTTAAGATTGTGACTTTACACATAAAAATCACTGATGTGTCACCAGCAATGAAAGTTCTTCATCTAAAATGTCAGTAACACTCATGAACAGGCCAGGCTTGTGCTGCTGGAACTGCAGAGCAAAAAAACCTTGATTTGGAACATGGAAGAAACTGGGAGCAGAGATTTGGGCAGATCAGATAAATAACTCAATACTGGTTTTGTATAATAGTTACCAGAAAATAGAACCCTTGACAGCAGGAGCAGATAAAACCTGAAGTGAGAATAATCTGGTCTGCAAATATTTTTCACTAACAAGAAGAAAAACAAACCTAGTTAACACAAACATTCAGCAAGAAACTGATCAAGTTCTGACCTGTATCATCAACAGGCTCAAGCACAAATCCTTCTTCTTCCCTCGGGAGCAGCATTGTCTTGTTTGTTAGATGGCTGACTTCCTTAACACTGGTGTCTGCACAGTTGGATTCAGCTATGAGAAAACCCAGCAAATAAGCCAAATTAAAGATGGAATAATGTCTCAATCTCAGGACATGGATATCAGACAAAAAAGATCAGAATTAGAACACACTTTTGTGTATATCTCACAATGACTTTAACCAGCAGTAACTCACGTTCTGCACTGCACACTTCCCTCTGCTGACACCAGAACCTGTCTGGGCAGGTGGTGGCATGGACTGAAGAGGTGATCTGGGGGAAACCCACCAGACAAAAAGTGTTTCAGGGGGAAAGTGTTTAGTTTCTGTACGTGTGTTTCCACTTCCAGGGAACTGCATGGCAATGTGGCCGTTTCTGTCAATGCAGAAGTACCAGGACTAGTGTGAGGAGGGGCACGTGCTGCTGTTTTCCCCTTGAAGCTGATCCAGATTACTCAGTTGGAAAGTAACAGTGTGATGGGGGTATAAGGGTTTATGGTATGCAAAAAAAAATAAATCCAGGAACACTTTTCAAAAATTAATTTCATCGGTATCAAACCAAAAGAAGACTAACACCACCCTTAGGAACTACTAACGTGTCATTTGTCATCTGGAATCCTTAAGTCAAATGAAATTATACCTGAAATGGTGGATGAAATGTATTAGAAAAAAGCAAGAGACACATGAGCAAAGGGAGAAGTTATGGGATATTCTACAAAGCTGACTGTGAGTAACTTGAGGTGTTAGTGCAGAGCCAGAGGATCCGTGTCAGACTGGAGCAGCAGGGTGGACTCACTGGCTGTGCTCTTCTCTGGCAGGTCCTGTGGCAAAGGACGTTGTTCCTCCAGGTCAAGAATGTCCCTCTCCAGGCCGTTTGGCTCATCCCTCAACAGGATTTCTTAAATACAAAATGCATCATTTTAATCACCCTAAGCCTGAGTGGTCATGAAACAGCCCGATGCAGCCCAGGGTTACTTATTTAAGGTTAATTCTGTGCAAACAAACAAGCTCAGCTCCTGCAGATGGCTGCCAATGACATGCCTGCCCTCAACAGTACCAAAAGGAGAACACTAGTCTTAACTGAGATTTCCATCTTTCCTTTGAAAAGTATACTTTAATTTGTTTAAAAGGTATAAATCTATAAATACTCTAAAGCATAAAGATGTAGAAGCTACTTTGTTGCCTTTGTTGTTACAACAATAAAGATTAAAACCCTGCAGTATTTCAACTTTGAAAATACAAATTAAATTGTTAAACATTAAGTATAAATTGAATGCCTTTAGTTCTAAAAAAACTGAATTATCTTCCTTAATGTAAATGTACTTGGCAATGTCTAAGTGATGGTAGATTTAGTGACAAGTAGGAAATAGAAGGAAGTACGAAAACAACAAAACACAGACTATGTTTGAAAACAATCACTTTCACAGTATCCTGTTTGTTTCCCTGTGAAAATACAAATATTTTGAAAGAAACTAATCCTGTTTGTCTGTGGCAAACCCTACCAATCATATCTGCAGCATCCTCCTCATCTCCAAAACAGTCGTGCTCAAAACACAGGGTGTCCTCCAGCAGTGCAGGCTTGTCCCCAGCCATGCTCCCAGAGCTGTGATCAGCCACAAGGCTGTTGCTGCTGGTGCAGATGCTGCTGTCGAAGCAGCTCTGTTTTCTCCCTGCTTCTGGTTCTTCATCTGAATAAACACAGAATTTCTCATGGTTCATCTGCATGAATTTTTTTGAAACGCGTATTTATCCGTTTCCTAGTTTTTAAAATAATTTTTTAATTATTCTAAGATATTCCACACCTCAGATGGAATAAACAATAAACAATTTTAGCTAAATCAGTATAAAGCAGAAAATGTTTGGTTTGATTCTCAGTCTCTGGTATCATATTACTTAAGCAAAGTACTTACACAAAAATTTAAACACAAAACAGAATGACAGGCCAATCAACACAAGCATGAAGCAAATGCACTTTTAATAATAGCTTGTTCATATGTGGAAAGGACTCTGACTGCACAAAATGTTGCATAAAACACACTGTGCCTTATAGAAAATTTCTAATTTCTCAACTTCTCTCACCAAAGTTTCTATCACAGAGAAGTATATTGCTTTCATAATCCTCTGCTAGTGTGATGTCTTCAGCTCTGCTCTGATTCAAGGTAAAATGCTCAGCAACATCAATGGCACTGATGAAAAAAAAACATTATACAAAATATGGGGTGAACTGAAACCCACTGACCAGTTTAGCTGGAATTTTAAAACATGTTTCTAAACAGTCTTTAATCCTGATGTTTTATCATTAACTCCTAAAAGACAGCTTGTGTTCTCTGTGGCACTGAAAACGCCCTGGCTGATCCTCACTTCTGTGAAGAGAGAACAACTGATTCCCAAAGCTGCTCACACTCAGGCCATTTAAGTTTTTATTCATAAAATTCCCTGCTTTTAATTTCCTCTAAAAGCTAAAAATAAGCATATGGAAAACAGGTGCTAAACGTTCATTGGAACTCACACCTCCAAGCAGGGAGGCAGCTGCCTGCTTTGCTGGCCAAAGCTCCTGCACCATCTCCTGTGTCCTCATACAACTTAAAATGAGAAAATCCTGAACTCCACGTTCAATACATGATCTCATTGAAAAGGTCTGTTGATGAAACAGACTTTGAGGAACTCCACAAAAGTAGTTCCTGTGACTGCAGCCCTGCAAAGCTGACTCAGGACTTAGGAGAATTTGGTTATCTATCAAAACAATTCCCCCCGAGTCTTGGTCAGATAACAAGGATATATTTTACTTCTACAAATACTGAAATACTAGAGAAGCATTTACTTTAAATCAGGTAATGGTGTTTCAAAATCATGAAATTCTTCAGGTAATGTGATGGACTGATAAGCAGCCTCAAAGATCTCTTCTGGAAGGTCAACAAGTCCTAAAAGAAACAGAAAGCATAAAAAAGTAAGCAGGAAAAAATAAATGTTCTCACAAGTATGCATAATAAGGCCATAATCCTCTCAGGAAGGTCTGCTGCAATCCTAAATAACAAAAAGGTGAAGTTCTGGCACATTGTCAACAGGATTCCAAAGTGGAATTAGAATCCTTAATTTATATGTACTTGAACAGCCATATTTTTACAGACACATACAGGAGAGTCTGCTGCTGCAGGACCAGAAACACTGTAAATACATCGAGTTTATGAGCAGCTACTTTAAGTCCCTGAAAGGTTCTTGTAGCTGACATCTAGCCTGGAGTCTCTCACTCCTCTTGATGAATTATTGCCTTTTCCTTTCCTCTGCAGTGTCTGTATCACACTATTTGCCAGCATCAAATAATTATGAAGTGAGACTGCAACTACTTGGTAATCAGAGAATCCTGGAACGACTGGGGTGAGAAGGGATTTCTGAAGGTCATCTAGTCCAACCTTTTGCTCCAAACAGAATTAATTTCTAAGCCAGATCACTTCTATTTCTGCTGATGGAGATTCCACAGCATCCCTGGACAGGCTGTTTCAGCAGTTAGGAGAATTTTTTCCCTCCTTTATATCTAGTGGGAGTCTCCCTTGCTGCAGTTGTGAGCATTGCCTCTTGTTCTTGTGCAGTCCTCTGTAAGGTTCTGTAGGATCTACTGAAAGTAGATAGTGCAGTGTACTTATCTTAAGTGTTTCTTCTAGAGATTTCCAAATGTTTACAAATAGGAACTAACTAATTACAATCACATCCTTGAGTTAAGTGTAGAGTAGGTACTCACTATTCTGCAAACAGACCAGGTCACAAAGCACATTCAGGCTGGCAACAGGTGCTGGTGTCCCATTCTTACCTTTTTTTTGGTCAACAGTGCCTCCCCGTTCAGTGCTGAAGGACAACAAATGTGCAGCCCGTTGGAAAGGATCCTGTCATCTCTCCCCCCTTCTCACTGGCTACATGGCTGCAGCTCAAAACACACTGTCAGATCTGGCACCAACACACTGCTAGACATGTTGTTGGTGTCATCAGAGATTAAAATTAATTATCTAGCAATGGAAGCTGAGTTCAAGCTTCTTCTCATGCCACCACTTAAGATGCTGCTTCTTTGGAAGGAGTCAAAGGCCTGAAATGGCATTAAATTAAGCCAGACTAAACACAGGCACAAATAAGTTCCATTTCCTTTGGCATCAATGTGTATTTAACAGAAATACCCAAAATTAACTTTTAGAATGAGAGGTGTAGAGGACAGGGATGGAGAAATGCAGAATTCTGTACATACCCGGGCGAAAAGCTGTCTTCATTTTTGTCAGAGCTTCAGTACAGTCTGCCAAGAGGTATTTTGCTTTCCTGTGGTAAATCCGCACTACTCCTAGGAGTAAATGTCCAGAGGTTCGCAGAGCTATTGTAAACTTTGAGGATTTAAAAAGTTGTTCAGGAGTTAGTATCGTTGGCAAAAAAAAACAACCATCAAAATTAAAATATTGCAGTAACAGAGTTCTAAAATACACCAGTACAGAGCTCTACAAAATGCAGCAGGGCTTTGTACTGATGTAGAGCAGTGTGAACAGAAATGAATTTCCAGAGCCACGAACTTCCAAGTTGCTTCTGTTCCTAAACGTTGCCATGCTGAAGGACAAGTCCTGACCTGATGCTCTTACTTTATCTAAAACATCTCAGCTGACTGCCAACAAACAGTGTGAGACATCCTGAAAGAGGAGGTAGCTGCACATATCCTAGTATTTGACACTTCGGGTATTTAAGTGACACTATAACAACCATGCCTTTATTTATGCAAATAAAGGCCATAACTATGCCCTTATCTCTGCAAATTCTTCCCACACCAAGCAACCTCAGGGTGGTCTTGCTGATGCTAAATAGGACAGCACGCAAGGGAAAGTAGAGTACTTCATTAGCACCTCTTGGAAAACACTTCTAAATAATATCAAGAAAACTTTAACAACATTATTAATCATAACCCATGCAAGACAGACAGTGAAATTCAGACTATCAAATATCAAGCGGGTATTTTAATGGAGAAAATAAAAAAAAAACCTGCTTGCACCAGCTGAAAGCCTTGGGTCGCCTGCACCATCGATTAGTGACAGTGCAAAGTGTTCCTCACTGTTCCCTGGGTGCAGTTGCAACGGGGAGGTGAAGGACTGAGTCATGGGTACTCGACTGCCTGCATCTGTGCTTGCTTGAGTCACACCTTCTCTGATACACAGAGGACCTCAGCCTTTCCTAAGTCTTTCCTAAGCGCTGAGTATGCTTAATTATATATTTAACGGCTTATAATGGGAGACCTGGAAGAAGTCCACTAGCAGTGGAAGGATGGCTATGGTATGTCAAAAGTTATTTATTACAAGATCAGCAAAAGCATTCTCCTCAAATGGTCCGTGTACAATTTCACAGCAGTTCCCTTACTCCCTTGACAACGGTTAAGCAGCTGTCAGCCTAATGATTTGTCAGCCTTTTTGAGACAATTTTCTCAAACACCAGCATTTCCAAAACCTTTTGAACAATACCATCAGCTGGTACTCCAAGTCTCCAAAGACAGACCATTGCTACCACACCACACTGCCCTGGTGGCCTCATGTTGCCTCACAAGCAGTTCAAACCCACATACTGTGACCACCTCGGCCAGTGGTGCCCACAAAGCCCTCCCTGGAGCTCCATCACTGTGTGGAAAAATACATTTGGATATATTGTGGGAACGTTTTCTTAACACTGTACATAAATGTATGCCACAGATCTCCAGGAGTAAAATAGTAAGTAAAATATTTATAGAACTGTCATTTAATAGGATGGAGGTTTTACCCGAGTGAGAACTGAATAAAATCAGAGTAGGAGTTTACCTCACATTGGTTTGGAAATAGCCACAAATTTGTCCAACTAAGACAGCCTCAACAACAGCAATAGCCCCATTCCCTATAGAAGATGTACACCTCAACCTCAGAACTTAGCAGGAGACACCTCATAATTTAATAGCATACCTTTGGTGACATGATCTTTTCAATGGTAGTCTCTAAATTGCACTCAAATATATGAGCTTTGGTGAGCTTCTTCTCCCAGTGGGCAGCGAGCCATATCTTGGCCAAGGGCCCGCGCTTATTGACCAGCAAATGCATATAGAACATGGTGCCTGGGCCGAGGCTGCCACCTCCTTGGGTCTTTCTTCTTCTGACAGGAGAAGGGTCCTTGGGCATGAAGCAGGAAGACGGATTTAGAGGGACTTGAGGGAATGGAAGGACCCAGTTGGGTGCTGAAGGGATGGAAGGATTTAGTGGGACTCTGAGGGGATGGGGACACCCAGCTGAGTGCTGAGAGGATGAGGGGGATTTTGTGGGACCCTGAGGGGATTTGGGGACCCAGGTCAGGACCTGAGGGGATGAGAGGATTTAGTGGGACCCTGAGGGGACAGGGTGGGGGGGATTTAGTATGGCCTGAGGGAATGGTGGAGTCCAGGTTGGCCCTGAGGGCACAGGAGGGATTTAACAGCACCTGATGGGCTGGGGTGGCACAGCCGGGTACTGAGGGGACAGGGGGATTTAATGGGATCTGAGGGGATGGGGGACCCAGGCTGGTGCTGAGGCAACGGGCAAGGGGGTAGGGGGGGATTTAGCGGAATCCTGAAGGGATGGAGGGACCTTGCCAGGCGCTGAGAAACCCGAAGGAGATTTAGTGGGGCCCTGAATGATGAGGAGACACAGCAGGCACTGAGGGGACCCGGCAGGACGCTGAAGGGATGAGGGGGGATTAGTGGGTGCGGAGGGGCCGGGGGGATTGAGCGGGACCTCAGGGGTTGGAGGGGGCTCAGCCGCGGGGCAGGCGAACCCCCCTCAGGCACTGCGGGCAGCCGCTCCCTGCGCGCTCCCGCCAAAACGCAGCGCGTGGCGAGCGGCGGCGGGAAGGGGCGCTGGGACCTGGTCCCCGCAGCGAACCCGGCCCTGAGGGTGTCAGGGACGGTCCCGGGGGTTTTTGGGGGTCCCGGCCCTCGCTGCCCCTCCCCGGGGCGGTCTCCCCGGGAGGAGAAGCCCCTCCTCAGCCACGGCCTCTGCGGGGACTCGTCTCGGTTTTGCACGGAACTGCAGAGCTGCGTGCGGGCGGCTGCACAGCTCGGGGCTGGGCCTCCCCAGGGGCCTGCCAGGCAGGCACCTCCTGGTATAAATAATTCACTGTTCCTTCCTGGGGCTGACAGGGAGATGCACGCACCTCCAAGAGCATGATGCTGCTCACCTCATTTTAGGTTCCTGTGAACTGAGAGCACCTCCCCAGCACTCTCCTCCTGGCCTCTTTTGACCTTGACATTTTACAAGTCCGTTTGGGATGTGTCCCCCCATCTCTTTCTCTGCAGGTGAGCAGGTCTTCAGTGAAGGAAATTTGCAGAGGGAAAAGGAAAGAAAGGAAAGAAAGGAAAGAAAGGAAAGAAAGGAAAGAAAGGGCTTCAGATCTGATTTCTTGTGCAGAGAGACAAGGGTCAAGGTGTGCAGCCACCCGCCCATGTCAGCCTCAGCCACAACCCAGAGAAAAAGGCAGGGTGTTTGCACACTTACACATCACCAACCACATAAACATCCCTAGTTTGTCAGTCCTGTGTTTCAGGCTTTCTGTGTTTTGCTTTATATTCAGAGCACAGCAAGTCTCCTGGTGCTCCCAAGCCACAGCACAGCACATCAGCTGTTGCCATATCACAAGGCACCTGTGGTTTCCCCAGCTCCCCGCTGGCCTGGTGTTAGCTGAAGATAATTAGATCTCAATTATCACCAGGAAAGTTTTGAGCCTCTTCCCAGTGCAGCTCTGCTGCTGGTGTTGGTGAAAGGCTGGGCTCTGTCCCTCCAGCTGCCTATGAGCAGAGTGGGTACCCTGGGGTGTTGCTGTTTGGGGAGGGAAAGAGGTTTTCTGCTATAAAACACCCTTGGAGCGATGCATCCCCAATGGGGACCTGGAGGAGCACCGAAGCAGGAATCCACTCCCCTCACAAAGGCACCGAGCCTGTCCTGCCCCCCAGCACCCTGTGTGGGCTGCCCGGGGCTCCAGCCCTTCCTGGTGCCGAGGCTGATTTCCAGCCGGGAGTGCAGAGCCAGCTCCGGTGGCACCAGCTCCTGGGGGTGGTTTGCAGGATCAGACATCCCAGGGGATGCACTGTGTGTGTGTCCTCGTGTGCATGGGGAGCACCGGGGTGCCATGTCCGTGGCCCACAGGGACTGGCCATGCCAGGGGGGATGGCCACGACGTGCCAGACACCTCCAGTCCTGGCAAACCGCTGGATCTCCCCGCGGATGCGGAGCCAGCAGCTGTCTCCTGAATTGCCTGGCTGCTTTTTCCCTGACCTCTAAGTCACCTTGAGTGGCGTGCTGGCTGCAGGCGTTTGCTCTGCCATGGGATGCTGTGAATGCTAAGGAGGCAGGAATGAAACTTCACCTGTGGCGTGGGGCTGGATCGGGGTCAGCGCTGCCAGCGGCAGCCACAGCAGCCATGGGCACCCCAAAACTGGGCTGTGCTGCACGGGGCTGCACCGGAGGGGCCTGAGGGGACAGACTGTGTCTGCAGCCCTACCAGCTCCATCCCATTCCTGCTTCCACCATCTCCTCTGCTGGCTTGGGGCTTCCTGCTGTTCTTCTCACCCCATTTAGCCAAGCAACAGCGTGTCCCTGTCCCCTGCAGTCCTGTCTCTCTCCCTTGCCCTGCTCAATCTCCCAGGCTCCCTCCCTCTTTCCCTCCTTCACCCTCTCCTCTTCCCATTCTTTCCAAGCCCTCAGTCTCTCCCCTCCAGCACTCCTGCAGATTCATTGTGAATTTTGGCAGCGCTGTCTCTGACCTTGGCTGTCTCCCTCCTCTCTTTGCTCCTGCGCTGGCAGCATAAATCTTGGCTGTCTCCATCTCTCCTCCCCTTCCTTCAGTGCCAGCCCCCGGGAATGGAGCAGCCCTTGCCAGCCCCCAGGCTCAGCCAGCTCAGGATCGGGCTGGGGGAGGTTTTGGGGGGGCCCACCCCACGCCCTCCAGCCCTGCGAAGGCCTCAGACCACCTCCCAGCTCCCCTGCAGCAGAGGCAGAGGGACCCAGCGCAGTGATGCCTGCAGGACATGTCCCTCCACCCACTACAGGCATCCTCTTGAGCACATCCGTAGGTCTGGGGGTCAGGAGCAGCTCCCCTGGGCAGCACAGCACCCTGACCCCCCCAGCAAAGCACGGCACGAACCCCACCTCTGCTCCAGCTGCCTCTGCACTCCGTCTGTGTCCAAAGGCAAGCGGGAGCCCTGGCACGAATGGCTCTGCCACTGCCCCCAAGCCCCCAGCCTCCCAGGGGTCCTGGCATCAGCACCCAGGGCACCCCTGGATGCCCTGAAATGGAGGGCTTGACCAGAGCTCTGCTCAGGACCAGACCACTGGCATTTCTGTTTTTTCCCCGGGAATCTGGTGGTGCTGGGGGCAGCAGTCCCTGGTGCTGCCATGCTCTCCTCCCAGCCTGCTCCAGCCTGTTCACAGGGATGTGCCCGCCTGCTCCAGATCCATCTTTTCCTGCTGATTCGGGACAATCTGTGTCCCGTGACCTACTTGTCTCCAAGCATTTTCTGCCTTCCTGCAGAGTGGGTTGGTTCTGAAGCCTCTCTAAATGTGGTTAACGTGTCAGGATGCACTTACATTTATTTTTAATTCTGCTTCTTCCTTGGCCCACTTCTGGATATGTCCCCAGGGATGCTGTGCTGGGAAGCCTGTGTTTCAACCCAGTGCAATGAGAGGAGATGGGAGCAGCAAGCAGGTGGGTCACAGCATGCACAACCTCTGCTGCAAACTTAAAAAATACTAAGATCATGTTTATCCCTGTCCCTGATGCAGCAAAAGGTTGTAGGAGACCCTGGCCCACCTTGTAGCCCCCAGCTCTGCCATGAGAAAATAGCAGCCCCATGTGACAAAATGGCTAGAAATTATCCAGAGGTTAATTTTTATCAGAAGCTTTAGAGTTTAATGAGAGGGATGTCCAAGGGAGGATAATGTTGTCACCCATCATTAACCTGCTGAGCAGCAGTGGCACAAGCCAAGTTCTCCCTGCTGGGACAGATTCAGGAAATGGGTGGCAGGAGATTCCCATCTGCTGTCCCAAGAAGGAAAATGGTCACATGGAGGCTGCAGAAGGACCCGCTGTTTGGGAGGGACAGGGGGACAAGGCCACAGGGCACAAAGGAGGGGGGGGCTCAGGGTACCATCCCCACATCCCACACAAGCTTGCCCTGCACCGCCATTGGCACATCATCCAACATGATCACGGGTGAGCCTGAGAAGGTGCCAGAGGCACGGGAATGTGCTGAAGGGAACGGGAATGTGCTGAAGGGAATGGCAACGTGATGGACGCATCTTCCCGGCAGCTTTCAGCAGCCCACCCGCTATCACTCAGGATTTACGTCCGCAGCCCCATCTCCAGGCGCAGCTCCAAAGGCGGAAATAGCACCCGGCTTATTAACAAACGAGCTCGAAGCTGCTGCTGACAGCAGGTCACTGCTGGGGCTCAGGCCCGGATCCAGTTTCAGGTCAGCAAGAATCATGGATGCAAGTGCCCTGTGAAAAATTGAATAAATTGCGTGGGGAGAGGTGGGCGTGAATGGGGGGTCTGTGCCACGGGACTGTGGTGGGACTGTGGCTGGGGGGGCCAGCCTGGCACAGGGAATGGCTCTGGCGGTGCCAGGGGCTCATCTGTCCCACGCTGGAGCATCCTGTGCCTGGCCCAAACCCAGGTCAAGCCCTGAACGTTCCTCCTGGGGATTTGGGGGCCGGCTGGGCCCTTGCAGAGACTCCCAGCAGGCAGCCGGCCAGGCTGGAGCCCTCCCTGCGGTGTTCGGGGCTGAGAGATGCGGGAAATTGGGATGCGGTCCCAGCGCCCCCAGCCCAGCTCTGCCTCGGGTCCCCGACAGGGACATCTGGTCTTGGGGTGCCCATCCAGCATCCCATGGGCAATGTCCCCGGGCAAAACCGCTGAGCTTCTCTGTTCCCCCCACCTGTGCCCCTCCCCACGCAGCCCCCCCCGGGCTGCCCACAGAGGGTGCGGGGGGTGCACGGGGGGGGTCCCGGTTGCAGGCGGGCTGTGCACAGACGGTGCCGATGTGCAACGGGGCGTGTGTGCACGTGTGTGCCCCCCGGGGCAGCCCGCTGTACGTGTGTGTGTGCGTGTCTGTGCGTGCACCGGCGGGGCCGGCAGCTCGGGGGGGCACCTACCGCCAGCCCCCGCGGCTGCACCGGTACCGGCACCGGCCCGGGAGCGGGGTTCGGCGGGGGTAGGCAGCCCGGCGAGGGCGCAGCTCCGGGCGGGCACCGGCCGGGCGGGCAGACCGAGGAGGGACCGGAGAAGCGGGAGCAGAATCCGGCGTGGGGAGCGGGGCCCCAGGCCGGTGCGGGGAGGCATCGGGCTGCGGGGAGAGCCCACCAGGAAAAGCGGGTCCGGGAGGGGCAGCCTGGGGGGGGGTCACAAGGACACGGGTTCCCCGGAGGTGGGGCGGGGGGGTGTCAGGCCGGCTCGGGTAGGTGGGTCGCGCGGTGGGAGCCCGGTTCCAGGAAGGAAGGGCAGCGTAATCCAGGGGTTTAGCTACGAGGAGGGGGGGACGGCCCGGTCTAGGGGATCGGCTCCGGGGAGTATCCCGGTCCAGCGACCCGGCTGTGGGAAGTGGGAGCATCCCTGTCCGGAGGATCGTCTGCGGGGAGGGGGACCATCCTTGTCCGGCGGTCGGCTGCAGGGAGGGGGGGACAGCGCGGTTCGGGGTGTCGGCTCCGGGGAGTATCCCGGCCCAGGGACCTGGCTGCGGGGAGGGGCATCATCTCGGTGCAGGTGGTCGGCTCCGGGGCG
Source organism: Hemiprocne comata (assembly GCA_020745705.1). Taxonomy (NCBI): domain Eukaryota; kingdom Metazoa; phylum Chordata; class Aves; order Apodiformes; family Apodidae; genus Hemiprocne; species Hemiprocne comata. The sequence goes on from CM036601.1 coordinate 15,424,167, forward strand.
GGAGGACAGAGCGGTTCGGGGTTCGTCTCCGGGGAGTGGGGGACAGCGCTGTTCAGGGACCCGGCTGCGGTCAATCATCCCGGCCCGGTCCCGCCGCTCACCTCTGCCCGCGCAGGCCGGCGGCGGCTCCATGGCGTCCCCGGGGGAGCTGCGAAGCCCGGGCTCGGCGGCGGCGGGGGTCGGGAGCGACCCGGCGGGTCCCGGCACGGGCCCGGGGCTGGCGCTGGCCCTGGGCTGTGCCCTGAGCGGCGCGGCCCTGGTGGTGCTGGCGGGGGCCGTGCCGCGGGGGGCCCGGCCCGACCCGGCGGTACCGGCGAGGCAGATGGAGCGGCTGGAGGAGCGGGCGGCCCGGCTCCGCGCCCGCCTCGACCGCTGTACCGTGGCTGGGCTGGCCTTACTGGCCCTGGGTGGGCTACTGCTCGCCGCCCTGCTGCTGGCCGCCGCCGCCGCCCGCCGCCGAGCCCGGGCTGCCCGCCGCACCGGGGGCACCTACGGCTCCGTGCGGCTGCGGATGCGGAGGGTGTCGGCGGAGGGGACGCGGGCGCTGCTGGAGAGCCAGCTCAGCCCCCTGCCCCAGCCCCCCGAGGGGCCGGGTTCCTAGCCCCGCGTGCCCTGGGGATCCCTCACCGCACTCCAACACTGATGCTGTCCGGTGAGGCTTCACCCGTGCCCGCCTGGCAGCACCTTCCTCACCTCCCCGGACCCTTCTCAGATGGGGCTTCCATCCGGCAGCACCTGAGCGATGTGGCTTTGGGATGCACTCCTGGACTGCACAGCCCCTGCCCGAGCTGTTCCCCACCACCGTCACCGGGGCACCGCAGCCTTTGGACACCCTGCCAGCCTCCCTGGCACCTTCCTGACGAGGTCATGCCCACCAGCACTGGGGCAACTGCACCTACAAGACATCTGTGTGGTTTCTGTGCCATGGCCAGCTGCTCCTCTTCAGGACGGGGCTTCTCATGTTCTGCCATCAGTGACCTTTTTTAGCAATAGTTTCTTGTAAAACTCTGCAGTGTAGAGTTGGTGCTCTGGGCAGAAGAGAAGGAGACGACAAGTGTGACCATCGTCTGTGTGGTGGAGGTCCAACCCCACCCACCCCCAGGCCTTGCAGCCCACCAGCCCCACTCTGGAGAGTGGGATAAAGGCTGAGACACACGCCCGCACTGTGCCAAGCATCCTGCTCCCACCAGCAACCCCGAAACTGCCTCCTCAAAAATCATGGTGCTTTGTCTGGAGGAGAGAGGACAATTCCCAACTCCTCGAAAGGATGCGGTTCTGCTGTCCCCTGTCACACAGGCAGCTCTGCCCACCAGGGCGCCTGAGCCTTTGTGTCGATCGCGAGGGCCATTGTCTGTGGCGTGAAGGTAAAATTGCATCTGGGGAATTAAACATGAAGCATCATTAAAGCACAATGTTCTGTGGAAAGAAAAATCAGTATGAGCAGGATGCTGAGAAAGGGAAATAATTATCCCATAGGAAAATGCAGACCCACAAAGGATGGTGTTTGTCATGAACCGCCAGCAGGTTTTAATCCACCCCATAAATTGCTTGCTTCAAATGTTTCCAGGCAGAAGCAAATCTCTCCAGACAGCCCGACACAAGAGAAAAGTCATTTTTACACATGGTGCAATTGCCTGGGTCAGGTTTTATTTCAGGGCTTCCAGTGTCCCCCTCTGCCCAGCATTTCCATTTCTAACGCTTCCCAGCGGATTCCTCCCATTCCTGCAAAGAACCACACGTCCCTCCACCATGTCACCCATCCACACGCTGTATTTATTGTAGGGACCCAGGAAACAACCTTGAACAGCCTCACGCCTGCAGCCCTGGCTGCCCCACACTTTATCCCTTCTTTATGGCTCCTGGTGGGTGCTGGGGCAGAGCAGTGCAGCCAGCTCGAGGTGCTGACCCACCGTGGTTAAGGTCCAGGGGTGTATTTGGGAAGCATTCAAAAATGTTCCGAGGTTGTGAGAAAAATCTGGCTGGGAAAAGGGAAATGATGCTGTGGGAGGAGGGCTGCTAGCCCCTCAGCACAGAGGGTCCAGGGACTTCGCCCACTCATGGGAAATAAGGTGTTGGTGGGTGGGTTGGAGGCAGCTTTGATACCCCAGAAAAAGTGCCCCCCATCCCTTGGAGGTGCAGAGAAACCAGCCCAATGGGGAGTGTTTCACCCCGTGTGCTGGATCCTCTCTGGTTTCCGCGGGAGAAGCCAGAGGCATGGGGAGGAGTGGGCGAGGGGAAGGGGGCACCAAGGGCTTTGGGGGTGTCACCCCTTGTGCCAGGGGCGAGTAAAAGGGAAGAACCCAGGGCGCCTTTCCCAGTCCCGTGTAACGGGGGCTGTTTTGTTGTCCCGTCTGTTCATCCCTCGCACCGTGCACGGGACACACGGGATCCCAGGGACGCAGCATCTCTGCGGGGTAATGAGCAGCGCCGGGGGGCTCTGCCGCTGGGAGCACACGGGGCAGGTGCCGCCGGGCTGGGCGGGCTGGCAGATGGCCTGAAGGACTCTCCGGGGATCTCAAGCCATTACCGATAATCCAGCGCCTTTCTTCAACCGTGAGGTGGCAGCGCCTCGCCGGTGCGGCGGGAGGAGGGAGGGCTGTGCCTGTGCCAAGACCGCACACGCCGGCCCAGCCGCTCCTCACGGCCTCCCCATAAAATTAACTCGAGGTGTGTTGCTCGCCGTGCTCCCTTGCATGTTAATGCTTTCCATCACTTAGGTTGGCAGCAGCCATGCTGGAGACGGGGACACATGGCGGGGGGTCTGGGCTGTCCCTCCTGCTGGTGGGAGACCCGGTATGAGCCTGCAGCAGGGATGGCTGCCCCCAACCCTGCTCAGGGAATGGGGCATGTGCCCGGCTGCCAGCCCTGCGGATGGAGAGAGGAACTCACTCGGTATCGCTGGTCCCTGGCAGCCACTTCTGCCATGCTCTGGGCAGCTCAGTGGTGGCCCTGCGGTGTGGCCAGCTGCAGGGACAGTGTCCTATCCCCACCATCCTCTGACCTGGAGAGGAGAATCCTCACCTCCTGTCACCCATCCTCTCTGGAGAGCGGCTGGCACAGCCCTGGAGGTTCAGGCACAAGCTGGCAGCAGGCACAGCTCGATGCCGGGCACTTGCCCCCTTTACAGCCCCTCTCCTGTCCCACCTGCTCCCCCAGCTGCACACCATCACCAACCCGCCAGGGCTGAGCTCTGCAGACAAAAGCTTGTTTATCAGGACCCGCGCAGCCTCTCCAGGCGCTGGCTCGCTTTAATTAGCCTCATCAAAGCCAGCTGTGCCTCTCCCTCCCCAAAGGTTGCAGAACATGATTAATTCAGGCACAGAAAGCAGCCGCCTCCCGCAGAGAGGGGCCCCCCTGATAAGGCGAAAGCCGTTTCCTCTCCCCAAGTACCCCGTGTCTCTCAACCCCACGCAGCGAGGTCGAGATCTCATTTCTCCTGGGGCAAAGCTGTGGATGGGCTTAGGCTGCCCCAGGAAACGGAAAGGATAAGCAGGAGTGATGGCTGCACCAAGCCCTGGGTCTCTCTCTCTCCATCCCATCCATGCTGCGAAGGCAGCTGGCATCTGCTCCGGTCATAGGCATCACCCATGGGCCATCTGTGGGATTCCAGGTAGGACTGTCCACCAAAAACCCCAGGCATGTGCAGCAGGGACAATACATCTCAAAACGGGCTCAAAACCAGCTCCTGCAAACATGAGGGTCCATGCATGAGCCCTGGAGAGATACAGGGGATGCTCCAGCTTCCCCCCGTGCTGAATTCTGACAGTCGGTGCTCCCTGCTCCCACCCGCATAGCCCAGGGTTGCACATGCCATAACTCAGCTTTATTAGGTGCCTTTGTAGGCAAAGGGGTTTTAAAAAGGAAAAAGGCTTTGGGGAAAAGAGATAGATGAGGGGATCATTTCCCCCCTTTTTATTCCTGCCAGCACGGCTGCGTGCAGCGTACTGCCAGCATTCCATGCCCCGGAGAGCCAATTACCAGGAGGAGTGCAGCCAGTGCCAAAGCTGGGCTGTTCTCCACTTAATTTTTTTAATAACAGTCACATCGTCTTGGAAAAGCACTGCTGCTCAGGGGAAGGTACAAAGAGGGTTCCCAGTGGGAATGCTCCGCCTCAGGGAGGGCAGGGGTGGCCTGGGCAGAGCTTTGGGGCTTCCCTTCTCATGGTGGGGAGATCAACACAGCACTGTTGTCAGGTTTTTATTTCAAGCTCATTAACAACCTTCCAAGAAATCAAACCATGGGGAAAAAAAAAAAATAATGTGAACCCCTGGCAGGAAAGATGAGCTGCTGGGAAGGGGTTTCCAGAAAGCTCAGGAGCCTGAGCCACCCAGATCTCACCCATCCTCCCTGAGCTGTTGGGAGAGTCCAGCCAGTCAGAGCTGCACCAACCTCGTGCAACATGAATGATGGCAGGGAAATGTGTTCCATAAACCCCTTCCGCAAAGCAAATCCCACAGCCAAGCGAGCCCCCTGTAAGCATTCCCAGGAGGGTCCCAGCTCAGTGCCAGACTCAGCTCTGCTGCACCTGCAGAGCCAATGTTGGGCCCAGCAAGTCGAGCAGGTACCGAGCAGCCTCCTGCCCAGCCCCGCGTGGTGCCCGGTGGGCAGCCCTGGACATGCTGCCTGCAGGGCTTGGTGTGCACCCTAGGCAAGGAAAACATCAGCTGCAGGGGAGAGAGGGGGCAGGAATTCAGTAGATGTCTCTTTGTTAAAGGCTTTGCTGCTGGTGCTCTTTAAAGCCAGTGGGCATGGCCATGCAGAAGCTGGTTTCAGGTCTGCCCACGGAGACCCATGGGCTGGGCTTTCCAGCCCTTCATACTGCTCAACCCTTCACTTGGATGAGGAGCAAGAGAAACCATCTCTGAGAAACCATCATCTTCTCCATGTCACCCCAAAGAAGCAGAGGAGGAACCCTAGAGCACATGGGCCATGCTTGTAGCCCCAGCACACCCCCCCCACTGCTACCTCCCGTGGGGCAAGACCACTTCAGCTGGGTGCAAACAGCCTGGCACCCTCAGAGGAGCAAGGAAAGAAATGAACCTACTGCTTCCTCTTCTGTTCTGCACACAGGGAAACCTTTATAGCTGGTCAGACACAGGAAGGTGGCCCCAAATGGGGAGAATCAAATGCTGCTGGAAAGATCGAAGTCCACCAAATGGAGAGCAAAGACAGGGAAGTGCTCCTGCTTCCCAGGAGAAGGCTCTGGCCACAGCCATGTGGTGACTCCTCACATGAACATGTCATCATAGCCTGGAGGGGGAAGGTGGTCGGGATCTGGCCTGGAAAGAAATTCAGAGCAGAGTCAAACCAGGAGCTCAGTCCTGCAGCAACAGGGACAAGCCAGGAGATCCAAGGGCAGCCCAGAGAGCGGGTTGCAGATACTGGGCCTGGCTGAATACCCACCCGGATCTACCAGTTCCTATCGGGCCAAAGGGGTCAAATCTGGCGCCTGGTGGAACTGCTCCTGGAGGAAGCCGGCCTGGAATGCCCGACGATGGGTCAATGCCAGGCTGTGGGAAGCCAGACCGGAGAGGATCCACGATCATTCCCCCACTCCGACCTCTGGGGAGAGGAAAAGCAGCAAATGAGATGAGATTGGCAGTGGTGAGAGAGGAGCAAAACACATCCCTGTGCTACGGGAACGTGGCGTTAAGCCAACACACGGCACGTGGGAAGGGAAGCACCCCAAGGCTACCACAACATGGGCCAGGGCAGCAAGATGGAGAGCCCTTGATGTGTGTACATGTGTGTGGGAGAGCGCTGGGGCACAGCAGATCCTTGTCCCTTGGAGGCTGCTGTCTGCCACAGCAAGGAACCCCAGGGTTACCACCACCCTGCCAACCTGCCCGCCCTGTACCACAAGGTCCAGGGCAGGATGTGAATCACAGCTCATGGTCATGCCAAGGTGGGAGGCCTATGGCTGCAGTGTGCCCACCCAAGTCAGGGCACCAGCAAACACCCAGGCCCAGGGCACCATGGTGTCAGCATACACTGAAGCCTCACTGGAGACATGCAGAGGGAAGCGACAGCCCTTGCCCACCTTCCTCAGAGCCAAAGCCAAAAGAGACTTGGAGCAGCAGAGAGGCAGCTTCCCTCTTCCCCTGGTTTCTGCAAAGAGCCATTTAGGACATGAGCGATGGCTGGTGAGTCCTGGTGGGCTGCTGACTGTCCCCTGGGGAAGCACTGGAGCTGCTGGCCCTTGCTGCCAGCTCATACTCCTGTCCCTGCTCTCTGGGAACAGCAGCACGTCCTGCCCTGCGCTGTCGCAAGAGCTCGCCGGCCCGGCCGGGGCTCCTGCCAGCCTTTCCAAAGAGCTGCCTGGAAGTCATTTGCTGACCACGGCGGCTCCTCGGAGCTGCCCCACGCTGCGAGTGCCATTCCTCATGGTCGGCTTTGTGCAAACCCAGCTGGAGCCTTTGGACACTGCTGCCATCATACAAGTCATTAACAACGGCGCTAATGAGTTCCATTACGCCAGGCCGGCTGCCCAAAGCGCCCCGGGACAGCCAGGCCCCATGAGCACAGGCCTGGGAGTCTGGGTCTCCAGCCCCAGCACTGGCAGGTGTCAGCACACAAATCTGCTTCCATTTACCATCTTTTTTTGTCATTTATAAGAGAAACTTCTGATGAAGGGCTGGAGGCAGGAGGAGAAACAGGGTCTCCGTCACAGCCAAACCTCCTCTCCTTGTACTATCAGGTTTCCTTCCAGCCACCCAGGCTCCAGGCCTCTCCTTCCAGCCAGGCAGGACATTTTTAGTTGGCCCTTTTCTAGCCAAACCCACGGAGAACCAAGTCTTGCAAGAGGGGAAAAAATGTGATCCCCACAGGAGAGTGGTTCCAAAGAAGACTCCCCTGGGCCACAGGATGCTCTGCAATGGCTCCAAGAGCCGGTTTTTTGTCTGACTATGTGCTTTTAACTGGGATGGAAGATGACAGGTTCTCCTTGCCCAACCAAACCAAAGACTGAGGGATGTATCTGTGAGGATCAGTCCTGCAGACAGCCCTGCTTCTACCCAGGCTTTCCCTCGAGTGCCCCAGACAGCTGGGAGGCTCACAACCAGGACTTGAGAATCTGTGGACTCAGCTTTAAGCCTCCCCTTCTCCAGACTGCTGGGCTGTAGACACAGCAGCTGGTAACATTTTAAATTAGAGGCTTACATTCACTTAACGACGTATTCAGCTTTGATTTACTGAAGGAATTACTGCATGTTAAATGAATACAAGCTGATTATTAAACAGACACAGATTGCAACCTATCATCTATGCAAGGGACGGCATCTTATTACAATATTAGAACCACACTGAGGTTTAGCAACTGTCAGTTAGTCCCTTGCTGTTTGCACTGTTCCGTCACTGTCTGCACTTAGGGACACTTTGCTGGACTCCAGCTGTTCCAGAGAAGGTCACCAGCCACCCCCAGACCCCAAGGGCAGAGCGGGGAATGCTCCCCAGGCACACAAAGCATGACCTCTCCAAGCCATACTCACCCGAAAGGGTCCAGGTCTTCCCCACCAACAGCAAAGGGGCTCAAGGGGGAAGGCCTGAAAGGCAGAGCACAGGGAGACATTCAGCCAAGGGGAAAGTGGCTGCCTGGAGCGAGCAAGAGGGCAGGGCAGTGCAGCCAGCCTGGCTGCTGGGGCTGTGCTCAGGGGTGCTCTCCCACAGAAAGTGCTGCAGCACCCAAAAGGCCCCAGGACCTGTGGGAGCCTGTGTAAGGAGCCACCCAATGCCCAGGACACAGCATTCCCTGCTCCAGGGCACAGCTGGGTGTGGACACCGGTGTGCGTGGCAGGCTTGTGGGAAGCTTGCTGAGATGAAGGGGGCCCTGCTGTTTCCACTGCTCCAGGCTGGAGCTGCCTGTGGATGCTGGGAGTTTCCATGCCAGCGGCTCCCCAAGCAGGGTCGGGCTAGGCCAGGCTCTCCAGCATGTCCCAGCTGGAGACACAATGAGAGTCCTGCTTCCAGAGGTGCAGGGACAGCAGGGTGGTGAGCCTGAAGCCAGCTGTCACATCTCCTTGCCAATAAAATGTGCCAGTAACATGGTTCCAGCGTTGTGCCCAGCTCCAGCCTGTCTGCCCAGGCCTCCCCGAGGAGCATATCCCACCCTGAGCACCAGCAGACAGCAGCAGGGTTAGAGAAGCAAGAGGTGACACGCAAGGCAGAAGCCACAGCCAGTCCCCAAGAGATGGCAGAGCCTCTGTGGTGTCTCTGACTTCCAGCCAAAGGGGAAAACAGCTTCTGAGGGGAGAGAGGGGGGAGCCCGCCTGCCACACACAAGGGATGGCTGGGCACAAAGGGGACAGGGACGGATGGTGCACCTTCCTGGGAGGGCAGCTCCATCAGCCACAGCAGGCAGGAGGCTTCTCAGGGAGGACAGTCAGCAGGGACCTGCTCTTTACTCACCGGGATGGGGCTCTGGTCCCTGCCGGCTGTCGGGGAGGGACCCTGAGGGGGTCGTGATCCTGGAGCAAATCAGGATCCTTCTTCTCAGGCTCCTTTTTGGCCTTTTCTGTGGGGGCCCCGAGGGGACTGATGATGCCTGAAGCAACCCTTGTCCTCAGCTCCTCAGTGTTCTTGTACACCCTGCAGGGAGAGGTGAGGTGATGGGCTGGGGAGGCCACAGCACCCAGGGGGAAGGTGCTGGGAGAGGCTGTGAGGGGCAGTGAGGGGACAGAGGCTTTGTGCCAAAGCATCCCTGGCACAAAACGTGTCCCCAGCTGGCAGCACAGAGGGGACAGGGAGGGGTAACAGCACACAGTGGCACCAAAGCCCTGATCCTATTTGAGAGGGCAGAGGTGCCACTCAGCCCAGGGGACTCCCTTGTGCTGTGGCTGTGACCCCACCAGTTCTGCAGTAGAGGAAACCACAGCACGTAGCATTGGCCTTTAGTAAGGGCTCCAACCCAGAGTCCCACCATCCCCAAAATCCTTCCTGCCTCCCAGCAGTGCAGTGGGAGCAGAGAAAGGAGCTCCGGCTGCATTTCAGGGCTGGCTGGGATGCCCCTGGGGTTTGTACTGGGCAGGAGAGTCCGCCAAGCTCCTCCTAATCTGGTCTCTGCCTCCCTCCCCATGCCAGTGGGACATTTTCTCCTGCAGAAAATTCCAGGGAACTGAGACTACTTGTGGAAATCGTCCAGGTGCTCCGGGTTAATGTAGTCAGCCACTGCCAAGGTCACATCTGCCACCTTCTGAGAACTGCGATCCTGGCAAAAGACAGAACACAGAGTCAGTAGCCCAGCAGAGCTGGGAGTGAGGGAAGGAGCAGGTACAACCACAGCCAAGGGCTTGGGACACAAGGAATGGCCTTGCCTGCTTCCCCAGGAGCAAACAAACTCCAGTGTACAGCGAGGCTCTCCTTGCTTGCTGCCCCAGTCAGGGCTGCAAAGGGTGAAAACAAAACCACCTTGGGCAGGTGCTTGTGGGGAACAGGAGAAAAGCTCTGCAGAAAAATCCTGAGCCAGGCAGGAGACCCAAAAGGGGCAACTCCTGGGCAGAGTGCACCAGACAAACCGCATCGCTGCCCCGATGCAGCTGGTGCTTGACTAGCTCCACACTGGGCCACATCTGCTGCTGCACAGGCAGCCCCCAAAACCCTCTGGCTCTGCCACATCCTGAGGGACAAACATTGCTGCCAGGTAGAACAAATAACAACGAAAAATTTCAGAAATGGGCCTTGCTGTTCTTTGCGTATTTTGGGCGGCAGCAGCCGTTGCACCTGAAGGACCCCAAAACCCACAGGGACCACTGGGTGCTCACCATGACGTTGAGGATCATACTGTCTTCCACCATGATGGCCTTCAGCAGCAGCTCACGGGCATCATCCGTGGACTTGTAACGCAGCGTGTACACCTCCTTGTTGACCTCCCAGCCAGCGGGTAGCAGCTCTGACTTCCTTTCATCAGGACCTGGCTGCAACAGGACAGACATGCTGCTGACATGCTGCCCCTGAGCCCAGCACACTGTGGGGCTGGGGGTACTGGTCTTGGCTGCACAGAGAGATCCAGGAGGGGATCTAGGTCTCTGGGAGGGGATCTCTCACTGCTTTCCAGGTTTTGACTGCAGGTGTTATTTCCTACGAGCTGGCCCTCCCTGTTTGCTGGGCCCCTGTGCTGTAACACAACCATCCTTTGCTGAGCAAGAGGAGGCAACAAAGACTCAGCCTGTGGGATGATGCTCTTCCCTGCCTGGCACCTCTTGGCTCCCCAGTGAGCTGTCTGGGAACAGGGGGAATGCTGTCATCCTGTTTGTCCCACCTCCACACTGTCCCCTCCCCGGTACCGGGGGATTTTCTCTGCCAAGAGAGTGCCCTGCACCCCCACCGTGATGCCCCAGCACCGCACCAGGCTCCCAAGCCACTAGACCCCTGCCTTATCACTGGCTCCAGCACCACAGCATCCTGTTGTTATTATACCAGGACACCCAGCACTGGGACCTCCCTGCCACATTTCCCCCCAACACTGCACTGAACACATGCCTTTTAGTAGGGAGTTCCCCCTGCCCCAGCACCAAGATACCCGCAGCACCACAGCGTGCCCTTCTTGTTATCCCACTGACTCCACCAGCACCGGGACACCCCCAGCACTGGGATCACCGCAGCCCCCTGCACCGGCTCCCCCCAGCACCACTGCGGCCCTCAGACCCCGCACCGGCACGGGTGCTCTCCACACCGGTGGCTCCCCACCCCTCCGGCAGCGGACGCTGGGCTCGGGCGAGCGGCGCTAGGAAAGGCCGGGGCTTGGCCGCGGCCTACGCGGCCTCCACGGCGGCAGAGCCCGGCGGGTCCCGATGCGGCCCGTACCTGGTCGCCAGCGCCGAGGCAGCGGTAGCCATGCCGAACCAGCTCCCAGTGGATGCCACAGATGAGCGCGTCCTGCGGGCGAGAGACGGCTGCCCCCGCCCAGGCGTACAGCGCCTCCAGCCCCGCCATGGCCGTGCCGCATCGCACGGAGCAGGCGCAGCCGGGCCCGGCCCGGGGGGGAAGCGCCCCGGGCAAGGCCCCAACCGCCGGGATGGGGAGCGGAGCAGAGAACCGGGCTGGCCGGGGCCGGAGCTGAGCCGAGCAGGGCCGGCACTCACTAGAGGGCTCCCGTCCCCTGCGCAAGGCCGGGGCTTCCGCCCCCGAGTGTCGTATCGGGTCGGGCCGGCGGCTCCGGCCGCCGCGGGGGACTGGGGGCGAGCGGGGGTTTTCCCCACGGAGGAATTAAATGCCCCTGCTCCTGCCCCAGCTCCTGCCCCAGCTCCTGCTTCTACCCCTGGCTCTTCCTCGCCAGTTGTTCGGCTGCCATAGCAAGCCCTTTGTCCCGGACCAAAGGGACTGAAGCACCAAATAGCCATGGGCAGGATTATTTTATTCCTTCCACAGCTCCTTTCTCTGGTCCACAGTATTTGTAACACCTAAATTCTGTTAAAATTGCCACTGAAAGGTACTCGGGGCTTTTTTTCCTGCCCCTGAGCCAGAGCTGGTGTCCTTGGTGATGGGAGGCAGGGGCTCGGTATGAAGCAGCCCCGTGCCGGGGAACGCCATCATCTGCTGCTTTCCCAATCCAAACTCCAGCTCCTTGGGGACGCTCATCTTGACTTCATTATGCGACAATTAATTAACTCGCACTGTTCGCTCTTTTCCATTTCCCCCTCAAGAAGTCACTGAGGCTGAACAATCAACCGCAGACCGGCAGGCCTGCCTGCCCCGCAGCCCCTGTGGCTCAGCGCTGCCGAATCATCGTCGCGCTGGCCAAGGAACCACAGCAACTCCTGCCATTCCCCTCGCCAGTCCTGGCTTCACGGAAAATGACCACAGCTTGAAAGCTGAGCGAGCTGCACCAGCCGTGCCGGATTTGGCAAGAAAGCTGCCACTGATTTTCCACGGGGCTGGGATTTCGTGAGGGAGGCGTCGGATGGGGATGCGATGAGAACAGCAGGAAATGCCTCAGCCGGAGCTTTTCCAGTGCTGGGCTTGTGAGTCACAGCAGCAGGCGGCGTTTCCGCCCCGCGGCTCGCTCCCCGCGGTTGCAGCCTTTGATGACATCCACATTTCACTTTCCCGGCACTGCCCGTCCCTGGGTGGGCGAGGGGGTACCGGTACCTTTGTTCCAATGTCCCCTCAGGAGGCAGAATTTGAAATCTTGGGTCTCCCTCCAGAAGCCTGATCCTAAATCCGACACCCCAGCACCGGTAGGTAACTGGCTTCCCTTGCCTGCCTGCAGACCCAGTGCAGGTGCAGGAGGAGCACATGGGTGTTTGGGATCAGTGACCGCAGGAGACAGTGGGGCGAGAGGTGGCAGGAATCACACACGAGCTATGCTGAGTCCTCACCAAGCTTTCATCTGTCCATCCAGTTTCTGCCATCCCTCACCCAACATCTGCGGTCCGCTCTCTGACCATCACTGTGTGCACCCATCCAGGCTTGTCCTCCTGTGGCCTCACCTCCATGTCCATCTTTAATCTATTTTTCCTTCCCCATTTCATGCCAGACCACACACAAGGGGGGACTTCAGGTGCTGAGACCTCCCTGGCTCAAGCAGCCCCTTGGTGGGCATGGCATGGGGTAAAGCAGGATGTCTCCATGTGTCCCCTCACCATGAGACCCTCCTTGGCACCAGGACCCCACTATACCTGATCCAGTGGCCCTGGGGCTGACTGCAGCTCCATCAAAGCTGCCTTTCCAACACCCACCATGCCTCCCCACGCAGGCCAGCTCCCCGTGGGCTCCTTCCTCTGTTCCAGTGTCTCACTTGCTCTGTGGCCCGTTGATGAAGAAAACCATTGGCCACATGAAAGCAGCTCCCCCAACGTGAGTCGGGGGCCTGCAAGCTGCGTGGGAGGTAGTGGACAGCGCAGCCCCAGCTGGGACATGGCGGCCAAGTCATTAATGAGGTGACAAGGATTGCAGAGCTGGTTCATGAGTGCTGCAAGACAATGTGTCATGTTGACTGCCAGGCACGGCGGTGCCATCGTCAGAGCAAAGCCAGGAGCGACACTGTGAGAGCTGAGTGAAGCCCCCGGAGCAGCTGGAGCCCCAAACACCTACATGTGTTCACAAGGATTCACATCAACTCTTGCACCAGCCTGTGGAAATGCAGGCGAAGCTGCATGTGGCCCTTTTCCTCTCTCTTTTACTTGGGAATGGGATCCCTGAGGCCATGTGGCTCACAGAGACCTGCTTCCCACAGGAGCAGGGCCGGGGGGGTGTCCCAGGGGGTGCTTGGGGCAGGTAGAGGGATGTGTCAGCCAGGGTCACCTCCGTCACATGAACCACAGCCTCCCTGACCTTCATACTTCCCTGCTGCCTCACTGCTCCCAGTGGATGTGCCCGCTGCGGTGTCGGTGTCGTAACGAGCTGAAGAGGAAACAGATTTCCCAATTGCCCACCCCGCTGGCAGCGCTCCTGCTGGGAATGGCAGCCGGCAAAGCTGGGGCAACTGGCTCACCCCTGTGCCATGCTGTGTGTGCCAGCCCCGCACCCGCTGGGAGAAGGCAGAGAGGGGCCCTAGATGCCCCAGCTGACCTTTAGGTGTCTCGGGCTGCTGTTGCTTAAGAGCATTGTCCCTCCTTTTCCATGGATGGGAAAGCCATGCTCTGTGCATGCAATGCTTCCCAGCACACAGCCAGAGGGAGGGAGGGAATCCCCCACTGCCAAGCAGGGAGAGCCAGGGCAGCTTCCTGCATCCTCTGCTCAACCCCCTGGGGCTTCTTGGCATGTAAGGAGCCACCTGAAAGTGACCAAAATCGCCATGCCAAGAAGAGACATAGGGTGGGACAGGGTATTGGTGGCTCCTGGAGCAGGCTTGGCCCCTCGCTTTCCCAGGGCTCCCATCATTGCCTTGAGAGGAGAGGTAGTCATTCTATGAAAATTTGACCTCCTCAGCAATTCCCCCAAATTCAATTCCAGGGAAAGATGACACTGAGGCAGGAGAAAGGGGGTTTTTCTCCAGGGAAGAAATTCAAACCACATGCAGGCAGGCTCACCACAGTAGCAGGAGGAGGGACCGGGGCTGTGAGAGGGCAGGCCCTGGGCAGCAAGGCCAAACGTAAAGTCAATTAGCACTTTCAAGACTCCAAATGTTGGAGTGCTGTGCTTCGAGCAGGCATAATCCCTTTTGGAGGGAGCCTGCCAGGAGGGCTGGAAAATAATTAGGAAGCCCAGAGCCCCAGTGATTCCCAGAAAGCCTGTTAGCTTTGTGGTAGAAACCTTGCTTGCAGGGAGTGCAATGCACAAACACAGTCGTGACTCACCAACTGGTTGGAGCTAAACTCAATTTTTCAGAACTCAACACGTTTGTGTCCTAATGAGCTTCACTGGGGCTCCTGCCATAATTCAGGGGATGCCCAACACATCTGAGAGTATTGGGAGGTTGTTTTGTGGGATGTGTGTCATCCAGAGACACCGACACCTTCCTAAGGGGCAATGGCGATGGGAAAACTGAGGCACAGAGTGCTCAAACCCCCTGAGCCAGCAGCGACCCCGGTCTCCTGACCTGCTGCTCCCAGCCTGCACCCCACCAGCCTCATCCCTGCAGACCAGGTGGACTCTGCCATCCCCCTCCCCTGCTCTCGGGCGATCTTGGACGTGAATCCGAACGGCCCGGGAACAGCCTTGAAGGAGCAAAACAAGACAATCAATCACCCTTGCTTCACTCCCGCCCCAGTCTGCAGGCTGAGCCGGGGTTGCATTGTGCGGAGCCGGAGGGACTCCACATCAAAGCGCGGACCAGCTGGCTGCCGGGCCGCCCCAGCGCCCAGACGGCAGCGCCCTGCCCACCAGCTGCCTGTCTGCCCTGCCTGCTCGGGCTCTGCCTCCTCTCGCCGCCCCGGGGGCCGGCCGGCAAGGCGGGGATGACATCCCGCTCCCTGCTCTAGCTACCGCTGGAGATGCTGCGGGGGAGCGTTCAAGGTGGGAACGCAGGGATGCTGCCCCGCCAGCCCACGGCAGCATCCCGCGGCCGGCAGCACCTTCCGTCCATGGGGACGAGGAGGAGGCATCGCACGCCAAGGAAGAGCTGATCCCATCCCGAGCTTGTCGTGGAGCGTTTCCCGAGGCTGCGCGAAGCCTCCAGGACGGCACAGCCTGCTCCTGCCGTGCAGCTCCCGCTATCCTCACAAAACCCTTCCCTTTGCAGTTCCTTCCATGACACGCGGCGGTCGCTGCCCCGCAGGCTGCTGCCTCGGCGCTGCTGCAGACAGTACATTCATTTTTGGGATGTCTCTTGCAGCTCCCCGGCGTTTCTCCCCATCCCAGGCACGCACAGATGGTTATGAGGCAATGTTCTCGGGGAGTATCAGCTTCCCGGCCCTGTGCTCTTGGGTAAGCACTCGCCTGTCTTCTGAGGAGCTGGTGGCGAATGTCCCCCCTGACGAAAAGGGCCTGGTGGGGCTGGGGATGGTGAGGGGGGAGCAGGGGGTCTACTGGTGGTGGGCTGGGCTGAGTAAGCCAGAGAGGCCAACCATGTGGTATGGGGGGTCCGGGCAAGGGAGACCCCCCAGATCCCCCTGCTGCCCTGGAGCTGTGCCCTGCTCCAGCCCTGCTCCCGTGCTCGCCAGAGCCACTGGCACCATGGGATGCAGCTGGGAAAGAGCCATCGGGGCACCCGGAGAGCAGTGACCTGCCAGTGGCACTGGCAGGTGAGAGACCCCAAAGCACTGTCAGAGAGGGGAAGGAGGCAGGAAAATATCATTGCAATGAGGGTTTTAGCATCTGGGTGGTGCTGCAGCCGGTGTCTCTGGGCATTGACCATCTCTGAGGGCACCAGGACTGTGGGTGCAGTGCTGGGGGACCCCCTCCTGCCACTGCAGCCTGCAGTACACATGTGCCCGTGGTAGGTGACAATCAACATTTTTTCCAGTTCACTAATTACGACACAGAATAAAAGTCGCTGAAGTGTGAAGTTTGGTGTTTAAAGGGAAAAATCTCCTCCAGGTGCCAGGTTTATTAAAGGAAGGGAAAAAAAAAAAAAACAAGGGTGAGAGGGAGGGACACAAATAACATCTGGGGCAGGAGATGCCTTTGTGGGGTTGGGCAGTGTTGGGTGCACATGGAGGAGCAGTGAGGATGGGGGCTGCAGGAAGCCCCCATGTCGCTGTGCCACTGAGACCCCAGGACACACTCTCAGCATCACTCGTGAAGCTGGACCTGCTGAGATACAGATGCACTAAACCAGGGGCTAGAGTTTGACATGGCAGCAAACCCCCCAGCTCCTGCAAGACCCCCTTGGGAGCAGGGACCCCTGGCAGCACTGGCTGGCGAGGCTGGGGGTGGCAAAGCCGTGGCCCCCAGCCCCTTCCCACCCATCTGTGCTGGGTGCCTACACACAGGCGTGGCATTTGCACTTACACATGTAAAGCATTAGGATTTGTTTAGAAGCCCCTTTATTGTCATATTTTGTTCTTTATTTCCTACAAATTAAATTTGCTGAGGGATATGTGCGGATTGTGAAATTATTTTGAGAATAGTTCCTCTGGGTTTTTTAATTTCCTTTGTATTAAATTTTTGCAGTGTTTAAAAGGCTATGAAAAATTTTATGTAAAAATAATAGGAAAAAATCCCAGGGAGGGAAGGAGAAGGGTCCAAGAAGGTGACTGGCCATGGGCTGGCTCTGGGAGCAGCCACTGCTGCCTCCGTTATCACAGATGCTGGGGACAGCCTGGCACAGATGCCACCATCCTCCTCACACTGCCATGCTGGCCCTGCCACACTCTGGGAATCTGGGACTGGGAGAGACGTGTCTGGCTGCCCTGGAGCTGGACCTGCCATCTGCCAAGAACGGGGTGGCCACAGCGGTTCCCACCAGATGCACAGCTCAGCCTTTCCCTTTTCCTTGCTCCCAGTGCCAGATCAGTGCCAGATCCCTCGCATGAGGCTGTGGGGCTCCACCGACCGCCCACTGGCATTTCTACTCCAGACTACTCCTTGGGTGCAGACATGAACACCCACGGCCAGGCTATCCAAAGCCACCCTCCTCTGCCAGCCATTTCCCACATGATAATCTTCCCAATTATTCCCCTGAGCAGCCACTGCTGCAGAAAGTCAAGCTGTCCCCCGTGGAGGGCTCCACATCGCAGCAGCATTAGGGACCCCTTCCATGCTGGGAGCCACCTCTCCGTCCCCTCCGCCCCCTACACTGGGTGTTTCCAGCTCACTTAAAATCGCAGACATATTTTTCATCTCTTCCTTTCTACCACTGTCATCGTCATTGTTTCAGGCTGGTGCAAATCGGGAACCATCCAGGCACTGATGCTGCTGCTCCCCTCCACCCACAGCTGCCCCTTGGATGGGCAGGAGGGCCCCACTCCTGGGATGGGGACCACGATGGCACTGACCTCCTGCCACTGCTCCCCTGGGGGTTTTTCCACCCCAGTCAGTGGCATGAAACCTCCTCCTCTGCAGCATGGCTTCCCCCGTGGGTCGTGCTGGCACGGAGGGTGCCAGGACTGTGGGAGAGGGTCTGGGTGACAGGCCCAGCAGGAGTGCTGGGGAACTGGGGGTAACTGAAGGACCCCTCGGGATTCCCAAGGGGCTCCAGGGGCTTGGTGGCACCGGGGGTGGGGGCTGGAGGCAGCAGGAAACCCAAAAATAAGGCAACAAAATCTCTGGGCTCGAGGGACCAGGGACAAGGAGTCCCCTCCCATATTCCTGGTCCCCGCAGGGCCTGGGTGATCGTCCCCGGGCTGGTTTGTGCCTCCCCGGCACAACGAGGCAGAGGGGAGGGAGCGGCCCGGCTCCTCCCAGCTTTAGGGGAGAGAACAGGCAGCCGGCGTGGAAAATCATTCTGCGACAGGATTTCTCTAGTAATAAGAAGGAAAAGGAAGGATTCAGTGAGTGCGTAACTTCCATCAACAGTGAGAGGAAGGAGATGCCAGGGCTGCACACAGTGAAGCTGTCCAGTGCAGTAGGATGCTACTGGAGAGCTGGCAGCACCGTCTTGGCTGGGAAGAATGACTGATGGTGTTGGGATAAGCTGGGAATAACACAGCTTTCCAGGGCTGCAGGGAGGCAGGGAAGCACGGAAGCAAAGATGCAGATATGCAAGGATGTGGGAATGCAGGGAAGCAAGGATGTGAAGAGGTAGGGATGTGGGGAGGCAGGGATGCAAGTCTCTGCCCAACACATCCCTCTGCCCATGCAGACCCTCTCCCCAGCCCCAGGGTGCTGAGACCACCTCAGCTCTGCTGAGCTCAGCTCAGCCCAGCCCAGCTCAGCTCCTCTGGCCCTGCTGAGGAACTTGTCAAAATGGAGAGGATTGCAGGCAGAGCAGAGTCCAGCTCTTGATCTGTTCTAGGAAAAAAGAGGCCACACCAAGAACTTGCTGAAATTCCTTCCCAGAGCCAAGGCATTTGCAGAGGCATTTAGACCCCGGCAGCGCTGGGGCTCGAGCCCCGGCCGTGCTGTCCTGCCCCTTCCCAGCATCTGGCTTTAGGGAGCTGGAGCCTTTGCTGTGTGGCTCAGTCTCTCTGTCCCATGGACCTCTGCAGGTGTCCAGGTGTGGAGCTGTCCCTGGCAGGCACCTCCCAGCCCCTCTTTGTCACCACAGACACAGCGTGGTATCTTCTCTGGCCAAGGGACTCCCAGCATCGCTCTCCCCACAAATTCCTTTTGCACAAATGGGAAATATGAGTTCTCCTCTTCTATTCTTTCTGTCTGTTTATTTGGGTGGTTTTTTTTCAGGAAAAAAATACGTAAAAAGAAAAATCAAACCAAATCCCATTTGCTTGTGGTCTCCAGTTGGTTGAGTCAGGAACTCAACACGATGCTGTTGGGAGGGCCAAGGACTGTGCACACTCCAAACCTGCTGTTAACCTGGCTGCACCCAGCCCTGCCATCAGCCAGAGCTCATCCCCATGTAGGGACAGTTGGGTGTCCCCATGTCTCTGCTGAAACGGGGAGCAGTGCAGCTGGAGTGGATCCGGCTCATGGAGCTGTTGCTGGCCCCGCTCTGGCATGGGGAGAGGCAGAAGGTGCCATGGGTGTCTGCTGGGTGCTTGGGGTTTGCTGTGTGGTCTTCCAGAGGGGGCTCAGATTAGCAAACCAGCTTTGTTAAAGAGCTGAAACCACCAATAACCTTTAATTATCCCCTTTCCCCACGGGAGGAAGTGTTCTGCCCCTGGGGAGGCCGTGCCACACATCACCCTCTCATCACAACACGATGGTATTTTCCCAAAACAGCAGTGATTGGAACCAGCTGAGCTCCTGACACGTGGCCCTGCTCCTGGTCCTCAGGGGGCAACCAGTGTCATGCTGGGACCCTGGAGACCCCCACCCATGGGGACCACCCCTGCTGCCCTCCTGGGACCCCCCTTCTTGGGGAGGACTGAGAAAGCCAAACCAAAGCTGGGCATGGCCAAGCACAGAAGCATCCCTCCTTCTGTGAAGGGGTGATACAAATTTAGTCCTTGTCCCTGAGGGGCTGTGCATGACAGGATGTGTGCCATCATGTCCTTTGGGACCAGGTTGATGCTCTGCATCCCAGAGTATCCCCGGGCCAGGGTGGGGGACACGTCAGGAGGAATGCCCTGCCTGCAGGGAGCTGGAGCTTCACCACCCTAATGGGTGGCCAAGTCTGTGCTGTTGGACAGACAACCAAGGAAGAGCAGGGATGGGTGGAGTTGTTGAGGTGAGGATGCTGGGTCACAGTGTCCCACGTTGCCACAGGCCCCTCAGAACTGGGATAGGGTTGTCCCCTCCAGCGGGGACCCTTAGATACCCAGAATGCCGTGGGGAGGGGGGATAGCAAGCTGAGAGTGCCCGGAGTGCGTGCAGGGTGGAGGCTGGGGACATTTGGAAATTTATTTTTTCTGCATACATATTTCCTGCGTTTAATCCCTTTTTTTTGCTGAAATTCCCAAGTGAAGAATTCTTTCCATGAGCCAGAGCCTGCGGCAGGGGATCTGTGCACAGCCGTGGGCACTGGGAACCCGTGGAGGACCGTGTCCCCACATTCCTCCTCCAGTGCCAATGCTGGGGGGCCAGTGTGAGGGTCAGGGCAGCCTCAGCCCTCCAGCACCCTCCTTGGCAGAGCTTGACCTCCTCTCACCCACCACAACCCCCTTTTCCTCCCGCTCCTTCAATTCAGCACTTTTTGGGGTGATGGCAAAGCTGAAGCTCCTTGATGCTTTGAGGGGGGAAGCTGCCTGGGACCCAACAGCGTTTGAAACAGTTCAGGCTTTGTCTTTATTCCAGCTCCTGAAAATTGAATTTGTTAGTAGCATAAACAGGATATAAAAGGCTGAGGAAAAAAAAAGAAAGGAAAGAAAAAGGAGAGGGGAACATTTTTCTCCATGGCTTTGCCTGCAATGGAGGAAGTGACCTGTGGGGACCACATCCCCCATCTGTTAGTAAAACTCCTCTAATGGCAAACAGATCCTGGGGACCAGCTCCGTCCAGCATCCTGGGACGGCTCCTGACCCCTGGGCTTGTGTTAACACAAAGGTCTGCCCTTCACCATTTCTGCTCTTTCCTCTTTTATTTTATTTTTCATGGTGCTCTCCAGAACTCCCAGTGGTTTCTGGTGCTCCTTGACGTCAGCTGCAGATGGGGCTGCCAGGTGGGAATTATTTTCCTGACTGCCAGCTAGCTACAATTATCACTCCATTTGCACTTCAGAAATATTAAAATTTCTGTCCCTCCTTTTATGAATTCTGAGAAAAGCCTTTTTAAGTCCCCATGACACACAGCCACCGGCCCCTTGGCAGTGATGGGCTCCTGTCCCCATGTCCCTGGGGCACTGGCAGCCACTGGTGGCCACAGGCCAGGTTGGCCCTGGCTGTTCCACGTCCTCAGGCTGGGATGGGAAGCAGTTCCTGGTGGATATGGGGATCAGGGCATGGAGCTGGGATCCAAGTGTGGTGAGGACAGAGCCCAAGGCTGGTAGGGAGAGGAGGAACCCATGTCCCTGTGGGAGACCCAAAGATGACCTTTAAGGTCCCTTCCAACACAAACCAGTCTGGAATTCAATGATCCTCTACCATCGTGCTGCCAGCAGGTCCACTGGGGCCAGATCTGCTGTGCAGGGTCCAAGTTCAGCCACAGCCAGTAGGACATGTGGTGACAACCCGAGCTGACACAGGCTGGCTTTTAAACCAATTGGCCTGAAACTCAGCACCAGGATGACGACACGTCCTCCCAGCCTTGGGCAACCTGGTCCCAGCTGTGTGGTGCCAACACCAACACCAGGCTCTCAGCCCTGGCATGAGCTGGGGTACAGCCACACACCCACCATGTGCCATCCCTGTGGGCACCTGGAGGGACACCCCAGGGTGGCACATGGACTGGGAGCTGTGGAGGCAGTGGGGCACTGTGTGGAGCTGCCTCAGCATGGGCAAGTCCCGGCTGCAAGCACCAGAGTCAGTGTGATGGTTGCCTCCACAGCCCTCCCTGGGCCCTGCAGCTGCCAGGACGATTTTCCCCATCCAGGAGCAGGAGCCTGCCCAAAGCCCTTTGTCTTCTGCTGAATTCCAGCTGGTGGGAGTCATCGGCTGGAGTCAGAGGATTTACCCGCCTGGGGAATTATGTGCAAGAGGGAACCATGTAGTCACATTAAAATCATTTGAAAACGGATGAGACTTCTGCGTGCTGTCTCACGTGGAGCCAGGAACATCCATCTGACTGATGCTTCCATCTGTCTTTCTCAATAGTTTCCTTAAATAGCACAAATACTAAAAGAAATCTGATTGGAATTTGGCGTAACTGATTCTTAGGAGAATAGCAGAGGGCCAGCTACTAAAATACCACTGGCTTGCTCCCTTCTAGTCACAAACACATGATCTTCAGTGCTAGGAAAGCCAGAGGCAGCTGATCACCGTGCCCGGCGGAGAGGAGGATGCTCCGTGGTCACCGATGCCTTGGCTTTGCTGGGAGAGCAGTGCTGGCTGTGCCCGGGGCGAGGCGCACGGCAGGCACGGCAGCAGCTCCCCCTGGGGAATCCCAGCTTCTGGGCAGCAAAATAATCTGCCTAAGTTCTGCAGTTTCAGGTTTCCAGGAGCCTGAAACCCTGATCCCGCTGCCTCAAGCCCCAGGCTCCCGACCCTGCTCCATGCAGCCCGTCTCCCTGCCTTTTCCCAGAGAAACCTTCCCCGAGCCTCCACTGCACACAGTGGGGAAGGAATCTCGGCAGTGGCAGGGAGAGATTTCTGAGACATTTTTACACCATGTCTCAGTTCCCTGAAGACCTACCCAGCCTTTTGCTTTTGGTTTCATCTTTTTCTTTTGGTTTCACCTCCCGTCAGCTCTTCCCAGGAATGCTGCAGTGCTGCAGGGTGGGAAGATTGTTTCTGGCCAGGTTCAATGTCGGGGACTTCTCACTGTTGTGTTTACACTTATTTTGCATGTCCAGCTCAGTGGCTTCTTGATGGACAAGGAGACATGGCAGAGTCTCAGTGGCACACTGGGGATGGAAACAGATGTTGGCTGTGAGGACAGCGCTGGGTGCAAGCACTCTCCTGGGGGGCACTGGGGCTGGGGGATCTTTATGAAGAGATCCTGCCCTGACCCCCACCCACTGCTGGGGAGGAGTTGGTTAAAACCTTCAACAACCCCCAGCCTTCACCTCCATCTCCTTCTTTCACCTCCTCTGGTGAATACCGAGGTGTTGGTCCACGCAGCAGGTGAGCACATCCTCCCTCCTCCCGGCGCTCGCCTCGTTCCACCATCCCCATCTCCCCGCTACCTGTGTGAGCTTCCCAAATGCCACGTTTTCCAAGAAATCCCAGCTCAGCCATAACCACCAGCCCTGTTACAGCAGACGAGCCCCAGTGCCGGGGCGATGCCCTTCCCACAGCCCTCCAGTGCCGGCCAGTGCTCAGCCCATCCCACACAAGCCACCATGGTGTTTTTCCCAGTCCGGCAGCTGTACGGAAATTGGGAGGCGATGCTGACATGTGTCAACAATAACCAGTGAACAAGCGCCGTCGGCGGTGGCTGTCCCCACCACCTAGAGGAGGCTGGCCAGTCTTGGCTGAAATCACGACAAATTGCGGCTGGGAAGCAGGGGTATTGTTTCAATTATTTCCATTATATAAAGTCAAGTCCATTTAATATATTCTGCCTCAAAGGGGCTCAACTAAAGAGATAAAATAAACACTAGAAATCTGCTCCATTGGCACGGACAAGGAATTCAGTTTCAACACCAAACCTTCCCTCCCACCTCGCCGCTCGCCTTCCCTTTCCTCCTCCCGGCTCCCTCTCCTCCCGCTGCCCCTCAGCCTCCTGCTCTGCTCCACACCAATTCCATCTTCAGGATTTGCTTCTGTTTTGGCAGTCGGAGCATTTGGAGGCTGCACAGCCGCACCGGGAGCCGGGGTCAGAGCTGAGCCCAAGGAACTGCAAGGCAGGAGAGGAGTGGGAGCTTCAGTGCTCTCTCTGAGATGTAAGACTGGATTTAAAGCAAACCTTAGACATTTTGAGGTGCCGCATCCCTCCAAGAGCAGCGGGACAGGCCTGGGACCTGCTGGTGCATGGCAGGAGGAGGAGACCAAGCGTGCCGTGAGCGTGTGCAGGCTGCTCAGCGTGCTTGGCTGACACCAGCACTGAAGTCATCCACCTTCCTACCATCCTCCCTGCCCGGGAGAGCCAACAGCAACCCGGCACCAAGTGGCCTCACCAGCTCTGCGTGCTGGCACGGGAGGTGGCCAGAGAGGCTGGAGCTGCCTCCCACTGTACAGAGCCTGTCTGCTTCCCCCAGCTACAGCCTAGCAGGCACTGCTTCCCATTTCAGCTCCCCATGGCACCGGCCTGGCTAGAGCTCTCCTTCCTCACTGGGCTGTGCTGGTCCTGGTGTTCCCAATATGCTGGCACAGGAAGGAGTGTCTGGCCTTGCCAGACTCTTGCCCAGGCAGTAAATCTGCAGTTTGGCCTTTCCTAGCAAGTTTCTGGGTGCATCTCTGGAGCTCTGAGCTCTGCCTGCCCTGGAATGGGGGTCACAGGCAGTGACACCAACAGGAACCTGGGTGACAGAGGTGACCATGCCACGGGATGCCCAGCAAGGGCAGAATTAGGTGGAGTCAACATTTCGTAAGCGTGGGGGAAAGGGCCTCTGCCGAGCAGGGAGCGGCTGTGACTTTCCATTCCTGTGGGAAGCGGGCTGCCACCGTCCAAGCATCTGGGCTTGTTATGATGGGAGAGGAATGCCAAATATTTTTCTTCCTTATCCACTACCATCCGCCTAAACCCTCCCCTGATCAAACCCACATTCATTGCCCAGGATGCACGAGGGCCCCTGCTCTGGAGTCAATATCCCTCTGGACGGCTGCTCCGGCCCTCCCAGCTGTGGGAAGCTCATTGCACCTGGGGACAAAATCCTGCCTTCCTCCGGGCTGCCCTGCATCCACCCTGCTGCCCCTTCCTGCTCCTTCCCCTGCTGCCAGCCAGCTCCAACCCTTTCATTTTCACTTTGCTGCCTTGGTCAGGAGCATCCCTGTGCCAGCATCCCTGATTGACCTGCAGCCCCACTGGAACCACGTTATTCCCTCTAGAGCCCCCAGCACCCCAGGACCAGCCCCTGGGTTGGTGCCACGGGTGTGTGCCCCGGGGCGCCGGCCCTGCCGGGAAGCAGGCGGTGCTGCCTTGGAAGGTCACCAAGTTTTTTCCAAAGATGAAAGAGTGCTCAAGTGTCAAACAAACTTTCCAAATTATCTTCCTGGACACTTTCTCCCTGGTGCTTTGGAAGGCAGAGGAGGAACATTTTATTCCTTCTGCACTGGCGTGGAGCATGGTTGTGTGAGGGAGCTGGGAGCTGCCAGCAGCACCCGTGGGCTCAGCCTTGCTTCTCCCCAGCATCAGCCCTGAGTCACTGTGGCTGCCGAACCCAGCACCACCAGCCCCCCAGCACAGCACAGGGGAACAGGCACTGGATTGATCAGCGGACAACACATCATCTCTCCCCACTGCAATTTTTGGAGGAGTAGTCATAAATAGCCAATTTAAGGCAAATGAGAGGATTTCTCTGCTCTCCCGGGGACACCCGGCACGCACTGAGGACACCCGGCACTGGCTGCTCTGCTGGCCTTGGCAAAGCCTCCGTGGGATTGCACAGCCCAGAGATGAGATTAGCAAATTGCCACGTGCCCAGTGCTAATGAGAGCCACCTAATTAGTGAGGGGGTTCACCCTGGCAAGGCTCACTCTGACATCTGCTGGCTTGTGCCAGCAGCCGGCAAGCGTGACCGGGGCTAATGCTCTTCCCTGGCCTTTGCACAGCATTTTCCTTCCAGGTCTGGACAATGAAAATTCCCAATCAGCTCCTGGAAAACTGAGCTGGCCATGGGGCAAAGAGCTGCCACCAGTCCAGTCAGGCACCTGTGGCTCCCCCAGTCACAGCCAACCATCTCTGACAGCCCCTGCAAGAACTGGTGCAGCTGTGATTCAGAGACACTCAAGTATCTTCAACACCACTCCCATCTCCATATTTTTCCTAGCTCCTGTACCAGGATGGCACTGCCATGCCTGTGCCCATGTGGATGCCCCAGCCCATGCAGATCTGCAATGGCGATGCTGTGTTTTGGGTTTGGTTGTTTATGGAGAGTAAAATGAGACAGATGCTGAAAACCTGCATTTTATGGGTCAGTTTTCCATTTCTTTCCTATTGTATTTGCATTAGGAAAAAACGTGAAGGGATCCCAGCCATTATCACTCCTGGTTTCCCATGGCGAGGTCCAAGCAGCCTGAATCATTAATGCTTTGGGAATTAAATGGGAATGGTGCAGGATGGGAGTGGAGGGGAGGGATGGTCGGGAGCTGGCACAGAGAGGGGGAACCAGTGGGAGAAATTTGTTTGAGCATTGAGGAGAGTAACAGAGTTGTGATCTCCCTGGGCATGGTGGGATGTCCCAGGACACCAATGGACACATCCACCATGGGCACGCAGCCCTCCCAGTGCAATGAGTTTGATGGTGCTCGGCAGTCCCCCAACCTATTTCTCCTTCCCAAGCAAAACAGTCCCAGAGCATCCCAGGGGGAATAATCCCACTCCAACTGGTGTCAGCCATGCTTGCAGGAGCAGATCCTGGCGAAATCGGTGCAGCCAGCAAGAGTGAAACAGACAGAAACCCTCCCTTGATCGACTGGAAGCCACCAGGACCGAGGTCCAAACCTAAACCTCTTTGTGGAGCGAGCAGGGACACAACAGAGCAGCATCTCAGGAAACGCTGAGTTTTCCCCCAAAAGATGGGAGCCAATTCTTGGCCCTTTTATTTCTTGGGGGGTTCTGTGTGCCCAGGAAGCCCCCCACCCCGGGCCCTCCCCAGGGGCGGAGAGAGGCACAATGTGCTGGTTTGCACTGGCTGATACCGGGAAGCGGGGAGTGATGTCGGGGCGGGGGGCTCAGTCCTGCTGGGGACCTCAGCCCTACTCGGGGGCTGCCGGGTGCCCCCCAGCTTCACAGCCGCTGCCAGGCCGGGAGCAAGGGGCTGAGCCGGGGGGGGGGGGGGACTGAGCCTGAGGGGGCTGAGCCGGGGGGGCTGAGTCGGAGGGCTGGAGCAGGCAGCGTCACCCCCCTGGCTCCACCCCCCACCCTCCCCAGTCGCGGGGGGCTTCGCCGTGACCCCGGCGCTGGGATGGCAGCGGGACAGTCGGACCGAGGCGGGACAGCGGGAGGGTTCCCAGCCGAGGTGGCGGCTGGAGCGCTCCGGCGGGGGGAGCTCCAGCCAATTTGTTTGCGAGTCGCTTTGTTGCTGCTGGGGGATTTTTCTTTTTTAATTATTTGTTATTATTATTATTTTGCAGAAAAGGGGAGTGAGGAGAGGGGGCTGGCACTGCTATAAAGGCAGAGCTCCCCGGAGCAGCCGGCACTTCCCCGCCACCATGAGCACTCCCCTGGCCTGACAGCCCCTGCCTCCCCGGGAGCGCCGGGGTGGGCTGGTGTGAGCCCGGAGCCACTCTCCTCCCTCCCACCGCCCCTCCAGACGAGCCCCACCAGCCGCTTGGATGCTTTGATTTCTTCCCTGCCCGAAATTCCTCCTGCCCAGATGCAGTGGATAATATTCATGTTGCTGTTATTCATCCGCTCCATGGAAATGCTCACGCAGAACCGATGGAAGAAGCAAGGTACGGTGCGCAGGGCTGGCGCGTCCCGCTCAGGTACGGCAGGGAGGCTTGGGGACGAGGTGTGACACGGGGCTGAGCCGGGATCCAGTGTCATCCCGACCCGGCCCCCTGGGTCCCCTCTCGGTGCATGGCTCAGGGCTGGCTCAGAGGAGTGTGGAGAAGGCACAGGACAGCCTCATGGCATTGCCTACCCTCGGGGCTGGGAGGGGACAGGGACGGGCTATGCAAACCCCAGGAGAGCCAGGAACAGTGCGGAACAGGGCAGAACAGGCTGATTTTCCAGTATTTCCCTTCTCTGCCTAATGCATTAAGTACATGGGGAGTAAAACCTCCGGGAAGGATGCTCAGAGCCACCGCAGGCACTGCGTGCCCCCCTGCCCCATCCTCCCCCCGAACAGAGTGACCAGCCAAGCCTCTCCTGTGTGCCAGGGCAAGGGCACAGGGTATTCCAGGGCTGTGCCAGGCAGTGCACCCCTCTGTTGGGCACTGCCGGTGTCCCCTCACGGGGCAGTGCCAGGACTGATGCTCAGCTCTGCGCCAGGAGCAGCTCGGTTTTGAAATTGGTGTGTGCCAGGGACAGGACCTGGTGGGACAGGGCTCTTGGGGTCTTGGGGCTGGTGCCTGGACAGCTTTCCACACGCCTGTTGCATGCTAAAGACATGCAGAGGCAGCGGGTGCATGTGACAATGCAGGTGGCCAGGCTGGCTGCTGAAATAGCTCTGGTGGGAAATGGCACCGAGAGGGGCTCAGGGAGCCATGGCACCCACCGCTGTGGCTGCTGGTAATCCGTGTGGAGCAGCCCGGTGCTGTGGGATGCACGGGGACCTCAGGTCCTGGCCAGCACCCAGGGCTCTGCCCACAGCTCCCAGACTTGAACGTATCTTATATCTCCCAGTATAACCAGTTGCAGAAGGGCCAGCATGGTCTCCAAGGGCCAGGAGCTGAGGGATGCTGCAGCACCTCACAGCCATCCTGCTGCTGCCAGGAGCTGCCTCCAGCTGTGCCACAGAGGGACAGTCTGGGCAGCCCGGTGCCCAGCAGCCTCCCGGTGCCAGCAGAGCCCACAGCAGCAGAGCTGGGCTCCAGGTGGGCAGTGATGGGTGATGCTGCACTGATGTCTGGCTCAGCCTGGGTCTGCCATCGCCGGGGACAGTGAACCCATCAGGTGTCCCTCGTGTCCCTGGTCACACAGTTTTGGTGTGAGCCACGTCTCAGCGTACAGCACAGCCCTCCACCGGCTCTGCAGCTCCCAGGCGTTGCTCCCAGTGGCAGAGGCACGTGCCATGCTGGCAGCCCTGAGGGGCTGGTAACCCCAAAGATCCTGGGGTGGAGAAGCAGGACCAGAGCCTTCCCCTGGCTCCCATCAGTGAAGGGAATGATGCCCTGGAGCCTGCACAGGGCTCCCACCTTCCCTGCCTCCGATGGGGGCTGGAGGGAGAGCAGCCAAAAAAAAAAAAAAAAAAGAAAAAATCATCAAAAGGAATTAGGGAAGGGAAAAGAGGCTCATAAATCCTTGGGTCTCCAGGGAAGCTGCTCCAGCTGCAGCCAGGAACACAAATGTTGTCAGCGTTTGGTAAATATGTAACGGAGACCATAACAACTTAATGGATCCAAGGTGCTTCGTTAGCGCTCCCAGCAGACGCAGCCCTAACGAAACCTCCCAGCCGTGCTGCCTTCCTGTGCCTGGGCAAGGGGACTGGGATGAGCCAGCCTGGGGACAGTGCATGGCACCAGGACACTGGGGACCAGCACACCAGGCTGTGGGGCATCACCTGCCAGCATCTCCCCCAGCTTCCCCAGCACCCACCTCTGCTTTCCTCCAGCCCCTCTGCCCTGGCCACTGTGGCCATGAGGCCCCTTCTGCCATCAGCTCCTGGGGCTCAGAAAGGACCAGTGCCAGGGAAGATTCCCAGGGCTAGAACCTGTCCCCATACCGGGCAGCACCCAGCCTAGTTGGTCCTCTAGCTTGTCCTTGCTCTCTCGGCTCTGCAGGAGCCAGAGCTGCTCCAGGGCAGGTCCCTCACTGCAGACCCGGTGGTCTGTGTCAGCCCCCACCTGGGGCTGGGCTCTGTCTGGGTCAGCCACCTCCTTAGGCCTTCACTCCCTGCAGAAACCCATCTCAGTGCTCAAAGATCTGTTGGCAGATGAAGCCCAGGCCCCCAGCATGTGGCACCAGTGTTGCTGGCACTGTCACTGCTGCATGACACCAGCTCAGGAACACTCCAGGGAGCTTCTGGTACCAGAGCCCAGCAAATGCTTCCTGACATGGCCAGGAGCTTGGTGGCCCTTTATTGTGATGCCCAGCTGGTGCAGGGGTGCAAAAAGACACCAGGAACAGGTAGCCTCCGGTGCTCAGAGTTCAGCTCCCCAGCTCCCAGTGTGCACCCGTGCCAGGAGCATCTCTCCAGGATGCATTTCTCAGGGTGCAGGGAGCCAGCTTGGGGAGGAGCAGCAGTCAGCAGGGTCTCCATGGGCCTCGCCGGGGGCTGCAGGCTGATGGGGGCTGGCAAGCCGTCCTTGTCCTGGCCACTGTCACCCAGGAGCACGGCAAAGGCAGCCAGGGCGGCGACGGAGGCTCTTGAGCAACCAGACAGATCCTTATCTCGGCTTCTCTTGAGTGCTTCCAAAATGCTCTTTGTCCCCTGACACTTAACAGGCATCGACTAATTAATCCAGGTCGGAGCATATTTTTCTCCTTCTGACCCAGCCGTGGTTTAGCTCGCGTTTGGATTCTTCCCACGGGATGGGCATGGCTGGCACAGGAACAGGGCTCAGGGCCAACCCTCAGCCCTGGGCCTTGGGGTGATGGAGGCAGCAGTGCCCGAGCTGAGCACAGCGGGGACCGATGGCTCTGTGCATCCCCGAGCTGCCAGCCTGGGACACGATGGCATCTGGGGGGGCAGAGGGAGGTGGGGAGGCGTCTACAGGGCAATGGGACAGTGCTGTCACCCCTGTGGGTCAGAGAGGGGCTGCCACAGGGCTGGGACCCTCCTGCAGCCCCAGCCATGCCTCAGCCCTTCTGGATCGTGTCCCCCCGCAGTGAGCACCGGCCTGCTGGAGAACTGCACGGGCTGCATCCTGTGCTCCGAGGACAACGGCTGCATCACCTGCCACCATCGGCTCTTCCTGCTCATCTGGAGGGATGGCATCCGCCAGTACGGGATGTGTGTCCACACCTGCCCCCCCGGCTACTTTGGCGTGCGGGGGCTGGAGGTCAACAGATGCACAAGTACGTCCAGCGCCAGTCAGGGACCCCCCTGACCCTCCCCATCTCCCCTCACCTCCCTGGTGGTCCCCAGGAATGGTGATGGCTGCCTTTCCCGGCAGCATAGAGCTGGTGGCAGCAGCAAGAGCTGGGGACAGCTGGGCCATGGGGCTTCCTCCCCTTTGGCCCTGCCCAGAGCTGGACCCTGCAGGTCTGCAAAGGGGTCCCCGGCAGTACTGGGTGACCAGCCCTCCTTCCCGGCAGAGTGCAGGTCTCCCAGCTGCGAGAGCTGCTTCAGCAAAGATTTCTGCATGAAGTGCAAAGACAAGTTTTACTTGCACAAGGGCCAGTGCTTTCGGCAGTGCCCCCCTGGCACCGCGGCACAGCCTGGCACCCGCGAGTGCCAAGGTAAGCAACACCCCATGCCTGTGGTCCCTGGAGACCTGGCTGGTGCTGCGTGGTCACCATCCCCACTCCCTGTCCCCTGCAGAGATGTGTGAGCCTGGACCCTGGAGCGAGTGGAGCACCTGCACCCACGAGGGCCGGACCTGTGGCTGCAAGTGGGGTGTGGAGACAAGGGTCCGGGAGGTGCCAGGGGCCAACAGGGAGGAGGGGGCTGCCTGCCCTGCACTGCTGGAGACGAGGAAGTGCCGGATGAGGAAACACTGTCCTGGAGGTGAGCATCATGCTGCCTGCCACCCCCAGCCCCCTGCCACCCCCATGCCTGGCTCCATGTTCCCTGAGGCATGCTGCAGAAAGAGGGGT
This sequence comes from Hemiprocne comata, assembly GCA_020745705.1. Lineage (NCBI taxonomy): Eukaryota > Metazoa > Chordata > Aves > Apodiformes > Apodidae > Hemiprocne > Hemiprocne comata. The sequence goes on from CM036601.1 coordinate 15,455,163, forward strand.
GTGGTGGCAGTCTGGCAGTGGCTGGCGAGCCTGGCTGTCATCTCCTGAGTATTCTGAGGCTGGTGGCTGTAACCCTGCTCTCTGGAGAGAGCCACCACCTCAGGCACATGTGCTGAGCAGATCTGGTGCTGGTTGCGGGGCTGGTGGGGACCCCCGTGGGCAGGACACTGGGCTGGCTGCTCCCCCCAGCAGGCTGGGACAGGTGCTGGTGTGAGCCACTGTGGTGGGACAAAACTGCCAAGTTCTGGCTGTCGTCCTTCCATGCTGGTGAAGGGAAAGGTGTGGTTGGATGTCCTGTCTCTCAGCTGTGCATAACAAGGGTTGAGACCCATAGGATTTGAGTCCCCAAACTCCCATCAGCGCTGCTGGAGCTGGAGGGCATCACCCAGGGGATTTCCAATGGCCAAACTTTTGGCAGACACCGCCAGGCTAGGGTCCTCCTTCATGGCTTGCCTAGCCAGATGTTTGCTGCTGCTCCTGCACCTCCTCCCACCGCGACAGTGCCATGTCCCCAGGCTGGGGAGTCTCTGGGGCAGGGCTCCCCACCACCTCTTGCAGCCCCCAGACCCAGCGGGGGGTCTGGCTGGGCGTGGGCACGTGGCTGCTGATGGGAACCAGGAGGAGGCTGATGTCATTTTTGGATGCAACTGGCTGGACTGAAGCCATTCTACTAAATCCCTCTGTAATAACTGGCAGAAAGGGGAATTGCAGGAGACACCGATCCGTAGATCCTGGATAGAGATCCAAGCTGCTGTGCAGAGGGTTGTGGTTCAGAGCTGTGGGGTTACTCTGTACTGTGGGATGCACCGGCTTGCACCCGAGGGAAAGACAGAGTGGGGGGGGAAGAGAAAAAGGATGGAGAAATGGGAGCAATAACAAGACGTGCATGCTGGGGCTGAGCCCATGGAGCCAGGAGAGCAGCTTCATCTCAGCACCATCCATCATAAATCATCTTTTCCTGCTGACAGCACAGAGGAGCCGATTTCCTTCTCCACCCAGGCCCCGACTCACAGCTCTGGGGAACCAGGTGGCATTGATTTGGGGGCTGTTCCCTTCCCTGCCAGCTCCGGGCCTGGAGAGCTGGTGACAGTTTGATGTGGCAAATTTGGCACGGGAGGACAGGCTGCTCTGGAGCACAGTGTCCCTCGGCATGGTGCCACAAGGGGTGGCAAGCTGGGAGCCCTGAGGCCATGGTGATGGGCTTAAGGAATGGCGGGGCTACTCTCTTAAAGTTGCTACCTGGGATCAGCTCCAGATGCAGGGAAATCCCTTCAGTGCCCACAAGCAGCCCCCACTGCCTGCTGCCCTGAGCAGGCAGGCAGGAAAGGGCAGCTCCAGGAGTCTGGCAGCTCCTGGGCAGGCTGCTCAGCATCCCGGTGTGCACCTGCCCTTGCTCCCAGGCTCCTGCCTGCCCGGCCAAGCACTGGGATATGGGATCCAGATGCTGGAAGAGGATGATGAGTTCACTTGATGCTGCAAGTCGAGACATCCCCCCAAACCCTGGGTCAGCTGGGGAAGGCAGCAGGACCCGACCGTGTGATGAGAGATTTGTGCCACCACTTCAGAACCATCCCCGGGCAGTTGGAAGGGAGAAGCATCTGCGCTTGGCTGAGGCACAAACCCCCTCACGCTGCTGTAAATCTGCCTTGTGGTGTCTGCCGTGCTCTCCAGACGCTTGGTGTTCGTGCTGTGCCCTCTCCTTTGTGGGTGGCAACTGTCTGGGAGAACAGAGGCAAAAAAAAAAATACAGAGCCAGGCAGGAGAAGAGCTGGAGCCCTAGGAAAGGATCAGTGACAATGGTGCTGGTGCATCCAGCACCGGCTGGTCCCAGTTCCGGTGCCCCCAGCAGTCCCAGACCCCTTGTGTCACCCAGCTCGGGGGCAGGAGAGTGTGTGGTGGGTGCAGAAGGGGCAGTAAAGGGGAAGTTGCCTGGTTTGGGGGCAGCCCTTCTGCTCCCCAGCATGAAAGGATCTTCCCATTGGAGCCCGGGGCACATCGGGGCTTATCCTGCATCCCTGTTTTCTTTGGTGCCTCAGCACCATCACCTCGGTACTCGAGGCAGTTCCTTGGTCCTCTGCTAACATCTGAGAAAGGATTTGGGATGTGCATCCCATGGATGGGGCTCGGGCCAGATCATGATCGAACAAAACTTCCTTCTCTCCTCTTTTTTTTTTTTTTTTTTTTTTTTTTTTTTCTGTTCCAGAGAAACCCGAACCCAAAAATAAAGGCAAAAAGAGACAGAAGAAGCCGAAGACAGACCCGCACGTGGGTACCTAGCAGGATCGGCATTGAAGCCGGGGCAACGAGGCGGAAGCCGGTCGGGAGCTGTCCGTGCCGCCCTCCGGTGGCACGGAGAGCTCCCGACCGGCTCCCGCCGCGTTGCCCCGGCCACGTCGCCCCTGTTTTTCCATCCACAAAAAAAATTGCACAATTTCCCCCCCACATCCCCCACCCCACCCCCTTTTCCTCCCCTTCCCATTTTCTTTTGAGACAATTTATGGCCTGTAAGACATTTCCTTTTCAGAAAACCTAATTTGCAGTGTCCAAAGCGATGCCCTGGGGCTGGGGGAGGGGGTGGCTTCTTTATTTTTTTTCCTTCTCCCCCAGACTGTTCCATCCCTTCTCTTCTTCCAGCCGGGTGGGATGGGGCTGGTCCCAAGTCCCTGATGAGGATGATGCCTGCTTGGGTACTGTCCCCTGGGGCAGGGAGGTGTCCTGTCCCCACAGTGTCCCAATGGCACAGGGGTGCACAATGTGCCACCAAGCTGCTCTGGTGCAGGATAGGGTCCTCCATCCTCAGCCACTGGCATGGAGAGTGGTGGGACCACCAGGTTGGAACCCCACTGTGGACTGTGCTAGCCAAGTGCTTAGCATACCCAATGGCACAACTGTGGGCCAAATCCTGCCATCCTCAGGCTCACAGAAGGGCTGGAGAAGCTTCTGTCCCAAGGTGGATGTGGGCATAGGAATTTGGGGTGGCTCTGGCCATATTTGGTCCAGGACAGGGGGTGCACACCCTGCAACTGCAGCTGTTGGAGCAAGCCCAGGCAGGGATGCTGCTGCCTCCTGCATCCCCTGACCAGGATGTGCTGGAAGCAGCCACCACAGCCCCCTCTCAAGTGTCACCTGGAGCATGACCCGGGAGTGCTGAGCCCAGCCATGTCCGTCTGTCTTGCTGAGCTGGCTGCCACCCTCATGTCACCTGCAGAAATAAATGGTGTATGGCTGTGAGGCACGGAGGGCATCAGCATACTTAATGTGTGCTGGCTCAAATCGCTGCCCCAGCCTCAGGCATCTCTGTATTTGGGGGTTTGCTGGGGTCAGAGCCCCCCATCCCTGCTCCAGGCACAGGCAGGGTCTGGCAGGGGGGGGTGTCAGGGCTGTGGGGGCTGCACAGACCCCTCAGGGTGACAGTGCTGGGTGCCAGCATCAAGCTGGCCCCTGGAGCCAGCACAAAGCTGCCATAGAGGCTCCTCCATCTGCTTAACGTCAAATAAATGTATTAAACTTCCAGCATCCCTCTCACCTTCCTGTTTCCCTTGTTTCCTCGAGGCGGGAGGGAAACAGGGACACTGGCTGTGGCCGTGGTATTACCCCTGTGTCCCTCAGCCCCACTGTGGGAAATGCAGCCACCAGCATCAGACCAGCCTGTGCCCGCAGCATGGCTCTGGGCTGGGAGTCAGGGGAAAGGTTTTATTTTAAAGGTTTTATTTTAAAGCTTTCATTTTAAAGGTTTTATTTAAAGCATCACCAGCATCACTCTGTGCTCAAGCCAGAGGCAAGCGTTTCGCTGGGACTGCAGCCCCGCAGGCATCCCGGGCTCAGCTCTGCCACCGGGAAGCACCGAGGGGCTCATCCAGCCGGTTGTTAATTGCAGCGAGAGCATCGGGTCTCTGGGGACCTGCTGGCAGCGATGGCCGGGTCCTGCAATCCGCTCACTGCCAAGGCACAACGGCGGCAGCTCCGGCATTTCCCTGGGGATGATGGACCTGCCCGGGAAACGCGGCTCCGCGCTGCCAAGGATGGTCCTGCAGCTGCTCAAAGCATCCCAGGCCATCCCGCTGTGGACCGGGACGGCAGCAGGGTCCCTTCCCCGTCCCCACACTGCCTGAGCAGCCCAGCGTGTGGGGACACATGCCAGCCTGTCCCCCCACCGTCGCTGTCCCTTCCTGGGGGACCCAACCTAGATCTAACCCAGCACACAGGCTGGCAGCAGCAGTGACCCCTCTGGCAGACCCCCACCCCAGAGCCGGACACCCCGAGTCCTGCAGAGGGCCCAACTGGATCCCGCCAAGCTTCGCCTGAGACACAGCCCCCGTCCCGGTCCCCACGGGCTCGTCCCGTGGCCGGAGCAGCCAAATCCAGGCCTGGCTCCCTCCAGCGTTATAAATAGCCGGGATGCGGGGAGGGAGCTCTGCTCCCCGGGACGGCGGGGTCCCAGCGGGTTCCGACAGGGGGGACTCGCTGGGTGTCGGAGATGGAGGGTGGGAGGGCTGGGTGCCAGGGCCAGCAGCTCGGAACCACTGTCTGGCAGCGCTGCCCAGCCCGGGAGGTGCAATGAGATGCGCAGAGAACGGCGGGGGGGGGCGGTGGGTGCGCGTAGCTGGAAGAGGGACGGGAAGGGGGGGCTGCCTGCGTGTGTGTGTGTGTAGATCACGTGTGAAACTTGATCTCCCCGCAGTGGGCTGGGGGGGGGGAGAAAAAAGATAAAAGTATTGTTTTTAAACAGATTTTTTCTTTGTTTTTCGTTTTTTTTGTTTGTTTTTCTTTTTTTTTTTGCGCCCCCCGCCCCCTCTCCCCCTGAGAGGGCTGCGGCCGCCTGGCGATAAAAGGCCGGAGCGGCGGGAGCCGGCTCAGAGGGAGGAAATGCCGAAATCGCAGCGTTTGGACTCGGCGAGCAGCACCCACTGATCCGTCCCGCAAAGCGCCAGCCCCGGCCGTGGCACCCCCTTCTTGGTGACCCCTGCCCCGCACCTCGGTGGCTCCGGTGCCATGCGGGCACTCCGCCTGGGCCTGGTGGCCCTCACCTGTGTCACCACGGTCCTGTGGGTGGCCGGGGCCCAGCGCCGGGCGCCGGAGGGGGTCGGCCCTCGGCGTTACCACCGGGTGCAGCACGGCCATTGCAGCTACACCTTCGTGCTGCCCGAGGCTGACCCGCCGCCCTGCCCGCTCGCCCCCCTCGCTCCCGGACCCGCCAACGCCTTGTTCCAGCGGGATTCACCAGCTACCGGCACCGGGCACACCGGCCAGGGGGCTGCCCAGCGCCTGCGGCAGCTCGAGAGGATCCTGGAGAACAGCACCCAGTGGCTGCTGAAGGTAGGGGGAAGGGGGGCGGGGGTCTGCTTCCAGTACCCTGCTCTGCTCCAGGCTGCCAGCAGTAGAGCTGGGTGCATGGAGGGGTTTTCATGCCCACCTGAGATCAATCAGCATCTACTCCACCCCCACAGGTTTTGTAACCTGGGCCTGATTCTGGCCCCTTTGCACCAGGTGCTGTGTCCTTAAAGCGGATGGGTTTTGCAGGTGCTGCAGAATTCCAGTTCATTCCTGTGCCATCTCTGCCATGGTTTCTCGTGGTCCCAGCTGGGCACCCTTTGGACATGGCAGAGCAAGGCAGAGGGCTGGGGGGGGAGCACCACAGGTGCACATGGCCCTGCCCTGGGGCAGACAAAGTGGGGCTGCACATCTGAGCAGCTGTGGGCAGCAATGCCCCACACCAACTGCCCATGAGGAGCAGGAGGCAGTGGGGCACTGGCCAGTGGGTTCCCTGTCCCATCCCATCCCATCCTGCAGAATGGCCCCTCCAGCAAAGGCAGTTTTCAGCCTTTTTTTTTTTTTCTTCCTTGTTCTTACTTGACTTTCCTAATTTAACCAGAGCTGCCCAGAGAGGCTTGTTTTGGTCAGACTCCAGGCCTGAACAAACAAACTGAAGGCTCAAAGGAGGCATTGGGTTCAGGGATAGATTGTTTACAATGTCCCCTCCTAGCCCAGGGAGCCCTGCCGGATGCTGAGGGCTGGGGTCTCCCAGCCCCCGGCACCCAACAGGGCTCCCCAGGCCCCTGAAATTCTGGGACAGGATGGGGATGGGGACGAGGGAGGGAGGCAGCTGCGAGAAGACAGCACAGGACCATCTAGCCATGGGCAGTGGGTCCCCAACATGGCGATAATGGGGTGACCAGGGATTCTCCTGCTCCAGGGCAGCATTTTGGGGAGGCATGAGGCTGGGGGACCCCTCTAAGCCCAGCTTACCCCAGCACCCCTGGGGTGAAGGGAGGGCAATGCCAGCTTCCCAGCCCTCTGCGCAGAGCTTGTCCTTCTCAGGTCCCCTGTGACACTTGAGACTGGGGACACTGTGTTCCCCTCCAGCTCCAGGGAGCTGATGGGGCTGGGAGCTGGGGCTATTGCTCCCCGTGCCAGCCTGACCTTTTCCATGGGTATGTGCTGCCCTTGGGCTTGGAGATATGTTTATTTAAAAAAAAAAAAAAAGGCAAGATTGAGAGGGAGAAAAGGCCTCCTTGAGCTCTGTGAAGCAACAAGATTAACGACGTGGTTAAAGGGAAACTCTCCAGCAATCACTCAGCTCGGGGAAATGTTTTCCAGACATGGCTCTCTGACCTCTTCCTGCTTCCCCCCCGCCAGCACGTTCCCGTGAGGGAAAATCCCCAGGGAATCAGGGTGCAAGCAATGCTGGCTGGGGTGTCCAGCCCTGGGACCCCCTTCCCTCCATGGGTGCTGGTTTTGCTGCTACTGGGGGGTTTGGAGAGGAGGCACCAGGGTCCCCACTGCCACCAGCCAGATTTCATCATACACAGACAAGTGCAGAGCGGAGCCTTGTGCCCTGGCCCCACTCCCATGTCCACCCAGGAGAGCATCATCCCATCCCAGCCAGTCCTGCCTGGTCCACAGCCCCATGGGATGTGGGAGGATGTGGGGCTGTGTCAGCGGAGGAAGCAGGACCCGAGGACAGTGGAGTCTGGGGGGTGCCAGGCAGCCCCCAGCCCCTTTCTTTGCCCTTGGGGGCTGCCCAGCACAGAGCTGCTTTCCCAGCGTGGGCGGCAGCGCGGCCCCTTCCGCTCCCTGCGGCCCCCGACGAGGGACTGTGCCCCTGGCAAGGCCATCGTCCCTGGGAGGGACCAAATGGGAACCTCATGGAGGGGTCACCAGAAATAGAAAAAGCCTTTGGGAAAGGCAGCTCCCCTGCAGGCTGGGAAAGCGGAAGCGACAGCTCGGCTGTGTCCATAGCCAGCTTCTTCCCAGCCCCAAGCACTTCCCCATGGCCACCTTCCCTGGCTGATGATGGTCCTCTGTGTCCCCAACCCTGGGAAAGCCATGGCTGGGAGCTGGCAGGTGATGGTTCTACCGATGACAATGCCAATACCAGCCACTCCCTTCCCAGCTGCTTGGCACAGGTCACCCCAGGCAGCAGCCCCAGATGCCAGCAGACCTGGGCACACACAAACCTGTGCCAGGAAACCAGCTGGCACTGCAGCTCAGGAATCTTGGCAACCAGTGCCCAAGGCGGGTCCCCCCTGGCAGTTTGCTCCCTCCTCCTGATGAGCTTCAAAAGGGCCCCACGATGGGTCGTGCCATGCTGAGGCGCTCCCAGGGATGTGCCTGGGGGCTGTGCCAAGTGCTGCTGGGCTCAGCCAGGGCACTGAGGGAGGACCCGGAGAGCTTCCCGAATTATCCATTGTTTCCCTGCTCCCCTCTGCAGCTGGAGAGCTACATCCAGATGGGCACGAAGCCGGAGATGGCGGAGCTGCAGCCGACGGCGGTGCAGAACCAGACAGCCACTATGCTGGAGATCAGCAGCAGCCTCCTCAACCAGAGCGCCGAGCAGAGCCGCAAGCTTACTGATGTGGAGGCCCAAGTAAGGGGTGGCCAGGGTGCAGAGCACGCGTGTCCCCACGTCCCCACCACCCCCAGGACCACGGCGGGTGACAAGGTTTCTGGGGCAATGCCCCGCGGTGATGCGTGGTTGAATGCGCTGGTGTGTGGAGGTAACTGGGGCTGTGTGCCAGGGAGCCGTGAGCCTGGTGACACCGGGGACATGACACGGCCCCGGCTGCTCATGCCAATGCTCCCGGGGCAGATGCTGAACCAGACGTTGCGCATCGAGATGCAGCTGCAGGAGAACTCCCTGTCCACCACCAAGCTGGAGAAGCAGCTGCTGCTGCAGACGAATGAGATCCACAAGCTGCAGAACAGGAACAAGTAGGGCCTGGAGTGATCTGGGGACCCCCATAGTCCCTGGACCTCGGGGGGTAGAATGATCTCTTCTAGCCCAGGGGCATTGCTGCACTTTGTGGGGAGGCTTGAACCCCCCAAGGGTCTGGCTGGGGTTCCTGGGGGGTTGCACAGCCCCTTGAGCTTTAGTTTCCTCTAGCTTAGCACGTCCCAGAGGTGCCAGGCAAGGTGTGATTTGGCAGGTGCAGCAGGGGACAATGACAGCTCTGGGTCCCCGCAGACCAGGGCTGGGTCCACTCTGCCACCCGCTCCCTGCCTGGCTGCTTGGCACAGGCCAGTCCCCTTGTCACCACTGCATCCTTGTTCCAGCATCCTGGAGACACGGGTGCTGGAGATGGAGACAAAGCACCAGGCGGAGCTGGCGGGGGCCCACTCGGAGAAGGAGAAGCTGCAGCAGCTGGTGAGCCGGCAGAGCAGCACCATCCAGGAGCTAGAGAAGTCACTGGTGGCCGCCAGTGCCAACGCCAGCCTGCTCCAGCGCCAGCAGCTCCAGCTCCTGGAGTCAGTGCAGAGCCTGGTGCACCTCGTCTCTCAGGGCAGAGGTGAGCCAGAGCACGCAGGCAGGGTGCAGGCAGGGTGCAGGCAGCAGGAGAGCTCCTCCATTCCCTCATGGAGGTGCAGAGCCCCCACGCTCAGCTCAGGCTTGGGTGATTTTGCCCCAAAAGTGAGTCCTGGATTGGATCCAAGGAGCAGCTCCAGGTCCCCAGGGAAAGACCCATGTCCCCACTCTATCCCCAGACAAGGCAAATCCCCAAGCTTAAGCTGGCAGCATCGGAACCACCTCACCCAGTCCCAGGGAGGTGAAGTGGAAGAAAGAAAAATAATCCATGGGCACGAAAGCATCCAAAGGGAGCAGGGAAAAGCAGCACAGCCAGGCAGAGCTGTGGGACCGGGGGGGTTGGTGCCTTCTCACGGTCCCCTGTGCTGCAGCCCTGCTGCCCAGGCAGGAACAGCACTTCCAGGACTGTGCTGAGATGCGTCGGGTGGGCATCCATGCCAGCGGGGTCTACACTCTCCACATTGCCAACCTCAGCGAGCCAAAAAAGGTGAGTACAGCTCCCAGTGCAGCACCCCGGGGTGCTGATGTCCCCGTGGCCACCCCATGCCACACAATACCCCCATACCACAGTGGGTATCCCTATGGAATGGACGGATCCCAACCCTTCCTGCTGGGGCTGTGCTCCCCACCCCATCTGACCTTGGGAGCTGCAGAGGGGGTGAAGATGAGGGGTAAAATTGATTTTTTTTAATGGCACCCACCCCCACAGCTCCCCCATAAGACCCATGCCCCAGCCCCTGTCTGTGATCACCAAGGGAGGAGAGAACCCCCACACACAGGCAGGTGCTGGGTGCAACACATGCTTGCCAGCCCCTTGGCAAGCTCTAGCGCCCATGCCAATCTGCCCAGCTTGGGGGTACCCCCACCCAGCTGCCCCCCCGAGCCAGCCTGGTGGCCCCCACTCTGTAGCCCATCCCAGCTCTCCCCACTGCAGGCGTACTGCGACATGGAGATGGACCGAGGGGGCTGGACAGTCATCCAGCTCCGCACCAACGGCAGCCTCAGCTTCCAGAAGGGCTGGAGGGAGTACAAACAGGTCTGCACCCAACCGGGAATGGGGGCAAACTGGGGGGGCACCCTGCGCTCACTCACCCTTCTACTCCCCCAGGGCTTCGGGGATGCAGCAGGCGAGTACTGGCTGGGTAATGAGGCTGTGCACCTCCTGACGAGCCAGGCACCCTATGCCCTGCGCATCGAGCTGTGGGACTGGGAGGGCGGTCAGGTCTATGCCCACTACGGGAAATTCCAGCTGGGAAGTGAGCGGCAGCTTTACAGGTAGGAGCAAGGCACCCCAAGGGGCAGTAGCCCAGCCCTCCCTGTCTCCACCTGTCCCTGGGCAGTGGTGGCCGTGGGCAAGTGCCCTGGGGAGGCTCGTGGTCCTGGGAGGTGCAGGATCACACTGGGCTTCGTGAGGATTTCCTGGCGGGATTATGGCTCCTCCCCAGGTGCTGGGGAACATTGCTGTGCCACCCACTCTTTCCTCTCCTGGCAGGCTCCTGAGAACCCAAAGTAGATTTTAATGCATGAATTGCCCAGCCCAGGTGGCAGCTGGGGCATTCCCAGGGGATGCTGGGCATCCTGAGGCTGCTGCACTCCTGCTGCCAGGAACATCAGCCTGGCCATAGACAGGAGGGCTGGCAGGCAACTGGGTGACCCTCCAAGCTGGCAGCTCCAGGCCCAGCTGGAGCTGCAGGATCTCTGCCTGCATCCCTCTGTGCCAGCCCTCGCTCAGCTCCTGGCATCCCATGGCCTTCAAACCCCCCCCGCCCCGCCCCGAGCAGGGCTGAGGGGCTTTGTGACCCCCCAGCAGCAGCCGGCTGGCACTGAGGGTGGCCGTGCCGGGCTGTGCCATGCCGGGCGGGCAGGCTGTCGCTGCAGGACTACAGCGGCACGGCCGGGCAGCAGAGCGGCTTGGCACTGCAGGGCACCCGCTTCAGCACCCGCGATGCTGACAACGACAACTGCCTCTGCAAGTGTGCCCAGATGCTGTCGGGAGGTGAGGGGATACGGGGCGGGGACACTCTCAGGCAGCACCAACCCCCAGCCCACCAGGAATGCCACCTTCCCTCCCTCCCTCCTCGCAGGCTGGTGGTTCGATGCTTGCGGGCTCTCCAACCTCAACGGCATCTACTACCCGGCCCGGCACAACATGCGCAAGCTCAACGGCATCCGCTGGCACCACTTCCAGGGGCCCAGCTACTCCCTGAAGGGCACCCGCATGCTGATACGACCTGCCAGCTTCTAGCACGGCATGGCACACCGTGCCAGCCTGGCACCGAGGGAGGGGGCCGGGGGAAGGGATGGCTGGGGGACACTGAGCCCTCCCCACCACTGCAGGGGATGTTTTTCCCCAGTTGTTATTTTTTCACTCTTGTTTATCCCATCCTCCAGAATCCTGCACGTCGCTGAGTCTGCAGCTCCCCATCTCATCTCCTTCAGCCAGGGATGGGGGCCAAGACGCCCCTGGTATCCCCCACATGTGGGGCTTTGTCTTTTCTAGATAATTTTGGGCATCACAAAGCCTCACCATCCCACTTGCCCCATGAGATTAGGGGGGCTGGCAGGGATGGGGGTCCCCATGCAGCAAATGGCAAGGGGCTGGTGACATCCCACCTTCCCATTCTGCCTGGGTACAGCCATGCAGGGGCACAAGGGCTGTCCCATCCCCTGTGCATGCCCTGAGACACTGTCCCCATGCAAGGACACTGCTCCTTACAGGATGGGGCTTGGTGGCTCCAGCCTCCAGGGTGGGCAGGGGGAGTTTTTGGAGATCCTGAGGGCATCATCCCCAGGCTGGGATGGCCAGTGGCCTCATGCTGGAAGGACCTTGCTGGGGGGCCTGTGCTGGCAGGGCCAAATGGAGTGGTGGGATGGGCAGGATGGGGTTGGGGAGTCATGGATTAGGGGGTGGCTGTGGTTCGAGATGGGGTGGTGGGAAAGGTCTTGGGGGGGGAGGCTTTTGGGGTGGATCTGAGCTGGGGCAATGGAATTGGGAAGGGAAGGGGGGGTGCGTGATGGGGTTGGACACAATGGGGGGGAGAGGGGCAAGGGCTAAGACCCCTCTTCACCCCCAGCCCCCCTGCCTATGGTGGCACTGAGATGGCAACACTGGGTGCCCCTCAGATGCCACTTCCTCCTCCTACCCTCCCCCCTCCACCCCCAGTTTGGGCTGAATTTGCTTTTATTTTTGTACTAAGAGATATTTATTTTTCCATGCTTCTGCAGGGTGGGAGCAGGTGGGGGGGGTCTCTGCACCCCACTGCCCTGCAGCATCCCTATGTCACCTCTCCCACCAGTACCCAAGCCCTGGGGACTGGTGGCAGGTGCCAGGGACCCACTGGCTCCACGACACCCAGACACCCCTGTGCCCCCCTCCCCAAAACAGGTCCCTCTCACCCCAGGCAGGGGTTTGCCAGGTGGCTGGCAGAGTTGAGGAGTACCTGGAGACCTCCCATCTGCCACCTATAACCCCAGCCCCCCCCCTGTGACAGGGCCAGTACCCCAGAGGGGAGTGAGGGACACAGGGATGCACTGTCCTCCCCGTGGGGATGGTGGGACCCGCTGACAGGGTGCTGGCAGGGTGCTGGCACTGTCACCAGCTGTACAGGTGGCAGCGCGGGGGCTCCTGACACCCTGCCCTGTCCCCAGGCACACGCTTATTAACAGTGATTAAAGCACGTGACACATTTGGCACTTCCAGAAGATGCTCATCAGGGGGGCTGTGTGGAATGATTAAAACATTAAAAAAACAGGGTGGGGTGTGCGCTCCCAGCCAGCGGCACTGCAGGCAGCAACCGGCATGGCACAGCCACGAGCCACAGGCCCCAGCACCCTCCGGCACCCCTGGCTCTCCCAGCACCCCTCAACCCTCCCACACGGCTGGGAGCTGTGTGCCAGGCAGGGGGGTGGCCCCTGCCCTGGGTCCTGGGCCTGGGTCCCCAAACTGGGGTGCTGCCGGTTTTCTCACTCTCCTGGCTGCCTGCCTGCAGCTCCTGCCTGCTCATGGGGCACCCATAGGAGACCCCATGACACCCTCCCTGGCCATCCCTCCCCCCCTGGAGATAACAGACAGGCTCAGCTGTGGCTTCACACGGAAACTGGAGCCACTGAGAGGCAGCTGCCAGGGAAAGCCATTGAGACTGCTGGGGGAGTTCTGCTGTCCCCAGCAGGGACACACAACAGGCAACATCATATCGCTGGGGGGGGACACGTCCCCTTGCTGCAGCTGTGTTGGGTGGCAGCCTGTTGTGCAGGCTGTCCTGTGGGTGTAGGGTCAGACAAAGACGCCTGCACTGGGAACACGGCTCCTCCTGCCCATCCAGCTGTGTGTGCACACACAGGTGTACTGGATGGAAGCCCCAGTGAAGGGGAGCCCCGGTGCTGCCCTGGCCAGCACCTGTGAAGCCACCGCTGAGCTGGGAAGAGGCTTCCCAGGGCAGGGCCAGGTGGCAGCAGCTCTTGTCCCTTCAAAAATGAAACCTGCAGCCCTGGACCTTGTCCCCAGCCTGTCACCACCACTGTGCACGTGGCGTTTGCCAAGCAGCACCAGTGCCAGGCTCCCTGCACATGTGGAGCCATTGGCAGCCACAGCCCCACCACCGTGGCTGGAGCCAGAAGGAGGCAGTGGCAGGGCCAGCGTCCAAGGGTGTCCCCTGGGTACACGCACTGGTGGCTTGGGTGCCACCTTCCATAGCATGGGATGCACCAGCATAGCAAGGAGCAGGGGCACCTCACCAGCACAGGTGGTGCCAGGGGCCACAGTGCCACCCAAGGCCACCTGAGGATAACACATGGATGTTTTTCATCTTCAAAGAACTCCCTGCACTGACTTTCATCCTTGCACCTCCCCAGCCCGCCTGGGAAGTCCCCATTATCGCTGCCCCATCTCACAGCCCCCCAGGAGCCGGGACTTGGCCAAGCTCTGCAGCACTTTGCCAGAGCATTGGGAGGGCTGAAGGGTTGGCACGCTGGCTGCAGCAGCCAGGAAAATCCCGCCAACTGGAGCTGTGTCGGGACCTGCCGGGCCCAACCGCTGCTGCCGTTGTGCCTGCCAGGCCCTGCACTGGCACAGCACCCACCACTCCCTCCAGCACCATCCTGACCTCTGCCGCTGCAAGACAGAAACAAGCCCAGCCTCCAGAGCAGAGATTTAATAAAACCGGCTGCATTATTATTATTATTAACATATAAAACATCAGGAAAAAACAGTAGAAATGAGGAAAAGACCAACAACCGCCATCTTCATAAATACCAGGGCCCAGCGTCCCTGGGGCTGGGTGCCTGCTGGCACCCAAGGGGGCTACTTGGAGGGGGGTGGAGTCAGGTTTGGCCCCCTTTGAAGCAGCCCACTTCTCCCAGACCTCCAGCATTAAGATCAGGACCACCAGGATGTTGCCCCCTCTGTGGAGGCTGCAGGGGGGGCAGCTCCTTCTTTGGGGCTATGTCTATGCCCTGTGCTGGGAGGGGGGGACCAGCCCCTTATGCCCCACCCATGGGTGCTGGCAAGGAGCAGGCCAGGCAGGAGCATCCAGCAGGGTGACCACACATGGGGTCCTGTGGGAGTGGCTGAGAGGAGGGTGCTGGGGACCAGCCACACACCTGGGGACACATGCCTCTCCCATGGGCTCGCGGGGGTCTGGCAGAGCCAGAGCCATGAGGAAGGGTGTCCAGCCACCACACCAGCACTCTGCCAGTGCTGCTACAGCACAGCAGCCAGGGAAGCAACGCAGGGGCTGAGCTTGAAGGTCCTGTCACCACCAAGAGGTCCTCGCTTCTCCTGGGGCACAGCCAGCACCTCCATGGCCCCATCTGTCATCATCTTCTCCTGAGCAACCTATCCCTGGCACCTGCCTCCACTGTGGCGCTGCTACACGTCAGAGACCCGCTGTGGCTCCCTGGCCTGGCGCAGCCCGTACAGCCACTTGATGACGCGGGCGTTGCGTTCGATGACGGAGATGCCGTAGGGGACGCGCTCGGCCGGCCGCCCCTCTGGTGTGGCCGCGCTGGGTGGCGAGCGGCCACCCTCTGAGCTGGCTGTGCTCACACTGTGGAACTTGAGGGACACGATGTCAGAGCTGGCACGGGCAAAGCGCTCGGCGCCCATGTCCTGGACCTCCTGGGGGTCAAGGCCACAGTAGTTGAAGAAGCGTTCCAGGTCAGCAGTGGCCCGCGAGAGCCGGTCGCTCAGGTCCGACTTGGAGCGGTGCAGCAGGGGCTGCCGGCGGGCGCTCTCAGGGCGGGTGGGTGAGCTCTGGGACAGGGTGGCAGGCAGTCCCCCAGGGACAGGGGACGCAGGCACTGGTGTCGCCTGGCCCCGTGGAGCCCCAGAGGGATGGACGTCCACCCTCCGCACAGCCACGCTGCCAGGGGGCTTGGTGGTGGTGGGGGTCTCTGTCAGCTTGTTGGCACCCTCTGTCCCACAGCCCGATGCTGCCGGCACCTCCGCCCTCCACTTGCACTCCCGGCCCAGCGGGCTCTCCGCCTTGGGGAAGGGACTGTCACAGAGGTTGATGAGGTTGTTGAGGATCTCCAGGTCAAGGGAGGTCTTTGGGCCGCCGGCTTCAGTGCGACGTGGCCCCGGGGGTGCCCTGCGGCTGGGAGTGAGCGCAGCCCAGCGGACACCCGGGGTGAAGAGGGGCTGCTTAAGCAGCGGTGGCTTCACCGGCTCCTGCTTGGTGCTGGCGACCTGCTGGCTCTTCACGTACTTGGCCTTGTCGGCCTCCAGCCTTTCCACAGCGCTGGGCTTCCCGGCGCCCGGCTCGGCTCGCCGACGGAAATACGCAGGACCCTTGCGGAGGACGCGGATGGGCATGGCCGAAGTGAAGGGCGCCGTCACTGCCACCCCCTTCATGGCGTCGCCGGCTTGCAGGGCCTCGACGGGCATCCTCTGCACCGGTACGGGGGCGCGGGGTGGGCGGCCGCCACGGGCAGCGAGGGGCTACAAAGAGAGGCGGGAGTGAGGAGAGGAGGGCCGGCGAGGGGCTGCGGGCAGACAAAAGACGCTCGGAATTGGTACGGAGCTGCGCTGCCTGCGCCAGCCGCGTCGGGATTCTTATTTGAAGACAGGGACCACGCCTCCGCGCACCGCCCCGACCTCCCCGAAAGCTGCCCTGGCCAATCCGAGGAGCAAAGCCTGCTTCAAACCGCACCAGGGCCAATGGGGCCGGCGGGGAGGGCACCCTGGCCCCCGCCAGGGCCACCCCGGGGACCGAGGACAGGGACGAGGTAGCGGCTGGGGCCTGGTGCCGCTCGAGGATGCTCTGCCACATCCCCCGCTCCAAGGGATGCATCCCTCCCTTCCCAGGGGAACATTCAGGGCATTATCACCCATATCCAGGGGTGCATTGCCTGCTCCCAGGGGAGCACTGCCCACCTCAAGGGGTGCATTGCCCATGCCCAGGGGGTGCATTGCCCACCCCATTCACCCACCACTCCCCCAGGCTGGCGGATTCGAGGCTCCTCTCCCTGCCGTTCCCTCAGCCCCCTTACAGGCTCTGGGGCTGCTCCCGAGATGCCTGCTCCCACCCTTGAACCCCTTGGAAAAACCCCTGGCAGTGTTTTCCACTCACGCTTCCCCAGCCGAGGTGTGCCAGGAGCCGTGCTGAGGCCCCGTGCACCCCGTGTCCTTGGGCCTCCGCCAACCCCAACAAAACCACCCGCCCGCCCCAACGGTCTTGGAGAGGCATCGGCCCGCCCACAGAGGGGGTGGGGGTGTCCCCAAACCAGCCCTGCACCCCTCTGCAGCCTCCTGCCGAGGAGTGGGCGCAGCCGGGGAAGTCCCAATGCACAGAAAGGCTCAAGCAGCAGCTGGGTGCAAGGGGGAATGTGAAGGATCCAATCTCCCCCCACGCCCCCATCCCTCCCCATCCCACTTCCTGATCTGCTTTGAGAACACCCCCGGGGGGGGGGGAAGTCTCGGGGTACAGGCAAGCCCCGGGAAGGTGACAGCAAGCCCTGGCACTCACCAGGCACGGCAGTGGGCACAGCAGTGGCTCCCGCGGTGGCCCCGAGCTGGCTGCCGTCACCGTCAGCCGCTCACCTATGGCCACGACTTCCTGGGTGCAGCCCAGGGCCCGTCCCAGCGCCGGGCGCGGGCGGCAAGAGTCGGCGCCGTCACCTACAGCACCGCGCCACGGCCACGCCGGGACATGGCTGCACTATCTGCGAGGCCACATGCGCCAGCGTGTCGGCCCCGAGGGTCTGTACCCCAACGGGGTTCCCAGCACCCTCTGTTGCGCTGTGACGGGCAATCAGTCTGTGGGAGGCTGGCTGTCCCTGTCCATGTCCCCTGCCCGGCAGGGACACACTGTCTTCTGACCTGGAAAGTATCTGCAGAGGGCCCAGCCAAGCGTGGGGACAGCTGGGGACAGTCCCAACATCAGCACAGACCCTCCTGCCTCCTCCCCGGGGGCAACTTTCTACACCTCTCTGCGGGGAGCCCAGCACGGGGAGTGGTCGAACCAGGGGACAGAGCCAGCAGTGCAGGGCACCAATGTTCTTTGGGCAAATGCAGGGATGGAGCCGGGTCCCACAGCCCAGCAGTGAGCAGGGGTGGTGGGGTGCAGAAGCACCCCTCAGTTCCCATGCTGCCCGGACCCTGTGCCCCATACCTACACCATGCCAACAGCTGGCCTCTCTGCCCCCCTACTGTGTGCCAAGCTCAGGGAGGGCTCCCAGGCTCAGTACAGGGCAGCTAACATGCTCCCCCAAGCAACAATGTCCCCACGATGAGTGCTGGAACTCAGCACAGTGTCAGCAGCTCATGGAGGGGATGGCTGTTGGGGCGTGTTGACAAGGACACACGGCCCCCCAGCACAGCCCCCCATGGCTGGCGTGGGGTTCCCTCCCTGCCTGGCCAGCAACAACAGCCCAGCTGGGCACAACCTGCTGCTCCACATTCCTGCGGTGCTGAGCCACCTGCCCTGGCAGGGCCATGCTGAGCTGGGCTGCACTGAGCCCAGCCCAGCTGAACTGCCCTCTGGACAGCCCCAAAAACACAGCAACTTTATCCCATGTCCCAAGCCTGGCCGGAGGTGGGGATCCAAGTGCTCACAGTCCTGCTCCTGCTGGGCAATGCCCAGCTCCAGGTGGGGGTGGCCCAGCCAGGATTGCTCAGCATACTGGATCACCTCCTGCCTAGAAGCAGCTGCTCCAGAGACCCACTCCAGAAGGTATACGGTTGTGCCTCCTGCACCCAGCCCCACGCTTCTGGCATGGGACCAACACCACCTCCACCACTCACCTGGATCTGCCCCACAACGTGGGAGCCTCTTTGGCACAGCTCAGTGGCCACGCTGCTTCTCCCTGTGCTGGTCCTGGAGGTGTCCTGATGTCCTCATGCCTCCTCCTCCTCCCCAGCCACGTCTTCTCCCAGCAGGCTGGCGGCTGGCAAGGCGCTGGAGCAGCTCTGTGCTGAGGCTGCTCTGAGTCAGCGCCGGGCGAGGACACCCTCCAAAACAGCTCAGTGCTCTCACGGGTTCCCAACCACAGGGCATTCCTCCATGCCAGGCTGCGTCACGCAGCATGACGGTGGCCAGTGACGTCCCAGCACAGGTACCTGTTCATCCAGCAAAGCGGATGTATGGCCTGAAGTGCTCACACTGCCAAAGCCAAAACACCTCTGCATGTCCCCTGCCTGCTGCAGGGTCCTGGTGCCCTGCTAGGACTTCAGGGAGAGGGGACAATCACCAGCCATCCTGCAGGCAGAAACTGCTGCCTGGCACAGACAGCCACCAAGGCCTGCTCTGATTTGGAAAACTCACCTTGTTTCCAAATGCACCTGGCAGCAACCCTCTGCTATAAACTCCAAAATGCAGCAAAATAACCTGGATAGCAGGAAGGGAGGTGACAGGCTGGAGCAGGGTCACTAAGCCCGCAACCACAAGGACCCTCTGGCCTGAACTCAGCCTCAAAGTGGCTCCTGCCCCATGGTACAGGGCATCTCCCATGGCAGGGAGGGGCCAAGCTTTTGGTCCAAGCAGATTGATCACAGCTGTGCATTTTTCAAACTGCTCTTGGAAGGAAGACAAGGAGCTGGTGGAGGGAGGAGAGCTGAGGGAAGCACACGGAAAACAGCCATCCAAGCTCTGGAAGGCTGCCCTGAGCTTGGGCAATGGCAAAGGTGAATCCACACAATGAGCTCGGCTGGAAAAACACTGCCTAGGTGAGGGCAGAGCCTGCCGGCACCCACCCATCCGGGCTGCGCCCCACCGCGGCCACCAAGCCTGCATGGGGTGCAGGAACTGGCTGCAGGCAGCTGCCTGGACACGTCCCAGCAGCCAGGGAATTTTGGAGTGGGGCGTTGGAGCCAGGCAGCGCCCAGAGCCTCGCCTTCCCTGGGAGCACCCCAGGACTGGTTTTGGGAGGGCAGCTCCCCCAGCATCAGCTCAGCACCTCTGCTGCTGCCCCGGGGACATGGGGATGGGGCAGAGATGGAGGAATGATGATGTTTGAAGACAGGGGCAGAGGGTGCTGGCACTGGCTTCACTCTCACCTCCCACAGAGGCTCAGGGCTCCTCGTGCCACTCCAAGGACCTCCCAGGAGCTCAGTGCAGCCGCCAAAGAGCAAAAAACCTTCTCAGAGGCCAAATCCTCCTTGGAAACGCTGGGTGGGGGTGGCTGCAGGTTCTCAACAGCACCTGCAGAGCAGCGAGACTGGGGATCGGTTCAGCTCAGGCAGCTTCAGAGCCAGGAGGCCAAACAACCCCCTGGTCTCGGTGGGTGCTAATTCCTGGTGTTTAATTACAGCCCTACGCTGAGGCTGTGCCCAGCTTTGCGGCAGGGAATTGCCCCTGTGCCACATGCCCTGAGCATGGGCAAGCCACTGCCTCGTGCCTCAGTTTCCCCAACTGTGCACTCTGCAGAGAGCTCTGCTCGGCTTCCCGAGGGACTTGTGGGCACGACTGGGAAGCTCCTGCTGGGCCCAGCACCACCTTGCTCCCTCGGGCAGAGGGAAGGACTCTGCCCGCACCCGGATGTCCCCACGTCTCTGCAGGTGGCAGCTCGGGGCCAGGAGCTGGGGAGGTGACAGATGGGGACATGCCGGGCGCGAGGCCTTTGTCTGCACGATGGCAGCGGCAGGAACCCGCAGATGGCAGCTGCCGGCGGGGCCGGCGCTGCAGCCCGTGGCCAGGCGAGCCCCGGGCCCTGGGGATCCGGCCCTTTTGTCGGGGGTCTCACCTCCGGCAGCGGCCCCTTCCCCGCCAGCCTTTCAACTTTCAACTTGACCTGCTCCTTTCACATGGAAATGAGATGTAAATTAGGCCGGGGGACTGCAGAGGGGCCAGCGGCTGCGACCCGCCAGCGGCTTCCCGCACCCAAGTCTGGGGGGTCATACCCACTTGGACGGTGGTCTCTGGGGTGAGGGGGTCCTCCGTGTCCCCCAGCAATGGGACAGCAGCATTACCCTGCCCAGGAAGGCCATCCCCTCTGCTCTATGCCGAAAGCAGATATTAGGGCAGGGTCTGCCCTAGGCTGAGCGCGTAGGACGGACCCCTGCTCTCCTGGGCTGACGATACCCCCCGTGCCCACCCATCCCACCCGGGCATTCCTCCTGGCACAAGCACCGTGCCCTCTCGGGGAGCCCCGCTGCACCCATGCCCTGCCCTGCGCTGGCTGCCACTGGGGATGGGTCCCCAGCCCTGGCAGGGTGGGGAGGGGGGCTTTCCAGCCGTCTAGTCACCGGAGCCCGGCAAAGTCCCGTGGCCGGCGACCGCTCGGCTACCAAATGTTGCCATCTGCCTCTGGAGCCTTCGCTCGCATCTGCCGGGGATGCAAAGGGGCGAGGGGCCGGGGGGCCGAGGGCTCAGCTGGAGGGGGCGGAGGGGGTCCGGCCGTCTCGCAGCGCGCAGGCAGAACAGGCAGCACGTGTCGGAAAGATTTGGGTGAGAAGCATGAAGAGGGGACGTGGGGGTCCCGCAGCCAGTACCCCCTCGGGTTCCCCTGCCCCGTTTGTCCCTGGGAAGGGTCTTGCCGCCGGCTGCACCGATCCTTTGTGCTGCCAAATTAAACGCAGGACAATCTTTGTCCCCTCCCCATCCCCTCCCTGTCCCCCTCCTTGCGGACAAACGGGGGACCTCAGCTATCCTGGGGCCAACCCGAGCCCCCCACGCCTGGTTTCTCCCAGCATCGTTGACCCGCTTCCCCCCCCCCAGTTCCCCCGAGGCACCTGTACTGGTTTTGGCTGGGATTGGGTTAATTTTCTCCGTAGGAGGTGGTGCGGGGCTGGTTTGGATTTGTGCTGAAAACAGCGCTGATAACCCGGGGATGTTTCAGTTCTGTCCGAGGAGCGCCTGCGCAATGCCAAGGCTTTCTCTGCTCCTCCAGCGAGCAGGCTGGGGGTGCACAAGGAGTTGGCAGGGGACGCGGATGGGGACAGCTGGCCCCACTGGGGTGTTCTACCTATAGGACGGGCTGCTCATCACTAAAAACAGGGGAAAAAGAAGGAAGAGGGGACTTGGGGGGTTTTCTCCTTTTTACCCTTCCCATTCCCTCCCCCGTCCCACCAGGAGCAAGTGGTTAAGCTGGGGGCTTAAAACAGAGCAGCCCCCCAAACCGTGCCCCCACCGCAGGCACCCAGCCGTGCCAGCACCATCCGGGGGGACACTCTTGTCCCCGCGGCACCCGGCTGCCCCGTGGTCGGGACAGGGACGGGGCCAGGAGCGGGGCAGGGGGGTGGCTGCAGCCCCCCAGAGGGACAGGGTACAGGCAGGGCGGGCACTGGAGAAGGCAGACCCGGGTTTGGCAGGGCTGCAGCCCGCTCTCCCAGCGACACCCGGTGGGTGCTGGGGGAAGAGCCGCTTCCCGGGGCAGTGGGTGCTGGGATGAGATAGGGGGGTTGGGGGTTGTGCTGCTGGGGGTGACCTGGCCTCTGTTCCTTCACCTGTGTCACCTCCCGGCCGGTGCAAGTGGCTCATGGCTCTGGTCATCGCCCGGGCCCTCTCGCTGGAGGTGGGGTCAGATGTGCCCAGCCCCGCAGTGATCCCAAAGAGGGACAGTCACCCTGCAGCTATATTCCGGGGACCTGGAGGGCCACATCCCAGCCTAAGATGCCCGGTGGGGACATACGCTGTCACCGGGTGACATTCACACCTGAAAGAAGCAGCCTGAAATAGGTGTGACGCAGTTCAGCCAGGGACAAGTAGGATGACCGGGACATCGCCAAGAATAATCACCGGCACTCGGCCAAGCCGAGGCACACCGGGGCAGCGGCGACGCAGCGGCCAGCACCGGCTATGGGACTGTCGCCGGCACCGGCGGTACGTGGGGACGGAGGGCAGCGGTGACCCCCGGAGCAGGGCTGTCCCCAAGCTGGCGGGGTGAGGCCAGGAGGTGACCAGGAGCTGGGTAGGGGGTGAAGGGGTGGGGACACGGTTCTAGTTTGGCCACCAGGGACACAAACTGGGCACCCACCGGAAGAGGAGGCAGGATCAGAGGTCCCTGCCCCCTCTGTCTGTGCTCAGGCTGACGCAAAACTCCGCCCCGCCCCTCCGGGGGGAGCAGCTGGGACCCGAGCTGGTCCCTCTGGCCCCTAGACACTCGTCCCTCTAGCCGTGAGGGTCCCCTCGGGAGCAAGACCCCCCACATCCTTCCAGGGGCAGCAGTGCTTTTCCTTACGCTTTCTTACCGCTTTTATCCCATCATACCCTCTGCCGGCAGCTGACCAACCCCGCAGCTCATCTGCTCCCCCCGGGACGTGCTGGGAGTCCCCACCCAGGACAGACACCCTGAAATGCAGCTTTGGGTCCCCGCGGCTGAGCAGGTGCCAGGAGGGCGCGGGGTCTCCCCCGGCTACCCCCTGACCCTGGGGACCAGGCCGGCCAGCCCGTCACCCGCCGGCATCCGGAGGTGGTGACGCGACACGCCGGCTCACGTCACTGTCCCGGCAGCCAGGACTGGCTTCCACACGCGTGCTGCTGCCGGGTCCCCACAGCGCAGTGAGTTCCCCCTTGGGAATGGCCGAGGGAACGGTTAGACCGGCCACATGCTTCCTTCCTGGCTCCTGATCCCTACCGGAGTCCTTCGGCGGGGCCGGAGCCATGGGTGGGTTGTTGCACCCGTCAGGCTCAGCCCCGGGAGACGGGTTGCCTCCGCTGGGCTCGGCAAAGGGCTGGAGCTGGCTTGGCTGGGCTGTGGGGACATGGGGGACCCGCTCCCCAAGAGCAGGATGGGAGCCAGAGCCCAGGGGATGTGGCCGGATCCTGGCTGACTCAGCTCGCTGGTACGAGCCGGGGCTGGTTTTGCAGGTGCGGCTGCCACGGCCCTTCTCCCGCGGCTGCTGGTGCCTGCCGGGATCGCACGGGAGCCTGCTGGGAGGAGACAGGCGCTTGCTCTCGCCCGGCCCTGCAGATGCAGTGGGAGGATACGAGACCTCCGTGCCCAGCAGAGCGGCTGCCCCAGCCTCCTGGCCCCCAGGTGAGAGCCATCTTCACCCCCCTGCCAGCCTGTGCCGAGCCATGCCAGGCTGTCCTGAGCCATGTCAGGCCATGCTGTGCCAGGCTGTGCCGAGCTATGCCAGGTCATGCCATGCCATGCTGAGCCATGGCAGCCTGTGCGGTGCCACACCAGGCCATGCCATGCCGTGCCATGCCGTGCCATGCCATGCCATGCCGTGCCATGCCATGCCATGCCATGCCATGCCATGCCAGCCCATGGTATGATAGTCCATGCCATGCTGTACCATGAGGTGGGGCAGGTTCAATGCCCTGCTGGGTCCTGTCCCCAGCCCCGGCTCTCCAGGATGGGGCCCAGACAAAGATGAGTAGATTCCACACCCATTGTAGGAGGGTGCGATGTCATCATGCGAAGGGAACAGGGGGGTCACCAGGCCTTGCAGGGGACAAAGGTAGGCTGGGGCAGGCTGCAGGGAGGCTGTGCTGCTCTGCCACCTGTGAGAGGAGCTGCTCTGCCTGCCAGAGGGGGACCACAGGCAGTGGCTACAGGATACGAGTGTTGGAGTCCAGAGGGATCAGGTCTGACCAAAGCCTCTTTCCACAGCGTCGCCCCCAGGCCTGGGCACCCAGCCCTGAGCCATGGAGCTGCTCACCCACCTCCTGGCCTGTGTCTTCGGCACGGGCTCCTGGGTGGCCATCAATGGGCTGTGGGTCGAGCTGCCAGTGCTGGTGACAGTGCTGCCAGAGCAGTGGGACCTGCCCTCCTACATCACCATCATCATCCAAATGGCCAACGTGGGACCGCTCTTCATCACCCTCATGCACCGCTTTCGGCCTGGCTTGCTGAAGGAGGTGGCTGTTGTCTACGTGGTCGTGTCTGTGGGTGTCTTGGCCTGCTTGCTCCTGGCCTTCCTCTGGAACCACACAACCTCCATCGCTGGTAGGCCCCACAGCACTGCCTTCATGGTCCTCACCTTCTTCCTGGCCTTGGTGGACTGCACCTCCTCTGTCACCTTCCTGCCCTTCATGATGCAGCTGCAGCCCCAGTACCTGACCACCTTCTTCATAGGTGAAGGGCTCAGTGGACTGATTCCTGCTGTCATCGCCCTGGGACAGGGCTCTGGCATCTCCAGCTGCAGCAACGTCACCCACCTGGTCAACATCACCAGTGGCAATGAGACCGTGGAGACCACCATCATCCAGCTGGAGACCCGCTACCTCCCAGCCAACTTCTCCACCCTCTTATTCTTCCTTCTCATGACTGTAATGATGCTGGGCTGCTTGCTGGCCTTCTTCTTCCTCACCAGGCAGCCCAAGGTGTGGGAGCTCTCCCAGCATCAGCTGTTTCCCAGCAGCATCATGCTGAGCTCATTTGACCAGATCCCCAATGAGGGAGCTGACTCACGGCTGAACAGAGGCTGTGTGTGCCCAAAGGATGCCAAGGGACCTGGGGACATCCTCCCGGATAAGGTCTACTACCCCTTGGCCAAGCTTGTCTTCATCTACTTCCTCATTGCTTGGGTGAGCACCCTGACAAACGGGGTCCTGCCATCTGTGCAGTCCTACTCCTGCCTGCCCTACGGCAACACCGCCTACCACCTGGCAGCCACCCTCAGCTCTGTGGCCAACCCCCTCGCCTGCGTGGTGGCCATGCTTCTGCCCAGCAGGTGGGTAACGGGGTCCTGGGGTGCCACAGCGGGTTTCTGCCTCAAGAACAGCCCCTGCTTTGCAGTGGGGAGGGGGGCAAGGCACTGGGTGGGCAAGGGTCCATGGGATGTCTGTGCCCTGCCAGCAGAGACACTCTGGGAGAGGAGGATGGAGTCAGCATGGAGCCATCAGGTTGTGCCATGGGTCTGTGCCCCTCACCATGGCCATGCTGGCAGTGTTCTCCAGTGTCTCTCACATGTCCCTTGTAGGTCCCTGGCCCTGCTGGGCACCCTCACCATGGCAGGGATGTGCTTTGCTGCCTACAACATGGCCATCGCCGTGATGAGTCCCTGCCCACTCCTCCAGCAGTCCCAGTGGGGCAGTGCCACCATCGTAAGTCACGGGGTCCCTCTTGCTTGGGGTTGTCTCTGGGGCCACCAAAGTGTCCCTTGTCCCCACGGCGGGAAACCCCCAGCCTTTGCTGACTGCTTTCCCCCCCCTGCACCACCAGATCCTCTCCTGGGTGCTCTTCACCGGGACGCTCTCCTACGTGAAGGTGATGGCCGGGGTGATCCTGCGGAGCCGCAGCCGCAGCGCGCTGGTGTGGTACGGGGCGCTGGAGCAGCTGGGCTCCCTCCTGGGGGCTCTGCTCATGTTCCCCCTCGTCAACATCTACGGCTTCTTCAAATCTGCTGACTATTGCAGCCTGCAGTGCCCGCTGTGAGCGAGATGGGCACCCCTGGACAGCCCCTCTCCCCAACACATACCCCCAAACCCAGCAAGGGCTGGGAAGCAGCACTGGGACTGAGGTGGCTGCGGGTATGTCACCTCACTGGGCTCAGCTCGGTGGCTTTGTCCCCAGCCTGGGCGCAGGGTGTCCCTGTTGTGTTCAAAGTAATAGAAGGTGTTTGCTCAGCCCTCGGTCTCCCATGTGCCCACGCGGGTGCCCCTGGCCTGGGCCATATCCCATCCCTTCCCTGGGGGGTCTGGTGCTGTTTGGCATCATGTCCCCAAAGGCCCCCCCAGGTCCCTGTGGGTGGGTACAGCCCCAGATGCACCTGGCAGCACCGTCATCGTTCCCAGCCCCGTGCCGTGGTGGAGGCAGCAGCTGCCCCTTGGATGGTGGGTTTGCAGCTGGCTGCAGGGACTGGGGACAAAGGCAGCTCAGGCAGGGCTGTGCAGGAAGCATGTCCATTGGGAGAGGGACCAGGGAGGGGACACGGGGCAGGGGCATTGCACAAGGGCCCCAGTAGCAGCTGGGGAAACTGAGGCACTGTGAGACTGGGCACTGTTCTGGTCAGGGAGGTGGCACAGGACCGGTGCCAGGGCTGTGCCACCTGGTACCCAGTGGCATCCTGGCTCTGCCAACCAGGGTTAGGGCCCAGTGAGCACCAGGGGACAGCAGGCACGGGGGGGTCAGGGAGCAGCGGCAGCCCCCAGGCCGGGTTGACACCCCACACACGCCTGCGCCCCTTCCCTGGGGCATGAGGCAGCCGGGCCTTTGTCCCCATCCCTTTGTCTGGCAATCTGCTCCCCGTGCCTGCCGTGCCTCCGAGCCGGGGCTTGGAGCCACTTTGGGGCTCCGTCTGCGGCCCGGCTGCCTGCGGGAAGGACGCGGCTGGAATTGCTAATGGCCAGCAGCCCCCGAGCCAGTGGCGCTGGGGGTCCTGCAACAGAGGCAGGGGAGAGGGCAAGAGTGAGGGCAGCGGGCACCACTGGGCATCCCCCCAGCTGACCCCCCAGCACCACACGTCCAGGATCTGGATGAGGACCAGAGGGAGGTGTGGGGGCACTTTGGGACACCTTTTCTCATCCCAGGAGTGGAATGTACCCCATGGCCCCGTGGGGAGACCAGAAGCTGAACTGAGGACTCAGCCCCCCTCCCCCTGCACCCTGAGAGGATGCTCCTGCCCTTGAGATCCCCCTGAAGACTCAAGCTCACCGGACACCCACCGCCCCCTCCCTCATGCAAGGGAAACAATTGCTTCCAATGGGAATTATTTCCATACAGCTGCACAGGAAGGCAGAAACCCGGCCGTCACGGAGGAGAAAGGCTGAGCCTTTCTTCTGGCGTTCCCCTCCCTCCCCACGGCGGCGGGGGCAGGTTTGGGGGGGCCCAGCCGCCGCAGTCAGCAATATTAGCACAGCTCGGCAGGACTGATTGCAGGTTATTAACATACATTATCTCAGTCCCCTGCCTCTGAAAGGAGCCGGGTTCCTATTCCCCCTCTCCCAGCCCTCCCTCCCCCTGTCTTTTACACTTAATTACCTCCCTTATTACACCACAGCCTGGAGAGAGACAAAATCCCCGGGCAGCGGGCGGGCAGGCAGGCAGGCCCGGCCCAACTAGGGCGTAAGTAATGGCCCGTTCTGCAAACGTGCCTTCAAGGAGCGGAACGGCACACGCGGATAAATAAATCAGAGAGCGGAGGCCAGGAGCCCGGTGCATGGCGAGGGGGGGGAGCCAGGAGAAGCCCGGCAAGGCGACATTCTCCCGGGGCCATGGCCCTCCGGGAAAGGTGACCTTGAACTTGGCAGAGGCTGGACGTCAGGGTGCTGTGGGGACAGATGGGACTCATGTGGCTTGCAGCAAGCCCCAGGCCACCGCTGCTGGAGGCAGGGAGAGACCCCAGGCCTTGTGGAAGCAGCTCCAGGACCCCCAGCCCTGGGAGTGGGGCAGGGGGAGGGCTGTGGGAAGCAGTGGGATGTGGGATGCTCTGGGGTCTAGGATGCTGTGGGATGTGGGATGCAGTGTGCTGTGGGATGCAGCGGGCTAAGGGGGTACCCAGGGCTGTGGGATACTGTGTGTCGCAGACCGATATTAATGGTTATCAGATGTCAGGATGCTTCCGTGCCTCCCCGCCCCCCCCCCCCCCACCTTCTCGGCAGGGAGCAGAGAGGTTCGTAGACGGGACACAGATGGAGCAGGTGGGCCCAGGGTGTCAGGGCCAGGGGGTGCTGCCTTCACCCCCCAGACCAGATGCCACGTGCCCGGCCAAAGGGGCCGGTGCCTCCCGAGGCCGAGGGTGCCCAGGGCTGCCCCGTGCCTGCCGTGCCAGCGCTCTGCCCGCGGTGACAGATGAGGGACTGTCCTCAGTTATGTGCTGCAACGCTCTCAGCATAGCACAGGGCTCAGGGAGAGCAGGGCCTGCTGCCAGCCAGGTCGCGGTGTCACCTGCCAGCCCCTGGGCAGCACAGCCCCAGGGAGAGCCAGCCTGCTGGACCGGGGCCTCATCCTGCTCCGGGGAGGGCAGCAGCAGAGCATGGTCGAGGGGAGGCGGGGGAGTGGGGGGCTCCGGCAGGGAACAATGCACTGCCACGAGCCTGGCTGTTGTTGTGGGCTGCAAAGGTCACGGCGCTTCCCCGGGGACAGGGACACGGGAAAAGGTGGGGAAAGGGATGGTAAAAAGGAATGGGATGGGGGAAGGGGACAGCAGGCAGAGATACGGACAGGACAGTGGTGGGACAGGGATGAAAGCGGGGAAAAGGGAACAGAGATGGGGATGGAGAACAAGGGACAGGGGAAGGGATAAGGGAAAGAGGTCAGTGGAAAGGGACAGGTAGCAGAGATGAGGACAGGAAAAGGAACAGGATTGGAGACAGGGAACAAGGATAGGGACAGGAAGCAAGAACAAGGAAAGGAGAAAGGGACAAGAAACAGACAGGGACACGGGACAGGGATGGAGACCAGGGACACGAATGGGGAAAGGAATAGAGGCAGGGATGGGGACCCCCGCCCTGCAGCCCCGTCCTTCGCAGGCCCTAGGGACTGGCGGCAGGGAGACAAAGGCGGTGGGAGGCAGCCGTCCCACCCCCCCCCACCCCGTCCCCGCGGGTCCCCATTGTCCGTGGCCGGGAGAGGCGGGGCGCTGGGGGGAGGGACCGGGGACGCCCCCACTGCCGTGGTGCCCAGGGCGCCCGGCGCTGCCGGGGGCTCGGGGGTCTTCGGGGGGGCTCCGGGGGGGCTCCGGGCGCGGCCGGGCGCAGCGGCCCCCTCCCCCCCCGGCAGCCTGGCTTCCTCCTCCTCTTCCTCCTCCCCCTCCTCCTCCTCCTCCCCCTGCCTCCCCGCCCCTCGCACTCGGCTCCCGGCTCCTCGCCGCCCGCACAGCCGGGGCCGGGGCGGGGGCCGGGGCCGGTGACGGTGCCGGTACCGGAGCAGTCCCGGTGCTGAGGGCACCGGCCCGGCCCCGCCATGCCCCGCTCCTTCCTGGTGAAGAAGCTGAAGGCGGAGGCGTTCCCGGCCGCCGGGGCCCCCGCGCCCCCCTACACCCCCCTGGAACCCCCCTACGCGCTGCCCGGCCCCGCCGCCGGCGATGGTGAGTGCGGGGCCGGGGGCTCCGGAAGGGGCCCTCCCGCCGCTATTGTGTACCGAGGGAAAGCGGGCACGGGGGGCACGGGAGGCGCAGGGGACGCGGGGCAGGACGGGTTGGGGGTCCCCGGCGTTGTGTCCCGCAGCCGGGCGTCGTGCGGGGGGTGCAGCGCAGGGGTAGGGGGCAAGGGTCGTCCCTCCTCCCCTTATCCCCTTCTGCAGGGCCACCGAAGTTGGTCCTTGGGGATACATCCTCTGCATGACAGCGACAGTCCCCCCCGTACCCCGGCCCGACCTGCTCCCCCTCCGCTCGGGGTGCAGTGGGGACCGGCTCCTTACCACGACAAGTTCGGGGGGGGTACGAAGCAGCCGGGCTGCAGGGGCAGGCGGGGGAACGACGAGGGGAGCGGGAGCCTCCCCGTGCCTGCAGGTTTCATTGTTCGCAGCGGTGCCCTGAGCCCCCCCCGGGAGCGCGGGGGGGTGGGGGCTGTCGCCTCCCGGGTGCACGGGGAGATGCAGGGGGCAGCAGCCCCCCTCCTCGCAACGCTGGGAGAGGTGCGGAGGGCTGAGCTGGGGGTGGCCGGGGTCTCTGAAGTCCCGTCCTGCCAGGGGACACCGGGGGAGGGCACTCAGGGAGTCACCTGGGCTTGGCAGAGACCCCCGACGGGGCGACCCAGGCACCTTCCGGGAGGCAGGGGGGTCAGTGCCGGGCGGTGGGCTGACGGGTCCTAGCTGCTGGGGGACTAAACGGCTGAGCTGGGTGCGGGGGTGGGCCTGATCCAGCCACGCACACGCCAAGACCACCCAACTGCCGCGGTTCTTGTCCCCCCTTTCATACTGCTCTCTGCTCCCCAGCCTCTGGGGGGCTTTCCCTGCCGGGGGCAGGGGTTTGAGGTCCGGGGGGGTCCTCTGCTCCCTCCCGCATCAGGAGTCGAGAGCCAGTGGGGGAGGGATGTGCTGCAGCTGGGCAGAAGCTGCCGACGCTGCTCTCCTGGAAATAACCTTGCTGCATGCTCGGAGGCAGCGTGAGAAATTGCTGAGCAGACGCTTTCTGCACAGCCCGCGCTGTCAGCACGGCACGGGGGGGTGGAGGGGGCCGAGCTCGGCCCCTGCCGCGCAGCCCCCTCCCCACCGCAGGCACCTCCAGCTTCCCATGGGATGAAGGGCAGCAGGCACGCACCCCGGGTGGGGAGTCCCATGCGTGGGAGAGCGGCTGGATTTAGGGGATGCTCAACGGCAGCTGCTGCGGTGGGGGGATTCACACCACCGTGCATGGGTGAGCCTGGCTCTGCACCGACCCAGGCCCCCAGCAGCTCCTGCTGTCACCAACAGCAGGGACATGTCCTTTGAGGCAGCTGACGATGGCCAGCAGGAGACCACCGGGACTGATCTGGGGGATCTGGGCTGGCAGTGTGACTCACGGGGACACTGGACACCAGCTCAGCAGGGAGAGGGCTGCGCTGCTTCTCTCTTCTCTGCAGTGACCTTTGTGTGCCAGCACAGAGGGATAGGGATGCCCGTGTGGCGCTGGCTCTGTGCCAGGTCAGGAGTCCCTTAGCCAGAGCCGTGCCATGAGCAGACCTGCACCAATGTCACATGATGGTGACACTCGTAAAGTGGCACCCAGGCCCCACTCTGCACGTGGGGGGCTGCAGGTCTCTCTCCTCAGCCCAGGGCCCTGTTGCTGCTGGTCTCCAGGTGCTGCCCTATCCCTTGGGAACAGCTCCTGCAGGGGACAGGGGGAGGAGAGGAGCCCTTCCCAGTCGCTTTGCTGCGGAAGGGAAACCTGGAGCGGTCTTTTCCCCCTCACCCTCGCTTTCCTGGGGTTTCTGGAAGCAAGGAGGTGGATGGAGCAGAGCTCATTACTGGCGCCTGCCCCGGTGAACAATGAGGCGCTCGGCACCGACAGCTGTCGGGTGGCTAATGGCCCCCGGGGGCTGCCTGTAGCCAGGCAGCGGAGCAGCATCCGGGTGGGCGCAGCTGGATGTCCTGCAGCCCCATCCCTGGATCCCACCTGGGGCAGCCCCACAGGACAAGACCCATCCTGTCAGCATATGTGGACAAGAGCCGGGGCAGCCTCAGCTCTGGTGTTGAAGGACGAGGCTGAGCAGAAACAGAGACCGGTGCAGGGGGGATAGCCCCAGTTCTGCACTCCCAGTGGGCATTTTTGGCTCATGGCTTTCCCACGTCCCCGGTGGAGGTAGCCTGGAGGGATGGTGATGCTGCTGTGTCGTCCCCCCAGGGTACCTCCAGCACTGCCTGGCACCCGCCGGCTACGACACCGACAAGAAGCAGGGTCTGCCGCCGCCACCGCCAGACCCACCCTACGCTCCTGGCCACGAGGAGTACAGCGATCCCGAGAGCCCCCAGTCCAGCTTTTCCGCCCGCTACTTCAACGGGGAAGCGGCGGTGACGGACAGCTACTCCATGGACGCCTTCTTCATCACTGATGGGCGATCGCGCCGGCGCAGCGAGAGCCATCGCCGCGGCAGCCACCGTCACTCCTGCCCCGAGTGCGGCAAGACCTACGCCACCTCCTCCAACCTCAGCCGGCACAAGCAGACCCACCGCAGCTTGGACAGCAAGATGGCGAGGAAATGCCCAACCTGTGGCAAGGCGTACGTCTCCATGCCTGCCCTGGCCATGCACGTCCTCACCCACAATCTCAAGCACAAGTGCGACGTGTGTGGCAAAGCCTTCAGCCGACCCTGGCTCCTCCAGGGCCACATGCGGTCCCACACCGGGGAGAAGCCCTTCGGCTGCTCCCACTGTGGAAAAGCCTTTGCCGACCGCTCCAACCTGCGCGCCCACATGCAGACCCACTCTGCCTTCAAGCACTACAAGTGCAAGCAGTGTGAGAAGACCTTCGCCCTCAAGTCGTACCTCAACAAGCACTACGAGTCTGCCTGCTTCAAGGGCTCCGAACACAGCTGTGCAATAGGGAACTAGCCCCCCCAGCGCCCTGCCGCACATCCCTGTTCCTGCCCCCCTCCCCATCCCCATCCTGGCCCCCATACCAGTCCCCACACCAGCTCTCCTGCAGCTGCAGCTGGCCAGTTTGTGGCTGTGCCGTAGCTGGAGGACACATCCCTGCAGACTTCCTCCCCACCTGAAAGGAGAGAGCCCCAGCACTCCCTGGGAAGGGCCAGATCCAGCCAGGTCCACAGTAGGACCTGGCTCCTCGCCCAGGTCCCTGAGCCCCCCTGCAGCCAGGCAGGTCTCTCTGCAGGGGACTCACCCAGGGACCTATTCCAGACCCAGGAGAGACTTTCCTCCCCCAGCTCATGACTTCCACCTCTATTTATTTAATTTATTACTATTATTTATTTAGAGCTGCTGCTTCTCCACTTGGGGGATCCTGAGGGAGAAAAGACATTTTTCTGCTCCCCCCAGGAGCAAAACCTCACCTTGACCCCTAACACTGATGGGACCATGGGCTGGAGCTACTGATGGCTTGGTGGGACTGATGGACGGTGCGGCTGACAGGAGAGCAGGGCTGTCAGCCACCCTCGGAGGGTCCCTTCAGCCCACCGCCCTGGAGCACGCTGATGCTCCCCTGCCTGGCACAGTCCCATGGGACATGCCCCGTGGCACAGTGCTCACCCTGGCACTGAGGCTCCACAGCCCCAGAGTCAGGGGAAGAGCAAGGGGAGTCTGGCAGAGACCTGTGGGACACGTCCCCCTCTGCTGGGTCCCAGCTTGGCCAGGTATGACTGGCCTCTGCCACAGTGATGGGCTGGGGAACAACCCTTCCAGGCAGGTGCAGCCCCCTCACCATGCAAACGGCCAGGCTGGAGACCCAGCCCTGGGGCAGCACTGAAACCCCAACTGCCCCCCACGCACCTCCAGCCTCTGCCTGAACCCCTCCCAGCCGGCCCCCCCACCATCAGCCCCCACTTGTTCACAGGAGAAGGGGATCAGTGTAAGCTGTCAAGTTTGGGTGAGTCTATTTAAATGTTCTTATTTATATTATTTATAACTTATGCTGTTCACTATTTATTTGCCAAGACTGGCAGGGCCATGCCACCATGCCAGGACACAGCCACAGTGACACGGACGGGGACAAGACCCCGAGAGCAGACCGTGCGGCGGGCACGGAGGTGGGAGGGCACGAGCCGGCCCAGCAGCCCTGCCAGCTTCTGCAAGGCAAAGCCCTTCTCCTTCGTCTTCCTCGCTGCCCCAGGCTCCAACTCTGCTCCCTGCCCCGTTCCAGCCCGGCGGGGACAAACCAGCCATTCTATGCAACCTCCCGGCGGAGCATCCCCGCACCGGCCCCGGAGAGAGCACCGCATGTGCGGCAACCCGGAGCGGGGCCCGACCCGCGCCTCCGCTTCCTACCTCGGGCCGCGAGCTGCCGCAGCCCCGTCACCCTGTGCCGGCCCCTGACACCTTCGGGGCTCAGCCCGGCACCCCGCGGGGCCGCACTCGTGTACCCCCACACTGTCTTCCTCCCTGCACCGTCTTCCTTCCGCCGCCGCGGTGTCTGTGTTGCCAGAGCCGTGGCTCACAGGCTTGACACCTCCGGGGACGTCCCTGTCACAGCCCTCGCTGCCATGGCACAGTGGCCACGCACCTGCACCCCGCACAGGGGAAGAGCATCCCCCTGGCCACGCAGGCACCTACCAGCAAGGCTGCAGCAGTTCTGGCTTTCCCAGCCATGCCAGAGCCTTTCTGCATCCCTTGGCCAGGCAGCGCCGCGCCTCTGCCCCTGTCTATCCTGTAAATAGCAGATACTACAGCAATAATTTTCCGTGCATGATAAATTTTTTTCTGCCAGGTTTTGTACTCGACAGCCCCCAGTAAGACAAGTTTACTGAGAACCGGCCGCCCGCAGTATTACTTGTAACGCAATTCAGGGATATAAAAGGGATTTCTGCCACTAACCGTGTGTCTCGGGGGGTTTGTGCCGGCAGTGGTGGGTGGTGGCATGTGAGCACCGGGCAGGGGAAGCT
Organism: Hemiprocne comata; assembly: GCA_020745705.1. Lineage (NCBI taxonomy): Eukaryota > Metazoa > Chordata > Aves > Apodiformes > Apodidae > Hemiprocne > Hemiprocne comata. The sequence continues at coordinate 15,489,264 of CM036601.1, forward strand.
GGCCACTGGCCTGCCCATGCCACAGGGCCCTGGGCAACCCTGGGGCAGGAGTATCGTGGAGAAAACATCTTCCCCAAAGCTAGCGGTGGGGATGCCAGGATGGGGGCAGCTGTAGCACCTGGAGCATCCGGTGCCCACTTTGCCTTGCCAGGCCCGGCAGCCGGTGGGCAGCAGCCAGACAACCCCCGCCGCGATGAGCAATGGGTTTGTAGTGCCAGCCCTCTGGAGGGAGCACGGGGGAGGCTGCCGGCAGCGGCAGAGCGCTGACCTGGAAGCAAAGTGCCATCTGAAATCCCAGCAGCAAGGCAGGGAGCCCGGCAGGCAGCCCAGGGGTGCCCAGCGATGCTCAGACACCCCCAGCCTCACCCCTGGGACTTGGCTGTGCCAGGCAGGAAGGGTTCATGGAGCTGATTTTATTTCAGTTGCCATCATGTTCATATCCATTTCCACTCAAGCCAGGGATGGTGGGAACAACACAGCAGAGCCCCTGCTCCAAGGGGCAGCCAGGTGCTCCTGCACACACACCCCCTTCCCTCCCCACAGATGGGTGCCAAATGGGAGAGGGCAAATTATTTTCATCCTGCAGCTCATCAGTGAAGCCCTCACTGAGCACTGCAGTCCTGGTGACATCAGTGCTGCCCACAGGCCAGAGCACAATAATCCACCTGCAAAGTCATCGCTGGATTCATTCTACAAAAGATCATCCCAGAGCCTCACACCTCTGTTCCAAATAGTCGCCACCACCAGCCCTCACTTGGGACAGTGAGTCACCCAGTGTTTTCTGTCACCCAGTGTGTTTCTGAGCCAGCACTGGGGCTGGGGACCTTCCATGCCCCCGAGGAGTCAGGGTGAGGGACCAGGAGAAGCCATCCAATGGCACCACAGTCTGGCTGCAGATCCAGGCTGCTCCGGTTGCGGCAGCTGGTGGGGCAGGAGACCCAGTTCCTGCTGGGAACTTCTCCGCCATTTGGGACACTGGTCTGGAGGAGTGACCTAGAAAGATTCTGGGCTTGAGAGCTGCAGCGCCTGCCTGGCCAGGGAGCATTACTGCTCAGCTCCGAGGCTGTTTCATGGTGCCTCTTCCTCACCAAGGACCCCACAGGTGTCAGCACTATGATGAGGGGGCACCAGGGTGTGGATATGATCCTGGCACAGCTGAGCAGGTGGGAAGCACATAATCAGCTCCCAGCTGAGATACCACAGATCTTTAGTGCTCCAGCACAAGCAGGTGGGATCAGAGACTCCTGGCGGGGGGGGGGGTACAAGGCAGGGATCCCCACCGCTCCGAGCAGCTCCCCGCAGGGGGATTCAGCCGCTGAGTGCCAAACCGGCTGAGGAGCTGAGGGCAGCCCCGAGCACCGCCTGGCCGGGGCGGATTGGAGCAGGCAGCCGGCCAGCCGGCGCTGGCTCCCGTCCCGGCGGCCTGTCCTGCCTCTTCACTGTGACTCTGCAAAACGGCGGGGCGGGGGCAGTGACGATGGTGATGGCCGGGCCGGGAGGAAGCAGAGGGGCCCGGCTGGGTGCTATGCTGCTCGGGGCGGAGCGGCGGGCTCGGCTGGGTGAGCAGGAAGAAGGACGAGCCCGGTCACCAGCAGCAGCCATGGCCGAGGCCCCGGACCGGAGCATCCACACGCAGCACATCTCGGCCGTGCACAACGTGCCCATAAGGGTCCTCATTCGGCCCATCCCCGCGGAGCTGGAGCCGGGCAAGGTGCAGAGTCTGATGGAGACCCTGCAGGTGAGCACAGCTGCGGACCCCCGGGGTGCCACTCCTGCACCCAGCCCTGACACCCTGGAGGCACTACCAGGAAGTCTCGCAGAGCCGAGGCAGGTCGGGGGGTGCCGGGGCGTGCATTGTTCTTGAGGGTCTCTCTCTCTTCGCAGGAGGATCCCGAGCGGGTTCCCCCCATCGACGTGCTCTGGATCAAGGGCAGCCAGGGCGGGGATTACTTTTACTCCTTCGGGGGCTGCCACCGCTTCGCCGCCCACAAGGCGCTCAACCGGGAGACCATCCCCGCCAAGATCATCCCCTCCACCCTCAGCGATCTCCGCACCTACCTGGGCTCCTCCACGCCCCATCTGCTGTAGCTCGGGCCCCCGCAGCCCCCCGCAACCCCCCGTCTCGGTGGGTCGCCACAGGGTCCCCATGGGCTGAGCTGGGCCGGGCCTGATCCACGGGACCCGTGAGCGTCTGGTGGGGATGGACTAGGGGTCCCCCGGCCTTGGAGGGTCCCTGCGGGGCTGGGGTCTCCCCGCGCCCCTCCAGCCGGGACGGAGTCGGGGCCTCGCTGGCAACAGGAGGCTCGGTTGACGAGGCTGCGCGGCGGGGGCAGCAGGTGGCGCTATTGTGCCGCGAGGGAGCGGGACCGGACGGGATGGGATGGATCGGGGTGGGATGGGATGGACTGCAACGGGGACAGGATAAACCGAGACGGGATGAAGCGAGATGAACCGGGACAGGACAGACTAGGTTGAACAGGGACAGGGCTCGACCAAGACTGGCTGGACCGGGATGCGATGAACCAAGATCAGATGAACCGGGACAGACTGGGACGGGCTAAACCGGGGCACAGCTCAACCGGGATGGGATGAACCAGGGCAGGATGAATCGGGACGGGATGAACTGGGACGGGACACGTTGAACCAGGCCACGGCTCAAACAGCAATGGCTGAACCGGGACGGGCTGAACCTGGGCACGCTGGAACTGGGCCAGGTCACAGCCCACCCAGAACCCAGCTGAACTGGGAAGTGATAAAGGCAAATCGGGACAAAGCTGAATCGGGACACAGCCAAACTGGGCACAGCCAGTCCCCAGGCCTCCCTCAGCCACTCTGGACTCGCCCTGTGCCCGGCCCGGGAGGACCGTGGGCTGTGCCTGACCCAAAACTGGCTGCCCCCATCCCTGGGCACATCCCATGGTCCCCCTCTCCATCTCCAAAATGGGGTGATGGGGGACACCCACTGCTGCACCCAGAATAAAGGTAATGAAACCCCCGTGTCTCTGGGGCCTGGTGCTGGGGATTGCTGGGTCGGGAGCAGGCAGGGGTATGGCATGGCATGGCATGTTGAGGGGACCTGGTGCCTGTGGGAGGTGGCTACAGGCACGGGGGACAGGGACAGATGCTTTGCCAGGGGGGTGGAGGCTCTGCAAGGGGACAGATGCTTTGCTGAGTGATGAAGGGTCTGCAAGGGATTGGATGCTGTGTTTGGGATGGATGCTGTGCTGGGAATAGATGCTCTTCCAGACCCCACTGCCATGCAGCTGAAGTCAGTGTCAGCTCTGGCCCAGCTGCGGGAGCACACGCAGTCCTGCCATGCCGGGGTGCTGTCATTTCTGCAAACACCACGTCTTCACCCCATGTGCAGGCTGCAAAAACCTCCCCGAGCATCCCCTGGGGCCACCTCGGCATCCCTCTGAGCCGGCAATCTCTGTTCAGGGAGGGGAAAGGCCACTGACTCACCCCACCGTGCTGTGAGTCAGCAGGACGGGGACAGGAACCACAGCTGGACACTTCTACCCTGGATCTGCCCCCTCGGATCTTGTCCTCCCAGGGCAGAAATGGGCTGGGAAGAGGGTTTAAGAGGAAGGCACAGCCCCCCTGGGCACCAGCTCTGCAGGGCATCATGCACAGTGGGAGCTGGCAGAGCTGCCCACCGGATGGGACACACAGGGTCGGCTGGGGGCTGCTGGGGTGGAAGGCGAAGGGAAGGGGCCGGAGGGAGACTTCAGCACCGCAGAGCTGCATGTGCCACATCAAAGCCACTCTCCGCCGGGAGGAAGCCCTGCAAGCGTTCACGGAGAGAGCAGCCCTGGCCTGTGGCTCCCTGATGGGCCATAAATTTCTCTGAAGAACTGTGGCGTGCTAAAAAGTTTCCTCTTGGTAGAGAGACGGGGGGGTCGGGGGTGGGAGGGGAGGGAGGAGGTGGTAGCTCCTGTGACAGCACGGAATATCATCAGGGTGTCCTCTAATGGGTGCCCCATGGCGGGGACAGGGATTTGCCCCAGCCCTGGGCTGTGCTCCCCGTACTGGGAATCACCCAGGGACTCTGCTCATGCCACAATCTCTGGGCTGGCATCGGAGCAGGTCTCTCAGAGCCAGTGATCTCTGCATCGGCTCCATCCATCTGTCTGTCCCTCCATGTCTCCACCTGTCCCCTTTCCCTCTGCCTGACCCGCAGGGTCTCCAGTGTCGCCGGCTGACAGCCGATCCCCGCTGCCTCAAATCCATTCGTTCCAGGGCAGGAACAAAGGCGCTTTGTGGGCTCCCCCTGTCCCCGGTTTGGGTGGGGGGATCCCAGCTCCGGAACTGGGACAGACTTCCCCATGCGACAGGCGTGTAATGCTTTCCAGACCGGGGGTACAGCCTGGTGGGGGGGCGCTGCAGATCCTGAAATCAGGGAGCCACAGACAGAGGGGACAGTCCCGGACATCTCCCTGCTCCAGGGGGTGGCAGGGGGCTGAGGGAAAGCAGGGCTGGGCAGCACCCTCAGGTGTCTCAATGCGATGGGAAAGGACAGGATGGGATGGGACGGGATGGGAATGGGATGTGATGGGATGTGATGAGGTGGGGTGGGATGGGATAGGATGGGACGGGACGGGTCAGGTCAATCCGGCACTGCTTTGCTGGGGCTCAGCAGGGTCAGCCCCTGCATCCTGGCAGCCACATGTGCCGGTGTTGCCGCGGGTCTGGAATCCATTTGCCTCGCCAGCAGAAGTGTTTTCCCAGCAGGGCTGGAGCGGCCCCGCGGGGCTGGGGGCGGCCCCGGCCCCCCGGCCCATCTGCTCCCTGTTTATTTTCTTACACTTAAATATCACCTCGCAGATAAACACTCCCCGGAGTGGGGGCAGGGGGCATTTCCCCGCCAGCAGGGGCAGGACCCAGCCCTCACGGTGCCCAGCACCCTGACCCCAGGGATGCCTCCCGCCCTGAGGGGTGCCTGGCAGGTTGGGCTGGGGTCACAGCTGTGACCCCATCCTCAGACCATGTCCTCCATGCTATGTGTCCCATGCAGGGTCCTGTGCCCACCATGTGTGCCTGACCCATCGCCCAGTGCTCCGTGCCCAGGGCTGTGCATCACAGCACCGCTGTGTCGGAACGGGTTTGTTTGTCCGGATCTGCTGGAAGAGCCACGATGCCAAACACAACCACGTCCTGGCACCCGCTCAAGTCGGCCACGCGGCGCTGAGGTTTGTGATGCTGCAGCCCCGGGTTGCGCCTTGTGTCACCCGGCTGAGTCACACCCGCCATGCTCAATGCCGGGGGCGTCTGGGTACAGGGACACACGTCCTGTTCCGTGCGTCCTCCAGTGGCAGCTGGACAGGCAGGGAGCAGGCAGCGCTCACTGCTTCCCGTGGCTGCCGTTGGTTTCCAGACCAGGACTGACAGCTCCTTCTGTCCGTCCAGCCTGCCGTGTGTGGGACCTGGAAGGGCAGCGGTCACACACGTGTGGCACCCCAGGGAGCAGGAGGTGGTGGCAGTTGGGGTGCATATGGCACTGTACACACAGACATGCTGCATGCACACACATACACATGTGTGCAACAGTGTCCACAGGTGCACACACATCCATCCTCACATGTACCCGTGCACACAAATGCATGAACACACACATCCATGCACACATGCCCAGAAATGCAAACAGCTGCACATCCATGCACACACTTGTGCACACACATGCATGCACACATATGCACTGTGCCTACCCCATCTCTAAAGCCTGCTGCTCCTTCCCTGCCCATGTCCCCACGTGTCCTGTCCTCCACTGCAGCAGCACAGGCCACCAGCTCCCCACCCTTGGCCATGCCCCCCAGAAACACCCCAGGGCAGCATGGCTGGACCCCACAGGGGCCCAGGCTGTTTCCCCCAGCCCATCCCATCCCTGTCAGCTGGTGGCCATCTGTGGGGTGGCCGCAGCTGAGTACACAGCCCCTGCCATCCGTCTTGCCGCCTGTCAGGGCCGGGGGCTGCTGCGGCCCCCCAGCCACAGCCCAGCGGGACACCGGGGTGAGAGAGGGGGCTCCCCTCTCAGCACAGGCACCTGCCTGCTCCCGCCTGCTGTGCCAAGGGTTTGCCCATTCCAAGCTCTGCTCTGGGCACCTCAAGAAACAGCCTCTGCTCTGCACTGGGCAAAGGCTATGGGAAGGTCCAGGACAGGGACAGAGTCCCTCTGTGCACAACAAGGGGTGGCAGGGGACAGAGCCAGCAAGGGGACAGGTCCCCAGAGTAGTGCGAGCACCCAGTGTATCCCTGCACACCCCCCACAGGACCCCCGGTCCCCTCCGTGGCCCTCTCCCCCCCTGCTGTGTGATTTACAGGCTCTGCACAGGCAGACAAATGGCAAAGGAAAACAGGGCAGGGGGATCCCGGTGGCAAGGAGCTGCCTGCGCCCCGCAGGGGGGAGAGGGGCCGTTTGCTCACAGCCAGGGAGACAGGCAGCAAACCAGTGCCAGTGCTGGTGTCAGGGAGCACGGTGCCACAGTCCCAGCAGTGACTAGTCTTGGCATACACTGGGAGACACGGGGGGCCGGGACCCACTGACCCAGGATTCTGCATGAGATCCAGCCCCACAGCCACTGGGACTTCAGCTGTGGGGCATAGTGAGACACGATGCCACCCTATCCCATGGCCTCCAGGCCCCCGCATTGACCACCTTGCTCTGGGATTTGCGATATGCCCACTGTGTCCCACAGCCACTGTCCCAGTCACCAGCAAGCCCCTAAGTTGGCCCTTTTTGCCCCACTTACTGGAGATTTCCCCTGGCATCCCCCTCTGGATGTGGGACTGGTGGCCAGATGGGGACCGTAGCTGGCATGGGCTGGCACTGTAGCCACTGCCTGGCCCTAGAGTCATGTCCCCAGCAGCCCTGGAGCCATCTGCCAGGAACCAAGTCCTGCCCCAAGGGCACCCCCAGCCCTTCCTGGGACACCGGCAGCTCCTGCTCCTGCCAACTCTGCTCTCCCCTGGCAGGAAAAGGTTCCAAGTTTCCAGTGCGGCGCACACCTTCCGGGCGGCAGGAAATGCTTCTGCGTGCCTGGCAGCCCTGCCTGACACGATGCCTGTGCCCTTGACGGTGTCCTGCAGTGGACAGGCAGGGTGCCAGGTCCTGGGGACAGAGAAGAGAGGGGTGCAGGGCATCCCCGAGGGGCTGCCTGTTCTAGCCGCTCCCAGACCACCCCAGGCATCCTCCTTGGCACAGACCTTGTCCCTGTGGGGGATGGAGAGCAGAGTGTTCCCTGCCCAGGTACCAAGCATCCCAGCTGGTAAACACCTTGGGAAATGCACCGGTGCCACCTGCTCCCGACTCCCTGCTCCATCCTGCTCCCACATCCCATGTTTGCCCTGTGCCACCCTGAGTGGGACCCAGCCGGGCATGGCACAGCCGGGCAGGGACTGGGGACATGCTGCTCATGGGCTGGCACTGCTTGTGACATCGTTCACAGGCCCGGGGGCCAAGGGCTGTTGCACAGTGAGGTGGCCATGCCGTGGCCCTGGCACCATCTGCGGCACTGTCAGGGTCCAGTACCACCACGGGCACAACTTGGAGCCTGGCCCCGGGTGCAAGGTGCCTGCAGCCAGCCCGGCGTGCCGGAGCAGGGCCAGGACCGTGGCCGGAGCCAGCGCTGGGGCGAGGACGCTGGCCGGAGGCTTGGGGGGCCGGCTGGGGGTGGGATCCGGAGCCAGCCCCTCCCCGGCCGTATAAATCCCGATTCCCCCCCGCAGACAGTCGTCCCAGCCCCGCTCGGCTGCCGGAGCGGAGCAGCAGCGGGAAAGCGTTCAGAGCCGGCCGTCGGAGCCGTGCCGGCGGGGAAAGGATCCCCGCAGCCCGGGGGATCCCCCCAGTAGGGCCGGGGGCGCGGGTGGGGGGGTCCTGCCATGGCCTTCACCATGCTGCGCCCCGTGGCCGCCCGCGTGCTCTACCCCGACCTCAGCATCCTCTCGGAGGACGAGGAGAACCGGAGCGAAAGCGACACGTCGGACCAGTCGTTCGGCTGCTGCGAGGGGGCCGAGGCTCGCCGCAAACTGCCGCGGAAGCCGGGGCCGATGGTGATGGTGAAGCAGAGGCAGGCGGCCAACGCGCGGGAGCGGGACCGGACCCAGAGCGTCAACACGGCCTTCACCGCCCTGCGGACCCTCATCCCCACCGAGCCAGTGGATCGAAAGCTGTCCAAGATCGAGACCCTCCGCCTGGCCTCCAGCTACATCTCCCACCTGGCCAACGTGCTGCTGCTGGGCGAGGGCTGCGAGGACGGGCAGCCCTGCTTCAGTGCCATCTACGGGGCCAAGGGTGACCTGGACAGCAAGCAGCCCCGCAGCATCTGCACCTTCTGCCTCAGCAACCAGCGGAAAGGGGTGAGCGGGGAAGCAGGGCAGGACGATCGGCATGTCCCCATGGGACGGGGGACAGCAGCCCCTGCCCGGGGCAGGAGGGTCGGCACGTCCCCACGAGAGCCGCAGGCTCTGGCTCCAGCCCCCGCGGAGCTTTTGGCTGCTCCCGGCCAAATCCTGCTCTTAGCCGCACGCCCACAGCTCCCGCTCGCGTCAGAGGGCCGGGCTGCTCCCCCACGTCCGTTCAGGACAGGAGGTCTCGGAGGGTTAAACAGTCACCCCAGTGCCGCGGGTACTTCGCTGCCCCGGGGGAAGGGAATTCAGGGCTTGCAGGCTGCCCCTGTCCCTGCCTCCATCCCTGTCCCCGACCCCGTCCCCGAGCCACTAGCCCCCCCGGGTGCTGCAGCACGTCTGCCCGAGGCAGCTCCATGACATGATGGGGATGGGGGGGAGCCAGAGTGGGCACCCCACATGGGGGGGGTGGTCAGGCAGGGATCCCCATCCCGTGGCCCCACACAGGGTCTGTCAGCAGCACCGGCACAGCTCCCACATGGGGCGGGGGGCTGAGCTGGGCACCCTTGTCCGGCTGACCCCCCCAAATGGGGATCTTTCCTGTGCTGACCCCGTCCCTGTGGGTGCTGGGTGCTCCTGCCCTGGGATGGGGCTGCGATGGGTGCAGGGTGAGGGGCTGGCAGCCCCCATGGACACTCCCAGGCAGGGCCGTGGGCAGGGGCTACTGGACCGACCACCACCCCCACAGACCCCCCAAGCTGCCCCCGAACCCTGCAGCCGTGGGGCAGGCTCCGGCCCTCGGGGTTCTTTCGATTTCTGCTGCTCCATTTTTGTTCACTCCCCCTGCTCCTGGCTCTCCTTCGCTGGCCACACTCTGCAGCCTCCCCAGACCTCCACAGCTGTGGGACTGGGCTGTACTGGGCTGGAAATGGGCTGGGCTGGGTTGGAAAAGGGCTGTACTGGGCTGGAAATGGGCTGGGCTGAGCTGAACTGTACTGGGCTGGAAATTGGCTGCAACTGAGCTGGCCTGGCCTGGAACTGGGCTGAACTGGGCTAAAACTGGGCATGAAGGGGGCTGGGCTGAACTGTGCTGGAACTGGGCTGGGCTGGAAATGGGTTGTGTCGAGCCATGCTGGATTATACTGGGCTGTTGTGGTCTAGACCTGGGCCACACTGGTCTGTGCTGGGTCATAGTAGGCAGTACTGGGCTGAAGTTGTGCTGGTGTGCTTGGAGGTGGGGCTGAGCCTCCTCATCTCCAGGAAGGTTTATAGGTCTGTCTGGGTCCGTTGGTCTGTCCGGGGGCTGTGGGTCTGTCCAGGGGCTGTTGGTCTGCCCTGGGGTGGCACCAGCCCTTCAGTGCCCTTCTGGTGTCCCTGAGCAGCTAAGGGGCTGTTTCCCTGCAGGGTGACAGGGCCACAGGTGGCCCCTCCACAGCAGCCACCCCACAGCCGCCTGCTCAGCCACTTGCTGGGCATGGCCCTGTCTGTCTGTCTGTCTGTCTGTCCTGGGCAGTGCTGACCCACCCCAGGGCCACAGCACCAGACACTTAGGGGCAGCTCCTCTGTGCAGAGCCGTCACGGGGTGCCGGTGGGCAGGACTGGGGCACCCCGGGCTGAGACACCCCCCGGCGCCTGCAGCTCTCCCCTCCTCTCTCTGCAGGGTGGCCGGAGGGACCTCGGGGGCAACTGCCTGAAGGTGCGAGGGGTGACCCCGCTGCGGGTGTCGCGGAGATGAGCCGGGATCCGGCAGCACCCACCTGAGACAGCGGCAGAGCCGGCCGGAGCTCCAGGGACCGGAGCGGGGAGGGAGGGAGCTGCCCCTCCAGGGCCGCGGGCTGGCACCGCACCCACACCGGCCCCGGCAGCGGGGTGGGGGGACACTCCGGGGGCCGAGGCCGCCGGCACGGGGCAGGGCCGGGAAGGGGGGTCCCTGCGCCCCGGGACTGGCTGGGCAGGGGCCCGTGTGCGGCCGGCATCGAGGCGCTCCGGGGGGGACACGGGGTGCGGCGGCCCCGCAGGCGCTGGTTGTGACCGTGCAGCCGCTTGGAAAATAAACCTTATTTTTTCTGATGGGCCGGTTAGCCTGTTTGGGGCAAGAGGGGGCACACGGGGTCCCCGAAATGGCGCTGGCCCCCCCAGCTGGCTGCTCTGTGCCGCTGTAGCCAGCAACCATTCCACTTTCCACATGGAGCAAGACTCCTGGCACACGCTGTCCCCGTGTGCCCAGGCTCTGTGAACAGCTCCGGCCCCACAAGGGCTATGGGACCCCCGGCACGATCCACGCTGTGCCACAGGATGGGGACAGCACTGCCAGGCCCGTGGCACAGACACAAGCACCTGGGTAGCGGGTTGGGGACAGTGTCACTGCTTTTGTGCCTTCCCCTGCACCGGGCACATCACGACTGCCATGACTGCCACCGCAACTGCCAATGCCACCGTGACTGTCATGGCTGCCACCAGCACAACTGCCACCAACACAACTGTCACCACCACCACGATTGTCCCCACAGCTGTGGCTGCCACCACCACAATAGCCACCACCACCATGACTGTCCCCACTGCCGTGACTGTCACTACTGCCCCCTGCACAGCAGGGCTGCAGGCAGCTGCACCTGCATGGGGTCAGGTGGGGACATGAGGGGTTCCCAGGCTGGGTCCCCCCCCTAGGACTTGGTTTGGGGGGCTGGGCTGGGCGGTGGGGAACGCCAAGCCTGGGAAAGGTGCCGTGCCAGGCCCAGCGGTCCCAGGGGCCACGATGTCCCGCCGAGCAGAGGCAGCTGTGGCCAGGGCAGCCAGGAGCTCATGGGATGACTCTTGAGGACTGCAGGACCAGACCTGCCCTATCACCCCAGAGCATCAAGGAATGGGGAGGAACACCCCAGGGGTCCCACCCCAGGGAAGGGGTGAAGGCAGCAGCCCACCAGCACCTTTGGGCCCCCTGCTCTGCAGAGGCAATCCTGCCCCAGGCTCCCTCCCCCCGGGTTTGATTTATGGAGCTGCCAGCGCAGCGCAGCTGCAAGAGCCGGGCCCCGGCGGGGAGCGGGCTGGGGGGGAGAGGTTTGTTCTCAGTGTGGCTAATGTGTCCCAGACCCCCAGAAACAGCCGTGAGATTCTCCAAACAGCCCAGGACACAGAATCCCTGCCCCCGGGTTTATCGGGGGGCAGGGGGAGTGTGGGGAGGGGGGGACTGCACTCTGCAAACAGCCCAACCTGCACATGAAAGGGGACTGTCCTCTTGAAGAGGTGGCTCCGGAGCCCCTTGGGGGGGCCAGTGAGGGCGAGTGACCCCAGTGCTGGGGCACAGTGAGTCCCCATATGTCCCAGCCATCAGGTTGTAGGTTCCAGGGTGTCCTAGGGCTGAGCACAAGTGTCCCAACATGCCCCATTGCCAGGGACTAGGGCCCCAGCAAGCTCCATGGGTCCCACCATGTTCCAGTATTGGGGCTGTGAATCTCAGCATGTCACAGTGCCAAGCCCACAGATCCCAGCACATCCCAGTGCCAGCGACTAGGGTCCCAGTAGGCCCCAGCCTAACAGCAATGGGTCCCTGTTAAGTCCCAGTGCAGAGCCATGGGTCCCAGTGGGTCCCAGTAGATCCCAGTTCTGGGGACTGCTGGTTGTGGAATCCAGCACGTCCCAGTGCTGGAGCCATGGGTCCCAGCATGTGTCAGTGCCAAACCCACAGGTCCCAGTACATTCCAGCCCCTCCCAGCACCACGAGAGGGAAATGGTGACTCAGAGTGGCCTGAGGCTGCTGGACTGGTGGGAGCCGGGTGCCCCTTTGCCCCACGCGGGGTGAATGCTGCAGCCACTGCACCGATGGCCCCTGTGGCCGATGGCCCATGGACACTGCCGGGGGGCCGCGCCGAGCCCAGCCGCGCTGCCGCTCTCGCGCTCCCCTCCCATCCTCTCCCCTTCCTGCGCTCGGACACCCTTGGAAAGGCTCTTGGCCGCTTTCTCTGAGACAGGAAGGTGTCCCCGAGTCTCAGGAAGGAAAAACACTCAGTGCTGAACCCACCAAGACTGTCTCCGAGGGGCCAGGGCTGGAGAGGCTCCAGGCCTGACATCACCTGGGAACTGGAACCAGAACCGCAGCTGCACTCCCCGCCTGGTATTTTTTTCTTTAACTTGTGTTTTTAAACTTTCTTTTTATAGAATTTTTTTTTTCCTCCTTTCCCTTCTCCATTCCCCTCCCAAATATTTCAGCCTCTCCGCAGTTTAACCTTGCTGGGCCAGCAAGGCTGGAATGCAGCAGGGCTGCGGCCAGAGCTGGCGGTGCCGCCAGCCACCAGGTGGGATGGCAGAGGCCAGGACCAGCTGGGCAGGAGCTGCCAGAGCCACGGGCAGGGTCTTGGGCAGGGGCTCTATCCCCAGTGACAGGGGTCTTGGACCCCACAGCCCTCAGCTCTGCTGGGCACCAGGGCGGGGAAAGTGACCCACAGCCACACAGGGACTCAGGAGGGCCTGGTTGGCACAGGGGTGTGGGAGGATGGAGCTGAAATGGTGGAGGGGCCTGGCAGAGCCTGTGGTGGGTGGGCAGCGCTGCCCGGCTGATCCACAGCCCCTGGGATGGGGCAGCCAGGTCAAGATGTGCCTGAGCTAGAGCCAGAGCCGGAGCTGTTGTGTCCGCAGAGCCAGTCAGGCCTGTGGGACATGCTAGCAGGTTTCAGCCCCAAGATCCAACCCTCCTCATGCCTTGTCCTTTGGCAACACCTTTGGGTGCCCCCTGGCCCTCCCCAGGCTCAGGACAGACCCCAACATGTCCTACCCTGACACTGGAGCGAAGCTCAGCCACTTGCTGCCTGGGAAACCTCCCTGTTGCCATGACAACAGCGATTGATGGAGCATCACAGGTCACCCCTGGCCCTGTTGGACCTGGGGACAAACAGCTGTGAAGTGACCCCCACAGTCTAGATGGGAATGGGTATGAACAGGAGGACAGGTGGACATGGAGACAGGGAGAGAAGGGGACAGCGAGACATGGGGAAAGGGCTCTGCTGCCCAGGGCAGAGCAGAAGGACTGGGGAGGGATGGGCAGCCAGGGCTGGGATGGGATGGACCATCAACCATGGTGTGATGGACACATTGGGATGGGACAGGACAGAATGGGCAGTGTCACAGCCCCTGACTGTCCCTGCCTCCCGGTGCCAGCAGAAACATCCCAAACCTGACCCTGCCAGGTTTCCTGGGCAAGGAACGGGGCAAAGGGTTTGCTGGAGACCCCCAGGACACCCGCCAGCTCCTCCCACCCCCCCGGTGTCCCTGAGCCCTCTGCCAGTCCCCATTGCCACCGCTCTGCCACATCCCCCCTGTGCACTGGACCCCTCGGAGCTGCTCACTCCACCGGGACCCCGTGCCGGCCGCTGTCCCCGGGGACACGGGCTTCACCGGCAGGGACAGGGTGTGAAGGCGCGGCGGGGGTGAACGCCAGGTTAATCTCCCGCTGGAGCTTCCCTCTGCAAACAATAAGACAATGCCCGGCCGGGGGCCGCCTGCGTAACGAGCGGTGCGGAGGGGAAGTTGTAATATTTGGATTTAGCACTCGGTAAATTAAGGAAGAAAAAAGGAAAAAGCGCTGGGGGCAATCAGAGCAGGGCTGGCCCCGTGCCCTGCCCCACGGCCAGCGGCCTCAGGTGGCTCAGCCTGGCCTGAGCAGGGCCAGTGTCTCCCAGAGCCCCAGTGGGAGAGAATGTCCCCAAGGGCAGCACAGGGGACAGGCATGTCCCCACCCCGGGATGCACAGCCCGGGAGGTTGATGCTCAGGCACTCGGCAGGGCTGTGGGCAGTGTCGGCAGCAAACACAGCGTCTACTGCAGCACCAGCGAAGGGATCTGGGCCAGGAGTTTATTTTAATCCAGACCTGCTCATGGGAAATAAAACCCTGTTTCTGCAGCTGGGGTGGCCAAGCAGGAGAGGGTTGTGGGGGAACAGTCACCTCCAGCTGACAGCGGTCTGGGGTGACAAGCATAGGGGGCTCTCCCTGGGGTGCCTCCCCTGCATGGGGGGGGGTGTGAGGGTTTCTGGGAGGCTCTGCAGGATCAGGATCCCACCCGCCAGCAACCCCACTGCTCTCCCAGGACAGACCCCTGCCTGTCCCAGCCCTGCTGGGATGTGCGGGGAGCCCTGGGGTGCCTGGTTTAGGGGTGTGGGTCTGGACCCCCCACTGCAGGGTCTGAGACAGGGCCTTAGTAGGGCTCCATCCTCCCCATGTACCCCGGGGCAGGGGTCTCCCTGTATTTAGAGACCCCAAGGTGGGGGGCTGGTGCAGAGCTGGCAGAAGGACCGGGGGAGGTGGGGGAGAGGTGATGGGTGGGCAGTGTTGGGCAGGAGCACGGGAAGGCCTTGGGCAGGCAGCCGCGCGCCGGGAGCCCATTTCCCCACAGTGGGGGCCCTTATCAGTGGCCAATACTCGGAGCGGTCCCAGGGGGAACCTCCAGCCCTTCCCCTCCACCTACCCCACCGCTCTCCCGCTCCGGCCCACGTCAATGCCGCTGCGAAGGTGTCGGAACAATCGCCTGACAAAGAGCTATTTTTAGGGGCCGGGGCTCGGAGCGAGGATACGGCCGGGCCGCTGACAATGGGGGGAAGGGGGCCGGGCTTCCCCCGTGACCACTCGGCAGCAGAAGGATCTGTAAGATTTCCTCGATGACCCAGGCCCGTACAATACAAGGAAAGCGCGAAAGGGAGATACCCCCGCCAAGATGAGCTGCTCCTTTACCTAATGGGAGTGACCCGGGGTGAGGGGCTGTGAGACTGGGGCCAGCAGCACCTCCCGAGGGGGGGAGACTCCCACACGGCCGTGCTCAGCTTTCCGTGAGGCTGGGGGGAACCTCGGGGCGGGGGGGCCAGGCTGGCTCCTGCTTGTGCCATGCACCCACGTGCTTGGGGGGGGTGGGTGGGCATGGGGGGCTCAGGCACAGCTCAGCACAAACCCCCCCCTCCCCTCCAGGCAGCCTGAGGTGCTCGGTCAGAGCCTGACCGCAGTGACGAGGCCACGGCCAGCCCGGTGCCGTGAGCCGGGGCACGTTCCTGCCCTGCCCGGGGGGCTCGGTGTGGTTCTAGAGGCAGCAGTGGAGGGGTCGTCCCCCCCCAAGTACAGTCCCCCCTGCCCTGATCCTGCTGGCCACACTATTGCAGATATAAGCCAGGATGCTGGTGGCCTTCTTGGCTACCTGGGCACATGTTGGCTCATATTCAGCTGCTGTCAAGGACCCCCAGGTTCTTTCCCCCAAACCTGCAGCATTGCAGGGTGGTTTTGTGACCCAGGTGCGGGACCCGACACTGAGCCTTGTTGAATCTCATAAAATTGGCCTCAATCTGTTGATCCAGCCTGTCCAGGCCCCTCTGCAGAGCCTTCCTACCCTCAGGCAATTCAACTCTCCCTCCCAACTTTGTGTCATCTGCAAACTGAGGGTGCACTCGATCTCCTTGTCCAGGTGATTGATAAAGATACGGAACAGAACTGGCCCAAATACTGAGCCCTGGGGAACACCACCTGTGACCAGCTGCCGACTGGATTTAACTCCATTCCCCACAAGCCTTTGGGCCTGGCCAGCCAGCCAGTTTTTTTACTCAGCGAAGTGTACAGCTGTCCAGGCCATGAGTGGCCAGAGAATGAGCTCTTTGGGCAATCCTTGGGGTTAAGGCTCAACTCCAAGGCGGCACAACAGGAAATCGGGGCTACAAACGTGAAAGGCGGCGAGAGAGGGCAAGTGGGCAGGAAGAGCCCCTTCCACCCACCCCCCACAGACCCCAGCCGCACGGCTCGGGGGTCCCCGCTGCGGGCCCCTCCGGAGCGCGGTCGCTCTGCAGCCTCCTGAGGGCTCCGGCGGCAGGGCCGAGAGGGCGGGCAGCCTGGCCGCGGGCCGGGGCAAGGGCCGCCCCCCGACTGCCGGGCCCGGTCAGGTCCGCATCGCCTCCACAGGCCGCAGTTGCCACCTGGCGGCGGGCCCCGCGGACGCGGGGCAAGGAAGGCCGAAATGTGCGGGCCGTGCAGGGCTAACTGGCCCTGCCACCCTGCCTCGGCTCGCCTCACGGGGCGGCCCGAGCTGCCCCCGCCGGGGCACGGCCGGGGGCGCGGAGCGGGAGCAAGGCTCCAGGCTCCCCAGACCTCTCTCCGCTGTCACGGCCGTGGACTACATCCCCCATAGGCCCTTGCGGCGCGCTTCCCGGCCTAGTGCATGCGCGCCAGCGGGCGGTGGGGTTTCCGCTTCCGGCGCGCCTCGCTCTGGTCCCTGCGGCTGGCGGCCGAGCCTTGTGCCTCCGCCATATTGTCTGTGTGCGGCCGGCGGGCGGGCGGCGAGCGGGCGGCCGCGGCAGGTACCGGCGGGCCGCGTCGGCTCTGGCGTCCTTCCGGGGGCCCCGCGGCGGGGGCGGGCGGAGGGGACGACGGGGGTGAGGCGCCACTGTGTCTCCTTCGCCCCCTCCGCCCGCCCGGCTGCGGGCACGGTGTGGGCTGAGGGGCCCGGGCCGTCCCTCAGGAGAGCTGGGCCGGGGCGAGGGGCCCGGCCCGGCGATGCTGAAGGGGAAGGGGCTGTGGCGGCGGGGAACGGGCGGGCCCAGAGCGGCAGGGAGGGCAGGCCCTGCCGCCTCCCGCCCGTGGAGGGGCTCTCAGTGCCCCCTGGGGAGGGGAGCAGGGCAGGGAGCTGGGAGGAGGCCGCCTCGGCTGCCCTCAGCCTGGCCTGGGAGCGTTCCGCTGCCCCCGGCCACGCAGGAAGGGCAGGGCCCCACGGAGGGGTGGCCTTCCCCTCCCCCCAGCTCTTCCAGTCCGCACGTTCCGGCGCCGTAGGTGTTATTGACTTAAAAGGCTCCGTTCTGCCCTTTCCCCGCCCGGCCCCAAAAAGCAGGGGGATGCGAGGTGTGCGGTGGGGCGAGGAGAGGCCTAGTTCTTCCTGCTTCCACTCCCAGCCGCCCAGGGACCCTGTTTTGGGCCTTTCTGGATGGAGGGGAAGGTGGTTTTCAATTATTTACATCACGGTTTCTCTCCTCGGTGGTCTGTCTCGCCCCTGCTGTAATTTAGTTAATTGTGCCTTGGAGCAACAGGCTGTGTAGCTGTTGGTAAAATATGCTTTGTAAAGGAAAGGGCAGATAAGATTATGAAACCCTACGTGTGCTGTTTGTCAGATTGCTTTACTCTTTCTTACTAAGGGCTTTGGGTACAACCAATAAAGTTTGGATTACGAACACTCCGTCATCAGTATATTTTCTGCTGACAGCAGTGGTTGGTCTGTATAGAGACTCACCAGGGAATGTGCCTCCCTCTGGGAGCTAAATCGGTGGTTTCTGTGTTCTTGGGTAGCACGATCCTTCACACCCATGCAGAGACTTGGGCCACGGGACAGGTTTGTGGTGTGGTGAGGTTTGGAAATGGCTTGGGCAAAGCTCGCGCTGTGTCTGAGGGTCAGCAAACACTTTATTTTAAAAAAATGTAATAGTTGCTCAAAATAATCTGGCTCAAAGAGGGTCAGTGCTCACCCTGTATTGCCAGCCAGCCAGGGTGGTGGATGTGCATCGTACAGGCAGGTGCAGAGAAAATGGTTCATCCTGTGTGGTGGTGGTGTGATGTAGAAAAAGGCAAAGTTTGTGCTAGGAGAGGGGAGACTGCTTGGGAAGGCTTTGGGCAGGACTTGGGGAAAGTGTGAAGCTTGGTCAGTTCCTTAATTAGTGCTAAAACTCCGACTAGGGAGGGTAACATCATCTCAGCCTTGGCTGCAGCAAAGGAGGGGAAGCTGAGTTAGCTGAGTCACGTGGTGGGGATAAGCCACAGAATATGGAAAAATGTGGGGAGGAAATTGGATGCTGGAGGAGAAAGCAGAGACTTCCAGGTGGGAGATTGAGAACAGGTTCTTGGGTTTTGATGGGATTGATGGAGTGAGAAGAAATGGGTTCTGTTGGGCATGTGGCTCTTTGGAAGAGGGATAGTGAGATTGGCAGTAGGTTCTAGCAAGTGTGGAGGAAATTAGCTCATGGACTGTTCCATGAAATTAAGTGGAGTTCAGTTCTTTGCAGGGGCAGGGAATGGTGCTTGTTTCCTTGAAAAAAGCTGGTGAAATGTGAGAGTGAAGATTCAAACCCGTGAGTGGGGAAAGATTTTCTAAAATACTGTGTCCAGGAGGTGAGACACGAAATTGGGGCATGTTCAAGTAGTGCAGTTAAGGTAAATGGACATGAAATGGGTTCAGGGTAGGAATCTTGGGGAGACAGGATGGCAAAAGGTGGATTTTGTGGAGCTGGAGAGAAAGAAGCCCTGTTTTTACTGTGGAAAAGGGATGTGACTAACTTCTACCAGTTTAATGAACTGTTGGGTGTCCTTATACCTTCCACTTGAATTCTTCTGCATTTTTTCCTTACAGAACTCATTTTCTCTTTTTGTCTTTCCTCACGTCCTCTGAGGAATAAGGGAAAGGAAGCCAGGAGAAGCAAGTGGGTGACATTGTGGTGGGGTGATTAATTTCATGGCACATTTCTGAGGAGGCAGGGATTTCTTTCTGGGTTACCAGGCCTGTCACCTCTGCTGTTTCTCCGTTACTGAATTCCTTACATTGAAGTATCTGGTTTATAATCTGGGTGCTGTTGATGCCATTTTGGATTTTATTGTCCCCTCAGGGTCTCAAGAGAATAACCCACCCCCAGATTTTGAGAGGGGGAAGGACTGCTGGCACTCAGGCCGGCTGCAAACATCATCTGGTTTTGATTGCAAGACAACTCTTGGATAATTTTTCTGAGCTTGGATATCTCCTTCCAGGGGCTTCCAAGAGCTGGCTTTTCTGGAACTTACAGAACCTAGTTGGAGAAAAGGAGTTCTCCTTTGGACCTAGAAAAACTGCTTGGAAGAGGAGACTGCAGCTTTGTGAATGGGCGTTAGTGCTGCTGCTGGAAGCAGAGTGGTTTTGTGAGCTGTTTTTTGGGCCGTGTTTGCCATCAAGGTGCCAAACCTGTCTGCTGATAGGAAGGCCTGAGAAATGGGATTGTTAATGTGGTCACAGGATCCATGGTTCATGGATACCAGCCATAGAGGAGCACCAAGACAAGCCTGACACGAGTCTTGCCTGTTCCTTTTTCAGATTGCTCTGACAGTTTTATTCGAACAAAGGCTTTTGTTAATCCACTTCATGCTGCTGCTTTGGGAAGCTGAAGAGCAGAAGGGAGACTTGGGAGTTCTTTGCAGGCTCAAGACAGTATCACCACAGACTCCTCTTGGGAAGGTTATAGTTTCAATAGCTTTAATTTCCACAGGGTGTATTTCTGAGAGAGATTTTGTCCTTCTTATGACCAGTTTCTAATCTTGAAGGGGTATGACTGTTTGCAGGGAGGCACTTGTAAAGCAGGCTGCCCAGCTGCTTAGTCTAATGGCTGGATTGTATTACAGCAATTTATTCAAAGTGGATGGTGGATAAAATGTGTAGATGGAAGTGGACAATAATTGTAGGCCAAGGTGGAGATGGGCTGCAGGTTGCCAGTCGGGTAGTCGTGTCTTCAAGTCTTAACAGCAGCTCTAGAAAAAATGAAGTTATTCTGTCTGTTCCTGCAGAGAAGTGTCCCTCTGTGCCTGCACCTTCTGGAACAGCCACAGGGTAAAGCTGTTATGTTTGTGGTTTTTTTTTTTAATTAAGCTGAGTGTAGAGAGAGTCCAGCCTGTTCTGTGGTGCTGAGGTGGAATTATGTGCCAGAACTTGCTTCCATTGGGTGGGAGAGGTCTCTCCATGCCCTCCTGTCTGTCCAGGGAGGGGGACATGGCACCTCTCCCGTGTTCTGGCCACAACCCTGGGAGGGGGCAGCTTCTCAGCCCATCTTTGCACACGTGGGCCTGAGTTGTCAGTAGATCTTTCTTTATAGCATTCTGAAAATGGATAAAAATGGATGTGCACAACTGATTAATTCCCAGGGTAGAAAAGCAAGAGCTTCAGCAACATTCCTGCTCTCTCAAGTTGTGTCACAGATTTCCCTCTGTTACCAGCGTGCTGCTGCGTCCCAGCCTTGCCTTCTGCACATCAAGCAGCACTTGGATCATACTCCAGAAGGACAAGGGGACTCTTAGCTCACTGGGGAAGTTGTGCAGCATCCAGATTCGTGTCAACTCAGCTTACAAAGACAAGTTTTGGTGGTTTAGAACGTATGGCATCCAGGCATGTGTCCAGCACGTGTGTCTTACCAGGAGTATAAACACACTTGTCCTGAGCCTGACCCAATCCTGCGTGGTGGCTTTGCTGGGTGGTTGCAAGGTGTGAAGAAAGATGCTGTGGAAAGGGAGAAACTTGTCCTTGTGTGTGGCCAGTAGTGGTGTGGGTTTTTTGGTATGGTAAGGGTGGCCTCAGCAGTTGTGTCCCTGCTGGATTACACAGAGTGGTAAATGCAGGGGTCACCAGGCTTCAGTTCATCTCCCAAATTGGTGTGAAATACCAAAATCTTAGTCAATAAATGTACCTCCCCTGTGGTGTCAGGGAGAGCTGCCCGTGGCTGTGCAACCCCTGCATTCTGTGTGGTGTCCAGGTACCCAGGGCATCACAGATGCTGATTTCTGGAATTTAGTAGCTATTTTTTCCCTTTGATTGAAGAGACCTTAAAGATGATCTAGTCCAATCCCTGCCATGGGCAGGGACACCTCCCACCAGAGCAGGTTGCTCCAAGCCCCTTCCAGCCTGGCCTTGAACACTTCCAGGGATGGAAGAGCCACAGCTTCTAGGCCAGGGTCTCACCACCCTCATGTTAAGGGTGGGTGTAGCTAGGTTAGTCTTGAGTTAATAATGAGGAATTTGTGGAGAATTATGTCAGAACTACTTTCTGGCAGGGGTTTGCAGCAAGTGTCTCTTGCTGAGTTGTGAGGGGGTTTTAGTGCACTGGGACCAGCTGATCATGGGGATCTCCTGAAGACACAGTTAGATGCAGGGCACCCTGGTTTATCCTTTGGCTCTGGTAGCTGTTCCTGCCTCTAGGAATTGTGTGATCAGATCCATTGGAAGCATGTAACTTGTACAGGTGGTCAGGACAGTTTAGTTGTCTGAGTTCTAGCTAAATCACACCCTGTGTGTGAACCACAGGAGTCACATCAGCTGAACGATTGGCCTGTCAGCACTCTGCGTACTAATTAATGAGGAAAACAACTGTGCCACTTAGCAGTAATTAGGGAGGTAGAACTTTCCAGAGGACGCTCTCAGTTGACCTGATGTCAGCTGTGAAGAGCCTGTCGTGGTGCTAAAAGGTTCCCATGGGTGAGTCTTCGGGAGGAGTTACCTGGGGTTGCTGGGATCTCAGAAATGGTAGTTGTGGTAGTGAAATACTGTCCAGAGCTCCAGCAGTGGGAGCTTTAGTTTTAGTGATGCTCTTAGAAGAAAGACTCACTTTGCATTGATGTCCTTGTAAGTGCTCTTGCTTTGGCATGGTCAGACCTAGAGAGTTGTGCCTCCAAAAAGCCCTTCCTGTGCTCCCTGCTCCGCCCCAGCTGCCGGCTGGAGGAGATGCCGGTGGGAGGGGATTGTCATGGGTGCCTGTTCTGGTGTGTGTGTGTGCTGACAGGTTTGGTAACTCCAGGTTGCATCTGTAGCCTTTTGTTTGATTGTGTGGGGAGTCTTCAGTGGCAGCAGCGAGGATACCCCTGGGATCTGTGGGAGCAGTGGCAGGAGAGGCCACAGGCTTGGGAAGGCAGCAGAGGATGAGGGAATGGGGCATCTCGCTGGTGCTGCTGCCACTGCAGCCACACGGCCTCATCCAAGAGCAGGCCTGCTGGTTTTGTGTTGGGAAAAGCTTTCCCTTTGCACTTGTGTGCTGTGGATGAGCTTAGCTCTGAAACAGGATAGTCTATGGTTTTTGGGGGAGTGGGAAGAGAAGAACTTTCCAAGTTAACTGCTCTGTATAGAATCCTGTAGGATGTGGTGTGAGGAGCATTGGAGAAGATCCCAGCTGCTCTGCCCCAGGTACAGGTGCTGCTGCCACTGCTGCAGTTTAGTGAAGGGTGCTTGTCCAGCTGGGCTGAGGTGCTGGAGAGCCCAGAGGGGCTGTGTAAGCTCCACTAAAATTGAGCTGTTCCAGGTTGGAATAAAAATGAAGACTCTGAGTGAACTCCTGCTAGGACAGGGTGTGGGCACCAGGGATCCTGCCCGGGCAGTGTCAGAAATTATCTGTGCTGCTCTTGGCCTTTGTGACCTGGGAGAGTTGAGCTTCCCCAGGGCTGTGGAGGTTGTTGTAAGATCCAGCATGGGAGTACAACAGTTCAGTGGTCAGTCCTGTGACTTCTGCACAGATTTGGATCCTTATTGCAAGGAATGACTTCTTCATTGGCAGGAACGGCAAGGAATTCAGGGGAGGAATCGGGGAAGCTGATGAAGGAAGAACCACTCAATTTTAAGATGTCTCTAGAACAGAATGACTCCAAGATGTTTCTTCCAGCTTAACTAAACCTGTCAACTGTTTTCCCCAGTGACCAGTCATGTCAACTCTTCCTGTTTCATTGTAAGAGAATGCTTGAGGTCGTTGTATATCATGATGTGTTCCTTCTCCATGACCTGGCATAACCAGCTGTTTAAAATAAATCTGGAAAATAATTTTGATGGAAAAATTTAGTTAGAGCAGAGTGTGCTGTTCCAAAAAAAATCCAAGAGAAAAGTTTGATGTGAAACCTAAGCTTCTTTTTCTAACTCAATTAGGTTTGAAGATCTGCTTTTCAGTTGATGTCCCTTTGGTAGGTGAATGGTCTTCCAGAAAGGATGTGAAATGTCAGTTTTGTTAATCCAGGCTTGTTTCTATTTCAGCTATAAAATAATAGAAACGTATGGGCTGCAAGGGACTTCTGGAGGTCATCTATTCCACACTTGTATCGCTGCTGTTCCAGCATCATGAAAACATGGAAATCAGATTTCTGTTGAGAGACTGAAAGTTCTGTTTGTGAAGTTGGTTACTGTTATTTCTCCCCTCAGAGGTGAGGTGGGGTTTGGTAACACCACCTGCCAGCAGGCTGTCCTGTAGTAGTTAAGCATGTCTTGATCTTTTAATTTCAGTGCTGCCTCTGCAGTACTAGATGTTCTCCAAGCTCAGAAGTGACTGCTCCTTCCCTGGGAGGCTTATGGGGGATAAATGGGCTGTGTGAAGAGAATCCTAATCAATTTTATCTGATAATTGTAACGCTTCCTCTCACTAATGGAGCGCATTATGCACTCCTGATTTCAGAGGTTGGGTTTGGGCCATTCATGATGAAAGGTAACGTCTCTTTTGGAGTTGAGGATAAAAGAAAGGAATAACCTTTTGATTCCAGACTGCTCACCATAATTCTGCTCTTCTCAGCTGACAGAGGGCTTTTCTTTTCTCAGAGTGAACTGGCTGCTCTCTGTCTCAGCCTATTTACAGTCTTAGTCTGTAACAATTGCACAGGGAAAGCAGAAGTGAGAGGAAAGTCTCTAGACCTGTTTGGCCAGCCTGGGCATCTTGCTTTCTCCTTGGGGTTGTCTGGGACAGTCTATCTGGAACTGATAAAGTGACAACAGTGTTTTCCTGGCTCTGAGTTTGGCTTGCTGCAATTGAGGGCCTTTCTTACTCCTTTCAGTCTGCTATCTGCGTCTGAGTTCAGGTGGGTCATTGGTGACAATCCGTGTAGTTCACAGAGTTTACTCTGCTCTGGATGAACTTGGAACTGCCTGGCCTCATCCTGCTGACACTGAGGGCCAGTCGTGCTGTTCGCAGCAATCTGCAGGAGGCCAGTGTCAAGTGCTGCTCCTTGGGTGCATAATTTATACTCCCAACCTTATCCCCAAAGGTCATCCCTTGGATAGCACTTGCAGGTTCCTCAGGACACCAGGCTTCTGGGAAGCTCTTGGCTTTCCAGCTCACCAGGAGCCAGTATGTGCCCTGTGTCATAGTGGTGCAGCAGCTGTGGGTGAAGGTTCTGAGTAACTGTGAGCTTCAGAGGGACTCTGTGCCAAAAACATTTCCATTTAAAAGAAGAAAGAAAAAAGATTCCAGTATCTTAATTATTCTTAACTTAAAAAAAAAAAAAGGTGAATTTTACTAGTGGCTGAGTAGGTGTGTTTCTCAGGAACTAATTAGCATGGATTTCTTGGCTGTGTTTTGTTGCTACCTGCTGTAAGTGGGTACATCTGGGAGGATGGAGGGTGTAGGAAATTCCTGTTCTAATGGGGTGTAGGTGCTTCTCAAGAAAACGTGTCTTACAGGGTTTGCCACTGGGATTGGAGTGCATTGTGAGGATGATAAAATGGCTTTTTAAAACGGAGGGGGCTTGTAAGGTTAAAACGTTTTAAAAATCAAAAAGTGGACATTGAGAGGCTTTAAAGTGTTTTCTTGAACTTCAGGCACAAAAAGTCTGGCTTGCTGAGCTGCTCAGACAACTGTTAGAGCAATTCAAACTTTTAAGAATAGATCTCTCTTAATAGACCTTCCAATTCAAACATTGCTATCCTGGGGTGGCACAGTTGTTTCTGTCTCTGGGCTGGGGCTGTGGGTCACTCCTGTGCAGTCATTATCAGCAGCACCTGTGGACTGGGCTGGGCTGCCTGCTGGTGGGCTTTGTGTGCAGGATGAGCAGGGTCCTGTGGGCTGCTCCTGATAAGGGTGCTGTGCAAGAGATTAGCTCTTTATCAGCTTGCTAATGCTTAGGCAGCGTTTTTAAGGGCAGGCCCCGGGGGGAGAGCCAAGCCCTGAAACTCTTGCGTGGTGCTCACTTGCTGCAGCTGCCCTGTGAGGGCTGTGGGGCAGTGTCCTCCCAGGGGCTGTCACCACAAGTGCCACAACAGAGGAGCTGTTTGTCCTTGCACTGGCGAGCCCTGGCATTGAGCAGTGAGTGTCACACAGTAACGGGGAGCTTTGTCTTTCTCTGTAACCTCTGGGATATGGCCTGACAGCTCAGGCTTCTGTTTCCTAGCTAAGCACTTCTCTACCAGAGAAATTACAATTTCTAGAGCTGCATTGTTTTTTTTGGAGATGCTGAAGCCTACGCTGGACATGGCAACCTGATCTGATTAGATCTACTTGGACTAGATTCATTTTAGCAGCCTCTCCTAGTATAAATTATTCTGATTCTTTCATTAATGCTGGACTTAATAAGTGGCATGCTCTGTTTGGATTCTGCAGAAATAGATCTCATCTTTTGTAACAAGCTCAGGGCACTCATCTAGGTATAATCACTGCTCATAATGTAGATTTTCTGCCTCAAAACTGCAAGCTAAACTTACATTTGTGTGGCCACACCTGTGTCCCCCTTATTTGTCCCTGTTTGAGTCAGTCCCTTCTGTCAGAGAGCTTGGATCCACTGCAGAATTATCTCTCTTTAGGGGCAGTGAAAGCAAAATACACACAAATTCCTTAGCAGCTTTGAGCTAGAGAGAGTGAGAAGCTTTCAGGCAGGGGAAGTTTGTGTATGTATGTAGCTTTGTTTGCTTTAAAACCAAATTATCTGTGCAGACTCTCTCCTCTTCCTGTGTAAAGAGCAGCAGACAATAATACCTGCCTTCATAACCAGGCATTGTGTGCCATTCTTAGAAGCTGCAGTCAATGATTTCCTGAAAAAGCCCTTTTCTGAGCAGCCTGTTACAGCACACAGCCTGTGCTGGGCTAGAGCTACGTGACAGAAAATAATCCACTGTGAAATCTGATCTGTCTTTAGATAACATGATTGATTTTTCTTTTTTCTTATTTTTGTCCTTGCTGAAACTGATCTTGCTGAGCTGGAGGAGCTGGGGCAGTCACACGCCCTTCAGTGACACAGAGTTGTGCTTAAAAATGTAAATTGCTAAGTCATCTTAGACATACATAGGTTCATTTAATTTCTACACCAGGAGTGCTGGGCAGAGGAAATCATTCAGTGCATCTCCTGCTAGAATGGAAGCACAGCAATTAAACTTTGAAATCTGGTAAATTTCACTGTACTGAAAGTGTTCTAGTGAACTGGCATGCTCTGTTAAGGTCTGAGTACATTTTTGGAGTATTCATCTGATTTCTAACTGTGAGTCATGCCACATAAATGGTGTGAGGTCTTAGATGATTGCTACCTAATCTTCTGAAAGGGTCTTTTGCTCAAGGACTAACAGTTTCTCCAGGAATAGACTCTTTCTTTTTAGTAATTTTAGTAATACTTCGTATCCTTCTGGCAGCTGCACACCTGGCTGCAGGGCCTCCTTCCTTCTCCCTCTGTTGGGCTGAGACCTTGGTCACACCTCTGGTGTGGGCTCTGGATCAGTGCCATGTCCCTTGGTGACCTTGGGGCTGGGTTACCACAGCCCTGTCTACCTGGAGCTGCCCTCAACACCACTTGTGTGTCAGTAGGTCAGCAGATGACCTGTGCTGCCAAGGCCCGTGCCACCTGGGGAGGCTTAGTCCCTGCCAGGAAGAGCCCTGGTGTAGGTGCCTCCATTGCTGCAGAAGCTGCTGGCCAAGCTGTGTTGGCACGGGGGAGGACATCAGACCTGTGTCCTCCAGGTTCACCACCATCTTCCTAGCCAGTGGCTCTTGCAGCAGTCCCTGCAGCAGACCTCAGGGCTGCAGACCTCCAGAAGTGACAGGACACTGCCCACCGAGCAGGATTTTTGCTTCTAGAATTTTCCTGACGTATCCTGATGGCCTGAGCTGACTGCTCTGAGCAGATTTCCGGATCTTTCTGATTAATTTCTCATTAATGAGGCTATTACTCCCTCCTGCAGTCTGGCAGTTGCCTGTGAAGGGATCAGACTGACATAGCAAATAAAGAAATGGTACTTGTTTAGAGGACAGCGTTGCCCACTGACCGAGGGCCTCTCTGCAGGCAGGGCTGGAGAGTCCCTGCCATATCCCACGCACCAAACAATACTCTCTCATGCTCCAGTACAGCTTCCTTCCTTCCAGGTTATTTTGAATACTTACAAAATGATTCTTAAACGTTTAAAAATGTGTTGGCTTTCACTCCTAAAAGATTTGAGAGGTGCAAAGGCACTGCTTTTATTTTAGGTGGGACAATATTGATATAAAACTGTAGTAAGTTACTGTTTGCTAAAAAATAGTATTTGTGTCTGACATACAGTGGCTGCCTTTGGAGTTATTTGGACTTGTCTCAATGCTGATAAAGCTTAACAGAAGATTTACTAAAATCACATTATAGGGAAGAAAAAGTGGAGGTGCTTACAGATCCTTTGGACAAGCAGAATGCAAAGAAATACCTTTAGACCATTGCAGCAGAGTTTTTTGTTCGCGTTTGGGTGAAGCATCATAGTCCAGCACAGATGCTGGTGTCTTCTGGACACTTGGATTTAATGTCTTGACTGTAGAAAACTGTGACCAAGACTGGTGCCCTCACCCAGCAGAGCTCTCCTGGCTGCCTCCCTGTGTCGTGAAGTCTTCCAGGCATCTTGGGTGGTTCAGGCCCTGACACTGAGATGGTGGGATGAGATGTCCATGCAGGGGAGCATGAACTGGGGCAAGATGTTGCAGTGTGAGAAGCCCCAGAGGGATGTTCAGATTTCAGCAGCTTTCTCTTTGGGTACCGTTTGGTCCTGATGCTTTCACGTGAACACATCAAAAATTGTATTTTGTGAGGAAGGGGGCATGGGTTATTGTCTTGAAATGCTGTTGTTTTATACCAGTCTGTACAGCAATGCACAGGAGGGAGGGTGCCTGAAACTGAGCAGATCTCTGCTCTGACAGTGTCTGGATTTCTCTGCTCTCCAGGAACCTGCTCCTGAGCTGACCAGCCTTGTTTGTATGTAGGTACTGCAGTTACTGTCAGTGGATGGGAAAGGCAGAGTAGTGGTGGATCAGTTCAGGGTTCTTTTTCTTTCCACACAATGAATCAATGTAGCCACACAAACCTCTGTGTGTGAGCACACGGAAGGCTTCCATCCTTTTCAGAATTGTGAGTAAATCCCAAAGTTCTGATAGAAATGAAATGCTGGTGTTTCTAGAAGCTGAAACTTCAGAAAGTGTCTAATTGAGGTTGCAGAGGTGACCTTGTTGATCTGTCAGCCCTGTTTGCAGCTTTCTTTATTAGTGCACTGCAAGGGGTGATAGCTGTGCAGCCTGGAGTGAGTGGTTTGGTTACGTGGGGTGGCATGAGGCTTCTTCCTGGGTGGGGGAGAGGCTGCAGCTGGTGGCTCCTGCTGTCCCTCTGGAGCTGAAGGGAAAGAGTCTGTCTGTAGATACAGAGCACGTTGCTTTTCCTCCCTGTTGGAAAGTTGTCTTTGCAACCACGAGTTGGAAGCCACATGCTGAAAGTTTCAGGGAGGGGTGTGTTACTTTTGCTGGTGGGGCCAGGTGCCCTGTCCTGTGTGAGGGAGAGCTTGAAAACAGTTTGTGTGCTCAACAAACGATCCCAGGCCTGTGCTCCAGCCTCTCCTCAGCAGCCTCCAGTGATTAACTGAAATATTTTTATAGTATCTTGAGATTTCAACCTCTGGTTTATTATCTCTCTGCAGGTGGAAGAATCTGAGGCCTTGATCCTCTGTCCAGCTTTGCAGGTCGGGAGCCCCTGGTTGCAGCCATCTCCTCACTCCCACCTGCCAACCTGTCTGATATGTCGGGACCCGTGCCGAGCAGGGCCAGAGTTTACACGGATGTGAACACACACAGACCCCGGGAGTACTGGGACTACGAGTCACATGTTGTTGAGTGGGGGTGAGTCCCTGGGTGGCTTATGGATGCCTCTGGACCAGGATCAATCCCCTCGGGATCCTGCACAGAGGTGCATGGGGAGTTTACCTGTGCTGCATTAGGCTTTCTCATGCTCCTTGGCAGATGTCTAGTTTGCGTGGCAAACTTTTCATTGGAAAAGTGTTTCTTGTCAAAATTTTAAATCTCCAGCACTGCAGGAACATATTTACCAGCTTCCTTAGGAGTGTGGTTTGAAGAATTTTTGCCAGGTAGTCAGGAAACCTCCCCTTTCAGAGGCAAGAAAACATTTTTCGGAAGCAATCTAAACAGCCCCCTGTGAGGGCTGAAAAGAACTGACATCTGAAGTTGCTTCTGACTTGGATGGGTGAAGAGATTTAGCAGACTGAAATAGGTACGTGCTATTTTGTGACTTGTTGCTTGTCTCCTGCAAGTGACTGGAAAGACATGTCTGCTGCTTTTTGAAGGAAGGAGGTGTCTAAATGGAGCTCATGACTAAACCACCCAGGAATCAGACAGCAGTGATGCCAGCTGCATAGCTCTGCTTTTGTAGACCAGGGCCCAAATAAAGTTCTGCCCTCAGCTTTGTTGCAGGTTTCTGAAATGTACATAATTCTTCTGAGCCTCAGTGCTGGTTTGTGCCTAGTCTGTTTTTTTTAAACAGGCGAGCACTTAAATTTTGGGTCTTACTGGCTTTGTTGATTTTTATCAACATTATACAAGGGAAAATACAGCTTCCCAATATAGACAGACCAGTGGAAGGGACAGCTTGAGTTTGCTGAAGCTGGAGTGCATAGTTGGGCTTATGTTACCTTCAGCAGAAGAAACAAATTCTGGATTGAATCTGACGTGGGCGAGTTGAAGCTCCCCGTTCTCTCCTAATTCCTAATCATCGTGTTCAGGAGATGTAAGACACTAATGCACCTTGACTGGAAGGTGAGGGAGTGATTTAGTGTTAAGGAGAGGTTTGTAAATGGTGATGGAAATAACTGAGCTCTTTGGAACTCTTAACTTTTTATCTTCACAGAAATCAAGATGACTACCAGCTAGTTCGAAAATTAGGCCGAGGCAAATACAGTGAAGTGTTTGAAGCCATCAACATTACAAATAATGAAAAAGTAGTTGTTAAAATTCTCAAGGTGAGCTTGGGGATTGGCTAGAAGATAAAATCTGTCTTGAGGTGATCCAGAAAGTGCAGCATTTGGTGTAAAGTGTTCCATGTTGTAAAACTGAAACCCTGAAAGCCTGGCTTCGGAGTGTTGTTCAGTGAAATGGGCCATTGTTTTGAGCTTCCAGATAGAGCCCCGTGCTTGGTTATTGAGGCACATCTCTGCCTGTAAGGAATTAGCCTCTATCTTAAAGAAGTCCTGATGTGCAACACATTTTTACTTGGAGCTAAGCAGCACTTCAGCAGCTGACTAGAAAATTCTCCCCTCCTCTAACTCCCAGAGCCCTGGTGTGGTGGCCTGTGAGCTTAAGGGATCGTTGTTCTTTAAAGCCCCTGATTAGATTTAGGCATTGCTAGCCTTACAATTTTTGTTTCTGTTCTGCATATCCCATTACATATGTAGTAATATCCTTCCAGATTGAGTAAGGGTCTCCTGAGTGCTGGTTATTCCACAGCCTTGATTGGTGAAACCTTCATTTGGTGGCCCTTGGATGGCTTGTGCACTTCTCATAGATGCACACACAAGCAAATGAAGAAATGTTGGACTATCAGATCAAGTTCAAACAGATTTTTAAAAAAAAAAAAGCCATCTTGCTAACCCTCCACGTGAAACTGATGTTTGTAGCAGTCAGGGTTTTATGCTTGGAAGGGAGACTGCAGGTCTTTGAGCCCTTACTGGAATGATGCATAGCCAGGTAAACACAATGGAGCTGTTTGGACTCAAGTTGCAAAGGCTGTGATGGATTTTGGTGGTTTGCAGTCACCTGCCATGGTCATCTTGGCTAGGCTGTCTGTTAGCCTCACTTCATTTGGGTGCTGTCTCTCACACACTGTTTTTTTATTCTTCAGCCTGTTAAAAAGAAGAAAATCAAGCGTGAAATCAAGATCTTAGAGAACTTGCGAGGAGGTCCCAATATAATCACCCTTGCAGATATAGTAAAAGATCCTGTGGTGAGTATGGAAGGAACTTCAAGGGTGCACTGGGGTTACGGGTGAAGTTGCTGTGTTTGACTTCAGCTCTGATCTGGCTTTGTTTTCCCCTGCTCCAAAATCCTGCTTTTGAATTGCTTAATCAGATCAGCTCTTAATCTGATTAACTTCTGTTAGAGGGAGGGCCCTGCCCCCACGGGCCCCTCAGCCCCTCACTCTGTAAGGGTGAGAAAGCAGAGAGCTGAGACAAGTTAATTCCCTCTGCAAACAGTGGGGCTGCAGGCTTTGGTCTCCTGTCTGAGGGGAATCACAAGTAAGTCTGAGGCAGAGGGGTTTCTAGCAGTTTCAGGAGTAAAAACTATTTAATTCATTATACTAGACAAAAACATTCTCTCAACTTACCATGGCTGAACACTTTTCTCTCTGTTCTAGTCTCGGACACCCGCTTTGGTATTTGAACATGTAAACAACACAGACTTTAAGGTACACTGTGGGATGGGAACTTGTGATGTTCTCCATTTGAAAGCTGCTCAGAATGTTTTTCTGGGGAAGGGCGAGTAGGTAGGGGGGCAGTCAGGTTATTTAATGATTTTCTTCCAACACAGTAACTGTCTTTAAAGGCAAATACACTTGGGACAGCAGTTTGTGGTTAGTCCTTTAATGCCATTTTGCCACGGAAGTTACAAGTTTAGAATCCAAATTCCAAGTGGTATTCTAAACTTGGGAGCAAATAAATCTGTTCTCTTGTGGACCATCAGTGCCTGTCCTTTTGCAACACTTTGTGTTCAGTGTGTAACTATTTATTAGAACCACTTGACATGTGGACAGCTGTTTCTGTCACTGTCCATACTTCTGGGAAAAGGGATTTAAATATTTCTTTGTCCCCTTCCCTGCTGACCTGCCTCAGGAGAAGAAAGGCTTGCAGTGCCATCTGGAATAGCTGCTTAATGTTGCAGAGAGCCTTGGTTCTTTTGAGACCCAGTCCACAGGGGTAGTGCCTCGTGCTGGTGGTGGGGCAGTGACAGGAACCCGAACATTCTGAGAGAGCTGGCAGTCAGCTGTGCATGTGGTTTGTAAGGGGAGAGGAACAGGCTGACCAGAGTAGGGAGTGGGACCAGAGGCACTTGGGAAACTTTTACTGTCCCTTCAGATGGGTTTGGAGAAGCAGAGCAGCAGAGAGCAGGGCTGGGCTGCTTTGGATGGGCAGGGGGGGAGTTATTTCTTGGGTGTTGAACACTAATAGGATGTGTTTGTGTCCCACAGCAATTATACCAGACATTAACAGATTATGATATTCGATTCTACATGTATGAGATTTTGAAGGTAAGTTGGTGTTTTGCTATTTTATCCGTTTATTTCTAGGATTTGCACTCAGCTAATCCTATAGAGATGGTTTTCATGTCACTAATGGGGGAAGAGAAGAGGGAGCCTGTGGAAGAAGTGGATATAAAAGTATAGATCAAGCCAGTATCAATTGTTCAGCTTTGTCTCTGCAACAAATTCTAGTCTTTTTATTTTTTTGAGGGTAGCAGAGCCTCTGGATACACTGAGATAACTTTAGATCCTAAATCAAAAATACCTGTAGCGTCTGAAAACAGAAAATCGTGAGCTGTTACTGGCTGGTTTGGTGTCCTGATGTGAGTCAGATGTGTTAGTCCATTTTTGTGACATAAATACTTTCTCAGGAGTCTGGAGGAGATTGGTTTGATCAGTAGTGCCTGGTAACTCTCCTCTTAGGGACTCTGAAATTCCATTTTTATGAGCAAGTACATGAGGTGAAATAAAAACACTTCTGTTCCTGGGACCTCCCTTTGGAAGGGACTCTAGAGGTGTTTTCTGTGGTTTGCAAGTCTAGTCCAGGGTGTAACACTGGATAGTGAAGTCTTGCTGGCTGGTTAGACTTGGTGTATGTGGAAATACTTCTGAATATGGTTGAACTTGAAAGCTTCTTGTGACTCCAGCACCTGTTTCTTTGGATGTCACCTCCAGGCTCTAGATTACTGCCATAGCATGGGAATCATGCACAGAGATGTCAAACCTCACAACGTCATGATTGACCACGAGCACAGAAAGGTAATTCTGTGGGGCAGGGAAACATCTGCAACGGGGGCTGCACGTGCACCATGTGGGGAAATGTAAAAATCCTTGATGTTGTTTTTTCTGAAGCTTTTATGGGTGACATGTAACCCAGAAATAGGGTTGGGAAGGAGAGGTGTTTGATTCAGAGTGGTTGGTGATAGGGTGTGGGGAGAGTCACGGGACAGATACTCTGATCAACTGCAAATTAATTGGAAATAGAAGGCTTCTAAATGAAGCTTCAAGCGAAACCCACCCAAAGGGTGATCTGGAGCATCCCTTGAGCCTCTTCTCTGTGTTTTCTACCATTTCTAGCTTAGACTAATAGACTGGGGGTTGGCTGAGTTCTATCACCCTGGCCAAGAGTACAATGTCAGAGTGGCTTCCAGATATTTCAAAGGACCTGAACTCCTTGTAGATTATCAGGTAAGAATTACCAGGATTTATCACTGACTTTCCATATAAAAGTCTGTGCCCTTTCAAGGCAGCAAACACAAAATTCAGATATCTAGAGACCTGAAACTAAAGACAGTCCATTCCAAAATGGATTGAGAGAGAGCTGCAGAACTATCATCATGGATCATGGAATACAAATGTTGGATATTACTTTAGCAAGGCTGCTTTTGCAGTAAGGTACAGGAATGAAACAGCCCTTGTGGGAGCACCTGGAACTGCCGGAACTGCAAAATTAAACTGTAAAAACATCCCCATGTCCAAGGGCAGTTTGCATGGTGGAAGTGCTGTGGGCTGGAAGGAGCAGCATTCCTGGTGCCTGGCAGGTGGTGCCAGTTCTGCATGAGGGCACTTCCTCACCTGCCCCTGTACCTGTGGAGCTCAGTGCTCATGGTGCTTCCCTTCCCAACACAGTGTTTCTTAGGGATTTGGAACATGGAGACTGCAGGGAAAATAGGAGAAGGCACTGGTCTGTAGTACCTTTATGGACCAGGGTGGAAGTGGGATATGTGCTGTTCTAATTGCTGTATCCCAGTTTGAGTAACTGGAACACTGCTGAGCAGTGATCTCGAGATGAAGATACTGAAGATATTTCAGCCTCTTCCCAGCGTTACGTGGCCGCGTTTGTATCCTGGGAGGGAGGGGGGATTGTTCTGCCTAATTCATTAGAAATTGAATTGTCCTTCTGGTTTTGTACAGATGTATGATTACAGTCTGGATATGTGGAGCTTGGGTTGCATGTTGGCTAGTATGATATTCCGAAAGGAGCCATTTTTCCATGGCCATGACAACTATGATCAGGTGAGAGCTGGGCATGTTCAATCTCTCTTCTCTTTGCACAAGGAGGGTTTCCTGCTGGCACTTGAAGCAAGGAATCTGGAGAAGTTTCTCTGATGGCTTCTTTGCTCTGTTTGAAGGCACATTCCTTTTCTCAAGTGTGCAAGATTATCTAACCCATTAAGCAGAAATAGTTTTATACTACTTTGTATTTAGAACTTTGTATTTAGTTCCTCAGAACTATCTGGAAAGAGTTATAACTATAGTTACGTTAAGGCTGGTGTGCTCTGGTGCTTGGATTGGCAGTTCTTGTGGTGGCTATGTGGAAAGCCCCTGCCACTGTCCCCCCTCCCTCGCCTCTGTATAGAAACTGTGAATTTGTTTCAGTTTTATATAGACTCTGAAATCTTTGATGTGCTGCCTTTAGGCCAAAATTTTTATACTTAAGCCTTTAGCGTGCAGACATTCCTGACCTTCTGTTCTCAAACCTTCACTCTGGAGCCCTCTGGGGTGACACTTGACCCTTCACGTGCAAGTTACAGAGTTTTTGCTTTTTTGCCCACTTTTTCTTGCCTTTCCCTCTGTTGGATTTGAGTATTTCCTTGCTGCAGAGGGAATTAGAGTTGCAAGATCTCACTTGTTAGTGATGTTAGGATGGGCAGCTCCCTCCCAGCTGCCTTGGGTTGCTGTGTTACTGACATGAGGGAGGCATGTTCATGATTCCTGTGACTGTGTGTGCCCAGGACATCAGAGCCACAAGGTGCCCCCCTGTGGCTGCTGGTTCACCCCACTGGGACCAGGTTCATGGTCCCAAGGGAATTGTGCTGCTGTGTCTTCCTGTGGGCTCTGGCATTATCCTACCCTGGCAGTAGTGACTCCTTTTTCTGTTTGTTCCCAGCTGGTGAGGATAGCCAAGGTGCTGGGAACAGAAGATCTGTATGACTACATTGACAAATACAACATTGAACTGGACCCACGCTTCAATGACATCTTGGGCAGGTGAGCCAAGATCCAGAGGAGCTCATAAGCTCTTGGTGGACCCAGAGAGCTACTGCTTTGTCAGCAGACCTTGAAGTAAACAAAAAATGATGGCAGAAATCACAGCCAAGTTTCTCCAGAACTGCCACTCTGTGCCTTTGATCCCTTTTACCAGAGCTTGCCATGGTCCTTTATCTGCAAATGGGCTTAGGGAAGGTTTTTAAATGTCATCTAGGCAATAAAAGAACTGCTGGAGCATGAAGGGCAACTGCTCTTCCCAGTATTCTGGGGAAAAAGCAAAATGGTGTTTCTCAAAATTACAGTCCAGAAAATCAATTGCTGCCTCAGGTGGCATTTACATATTTTCTCCCTCAAAGCGGCATTTTTTGTGACGCATACCAAAACTACAAGGAACTATTTTGGGGGGGGAATGAGGGTAGAGCAAAATTGGGGTTTTTAGGCCTGTAAATCCATTCCACACCGGAGTGCTCAGGCCGTAGGGGCTGCGGTGGCTGTGCCACCGCGTGGAGACACGGAGCACTGCTCCTTGGAGCTCGGGCGGGCCCTGCCCCACCAAGGAGCCACCCCTCTCCCAGAGGGACATGTCCTGCTGGGCCTTGCTCTTTTGAAAAGTGCATTTTGGTGTCGATATCCTCTGCCCGGCCTGATTGGGGAATCTTTGTTTTGGCCTGCAGACACTCCCGTAAGCGATGGGAGCGCTTTGTCCACAGTGAGAACCAACACCTGGTGAGTCCAGAAGCTCTGGATTTCTTAGACAAGCTGTTGCGATATGATCACCAGTCGCGACTCACAGCGAGAGAAGCCATGGAACACCCCTACTTCTGTGAGTATCCCCTGCTGCCCAGAGAGCTCTGCCCCCGGGGAACCTGCCCTCCCAGTGCTGGAGCTGAGGCCTCTTGGCTCCGTGGGGGGTGAATTGAGCCACCCAACCCCGTGCCAGGCCATGAACTGTTATAAAGGAGCTTTGGTGCTAAACCCCTGATGGTTTCAGCAGGTGGCTGGGCACACCAATCAGTTCCTGTTGATCAAACCAGATAACTGGTTTGGGGGCAAACAGGCCCTTTTAACTCCTTTGGTTGCTAAATCCATACCCTAGTGAATGGGATACTCAGGGGGTCAGCTTTGCAAGCAAAAATGTAACTTTTGCTAGTAAATGTTTTTAAATGCTTGCTTTGTTTTCACAGATACTGATATTTAGGTTATTGACACTGCTGTAACAAGGCAAAATAGGAATATTTGCTCAGTTATATTCATTTTTTTTTCTTGCTGCTGAACAAGCTTGTGTAATTATCAAGCAGTGATAGCTCTGGGTTACAGCTGTGGCAGATGTTGAAGTGAAATGTTTTGCAAGTGTGAGCATTGGTAAAGCTGGAAGCTTGAAATGGGAGAATTGGACAGACAGCTAAATTAGCTTGTGTCCAAGGAGGGATGCAGGTTGTACTGAACTCAGGATGGGGAAGGGCAGCATTTAAAATTCCCTTATCTGATGCAGGGGGCTGAAGAGGCAGGAAGGGGAAGGCTCTGTTCAGTGTCATTGCCTGCAGCTGAAAATAGTTAGTGAGTAAACTGGGCACATCTTACAGAAGGCAGCATGCTCCAGTGACACTCACAGGCTGCTGTGAGATGGGTATAGAGACATGATTGTAATTAGTGATAATCTGTCTGCTTGCTTGTTGTGGTTTGAGCTGCACCCATTTCCTGGGTTTGGCTCCATGCAGCTGTTCAATGTCCCCTTTGTGTCCTTCAGCCCTGGCTGTGCACCAGTCCTGCTGAACTCCAGAGCACCTCGTTCAGGCAGCTTTTCACAGATCACCTTACCTTGGTACCTTCTTGGGTGGTAGATGATGGTTGATACTGTTTGACCTGGCACCTGAGGGTAGTTTTGCTCTTCCTAGATCCTATCGTGAAAGACCAAGCTCGGATGGGCTCGTCCAACATGGCGGGTGGCAGCACTCCTGTCAGCAGTGCCAGTATGATGTCAGGTCAGTGCTGCTCTCCCTCACTCCTGCTGCCTGGCATGTTAAGGCATTTCTGTGTGGATGTGAGGATCCAGGAGGGCGAGTCCTGCATTAGGTCACCTCCAGGGCACAAGGACAAAGGCGAGGAGGGCTACAAAGAAGTGGGTGGGGGAGTGTGATAAACAAGGCCTCGCTGCAGCCTGACCCGCTTTTCTGATCCTGTTTTAAAAAGTGCATTTGGGTTTTTTGCAGCTGTGTGAAGGGCAGTGATCCCTGCTGCACGTGTGCCTGTCAGTGTGTACAAACCTGAGCTCTCTTCAGAGGCTGCAGGGGAGCAGGAACAGATCTTTAATCTCAGCCTATTTTGGCAGCTCTGCAAATGCTACAAAGCAGCAGCAAACTGACCTGCAAAGGCTGGGGAAGCTGAGCTGCCCTGAATAGCCCTGGTTTCGCTCTAATTCCTGCTTCCCTGTCTCTCTTCCAGGGATTTCTTCAGTGCCAACACCTTCACCCCTCGGACCTCTAGCAGGCTCACCTGTCATCTCTGCCACCACCACGCTGGGGATGCCTGTTCCAGCTGCTGCTGGGGCTCAGCAGTAGGGATGGGCTCCATCTCCTGCTGCCTGGGCTGAGGAGGGTGGGGATGAGGTTCCCCCCCCAGCTCTGCTCAGGGGGCAGCTCGTGCCTGGCAGGGGAAGGGAGGGGATGAAGCTTTGGAGGCACCGTGTCTGAACTGTTGCTTGTGGATTTATAGTAGTTCAGTCATTATATACAAAATTATTATAGGCTGATTTTTCTTTTTTTACTTGAACTTTTTCGTAACTCAGGGGATTCCCTGAAAATACCTACAGATGGAATATTTCTTGGACAGTTATTTCTCTCCCCCCCGCCCCCCCTTCCCCCCCCCAAAAAAAAAAAAAGTACTCTTCATTTAAGAACAAATATGAATCAACAGCATTTCCAAGCTCTTGCATCCTGCTGGAAATCTCTTCATGTTCCCACCATTACTCCTCCATGAACCTACACCTTGGAGGATCGTGCTGTTCTCCAGAGACCAAGTCTTCGTGAGGCAGGGGAGGGGGATTCCTAAAGTCCCACTCACTTAACCCCTTGTCCTGCATATGACCCAGCGAGGGTACTGAGGAGAAAATTCCAGTATGGAGAGGTGGTATAAGCTTCAAACAAGCGCAGATAATGTCTGAAACCCAAATTGGATTGAATCATCTCTCCTTAGGAGAGCCACAATGCCAACTCCCCCCTTTGCATGTAATTTTAGTCTTTCCTAAAAGATGAAGTTACTGATCCGATTGGAGACCTTGCCACCTCTGGAGAAAGGGGCTCCTGTAGAGGAAGCCACACTCTAATCAGCCCCTTTCTCCTGGAGGGTTCTCCCTGCCGTTGCTTGGCTTGGGTCTCTGGAATTAGTTTGTTATTGGGTATATTGTTTTTAAATCATTTCCATAGGTTTCGAGCTGGTGGCTACTGAAAGCTGGGAAAAAAAAAAAATAATCAGACTGCGCCATGTCCGCTACCACATCTTCACCCACCATCCCCTCCCTCACGTGCCATGTGGTGAGAATACCAGTTATACCTCACGGTCTTGTAAATAGCACTGAGAGGACCGAGCGAGCAGAGTCACCCTGCCCTGACAAGGTAGATCAGTACTTGTGGACAAATATTATAATTGACAACAGAAAAGCACCCTTGTTACAGCCCTGCTACCCCTTGCTGTGTATATATACTTTGTCCTTCATATGTGAAAGATCCAGTGTTGGAATTCTTTGGTGTAAATAAACATTTGGTTTTATTTATCGAGGTTAGATTTGAAGTTCCCTGTGTTGAGGCCTCTCCGGGGTGGTGGTGCAGTGACACAGGGGTGACAACAGCCCCGCGTGTACCGGGGAGCGCAGAGAAGCCTTACACAAACGGCACAGGCCAAAGTACCTCCTGAGGAGAAGGAGCTTTTGCCATAAAACCAGAAAAATCCTCCCTTTTCTGAGGAGAAATGGGGCAGGAGGCCATGACACGGGCCGGCCCTTCTGCGCATGCGCGCCGCAGCTCCCCGGTCACGTGATCCACCCCGCGGTGCCGTGACGTACCGCCCGCGCGCCGCGGCGGATGGGCGGGGGGAGCAGGCGGGGGCGGGACGGGACGGGACCGGACGGTGCGGGGAGCGCTGAGCCCCAGCCCGGTCCGGTCTCCGGCCCGGTATGCGCCGCAGAGTCCGGGAACATGGCCCGGCGGAGCCCGCCGCGCAACGGCGTCGGCGGCCACGGTACGGGCTGGGCTGGGCCTGGCGGGCGGGGGGGCTCCGATTCCTATAAGAGGGGCGGGGGCTGGAGCGCCCCCTGCAGGCGCGGCGGCGCCCCCTGGCGGCGGGGCGGGGCTCGGCTCAGCGCTGCGCTCGGAGCCGCCCGGCGGGGTCCGCATGGGGGGTCTCGGTCCCCCCGCGGCTGTCGGACCGTCCCTCGGCGCGGGAGCGGGCTGCCCCGCCAGGCCTCTGGCTCGGGCAGGCGGGGGTAGCCGGAGTTGCGGTTTGACCGGTTCCTGACTTGAGGTCGGGCACTTATGCTCTCCGGGCTTCGCTTTTCCGGCGCGTCCCTCACGGCGGTAACCGGGGGCGACTCCGCAGCTGCGCCGGGGCTGGCCCGGCCGTGTGGAGCGCTGTGTAAGCGCCGGTGCCAGCCCCATTCCAGCCCTTGGGAACGGGCTTCTCTCTCCGGAACCGGGCGGCCATCCCGCTGCGGCCCGGGGAGACCGGCTGTGGGTCCCGCAGGCAGGCGGGGCTGTGCTCGGGTTGCTGGTCGGTGAGAACTGCTCCGGGCGCTTGTTTTAGCCACGGAAGTAAATAAAAATCCTCTCTGGGCAGGTGAGGTGGCCCTGCTGTGAAGGGCTGGTTTGAGTTAGGGTGCGATGAGTCCCCGGGCTCTGAGCTCCTGTTTTCTGTCTCTCCTTCAAAGTTTAAGTGATGCTGCGAGTTAGGGGGGTTTTGGTTGCACAAATAAGGCTTTGAAACACAGTATTTTGGGTAACACAAGCAGCTGTTGGCCGTTGTTTAACAGTGTAAAATATTGGGGATATTTGCTAATAAATCTCTAGAAGAGGAGCTTCAACACATGCTCCCTCCTCTGTACTCCTGAAGTACGCCCTGTGTGAACAGGAGTTTCTTCTTCTACAGGCTTTGTCTCCTCCTTCCCGAGGCTTTGGTATGTGACAGCCTAGGGTCCTGGTGTGGCAGGGGACAGGGAGCAGCTGAGCAGAGCAGGTTTCCATTCGGGTGCAAACGACTTTCCTTGCACAAGGGGTGGAAAAGGAAATAAACCAAAGTTGTGGTCACGAGATGAGCGTTAGAAGCTTTAACACTACCAGGAACTTGGTGTTTGATGGGGTGTCGTGGGCTGCTAGAGTTTGTTTCCATCCAAAAAGTGTCTAAAAAGGGAACTTTGAGAAGGGGCAGCAGCCACCCTGTGGCCTCCGTAGTATCCGTGTGTCTGAGCAGCCTGTCATCCCTCTGTCCCCTGTGCAGAGCTGCTTCCAGCCAGGCACTCCCTGGGAGTGGGGAGAGGGCCGGGGCAGTGCCGGGACACCGGAGGTGCCACGTGGGCAGAGGAACGAGCTCCCGAATGGCCTCGGGGGGTGGGGCCTTGGGAAACAGCTGCTTCCCCATCGGGATCCTTTTCATCCCTCCCACCCCAAATCCTATTTGTACACGACACTTATCAAAGAATCCCATGTGAATCCCAAGAGTAGTTTGGATTTGTTGGAAAAGCCTTTAAGCCTCATCCTGCACTCCAGCCCAGCAGAACCTCCATGGTGGAAACTCCTGCAGTGTGGGATTTTGAGGAGCCCTTGGTGGCCTCTCCCCTTCCTCGGGAGAAGCAGCAGTGATAAATACCAGGTTGCAGTGTGAAATAGTGTCCCTCCTCAGCTCCCCGGGAAGTGCTCCCGTGTCCTGTAAGTGTGTTTAACCCATTGGAAACCAGAGCACTGTGTGCTTTGGGTGTAAATTCCCTTCCCTACCTGCCCCCAACTCCATGTGCTCCACAAAACAGTGGTGTTTGGATAATCCTGGCTGACCCACGTGTACGCTCATAGCTGGAAAGTTTGTGTTTGTTGGGAGAGAAGTCACTATGCTCGTGGCTCATTAACTCTGGTGTAATTATGTCAGTGGAAACGCTCAGACTTCTCCCTGCCTGCATCCAGGAGCCACTGCTGAGCTGGGAGTTGGTGGGAACACGGAGTCCTGGTTGTAGGAAACACTTGACACCTGAGCTGGTGGCTGGGTCGGGGAGCAGAGGGTTGTGGGTGGCTGCACCGGCTGGTGTCACGGTCCGGAGCGGAGCCGTGGGCGAGGGATCCGCTCAGGAGTGGTGGTGGCTCCTGTGTTGGGAGAAGCAGTACTCACCTCCTGAGTGGGAGCTGTGGGGAAGCAGTGGGGATGACCTGCAAGCCCTGAGGGTGCTCCCAGTGTTGAGCCTGAGATGATGGGGACAGTCAATGACCTGCCAGGGTCACCCCAGGTCTGTCCTGGCAGGGCGTGTGCTGGCTGTCCCTTGCTGCACGTGTGACATGGCTTTGAGTGGATTTTTGTCCCCCCGGATCTGAGTTGCTGCCCCCCTGTGCACTGCCTGCCTGTCACTTCTCCTCTTTGTGACCTTCTTGCAGACTTTGATTCGAAGAAGAAAAGAAAAGTGGCAGAAATTTACCAGGCCCTGAACAGTGACCCCATCGACGTGGCGGCGCTGCGGCGCATGGCCATCAGCGAGGGCGGGCTCCTCACCGATGAGATTCGCTGCAAAGTGTGGCCAAAGCTGCTCAGTGTCAACACGGATGACCTGCCCCCTCTTCCAGGTACAGAGCAGCCTGGGCTCGGAGCTCTGGGAGAACGACTCAGGTGCTTTGGGAGAACAGCTCGATGATCTCTGTGCAGGCCAGAGGAAGGATCATGGGTTGAAGTGCACACTGCCTGCCGTTTCCCTGTGTGTTTCCCACCAAGCTGGTACATGAAGGAGACTCCCACACTGTAGCTTCACACGTTGATTTGGAAATACACAGCTCCTAAAAAAAGCATTTCCATGGTGCTGTCAGGGTGGTGTTGTCCTTATTGACAACAGTGGAAATGAGTTCAGGTTGGATGCTCATAGCCCTGAGCAGTCAGCTGGCATGTCTAAGTTCATCTGCAGCAGAAAGAATCAAACTTAATTGGTGTTGCTCGCTTGGTGGCTGTGCTGAGCCCTGGCTTGGCCAGGACTCTCCCAAGGGGTCTCTTCCAGTAGGTGGAGCAGTGGGTGGCATGAAGCAGGTGTGGTGTTTGGTCAGAGCAGAACAGGGAAAATGACGTTGCTGAGGAGGAGGTACCTGCGTGGTTTTTAACCCTTAGCAGTGCAGGAGCTCCAAGTCCTGTCGTTTTTAGGACAAATTTTGTTGTTGTTCCTGAATTCCTGGCTGTTCAGAAGTGTCCATGCCCCCCCCCCGTCAGCCAGGAGCTGGATTAGGTGATCAGAGCTGCTGGAAGATGACATTCAATTTCATGTGATGCATGGATGGTTCAGCATGCCAGCAAATTCTTTTCTGGTTTAACTGCCTTAGCCACCTGTGGGTGAGGTTTTAATCTGAATTCTTTCTATTTAATGAACTGTTCTTCGTGGTCTCCACAGCATATTGTGCCTTGCTGCTGAGTATGCTTAGAAATCCACATCCAAACTGTGGAGCAGAGATGTTTCCAGGAATGCTGGGCGTGGTGTCAGTTTAACATATGTTGTTTAAAGAAGTAACAGCCTGGTTTCTTCTCCCTGACGTGCCGTTGGTGTCAGAACGTGTGGCAGTGCAAGTGAGGGGACGGGGCTGGTGTGTGACACACACGAAGGGGACGTGTGACATGGGGTGTGTGTGTCTGTGCCTTGTCCTGCTGCCATCAGGGTTCCTCCAAGCTCCCTCGCCGAGCTTTCTTCCCGTAGCTCTGCACTCCCCCCTGTTAATCCTGTTCCTCCTCCCTCAGCAGGAAAGGAGCTGCGTGAGGACAACAAAGATTACCAGCAAGTGTTACTGGACGTGCGGAGATCCCTGCGCCGCTTCCCGCCAGGTGAGCGGGATTCTCCTCTTCCCGCCCTGCAGGGGGAAGGGAAGGGCTGTGCCGAGGGGCTCCGCCTGGCTCAGGCTTCGTTCCGAGGTTGCAGCAGGAGACATTCCACTGCTCCAAGAGCCTGATTTCCAGAAAGCCTTTTCCTGGTGAGCTTTCAGCAGCTGCTTCATGCAGTGGAGCCGTTCTGTGGCTGCCTGCCTCCTTCAGCTGCTGGAGCTGATGTGGCTCCTCCAGCGTTACCCTTCCCCCTGCCCCGCTGCCAGCAGGCTGGTGCCATCCAACAGGCACAGCTCAGAGAGGCTGGGATCCTGCGTGCCCCTTTCCTGGTGTCACCAGGGAGAGGTTAGGATAGATGGAGTGCTTGAGCAGAGTTTATTCTGCAGTT
The DNA here is from genome assembly GCA_020745705.1 of Hemiprocne comata. NCBI lineage: Eukaryota > Metazoa > Chordata > Aves > Apodiformes > Apodidae > Hemiprocne > Hemiprocne comata. The sequence goes on from CM036601.1 coordinate 15,533,006, forward strand.
TATTTTAGACCGTGGTCTAGCTCAGGGGCGTGGAAGCGGGTTTGCCAGCGGTTAGAACAATTTCTGGTGTAAAACAGCCTCGAAATGGGGTTCATGCACCCAATTTAAGAGAACTCTGAACCTTTAGAAGTAAAATGTTTTTGCAGTTGTTTAGTTCTGCTGGGTGCCTTCTTGTGCTATTTATAAAACATGTAATCCAGCAGCTCTAACTGCAGAGCAGTTGGTATTTCTGGCCAGAACCTGCTCCCCCTTCTGCCACTTTTATTTTGCGTCAACAGTTGATTCCCTCTGATTCTCTGGAGTGTGGATGCTGTGTGCAGGCCTCATTCCTGCAGGCTGTGCTACCACGGGGTGTTTTTGCCCTGGAATGACAGCTTCCTGCCTATTTTTAGACACATCAGTGAAGCAGGGGAAAAGGAGAACTTTGTCATGGCAGGATCTCCGCAGGGACTTTCTGCTTGGCCTTGGGGCATTTTCTCAGTTGACAAGGACTGCCAGGAACTGGCTGCAGCTGTGCGGGGCAGGATGTTGTTCCTGTGACATCCTGTTCCCAAACACGTGTCATTAGCAGGGGACCCGTACCAAGTTGTGGCCATGGAGGCCTCGGTTGGCACAGTTTCTGTGAAAGTGGGTCCTGGGTAATTTTTTCTAGAGGCCCTGGGAAATTAAAAATTATGACCAGGTCCTCAGCAGAGCCGGGTGCACGGGGCAGTTCGCTCTGGGCACGCCTCAGCAAACCCTGCTCCTGTCCCCTCACTGGCTTCCTCACAGGTAGGGGCACTGCAGCTCTGACGATTAAACAACCTCACAGCTGGCTTCCCCTGAGCCACCAGAGTTTTGGGGGGCAGGGTTAGGATTTGGAATGCTTTCCTTGCTAGTTTTTGACCCTTTTACCCCATCCCCTGGGATCAGGGGGGTTGGTAGATGCACGGCTCCTCTCCTTGCACACTCAGCCACGCTCACTTCCACGGCAGGCACAGGTAGGTGACACAGCCTGTCCCACCCCCTGGTGCTGTCCCCACAGGGATGCCAGATGACCAGAGGGAAGGCTTGCAGGAGGAACTCATCGACATTATCCTCCACGTCCTCAAGCGCAACCCCCAGCTGCACTACTACCAGGGCTACCATGACATCGTGGTCACCTTCCTCCTGGTGGTGGGGGACAGACTGGCCACCGCTCTGGTGGAAAAGCTCTCGACGCATCATCTCAGGTACTCATTGGGCTTGGCTGGAGATGAGGAGTCACCTGCATGTCCTTGGGCTGTGGGGACACCTGTGCCTGTGGGGAAGCCTGGGCAGTGGGTTGGCCTGTCCCAGAGCAGGGAGCCAGGAAGGCAGAGCCTTGGGTTAAGACCATGCCCAGAGGGGTGCTGTGAGAGAGCAGTGTGACCACACGTTAGCATGTGGCTTTGCAGGGAGCTGTGCTTTGGGGAAGGGATAATTGAAGGCTGCTAGCTCAGTTGTAGCGTGTCTTGAAGCTGAAAAAGCCAAGGCCTGTGCATTATTCATCCTTCTCTGGCTGGCTCTGCTGACGGGGCCTCTGCAGCTCCTGGGGGCTGGCTCAGCACAGGGCCTCCCACTCACCTTAGCCAGTGTCCTGGGCCCCATATCAAGCATCTCTCCTGTTTGTGCACTGAAATCAGAGCAAGCCTTCAGCTGGGGAGTGGTTTGGAGGGATTCTCCTTCCTCTTCCAGATGGGGAGTTGTGTTTTGAGTGCTGGAAAGGCTTTATGGTTCATCCGTGCACTGCAGCAGAGTAAGAAGTGTCAGCTGATACCAGCGTGGTTGCCTGGGCCCAGGTTTTCTGTGCAGATCAGCCCTGCGTGTCCCAGGGGTAGGAAGGGGCTGTCCCAAAGGGACACAACTCCTGAGGGCTGGGGGCCACCCTGCCAGCAAAACTGTTTATTGCCAGTACGTTTATGTACCTTCTGGCTGCCTCCCTGGAGGGAGAGGTCACCAAGGTGGTTGCTTCACAACTTCTTTTAAATCTTTCCTCAGGGATTTTATGGACCCGACAATGGATAATACCAAGCACATTTTAAATTACCTGATGCCCATCATAGACCAGGTGAACCCTGAGGTGCACGACTTCATGCAGAGGTATGCAGAGCTTCCCTCCCAGCCTCCAAGCTCTGCCCTTTCTGGTCTCATGTTGCTGGTCACCAGCATGTAGCTTCCTCAGAGTGACACAGCTGACCCAGAGCTGATGGTGACAGTCCAAAGCCATGTGGGACTCTGCTTCTGAGCAGACCCAAAGCTGTGCTGCCTGTTTTAAGGAGTTTTCCATTATGCCATCTTCACCCCAGTGGTCTGCATCCATCTTGGAAAGGCTGGGGGTTTGCAAGCAGCATCACACAAAGGTGCCACCACCACTTCATGTGCCCAGTGTTGTGCCTGGTGTCACCTGGCTGTAGTTTATTGCTAGTTCTGGGGATCATTCCTGGGTTTTGCAGTAGGGACACACAAGTGTAGTCCAGGCAGATTAGAGCAGAAGCAGAAAAGGTAAGTGGGAAGGTTCAGGCCAGAGTCCTTTTCTGAGCAAGTGTCTCTGTTCCATTTCATAGCCAGGATGTCTTTGGGTGCCAAGCTTGATTAGAAACTCCCAGAGGTCAGTAAGCCCTTAGGGTGAAAAGGAACCTGAAAAGCTGACTGTGCTGCAGGACTTCAGGTGTCCTCAGGTGCCATACAGTGACGTGGTATGTCACACATCCAGGTTCCCCTGAAAGCAAAAAATTTGGACCTTTACTTGTAGACCCCACTGGATGTGAGGCAGGTAGTGGCCATACTCTGCCTGGGGGTGGTTCAGAGGTGCAGTCCATGGCTCTGGACTGAGCTCTGGATTCTCTGATAGCCAGCTCTGTCTCCCCTCCCAGGCATGGAGGTGTGTGGTACCAGGAGCATTCCAGCACTGTTCCCAAGCTGCTGGCAGCGACTGCTCTAACAGCACTTTCCCTCTGTGCAGTGCGGAGGTGGGAACCATCTTTGCTCTCAGCTGGCTCATCACCTGGTTCGGGCACGTCTTGTCCGACTTCAGGCACGTCGTGCGATTATACGACTTCTTCCTGGCCTGCCACCCGCTGATGCCCATTTATTTTGCTGCTGTGGTAGGTATTGGCTGGAGTGGTTGGGGATTCACTGAACCATTGTGAGGTCCCGGTGGTTTGGGGCTGCAGAAAGGGGCTGGCAAAGGGTAGGAAGGATCAGGATTGCTCTAGGCAGCCGGGAGGTGTCCAGGTCTACAGGCTGTTCCAGCTCCCTGCCGTGGAGGCAGCGTGACCTGGTGTTTTTCTTTGCTTTGATGTGCTGGGCCCTTGCTCAGGTGCTGGGGAGCCTGTCGGGCTGGGGGCAGCCCTGTGCTCTGCATCCATCTGCTCTTTGTCCTCTGGGAAGCCCAGACAGATCTCTGTTGGAGGGCAAGCTGTGGGGTCAAGCCCTGCTGAGGTTCTCCTCACGTCTCACCTGCCAGGAGCAGGCTGTGCTCCCAAGATGGAGGTAACTACCTAGGAAGGGGCTTTCCATGGCCTCAGAGTCTCAGGAAGGGTTTGGTGTTTCTCTTCCCAGACAGGGAATTCTCTGCAGTGTGTCCCCTGCTGGGGACAGGGCAGGTCTTTCAGCTGGAAGTGAAAAGTTTCACTCTTGTGGCTCTGAAGTTGGGGCCCACAAGCGACAAGGAGTCATCCCAGCTGTCCTCAATGCTCTTGCTTCTCTCTCCAGATCGTGCTGTACCGGGAGCAGGAAGTTCTGGACTGTGAGTGCGACATGGCCTCTGTCCACCACCTCCTGTCCCAGATCCCACAGGACCTTCCTTACGAGACTCTGATCAGGAAAGCTGGGGACCTTTTTGTCCAGTTCCCACCATCCGAACTGGCCAAGGAGGCAGCTCAGCAGCAGGCTGAACGGTGAGTGTCTGTGTTCTCTATATGTCCCCATGCCAGGTCTTGCTTCCTTGTGAAGATCCTCCCTGGCAGGAGGCTGGTCCCTGGGGCTGGGGACACTCCTTGACCTGTTTCCTCTCTTCCAGAACTGCGGCTTCCACTTTTAAGGACTTTGAGTTGGCCTCAGTGCAGCAGAGACCAGACACTGTGTTGAGGCAGCGCTTCAGGGAGCGGCCCCGAGGGGAGGAACGGACAAAATCCATCTTGACAAAGCCCAGGACCAACCGCTTTGTCAAGCTGGCCGTGATGGGGCTGACGGTCGCGCTGGGAGCAGCTGCCCTGGCCGTGGTGAAGAGCGCCCTGGAGTGGGCACCCAAGTTTGAACTGCAGATCTTTCCCTGAAGCCAGAGGAAGGACCTTCCCTGTCACCACGTCCTTCCCTGGTGGGAAGGGGCGACGTTTGAGGAAAGGGCGTGTCTGGAAATGACCCGTCTGAAGATTGTTTTGCTGCGTCCAGCAACACTTTTGGCCTTTGTGACAGAGACTGATGGGAACCAGTCCAGCAGGAGGGTTCCCCACCCCGATGCTCACCTCGTCCTCTCCTCCCTGTGGTGGGGGGAGCAGATGGACACCGCCACCATCTCGAGAGGAACCGGAGGTAGGGACGAGCCGGGCTCTTCAGGCTGTGCACAGGTGACTGTAGGAGGAAGAGCCCTTTGGGGGCTGTGCTGAAACGATCCAACACTCTGTTTGGGATAATGGGTGTGGAGGAGAGTGTCCCAGCAGGGTTTGGGCTGGCTGTGTGCATGTGGGGCTGAGGGGCTGTTACACCCCTGAAGAACAGGGCAGCCCTCTGGCTTGGCATCTCTCGTGTGCAGGCTGCTGGTGGTCCCACCCTTCCTTTTCCTGTCAGCAGCCTCTGAGTAGAGCCAGGCTTTTCACAAACCCCTACCAGGAGGTTTTCTTAAGTGTGTAACTCTCCCTGGCTCCTTTCGCTTCCTCACCTTTGCAGCCTGATCCATTAATGGGAGGGAAGGGCTGGGGACAGGAGCAGGCCCATGTAGCCCTCACTCGCAGGCTCTCCAGCACTGGCAGCACCGTGGTCCTGTCTCAGGTCAGTGAGGTGAGGGCCGAGTGTTGCTTGTCCTGCCCAAGGTCTGTGCTGTCACGTGCCAGGTCATGTCACCAACAAGAGTTGGTGGCACAGTAAACACCCGTTGCAGACTTCCACAGCTCTGGAAGCAGGCTCTAGCACAGGGAAAGGCTTTTTCTACCTTGTGAAACACTTTGCATGGGACAGAAGTCATTGTGGTAGGAAGTCTGTCTTAAATCTCCCCCCATGAGCTGATGGGACTTCAGTGTCACCCTTCAGAATAACACAAGTGAGGGATTTTCCTGGAAAGGCCATTCCCAACCCCTGCATAGCTCTCATTTCCCCCCAGTTCCTTTAACAGCCCCAGTGCTCCCTGCCCTCCCAGCTAAGCAGCAAATCCTTCTGGACAACTCGGTGTCCCACTGAGACAAAGCCAATAGACACTCGATGCCTCTACCTCTCCCCTGAGCTGCTCAACCTCCCGCAAGTGCCCTTACCCATCCCCTGTGGCTCCCCCCCCAGCTCCCCCCCTGTGCTCTGTTCTGCCCAAAGCCATCTGTGCCATGCCCAGGGGCTGCACACCTGGAAATCAGGTGTTGGTTGAAGAGTTATGGATTTTAGGGTAGAAAAGAAAACTTGTGCCCTGCAAAGCTCAGCACCCTCCTGTCCTGACCCCCAGCCTGTTGGTTTGTAACGGCCTCGGGGGAGGTCCTGGGTTGCCCCGTGGGCCCTCGGGGGGTCGTGCCTTGTTGGCTGGAGGGTGTGTGGGCAGTCAGCACCCCTGTTTCCATATGGAGCAGGAGTTTCCTTCACCTTTGCAGGCTGGAAGCTGGAGTGTGTGAACCTGCTGTGGCAGAAGCAGGGCAGTGAGGCCTGTTCCCGGTGCTGGGGCTGTCTGTGCTGCTGGTGGGAGCCAGGGGCTGCTCTGGGGTCTCTCCTGGCATGGTGGGGGCAGAGCCAGTTTCTGGCCCTCAGCACCTCTCCAGGGTGGAGGGAATTTAGCACTTTAGAAACTCACGGTGCAGGACAGTGTGGTGACCTGGGTGGGGGCTGCTGGTGGTCCTGTGACCCCTCTGTACACTCCGCCACTGCCCCTAAGGAGGGGATGGCTGGAGCCCCCCCTCCCCAGGAAAGCCCCTGGAATGCCCCTGCTCTCTGGCTATGATGCACTTTAGTTCTTGCGTTGTCCCCAAGGAGAGGAAGGGCCTGGGAGGAGACGGTCGCTTCGGGTGCTTCAGTTCCTCTGTACAAACACTTCTACAGACCCGTGTAAATGCAGATTTGTACAAACCCTATAACTGTAAAATAAACAGTTACTAAACACACTGCCCTCCCCCGATGCTGGCAGGGACCATGGCAGCCAGATCAGCTCTCACGCCACCCCCTGGCCCATCGTGCCAGCCCTGTGGTCACTGGCCCCGTGGGAAGAGGAGCAGGAGCCAAACAGCACTTGCATGCCCTGGTTGCCACTCTCCTCCCTTCTGCCCACCTTTGGTTAAACGCCAGGGCTTGGTGTGTGTGTGCCAGGGCTTGGTGTGTGTGTGCCAGGGCTTGGTGTGTGCCAGGGCTTCCCGGGGCGTGTCCCCCATCCGCTGTGGAGTGGGCTGGAAATAGCCTGACCTACCCCAGGCAGGGAGGAGATCCTGGGCACGGTGCCCATCAGCAGAGGCCCGGCCTTCACTGCTCACCCCAGGCAGCCTCCAGCTTTGCCAAGCCAGGGAGCTTCCACATGGGATGGAGGAAGGGAACCCTGTGCCTGTCCTGGGTTGGATCCAGCCCCGGCACAGCCCCGGAAGGGCCCCGCCGCTGTGTTGGCAGGATCAGGCCCGACATCAGGCCACCGGCAGCCACCCAATGGCAGCGGTGGTGGGAGGGATGAGGCACCTCTGGGGTAGCCGAGGGGCTGCTGCCTTGTGGGGATGCGGGGACGGGGCCACCGCATTGCGGGGACGGGGCCGCTGCATCCCCTCTGCCGCCCCAAGACTGGGGCATTGCCACGGGAATTGACTTACCAGCCCTGGCATGTGATGGGGGGGGTTGTGTGTGTGGGGATGCGTGTGCTTGTGCATGCGTGTTGGGGGGACTTCATGTGGAAATGTCAGCCCGGAGCAGGGAGAGGGGGGCGGGGACCAGGACCCTTTCGGTGCCGGCTGCGGCGCTGAACAAAGCCCCACACCAGAGAGGCCTCAGGAGGGAACACGCTGCTGCTGGGATGGGCTGTTCCCCAGCACAGCCCCAGCCTGAGTGTCCCCAGGGCTGGGGACATACTTGTCCCTCCACCCCTTCTCACGTGCAGGGGTCTGGGGGGCCCTGCTTGGTGCTGCCAGAGTTTGGGGGGGGGTACACCCTGAGGACCACCCTGGTGCCCATCACTGCTCCTCAGGCTACCCTCCTCCTGCATCCCCTGGTGTCCCCACACCCCTGCCCCTAGCTCTGCCTCCTCCCTGCTTACCTGGGGGGGGCAGAGGCCTTAGAACATCCTTCCCCATCAGGTGCCATCACCGACAGCTGTCCCTCAGCTGTCCCCATGCCCAGGAGGGTAGCCAGCCCCGGCACCATCCTCCTCCCAGTGACTTTGGGTGGGGAGGCCAGGGGGGGCTGTGCCAGGGCTGGGGGGAGCGAGGCCAGGAGCAGTTGCTGCCTGCAGAGCTGGTGTCATGTTGTGTGCAGCCTCTGTGCGTGGCTCAGAGCCGGGCTGGCAGCGTGGGCACGTGGCTGTGTGGCCAGTGCCAGACAGCGGGCACTCAGCCCCCTGTGACCCCGGCAAGGTCAGGAGGGCAGTGGTCATGGCTGGACAGTGGCCAGACCATCCCCGTGGGCCTCCCTGCTCCCAGCCAAGCCGTGGTGGCTCCATTCAGGCCCTACAGCCGGGGCTGTGGTGCTGACATGCTGGAGCATCCTTGTCCCCACAGTTTTGGGGTTGTGGCCAGGGCACCCCCGGGCAGTTCTGGGTGCTGTCCCAGAGCAGGTGCAGGTCATGGGGGTCACTACCACCCCCCCCGGGGACAGCCCAGTCCCCAGCATGGGTCGGGAGGGGCCTGAGGTACCCGAGGATGCTCCGGGCTCCCCTTGTTGCCGTGGAAACAGCTGCGGGATGGGGGGGGGGGGTTGTGATGCAAGCAGCACATCCCCCTCGTGGCCCTCCCCACCCCGGGCACTCCTGTGGGGCTGCATTAGCCCCCCTGGCCCCACCTGCCTGGTCCTGTCCCCAGCACACGCATGCACAGCACACGGCACACACAGATGTGTGCACAGAGCACACACAGCACTGCAGATGCATGTGCACAAACACACACACAGTGCACCCTCACACCAACCGTGCACAGGCACAGCCTGCACACACCACACCACACGTGTGTGTGCTCACACACCTGCAGGGACACGCACACACACATATACATGCACACATGTGTACACACACACGTTCAGAAGCATGACCCTGCTCCCAGGGGACATCCAGCTGGCTCCAACCAACAAGGCAAGCCCTCCCTGGGGGACAGTCAGGGTGGGAGACCGTGGGCCAGCGTGGGAGATGACCCCACACCCCCCTGGGAGCCCTGTGTCCCCTGGGAGGAGCGAGGCAGCACAGGAGGAGCCAGAGCCGTGGGCAGCAGACCAACACACTTTATTCCATAGTCACAACAGTCGGGATAACCGTTAGCTGAGCTCCAGCAGAGCGAGAGCCAGAGTGTCACAGCCCCCAGCCTGGGCAGGGGCTGGGGCTGCCCCTCAGCCAACAGCCCATTTCTCCAAGACAACTACTACAGGAACCCTTCACTAACACAACACACTACAAAGGTGACCCCGAGCGCTGGTGCCCGTCCGCAGGCTGCGCTGGGGCCCCGCCGGCTCCGGGGACCCCCGGCCCGCTCGGCCACCGCCAGGGCGGCTTCTTCCTGAGAGAGGTTTGGTTTATTTTTTATTATTCATTTATTATTTTTTTTTATTATTATTATTATTATTCGCTTTGTCTCCAGTGATGACGGGATGTCGCACGCACACACGCTCGCACACGCACGCCAGCCAGCACCGGGCAGCGGGGAGGCGGGGGCGCAGCGGGAAGGGGGCCGCACGCTGGGGGGGGGGTCTCTAAGCACTACAACCACACGGCACAGAAAATCCACCACTGTCCACAACGGTTCTCCCCCAACGATCACACCCAGTGGGTCTCGAGGAGGGGGCAGGAGAGGGATGGGGGGTGGGCAGGGGGCAGGAATGGGGATGAAGCGGATGGTGTTGTGCTTGCGGCTGGGGCAAGGGGGGGGGGCCCCAGCTCTGGTTCTGGCACTGACCCAGAACCTGCTCCTGAGGAAACGTTTTGCCTGATAGTTCATGGAGGGGGCACCCCAGCCCACAGGTGACACACAGCACAAAGGGGACCCTGGGCCACCTCTGTCCCCACTGGGAAGAGGAGGTGCAGCCCCCAGCCACAGGACCAGCAGAGCACGTGTATGATGTGAGACCCTCACCGTGGCCTCATGCCCTGCTGATGCCTGGGGACTTTGGTTCCCCAGGGATGGGGACAGAGGGTGGGTGCAGCCTCAGCACCTTTCCCGAGTGCTCCTGGCCACAGCGCGTGCCCCAAGAAGGCACCGAGGTGCTGGGTGAGATCTGTGTGTGTCACAGAGCCCCGGGGCTGTAGGATCCCCCGGGAGCCCCAAACTCAGCTCGCATGTGGGAGGGGGCTGGGAGGGCTCCTGGCATGGGGCTGCCCAGGGGGTGTGAAGGCAGAGCCCTCCCCAGGACCAAGGCTGGAGCAGGCTGCCAGCATCACGGCTGGCCTGGCACTTATTTGACTTTTCCACCTTGGGTTGGGCTGGGTCTGGTGGGTAACGGCCTGGGGTGGGGGGGACAGGGAGGGGGACACGCTCTATATGGGGAACACGTGTCCGATGCGTGACACCCGCCTGCCTCCGCAGGCTGGCACCGCACCGGGGCTATGGAACACGGCAGCTCACGCGCTGCCGACACGCACAGCTACGGCTACACACCGACACATCTACAATGCTGATGGCTCGGGGAAGGACCTCGAGGGGACCCCGAGGCCACCCGGGACTAGGCTGGGGGACACCCAGCATCCCTGCAAGGGGCCCGGGGACATACCTCTCCCTGCACCGCGGTGCCTGTCTCCAGCGCTGCGCTGGGGGCACCGGCACCGGGGCCAGACAGGTCCCTGGCTCTGAGCCACCCGGGGGGATGCCAGGGCCCCGGGGGGGGGGCGGGATGCTCTTCCCCTGTTCGCGGCTCCATCCGGCTCTGTCACAACAGGCAGGCACTGGGCAGCAACCAGAGGGACCAGCAGCCCCAAAATGGGGAGGCAGACCCCTGGGGAGTGGGTGCTCCCCTGTCCCTGGCCCCCCACTGCCTGGGAAAGGTCAGATTCTCCAGGGTCAGTCTCCACCAGGATTCAGGGCCATTGGGAACCTCAGAGGCTGCTTCAAGCAGCCGTCCCTGCCCTGCCCAGTGAAGTTCTTCTGGGCACTTCCAGCCCCTGCCATGTCCCCAGGGCTGGCAGCTCAGGGTGGTGGGGGTTCCCTGCTCTCCCCTGTGTGGCACAGCCACCTCCGAGCACAGCCCCTGCCCCACCACCACAGCTGTGGTGGCCACCAAGCCAGCACTGGAGCCACGTGCTCCCCGGCAGCAGGAGGAGCTCATGGCAGGAAGCAGCCATTAGGAAAATCAAAGAAAATCCCAGCTGAAGGAGCCGCTGCGGCAGGACCTTCCCACCGGGAAGCTCCTTGGCAGTGCTCTGCTGGGATGCTCCTGCTGCAGCCAGCAGCGGGGCATGATGCCAGGTGGAGAAGCGCCGGGCTGGAACATCGCCCACACCCCACATGCCCACCAGCATGGCTGCAGCTCCTGGCCCCGTTTGGGTGGTGTTAAGGCAGGTTTCCAGCAGCATCCCTTCCTGGCCACCCTGCTGACTCCTGGCCACCCCAGCAGCATCACCCACTGCAGCCGGGCACAGTGGGACCCAGCCCCCATGGCCAAGGTGGGCCATCCCAGAGCAGGTCCCATCTGGGTACAAGGCTAAAATGGGGATTGGCTGCCCTGGGAAGGGCTCGTCCTCCACCAGGGTTCAGGGTGGCTCTGGGCATGGGCTCCCTCCACAGCACAGCCAGCTCCGTACAACCAACCGCCTGGCAAGAGGAACAACACGGCTCCCGCAGCCACGTGCGGATCACGTGCGCACAACTTTGCTCTTCCCAAAGCCAGCGGCGGGGAGCGCGCGCTGCAGGGAAAGAGCTGGTCCCATGGGACACCAAACCTGGGGACCCCACAAAATGGGGTGTTGGGCAGGGGGGGGCTCTGCATGGCTCTGCCATCCCCGGACACAGCACAGACAGGAATCCCTCCCCAAGGGCTGCAATGAGGAGGAGGAGAAAATTGAAGCTGTGCTTTAAATGTAGTCAAAAAGCAAAAGGAATCGGCCATTCCCTGAGGAATGGGGAGGGTGGGATGGGCACCAAAAGCTAGGGCTGGCATGGGTGCTCCCGCAGGCAGCAGGAACATGGGCAGCAGCTGGCAGGGATGGGAATGGCCGGAGCAGCCATGGTAGCACCACAGCAGCCAGAGCCGCAGGGGGAAGGGGCCAAGCCCTGACAATGAAAACCTGACCAGACACTCGCGTTTCACGGGCAAGTAACAGCAGCAGCGACCAGCCACGTGTGGCGAGGCAGTGCTGGACAGACGGACGGACCAGGAGTGGGTGTGTGCCAGGGCTTGGGTGAGCAGGGAGCTCTGCCTTTCAGGGCTGCAAGGCAAAATACCTGATTCCTGCATGTAAACAGCTGGTTTCGGTTCTTTTTTGTTTGTTTGTTTGTTTTCTGTTTTTTTGTTTTGTTTTGAACAACCTGATAGTGGGGGGGGGAGGGGGGGAAAAAAAGAGTGTTACCTGCAGAGTGTGGGACTCAGTAGGTAAAGACCAAGTCCGAGATGCTGGACATGAGCCAGTCCCCCGCGATCATCTCCGTCACCTCGGGTGTGCAATAGTCCGGGAACTCAAAGTGTGAGCAGCCTCCCCGTGGGAAGGGGTCGTGGTCCTTGTCAAAGCCAGACCAGTCCAGGGTGCTGCAGGTGGCACTGGTGGGGGCTCGCCCGGGCAGAACCCCCAGCAGCTCTTCCTCCAGCTCCTCATCAGAAGAGCTGAAGGAGGAGGGAGGGGACCCAGCTGACATGGGAGAGGGGGACCCACTCTCCGGGGACCTCCCTGGCTCAGGGCAGCTGGCAGCAGGACTTGGGGGCTCCAGGGGGCCTTGCTCCCGGGTGGGCACCGTGTGCCAGGCAGCCGTGCTGGCACAGTCCTCGGTGGCCACCTCTGGCGCAGGCTCCTGTGGGGTGTCGGGTGGCTTGGCAGGCTGCCGGCGGCCGGTGGCGACGCGGCCCAGCACCGAGGGCTTGATCTTCACCGGGAGGCGCGGGCGGGACACACCGGTGCCCACCTTGCCCTTTTTCCGAGGCCGGTACTTGTAGTTAGGGTAGTCGGCCATGTGCTTGAGGCGCAGGCGCTCGGCCTCCTTGACGAAGGGGATCTTCTCGGAGTCGTGGAGGAGCTGCCAGCGCCGGCCGAGGCGCTTGGAGATCTCGGCGTTGTGCATGTCGGGCCACTGGTCCATGATCTTGCGGCGCTCGTGCTGGGACCACACCATGAAGGCGTTCATCGGCCGCTTGATGTGCCCGCTCGGCGTCTTGCACCAGGCCGGTTCGGCGTCGCGGGCTGGTAACGGGGCGCAGGGCTCCCGCCGAGCCTCCGCGCCCCGGCCCCGTGGGCCGCGCTGCACCATGCCGGAACCCGGGACCACCCCTCCGCCGTTGCCGTCCCTTCCTCCTCCTCTTCCCCCCCCCTGCCCGCCGTTACGCGCCCCGCCGCGCCGCCCCCATTGTGCCGAGCGGGCGGCGGCGGCGGGGCGGGGCAACGGGGGCCGCGACGGGGCCCGGGGGCGCACGGCGGGGGCGGCTCCGCCGGGGCGGCGGCTGCTGCGATGCTCCAGAGGGGACACGAGTCCGTCCGGCAGTCTCCGTTCCGAGATGCTCCGCAGCGGTCCGGTCCAGGGATGTTCTGCACCGACCCGGGGATGCACCGGGATTCTCCGTGCTTGTTCTGGAATGCTCAGCGCTGGTCCGCAGATCTTCTGGGATGCCCCGCACCGGCGCGGTGGTCCTCCGGGATGCTCTGTACCGGCCCAGGGGTGCTCCACGCCGGTCCGGGGAGGCTCCACAACGACCTGGAAACGCTCCGCGCCGGTCTGAGAGATGTTCTGCGCCGGCCCGGGGATGGTCCGGCTCCGGAATGCTCCGCGCCCGTCCGTGGGTGCTCCGGGATGCTCCGCACCGCCCTGCCCCTCCCCGTTACCGGGATGCTCCGCTTTGGGGATGCTTCTTTCCCCGGTAGAGTCGGAGGATGCTCCGATCGGGCGCAGTGCGGGGAGGCTGCGGGCGCGTGCGAGTCGGGGGGTGCGCTAGGGGTCGGTGCGGGCAGCCCGGGAGCCGCACGCCCCCCGGTGCCACTCTTATAGCCGCCGCCGCCCCGCCCCCGGTAAACACCGCCGCGCCGGTTCTGTCAATGGGAGACACCGGCCCCCCCCGCCCATTGGCCGCGGGGCGGGGGGGAATATCGAGCTCAGCCAATGGGAGCCCTCGGAAAGGGGTTGCTGGAGAGAATGGCAGGGGGCACACCCCGATATCCCCGGTAGCCCCCGGTACCCACCCAGGGATGCTCCAGCTACTGCCAAGACCTGCCGATCCACCGGACTGGGCACCCCCGTGTCCCCAGTGCCCCCCGCCCGTGGCACCCCCGGGAGCCCGCACACCCCTCTGGGACCTGCACCCCCGGGCACGGCACTGCCCAGCCAGGATGTTGAGCATCCCCCCGGGACTCTGCCCCCGGACCCCGCCCCTGCCGGGCTCCCGGTACCCCCGGGACAGCCCTGTGCCGGGTCTGGGTGTCCCATCTCTCAGCCCCCCACAGAGTGGAAAGGCCGATGACTACATAGACCTGTGCTTCCCCCCCCCCACTCCGCCCCCGCGGCGTCTCCCCGGGGCTCCCCCGGTGTCACGAACACGGCTCCTGCCCCCGCGGCGCGGCCCGGCCCCGCTAGGCCCCGCCCTTCCCGCCAGGCCCCGCCCCTCCTCCCGACCGGCACCAATGGGGAGGCGGCGGCGGCCTTGTTGCCCCGGTGACCGTGGGCTGCCCGCCAGAAACCGCGCCCATTGGCTGCTGCCGGGGTGCGCGTCCCCGCCGCAGGGCGCGCCCCCATTGGCTGCGCCGCCACCGCCAGTTGCTGTGGTAACAGGGGCCGGAGCGGGACCTGGGGCCGCGCCGCCGCCCGCCACCTACCCCGGCACCGCGGGCAGCCCCGGGCGCCGCGGCCCATCCCCGACCCAGCCCCACGGGAGCCCCGGGGATACTGCACAACCCCCTCCACGGCTCTCCCATCGCTCAGGGCCTCGCCCGGGGCCTGGCAGGCCGTGGCTCGCCCGAGCCGTTCCTGTGCGGTGTGACCCGGAGGGAGGCTATACCCGGTACCGGGCAACCGCCGCGCAAGTCTCTTTTGAGCCTGACACTGGGCATCTCCGCGGTGCATCCCAGCCTGGTGAATCCCAGCCCAGTGGATCCCTTCCCAGTAGATCCCAGCCCAGGTGGATCCCAGCCCCGGTGGATCCTGTCCCTCTGTCCCAGGGCTCCCGCTGTGCTGTGCTGGGGCGGAGCCGGCAGGGGGCGCCATTCCCGCCCCTTCCCGTGAGCGCGTGCCCTGCCCGGTATCCGAACCCTCCTGCTGTTGCCATGGAGACCGGCCGGGAGACCGGGCCCCGGGGTACGGGGAGGCGGGATCCCCGGTGGTGCATGGGGTACGGGAGAACCCCGGAGCACCGTCGGGTGCGGGGGGCTCCCCGGGGAGCAAGAGGATGGTGGGGTTCCATGGAGTATGTGGGATTCCTGGGCGCAGGGAGGTTCCCAGTGGGACAAAGGAGCGGGCCAGGGGGTCTCCCCATAGGGCACAGGCAGGAGGGCTCCCCATGGGGCATGGGATGGGGAGGGGCGCTCCCTCCGGGGGATGGGCGGGGGTTCCCCGTGGGCCGGGGAGGTGGGTGAAGGGGTTCGCTAAGGTACCGTAGCCCAGGGGTGTCACTGCCTCCCTGCTCTGACTTTGGCCCCCAGAGGCTTGTCCGGGGTGCAGAGCCGTGGGGCGCAGCCTCCTCCCTGGGGATGCACTTTCCTTCCAGAGCCTCTGCGGAGACGGATGCACAGAGCCCAGCCCCGAGTGCCATGGAGGAGCTCAAGAGAACAGTGAGTCTCTAGTTCCCATGGGGTTTATGGCACTTACAGGACTGTGGAGACAAACAGGCCTGGGACTTCCTGCTGGTGAGGGGCACAAAGGGACACCTGGGAGCCCCGGGGAGGCAGCGGGTCACAGTCCCTGCTCACAAACGTCCCCTGACTCCCCGTCTTCTCTGTGCTGCCGTGGTGCTGCTCTGATGGTTACAGCAAGGGGCAGAAGGCAGAGGCAGAGGAGGGGAAAGCTCCAGTCCACAAGTTGACTTTGCCACCGCTCACCAGTGAGGACAAGAAGAAGAAGAAAGGGGAGAAGAAGAAGCCAGGTCGGGAGAGGTTCCCTCATCCAATCGCTGCTGTCTCTGCCCACTGCTGCTGCTTTTGCCTTAACCCCGTGCTTCCTGCTGGGGGACATTTAGCAAAAGCCACAAGGAGAAAATAACCCGGGGGGAAATGCTGAGAATAAAGGGGGGGGAGCAGAAAAGACCAGGAAGGGCTTTGTAGGCTCGGCGCTGGGCTGTAACTGCGGGCTGCTGGGGCCACGGGAGGTTTGAATTCAGTCTCTCAGTTGATTTTTTGTATTTCCCTCAGCCACGTATGACAGGAGAGAGTCAGTGTGAGACGTTGAAACCAGGCTGGGAAATAAGCACAGGGCTCTTTTTTTTTGTTTGTTTGTTTCACCAGTTGCATTTATGCTGAGTAAAAAACCACCCTTGCCTTCAGAGACATTGTCATCCCAAGAGAAATACAGAAGTTTA
Source organism: Hemiprocne comata (assembly GCA_020745705.1). Taxonomy (NCBI): domain Eukaryota; kingdom Metazoa; phylum Chordata; class Aves; order Apodiformes; family Apodidae; genus Hemiprocne; species Hemiprocne comata. The sequence continues at coordinate 15,549,005 of CM036601.1, forward strand.
ACTCAGAGGAAATTAGCCCTCAGGAAGGCTGAATTAGCTAAAAACTTGGAAGAGATTGAAATTATCACGGTAGGTTCCACAAATACCCAGCACTGAGATGTATGTAGCAAATCCATACCCTGGCTGCCTTTCTGAAGGAAATTCTATCAGTCTGACTCACTCTTGCAAAAAGGCACATGTTTATTTATTAATACACTGGAGGTAATTATGCTTCTCTACTTTATGCTGCTGAAATCTAACCTTGATATTGTCTATCAAGAAAAATTAAGAGAAACTAAGAGAGGGTCCAGACTGCAGCAGGGAGGGATGAGATTTAGGAAATGTGACCTGCTAGAAAAGATGATTCGTGTCAGATGTTCTTAGCCTAGCAAGGAGAAGGTGGAGGTGAAGGACATGACCACAGCTCTTTAGCAGGTAAAAAGTTGGTTATGAAAGCGCTGGTGATCCTGCAGCTGGCAGTGCAGGAGGTGGGAGCAGGGATGTGCTGTGGGGGGAAGTCAGAGTGCCTTGGCACAGTGACTGCTGTTACCAGGAATGTTCCAGGAACCAGGAAACTTGGGGCAGGCAGGACTGGTGGAATTGGCAGCAGTTTAATCCACAAATTCCTGAAGAATCTCAGCAAGCTGAAGAGAGATGCCATCGAGGAGCTGCAGCAGCGCAGTGCCCGCCTGGCAGAGACCAATTGCCAGCTGGTGAGGGACATCCAGCAGGCTGATGGGAGCACTGCCAAGCAAGCCAGGGCCCTGCTGCAGGAGTGTGAAGCATTTCAGGTGAAGCTTTAGGGCAGACCCACAGACCAGTTCAGCAGAAGGCAGAACTTCCCGTTTCTTGTTAGTACTGAAGGGTCAGGCACTGCCTGGCTCCTTCCGCTGCTGAAACAAGCTCTCTGATGCCCAAAGATCCAGAGAGCTGTGCTTGATTTGTGCCCATGTTTTAAAGCCACAAGTGCACCCAGGCTGTAACTGTCCTCAGCAGCAGTAGTCACCCTGTGACAGCTCAAATCCAACCCTCTGTAATGCCCTTGGCTCCAGCTGCTCCTGGGGTACTACTGCTCTGCTCCCCGAAGCAGCTCCCATGCACCAGCTGGCACCAGCCACAGCAACCAATTCCTCTGTGCTGGAGCACCAGAGAGGGAGGTCAGGGATGGGTGGGGGGATGTTTCAGAGCTCTGCAGAATGAGCAGTGGCTTGATTTCTCCCCGGGCAGAGGGTGAAGGCTACGGTGCAGACCTCCAATCAGAACCGGCTGGATACAGCTAGGGCAGAGCTGCAGGAGATGGAAAAAACAATGGAAAAGAATCTGGGAAGTGAGTAGATCACATTACTATGACATGCAATTACCTTTGTTTTCCATCTTATTAGGCTGAAGACACTGTGTTGATCTTATAAATGTCAAACAATTCTGTTTATGAAAACGAATCCCGGTGGCCCCTCGGAGGGAGAGCTCCCTGTGGCACCCGGCAGCCTGTGCTCAGGGGCTTGGAAGGGTTGCTCCTGGCAGGTCTTTGCACTGTTCCCTTGGGGCAGGATCTGGTCAAGCTGGTCTGACTCTGGCCCTTCCCACTCCCCTCTGGGTGTGGAATCTCTGAAGGGCCCAGGCAAACACAGGGCTCTAAAGCTCTGGGACCCCTGGGTTGAGGTTTTCTGTTTGACTTTCCATCAGAGCTCCAGCTGAAGCTGGATGAAGTTACATCAAAGGTACAGGTTGTCCAGGAGGAGCTCAGTGTCCTGCAGACCTACAGGGACAAGCAGCATTCAGAACAAGCTGCCCAGATAGCCCTTCTGCAGCACAGCATCCAGAGCCTGAAGGAGCAACAGCAGGTGCTGAGACCTCTCCTTCCCTGCAGCATTGCCAGGGAGGAAGGAGAGGGCAGGGGAGGAAGGAGCACGATGGGTATCTTGCCTAACACTCCTCTTGTTTCCATGCACTGCTTCCTGCCCTCCTCAGGAGGAGAGAGACAAGACAGAAGAAATGGGGAAGGTCATATTGAAGGAACTGGAAGAGAAGGCACGGGCAGAACAAGAGGCCCTGCTGCAGAAAGTCGTGGAGGTTTGTGGAGTTCTTGTGATGTCCCAGCAAGGGGGATCAGTTTCTGGGAGCTGGGACACAAGGCAGGGGCTGCCACACAGTGCCCATGAGCAACAGCATGGTGCAGCCAGCACCCAAAGAGCAGCAGAGCATCCCTGCTCCCCTCCTGGTGCTGGCCTTGAGCTGTTTGTCAGGCTGGGAGGGGACATGAGAAGCACTTTGAAGTTGCTGCTGAAGTTTTATGGGTTGAAATATTCTCAGAGTTCCTCCTGAGAGTTTGCTGCGTGGAGGTGAGTGACCCAACATTCACCCTGCTTTTATGGTCCCTGCTTTATTACATTATTTAGGTAGCTGCTTCCCTAATTGGCTGCAACACTGCTGTGGCAGTGCTGTTTGTAATAAATTCATGAGGAAATTAAACCACATGCAGGACTGCTGAGCAGGGACTGCTGTCCTTCTTCCCAAAATAGAGGAACTCTTGGTGCATGGCTCCTGCTTAGCACTTTTCCTGCATTAGCAGCTTGAGAGCACTAAGAAAATATTAATTACTGGCTCTCTTTACAGCCTGCTCTGATGCAGAAGACCTGCTGGGCCCCTGTACAGGTGCTTTTGTAAGCATGGGTGACCTAAGGAGCCCAAGCAATATTAATGAGCTTTCCCTGGGAAACTGAACTGGATCTCTTGAGTTCCTCAGTCTTGTTCCATGATCAGCACAACGTGATCTCGGTGACAATCTCTTTCTAGAGCCAGAATCCAAACCTTCTTTGAGCAGAAATTATTTCCTTGAGGAGTGACACATCCGTGCATGGCCCGTGGTGGCCCCAGCACTGGCAGAGCTCCATGCTGGTGGTTACTGGGAGTTTCTGCAGCTGGATTTCTTCTCTTCACCCACCCAGGAGATGTTGCTGCACCAGGATGGCCTGAAGCAGCTGGTGATCAACAGTCATGTTCTGCAATGTAAAATACTGAGGCAAAAGGAGGTGAGTGAGCTAGGGAAGGGCCAGGGCAGTGCAGCAGAACCAACCTCTCTCAGCCCTTGCCCTTCGGGAGGATTTTGTCTGCCTCGGTGGGATATGTTCCCTTCCATGTGGGCTGTTAGGACATCCTGAGGAGGAGCAGCCCAGCAGGTTTTTCAGGAAGCCTGTTAGAGTCTTACTGGCACAACGGATGTTTTCTAGCTCTGCTGTTTGCAAAATATCTAAAACTTTAATTCCTGCTTCTCCCGCAATGTAAAGAACTCTTAGAAATGTCATTCACCCAGATTATTAAGGACCTGGAAGAGGAGATTTGTGAGATGAAGAGAAACATCCAGACACTTCGCCAGAGTGTGAGAGATGCAAGAGAGCTGCTCTTTGCTGATGTTCTCCTCCACAGACCCAAGTAAGGCTGGTCAGTGGGCATGCACAGCCCTTCCTCTGTGGTCCTGGGCTGCCAAAGAGGCTGCTCTGTGGCACTGGGAGCTAAGTACCTCACCCCATTGTTTCCACAGACATCCCAGTTAAACCTACACCCAGCTCAGGGTAAGGAAAGACAACTGCAGGGTCTCATGGTCTTGCCTAAGAGCAGCAGGAACTTGCCACAACTCTAATGCTGATCCTTGGTCACATCACAACTTTCCTCTGGGCTTCCCGTTGTGAAGCCTGCAGGAGGAGGCAGTTAGTGGTGGCAGCTGGGGACAGACAGGACCAGCAGGCCTGTGCTGTGCTTTTCAAGGCCTTTGTGCCTACACTAACTCTGATTTTATTGTTATTTTTCACTTCATAGTTGGTAAAGCTGCTCCTTGGCCCATGGCAGCAGGATCCTGCCCAGGGCAGGACAAATCACAAAAACAAAATTATATGAAGCTGTCCACTGCCTCATGTACAAACCTGAGGAAAAAAATGGGTCAAATGTTTTTAAATCCTGAGAATGCTGCAGCCCAAACCCCCAGTTCTGTGTGGAACAATGTGCATATGTGCATTTAGTTACAGCAACTGCCCCTTCAGCCTGTCCTTGGCACAGAGGTGCCTGTGAACCGAGTCGTTTCTTCCCCCCGCTTCAGGTGCTGTCCAGCCCCTCGGCTCCTCCCCACCTCCTTGTGCACACGGGGGTTATTTCCCATGAAAATATCATCCCTTGGGATGAGCAGAGGCTTGCCCAGCAAGCCGGTGGCGGTGCAGGTGACAAGAGGGGCTGGATCTGCTGCTGCAGGGCTGGGGTTGTAGCCAGGTACGGCTGCGGCACTGCGGGGGCAGGAGCTGGGGCAGGAGGAAAGCCTGGAACATGTCAGGAGGCGGGGGGAGGCGGGCGGCTGCCTGAGGGATTAGTGCAACTTACTTTTTTTTTTCCGATAAAAAAATTAAAAAAAAAAAAAAAAAAAAGGAATCAGTTACTCTGGACAGCTGGGGGGGCCGGGGTTACTAAGGGGGCTGGGGTTACTGTGGGGGGCCGAGGTTACTGCGGGGGCTGGGGTTACTGGGAGGGGGGGGGGGGGCTGGGAGGAGAGTTAAAAATAGCAGGAAGGTCCAAGTGGAAAGTTTCTGTAACATCACAAGTCAGGCATTTGGTGCTTACCCGCCCTGACAGGCGGGAGCTCGTGCCAGAGCCGTCTCCACCATCCCTCAGCCCTTTCCCACTGACCTCCCTGCAACTTTTCACACGACTTCACCAGCCCTTCCTTTTTTCTAATTAACCCTTTGGTTCCAGTCACTGGATTTTCTTCCTGAAAGAGCAAAACCAGACATGATCTGGGCTCAGCTTGGCAGTGCCAGGATGTGAAGGCACCCAGGACTCTTGCTGGCCTCCCTTGTATCCCTGGGTGGAGCCAGAGTAACCCCCTGAGTATCCATTCCCCCTTGTTGAAATCCTTTTGCTTCCAGGATTTCAGCAGCAGCTTCCAGCCTTGCCCTGGGGGCACTCGGAATGCACAGTTTGTCCTGGACTGTGACGAAGATGGATGAGCACAGCTCTGAGCAAGCCCAGCTCACTCTGCTTGTCCTCTCCCTGCGAGAAAGCAGATGTACCTAGTGCTCCAACGGGTCTTCTCCACTTCTGTTTGTCTTTCAGGATCAACAGTGAGGGGTGGATAAGTCATTCCTTCTCCCTCTTAGAGCCCCGGGGGTTACCTCTGGCTCTGCCACTGTGGCAAGGCTGAGCCTGCCTTGCAGAGGGCTCAGTGGCAAGGATGGTGTCAGAAATGGCCATGGAGCAGGGCTTGGGTTTGGAGCTGGTTTCTTGTGTAGCCAGAGGAGTTTGTGGCTGGGGTAGATCACGAAGGGTGAGCTGAAATAGTGCTGGGGTGAGCTGGAGATCTGCTGGGCTCTGGTTCGCTCTGCACAACCCTCCTCTGGTTGTAAAGGTTTTCCCCCCTGCTCCCCCAGCCACTGGCTTTGTCCCGTGTCCTAGAACAAGTGTCTGGGCCCTCCCCAGTCCTGGACCCTGGGGACACAGTGAAAGTTGCCCAACAGACACAGGGAAGGTGGCTCAGCAGACACAAGACAGCCTTCCTTCCTCCTGCCCTGTGCCCCATGCTGGGGCTGCCATGCAGGGGGCTGGACACTTCCAAGCTCCAGCTGGGCTGCATGGAGCACCCAAATGGTTGCCCACCTCTCCCCCGCCACCCAGGGGCTTCTCCTCCTCCTCACACCCAGCCCTCCAGGCTTATCCCTGCTCTTGCCTTCCTCCCTGCTGACTCTGCTCTCTCTCAGGTGCACGCCAGACACCAAGGTGGTCCTCACCTTCCCTGCCGAGGAGATGCAGCTCATCTGATACTCGGCCAGGCTTGGATGAGGTGCTGAGCCACAAATCCTTCTTTTCTCGATGGTGCTTCTCCATCCCAGCCACGCTCAGCCACCCTGGGGCCTCAGAGCTGTGGTGACATGGTGCAGTAAAGGTGTCACTGTCATCCTGGCCTGTACCAGCCGGGGTTGCCATTCCTGTGCCTGTTGTGGTAACACCGGAGGGATTGAAGGGCCCTCCCTGTGACCATGAGGGGTGTCCCGGGACTGGCTCTGCTGCTGTGAGGTTCTGCCAGTGCATCCCAGTGTGGTCACGCTGGTGTCCCAGCACAGGGTCAGACTGGTGCCAGTGCAGGAATGGTGGTCGGGCAGTTTGGTGCCAGTGGTGCCAGTGCCAGTGGTGCCAGTGCCAGTGCTGGGCCACCCAATAGGATCAAATGCAACCAGCTCCCATTCTCGACGGTGCCAAGCGAGCCTCCAGCTGTGCTCCCCTCCCTGGGCCTTGGCAGCAGTGCTGTGGGGTCGGCCAAGCAGAGCTATGAAGTCCCGGCAAAGAACAGCACCAGCACCGGGCACTGAGCACCGGGCAGGACCAGCCTGGGCTCGGCTCGATCCTTCCTTGGTGAAGCAGCCACCATGAGATGGAGCCCGGCAGGGGCCGAGGCCACGGGGAGCACAGCCATGGTGCTGGGGGGACCGGAGGGACCGGGGGGACCCTGCCCCAGTGGAGCTCACCATACCCCTGCACCGGGAGCCCCGAGGGGACCTCGGGGACCGGACAGGGCGGCCGGGGCAGGGACCGGTGCGGGCGGCGGTGTGTCTGATGGGGGAGGGACTGGGGGCGGTGCGGGGCTCCACCTCCCGGGGTTTAAAACCAGGGACGAGCCCGGCCTTGGGAAAGTTATGCCCGAGCTACCGCCGCCTCGGAGGGAGACCGGGACCAACACTAGGAAGGGGAGCGGGACCAGGAGTGGCACCGGGACTGACACCGGTAAAGGCACCGGGAGCCGGAGCCCCTCGGGGCGGCCTATCCAAGCCCCGCTGCCCTCGGAGCTCCAGATGACCCTGAACGAGAAGACCCCGCTGCGGAGGAGGGCCAGCACCCCTCTGCCCCAGCCGGGGGTGCCGGGGGCCACCCCGCAGGGCCAGCCCGGCCACCCTCAGCTTGGCTACTCTGCGTCCGAGCCGGGCGGCAGGGCTGAGGCCCCCCGGGACAGCTGGTCCTCTGAGTCCTCGGGCTCCTCCAGCTCCTGGGAGTCCCGGTACCGCGTTGTGCTGCTGGGCGACCCTGGTGTGGGCAAGACCACCTTGGTCAATGTCTTCGCCGGAGTCCAGGAGCGGGACCTGCTGGAGCAGCATGGAGGTGGGTGCCTGGGGGGGGGGCTGGCTGGGGACCTTTCTGCTGCAGGGTCACCCACCACGGGGACCAGAGGCAGTGGCAGGGAGGCAGTGTATGTCCAGGCTGTGTACCTGACTCCATGATGGAAAAAACCCTCATGCAAGGCAGAGAGGATCCCAGTGCTGGGGCCAGGACCAGGTCTCAGTGTCCAGGCAGTGCTGTGCCAACCAGGCTCTCCTGGCATCTTGCAGAGGCCACGTATGAGCGCACACTGACCGTGGATGGCGAGGAGACCACGCTGCTGGTGATGGACTGCTGGGCGCCGGAGCAGCGGGTACGGTGGGGTCAGAGGGCTGGGACATGCCCAGGGGACATTACACAGGCACAGCCACTGCTTTGGGACCTCTGAGCTCCATGAAGCTCCTTTGGCCTCCCCTGGCCATGTCCAGGGCTTGCCACTGCCATCGCTGCAGAGCGATGGACACATGTTGGACAAGATGGGCTGGGGTCAGGTCTCTGGCCAGATCTTTGCCCACTTTCACTACTGTGTGCATCTGCCCACCATGTCCTCACTGGCAGGGCCTCTCGTGGCAAGCACTGGAGCAGCCATGTGGGCACAAAGCGGGGAGAAGGGGCTGTGGGGAAGGAGCGTGGTGCCAGCCAGCTTCAAAATGCATGGAAATCGTTTGGGAACTGGGCTGAAGGAGCCAGCTGGGTAAATCCACGTGAGATAGTGCCACCAGCCAGGACACATGCTTTGTCAGGCAGAGCTCTGGCCTGGGAGCTAGGCATGGGGCATTCCTTCTGCCCGGTGCACAGAGGCATCTCCTGGGCAGGAATGCCAGTGCCACTGTCACTGCCTCCCTCAAAACACCCCTTTGGCCCCTCCGCACCAAGGCTCAGCATTCCTGCAGGTCCCACCAGGCAGTGATGGATCCCTGGCATTGCTTGGATGAGGGTGGCTCCCAGAGGTGCAGCCTCAGCCCCCTGAGCCCAGCTGAGCCCAAATTTATTGCTGATAGAGGAGAAAACTCTCAAACACCCCGCAAAATTCAGAGCTTTTAATCTGCATTTTATTAGCTGGCCCACATCTCCCCACAACATGGGGGCTGATGGGGTGCACTGCTGTCAGGGCTGCCACCAGCCCCTGTGGTGCAGTGACATTTCGTTCCTCATGGGGTGACAGGGTGAGGGGAGCTGGCGCCGCAACCAGTGCCTGCAGGTGGGGAACGCCTACGTCCTCGTCTACTCCATCACCGACCGGGGCAGCTTTGAGAGCGCCTCGGAGCTGCGCATCCAGCTGCGCCGCACGCGGCAGGCCGAGGACATCCCCATCATCCTGGTGGGAAACAAAACCGACCTGGTGCGGTGCCGAGAGGTCTCTGTCGAAGGTGAGCAGCTGGATGTCGAAACTGGGTGGTGGGGACCCTCAGGGGGACCCTGTGCTCAGGCCCCGTGCGCAGCTGCACCTCTGGCGTTTGTCCCCTTGTCCCTGGAGGTGCCGCCGCATCCTGGCATGTGGCAGCGCCCAGTGTTCCAGCGGGGCCATGTCCCCTCCCTGCCCTTCCCTTGCAGAGGGCTGTGCCTGTGCCGCTGTGTTTGACTGCAAGTTCATCGAGACGTCGGCAGCTCTGCAGCACAATGTGGCCGAGCTCTTCGAGGGGGTGGTGCGGCAGATCCGCCTGCGCCGCGGGAGCAAGGAGCCCCACGCACACCCCGCACCCGGCCACAAGCGCAAGGAGAGCCTCACCAAGAGAGCCCGGCGCTTCCTCGACAGGCTGGTGACCAGGAACAGCAGCAAAGTGGCCCTCAAAGTCCGCTCCAAGTCCTGCCATGACCTGTCCGTGCTCTGAGAGCCGCTGCCTTCCCTTCCCTCTGCACACACAGCCTGGGACTCTCCTCTCTGCCAGTAGCGTGGCCAGTGGCTCCATGGAGAGCACAGACAGGGCTGGACTGATGCTGAGGACATGGAGTCATTTTAACTGGTGCAGAGGGATGCCGAGGGTGCCCTGAATCCAGCCACTTCCCCTACAGGATGGGGGGACAAGTGGGTCCCCTGGGCTACACCCATGGAGCAGAGGGTGGGACAAGCACCTGCTCTTGGGTGATGGGATCTTGAATGCTCCTGGGGAGCTGAAGGTGAGGGGTGGCCATGTCTTGGTGCAGGGCTGGAGGATGCTGGGACCATGACCAGTCCTGCTTGTGGTGCCCAGCAGGGAACACTGAGAGCACCATAGCGATGTCCACCTCAGGGACATGCTGGAGCCTGGCCAGGGAGAGGTGTCCAGGGGAGCACTGTCAGTATTGCCTTGTCCCCCCTGGCCCCTCTGTGCCAGGGCTTTGTACCACATCTCCCTGGCACCAGTGCTTCTCACACTGAGGTTTTTCTTCTGTGTCTGCACTGGTCCCGAGGGGAAACCCTCCATCTGCAGAATAAACCACCTCAGGAAGGTGCTGATCCCTGCTCTGCTGTGTAGAGCCGCATCTCAGAGCCACATGGCCCAGTTCCTCGCTCACAGCTGGGGCAGAGGACCTGCTCCAGCTCTGTCTTCCAAACATCTCTAGGCTGGGAGAGCCTTCATCCACCTTTGACAGAAGTTTCTGTTCATAAACCTGTGGAGGTAGCATCATCCCCAGTGATGGCAGAAGTCCCCAACCCTCCCTGCACCTCCCGGCTCCTGGTTGGCTCCGGAAAAGCCTCTGGGGAGGTCCGAGCTCTGCTGAAATGCATGTCTCAGGCCCCGAGTGCCGTGGGAGCCGCAGGGAGCTGGGCACTCGGTGGCTCCCGGTGCCCGAGAAGGGGCAGGGAGGCAGGAGCTGAGCAGCGCGGCACAGTCGGGAGGGACGTGCTTGGCTGCCGCGCAGCGAGTGACCCCGGGCACCTGGGGAGGTGACGCTGGAGCCGCGGGGGCTCTGCCCGTTGTTTTTAGGCTGCGCTGCCGGCGAACAGCTGGGATGCTGCGGTGTAACCGACCCAACGGCCCCGGGCCCCGGGCCAGGGAGCATCAGCCGTGCCTTCCTCGGGTCAGGTCGGGAGTTTCCGCTCCCTCCGCGACTCGGTTGTGGGGACCCGTTGGCGGTGGCCGGCACGGTGGAGCCGGAGAGGGGATCACGAGCGAAAAGAGGACACGGGGATGAGATTCAGACCTTGCGACTTTCCTGTGCTGCTCGGTGCCTTCCTGACCCGTTGGGGACCACAGTGTGGCACCCGAGCTCCCCGCAACCCCATTCCTAGTGCTGCCGGATGTGATGCTGCGGTTCACACCGCATCCACCCCACCGGGCCCGGGGGCTCCTCACTGCTGCCGGTCCCTCCGGCAGCTGCAGCCGGCAGTTCCCCGAGTCAGGAGGTAGCGGGGGTGGCCACGGGATGGAAAGTTGGCAGCCGACAGAGATGAGAGTGGAAAGAATGAGCTCAAACCCAGAAAAATGCGGCCGCGCTGGAGGAGAGGCCGCGGGGGGCAAGGCGAGGTGCTGGGAAACGGAGGGAGGAAGGAAGGAGGAGAGCTCGGAGCGTAGTGCCGAGCCAGCACCCCAGGTGCTACGGCTGGACTCAGGGCACGCGGGGATGGACGGCGGTCCGACCGCTGACCCTCCTCCTCCAGCCCCCTCACCCGTTTCCTTTGAGCTCCCTGGTCCCCCCATCCACCCCGAGGGGACAGTGCCCACAGCCCACGGGGCTGGAGCAGCCTTTGCCGAGGGCTCCCAAGCCGAGTTGGGGTTTAGGGGGTGAGTGGGCACCCAAAGGGACCTGTGAGGGGGTCAACAAGGGGGTCAGTGCCGGGCTGGGCCCGGCCATGGCAGGCAGCAGGATGGGAGAACAGTGGCAGGGAGAGGCAGCCCACCACGGGGGGCTCCTGGGCGCTCTGTCCATCCGCCCTACGCCTGAAACACGAAACTATGTATCACCCCCAGTCCTGAAATAGCGTATTTCTAGGGGGAAAAAAAAAAAGAAATAAAGAGGAAAACATTTTAAAAAATTAAAAACCTGCTGTTTAATCCCTGCTGCGCTCCCTCCCGGTGGCTCAGAGCTGAACGGGGGGAAGCACCGTTCAGCTTTGCCTAATCTTGGTTTTTGCTGGAGCCTTTGTTTGGAGCAAAGCCTCACCCCGGCGGTGGGGACATGTGGCACTGGGGGGCTGGGGGGACCGGGGGCTCTGCGGCACGGCCAGTGGTTCGGGAGGCCAGGGAATATTGGTGAGGAAAAGGCAGGTTTCTGTCACGTTTCCAGCGGAGCCCCAGCCCAGCGGTCAGCAGAGTTTGCTGCCATTTATGAGGCGTTTTTATGGTGTCCGCCGAGCGCAGCCGTGGATGGGTTGGGAGCGGGCACGGGGGAGCCCCCGTGGTGCTGGGGGGTCCTCGGGAAGCGGCAAAGGGCAGGAAAACCCAGGGACCGGCCCAGAGGGATGCGGGGTCGGGACTGGGTCGAGAATCGGGGCTGGGATGGGGGCCGGGGTCAGGATCGGAATCGGGGCTGGGATCGGGGCTGGGGTCGAGATCAGGGCCGGGATCGGGGCCGTGCTTGCGGCCGGAATCGGTGACCGGGATTTGGATTGGGATTGGTGCCGGGATCTGTGACCGGCATCCGGATCGGGATCAGGACTGGGATCAGGGCCGGGATAGGGATCGAGGCCAGGATCGGTGACCGGGATCCGGATCGGGATCGGGGCTCTGGATCGAGGCCAGGACCGGGATGGTGCCCGTCCGCTGTCTGTCTCCTAGCAACGGCGGCCCGGGCGGTTGCTGGGGGCGTGGCCACCCCCGCGTGACGTCCTTCCGGCCGGTAGGAGGACGTGTCCCTGGCGCGCGCCGGCAGGAAGCGGTGGGAAGAGCCGCCATGGAGGAGGCCGCGGCGCACAACGGCAGCGCCGGTGCCGGGACCGGGGCCGGGTCCCCCGCGGCCTCCACCCGCCCTCCCGCCACCCCCGAGGGCATGGCCTTGGCTTACGGCAGCCTCGTCCTTATGGCGTTGCTGCCCATCTTCTTCGGGGCGCTGCGCTCCGTCAGCTGCGCCAAGAGCAAGGTACCCCCGCGGCTTCGGGGCCTGTAGGCCTCACCCCCACACACCCCACCGGGTACCCCCCTGGGTGTCCCGGCCCGGCAGCTGTATGGCCCTCCGGTCCTGGTAAAACCAGATCTCTCCTCGAGGGATGCTAGACTTCCCCTGGGTGTCCCCACCGGGGGGAGGTCTGGCTTCCCCGGAGTCTCCTCCAGCTCTCTCCTCCTTGTCCCGATAAATTCAAGTGCTGCCAAGCTCCTGACCGCCCCTTATACCCCTCGAAGAGATGGTGTGCTGCTGGGGGACACTCGTGGGTGGCTTTGTTCCCCTACCCCGGGGCATTTTTAAAGCTCGTTGTCCACCCTGATGTCTTATTCCAGTCGGTTTTAGTGGCAACCGGGGTATGCAGGTGGGGTTGTGGTTCGGGGGAGGGGAGGATTTCTCTTCCCTCGCTGCTTCTGTGCTGTGTGGCAGCAGCTGTCTCTAGGATGAGCTGTTGTTCTTTTGCAGGGTGGTTTTGCTTTAGGGTTTCCACTCTGGCCTGTGGGAGATCTCTGGGCAGGCAGGGGAGCAGGCAGCTCTCTGCTTCCCCTCTGGAAGTCTGCCGTGGGAAATGGGGAGCTTGGTTTGGCAAAGAGGGCTCAGAAGGCAAAGTTTGTGTTTTTTTTTTTAATCTATAAATCCAGAGCTTTAGAGCACAGGGAAGGTCCCAAGGGTGAGGTGAGAGGGATGAAAAGGGGATTGGAGAGAAATGTGGTCGGGAGGGTGAGTGACATATGGTGAGCACAGATGGGGAGGGTGTGAGCAGCAGGGGAGCCCAGCTCCCCTCTGGGCAGGGGGACAAGGGAACAAGGCCAGCCCTGGATTGGGTTTTTTCCCTTCTCCAAGATGAAAAAAACCCCAACAGTAAATTATGGCAGATTTGCCTTTTCCACCTCAGGCTCTGCCTGTGCCTCAGCCCTACCCGTGGGAGCAATGGGGGGCTGGGGGGTGCCTGCCCCTCTGGAAGCCACCGCAGAGCCCTGCTCATGGTGTCTGCCCACCCTCCTGCTGGGGTGTGAAGCCAACACAGGGGCTGATCTCTCCTTCCCTCCCCAGAACTCCTCAGAGATGCCAGAGACCATCACCAGCCGGGACGCTGCTCGTTTTCCCATAGTTGCCAGTTGCACCCTCCTGGGGCTCTACCTCTTCTTTAAAGTAAGTGAGCAGAGCCAGAACCAGCCACCCTCCTGCCTGGGCTGGGGCTCTGAGATGGGCCTGACTTGATTTTTGGCTTCCCCTCCTTGGGGGCCCTCAGTGTTGAGACAGAAAATGTGTGAGTCTGCGTGGGTTGAGCTGTTCAGTGCCACCACGCAGCAGGATGTCAGTTCTCACCCGAATTCTCACAGCCTGGGGGGACATCGGGGCCTGTTTATGCAGGAGGTGGCTCTGGGAAGCTGCTGAGGGGTGAGCTCACCCTGAGCTCTGCTTGCCTCCCTGAGCCAAGCTGGCACCGAGAGCAGAGGCTGCCTGGGACTGCTGAGTTCCCAGTGCTGCTGTCCTGGCGCTGTGCTCCGTGCTGTGTCTGGAAGCCCATTTGGCTGCAGGTCTGGGGGGTGGCTTCAGGTGAGGTCTTTTACATGTGCAGAGCCAACAGCTGGGGTTGTGTGACCATTCCTGAGCCACAGGTGGGAGATCCCAGCAGCAGCGTGTGGAGAAGGTGCTTTAAAGTACCTGGCTGGGATGGAGACACTAGGGAAAGATGTATGGATGTGGCCCCTTCTGAAGGTACTGTGTGGTCGGTAGCTCTTTAACCCCTGCCCCAAGCTCTGGTATTCCAGCATCCCCCTCCAGGAGAGCACAGAGGTCCCCAGGCTGAGGGGGTGGGATTTGGTGGTGAGGCAGCGTGTGCATCAGAGGGCAGGAGTTCTATTAATACCCTGTTAATTAGGGCAGGACATGCTGGGGGTGTTGTAGCAGCAAGGGGTGGGGGCTGCTGCTCCCCTCAGCTGAGGCAGCCCCCGGGGCCTCACTCCCTGCTCCTGCTGATTCCATATGGGAAACTCTGTCCTCCTTTCCACATCCCACAGGTTATTTTTTTGCCCTGAGCAGCCCAAAGATGTGCCACAACTTGCAGCCCCTGGTGCTTGTTCTGCAGGCAGCTGTTCCCAACATATTTCACATCAGCAGTGCAAGAATTTGGGTTATTCCAGCTATTCCTCTCCCTGGAGCTCTGACACAGCAGCTGCTGATGGCAGCAGGATGTGCTGTAGATGGGGAGGACACTGCAGTAACTGCCCCCCCCTCTGGCTTTGTGTTGCAGATCTTCTCTCAAGAGTACATCAATCTTCTGCTCTCCATGTATTTCTTCGTGCTGGGGATCCTGGCCCTGTCCCACACCATCAGGTACAGGGAGGGAAGGGTGTCCAGGGGGGTGTCCCAGGCTGCACACCCTGCGAGGCAGCGGGATGCCCAGTTTCCAGGGGGGCATTTCTAGACCACTATTGTCTTGCAGCAGAGCCAGATTTCAGCTCTGAGGGTTTGTCCCTTGGTGGTGTGAAGGGCCCAGAGCTGTGAACCCTTCCTTGTTGAGTAACCAAAGTCTTGGGGACCCCCGAGACCCTGTACAGCATCACCAGGAGAGCTCGTGGAGGTGTGGGTGGCCACCATCATGAGACAAGGCCAGCTCACTGTGAGGAGCTCCTGTGGCTTGGCACAGTCCTCGCTGCCCTGGGGAAGGGAGAGCTCCTCAGCACCCCTGTTCCCCTGGCTGGGCCAGCTGAAACAGGCAGCTGGAGCTCACAGTGACATCCCTGGCCTCTTGTGCTGAAAGCTCAGGCTGTTCAGTAACTGAAAAAGTAGAACTGGTTTCCTGTTTCCTGAGCTCTGGGGTGCTGGGGAGCAGATGCTTTCCCTAGACTGGCTGGGCAAGGGTTGTCTCCACTCCCAGCTCTGCAGAAGAGCTGTTGGGTGGTGGCCCAGCCAGTCCTGGGTCCTCAGGGGGCTGCTGGGGCCTGGGGTGGGTCCTCTCTTCTTGCAGGTGATGCTCTGTTGCCCTTGAGCATTTTGGGGGACTGTCACATGTGGGCAGGTCAGACCCTGGAGAGGACAAGGGTGATGTGGTGATGTGGTGACTGACACTGGGGCTCCTGCCAGTCCCTGCTGTGGTGAATCCTGGTGCTTCCTGGTCTCAGGAGGGCTGTGGGATGACACCTGTGCTGCAGGGGCACTGGGCAGTGTGTCCTGCAGGGTTCTGTCCAGCTGCCCTTCTCTGCACCTCTCGTTTCAGCCCCATGATGAACAGATTCTTCCCTGCAAATTTCCCCAACAAGCAGTACCAGCTCCTCTTCACCCAGGGCTCCGGGGAGAGCAAGGAGGGTACGTTGGCTGGCTGCTCTCCCTGGGGGGCAGGTTGTTTTCTGCCTTTACTGGTGTGTTTTTCTCTCACTCTGACTTTCATCCCGTTGGAACAACCTTCTCAAAGACCTGCCTCTTGCTCCCACTGCCCATGGGAGCCTCGGGTGTCCCTGCAGCTCCGGGGCTGCCCTGTGCATCTTCTTGCTGCCTCTGGCTGGCAGCAAAACCTCAGAGACAGGTCCCAGAGTGCTGCAGGAACAGAGCTACAGCTGCTGTTGAAGTGCTGCCTTTATTTAAGCTCACTTTATTTAAGTGCAGCACTGGCTGTTTTGTGCTGCCTTCACTGACCTGATTAAAATCTTTGCGCTGGTAGAAGAGGCTTTGATAAGTTTCCTGCCCAGTAGCTTTACTGGGGAAGGGGTTATGATACCACCAGGAGTTAACTGATGCAGGAAGAGGGAGAAGATTTGCCTCTCCCTGCCTGAATCCAATTTCCTCCCTGACAGAAGGGTGGCAGATGCTGTCCATGTGGCAGGGTCTGCCTTGCCAGGGCCAGCTGCTCGCTCGCCTGTGGTTGGCACGTGTTTCCTATGGGCACGGCCGGTTCTGTGGGTACAGTCCCCTCCTTTGGGGTTGCAGTGCTGTGGGCTGGGTGGCCTCCCAGCTGTAAAGCCACTTGTCTCTGTCCTGCGTGGGCCAGGGACCAGCCTGGGCTGCCCAAAATCCAACTTCTCTTGTTGTATTTGCAGAAATAGTGAATTACGAGTTTGACACCAAGGATCTCGTCTGCCTGGCCCTGAGCAGTGTCGTGGGGGTTTGGTACCTGCTGAGAAAGGTAAGTGGAGCCACAGCCCTGCTGTGGGGAGGCCAGGGACCAGGCTGGGTCAGCCAGGGCTGGATCAGCCCTGGGAAGGCCTCTGTGGGCTGAGTTGGGTGACTTGGGACATGCTGTGGGACTCAACTCTCCTTGTTCTGTCCTTCCCAGCACTGGATCGCCAACAATCTCTTTGGGCTGGCGTTCTCCCTCAACGGGGTGGAGCTGCTGCACTTGAACAACGTCAGCACTGGCTGCATCTTGCTCGGGGGCCTCTTCATCTACGACATCTTCTGGGTAACAGGGAGTGTTCCTGGGGCAGACCCATGGGGCAGGCACGTGCGGGGCTGGCGCCGCTCCGCGGGCACCTGCTGCTGGACACACGGTCCCAGTTGGGCTTCCCACTTTCTCAGCCCGAAGGGACGTGGTGGGAATGATGATGGAATCCAACAGTGGCAGAATGTGGCTCAGCAAACACGATTGCTTTTAGTCCCTGGCTTAGCACAGGGCTAGTGGGATCTCACCAGGGCTGCTGTAGGGTGCCCAGGGGTGCAGCAGATCCAGTTCTGGTGACCTGTGTTCCCCACTGAGGTCTGACAGAGCTGCTGGGTGGACATGTCTGCTCTGGGATCCTGTATGTGTGGGCTGTGTCCCAGCTGTGTCATCTGCCAGCTTCATTAGCATCCCTCCATCCCCTCGGAGCGCTGGAATGGCTCCAGTCTCTCCCTCAGCCAGTGCAGTGCCCCGACATCTTCATTTTGGGGTTTCCTTATCTGCCATGGGTCTGGATGCACCTTTCTTCTTGTGATGTCCATATTCCCCAGCCCTTCCTGGTGCCTCCACCTTTGGAATTACTGCGTTTCCAAATGTCTGACAGCCTTGTGTACCTTGAGGTCTGTCCAGCAACTCTGCAGCTGCCTGAGTAATCCTTTCCCTGTTTAAGCCTGGCTACTGTGTGCTGTTTTGTACTTGGCCAGTGCTGCCCCTGTTTCATAGGCTCGTTAACAACCTCAGCTCTGTGGTTCATTAGCCTGTGTGCCACTTCCTCTGCTGCTCTTTGCTGGAGAGGATTCAGCCTTCTGGCTTAGCCCCACACCCTCCTTTGGGTGTGAATGTCTTCCCAGTGCTTTGGAGACACAGAGAGAGTGCAGCCCTTGCTGCTCTCCACCCTTTCCACATGCCAGCAGTCTCCCACCCCAGCAGATCCATCAGTTGCTGGAGCCTCGTGGAAAGGCCATCCTCAAGTGAGGACCCTCTTACTATGCCCCTCTGCAGGGACTGGTTGCTTGGGTCTTAGCACGGATTTAATCATAGTGAGAACCAAGGGGGAAGGAGAGCTGCTCCATGGATTGATGATCTTGTCCCCCCTGCATAGTGTTGGGGTGAATTTGTCTGGGATGCTTTTCCCTGGTCCCACTGTAGAGCCCTGTCACTCCGTGGCAATGCCCAGAGCTTGCTGCACCTTATGGAAGTTAATCCAATGCCCAGTGTTGCCTTAAGGGTTCTTTAGTCCCTCACTCTAGGATCTTGCCCACCAGGTTTGTGTGCCTGCTGCTGGTGCAGCCACAACCAGAAGCTTGGGGTGAAAAGGAGCAGGGATAAGGGTGGCTGACCTGTGTGCTTACAGTCTGTCCCCTGAACACTGCCAGTGCATAAAGCTGATAGTGGGGTACAAATAAATGACCTGACAATTGCTGTGCTCCTTGCTGGAAGCTCCTGGGCTGGGACTCTCCACTGGGAGCTCCTGCCCTCAGATAGTGCCCTGCATGGTGCTCAGGGTGTGGACTAATGGGAGTTGAACCGATCCACAGGGGCTGGTGCTGGGGAGGGCTGGGCTCTGCCATGGGAGCTGTGTCCCCAGCACTGCACCCCTCGTGCTCTCCTTGAGCACTGGCCTGTTCCTTCTCCCTGGGGTGGTGGGCTCACTTCCAGGACCCTCTGCCCGCAGCTCAGTGGCTTTTTGGCTGTTTTCTGCCACTCTGAGCCCCGAGGTGACACATGTAGCTGAGTGTGTGTGTGTCCCTGTGCAGCTCTGGTCACCCCCACACCTCTGCTTCCCCTAGGTCTTTGGCACCAACGTGATGGTGACAGTTGCCAAATCCTTCGAGGCCCCGATAAAACGTGAGTAGATCTTCCCTGTGTCCATTTGGCTGTGCATCCTTCGCCTCCTGGAGGTGGCTGGGAAAGTGGGATGTGTTCGAAAAGGTGGGATGTGTTGCAGGGAGGATTGATTACTGCTGGTGAGTCCTTCGACTGCTGCCTGGTGGCAGCGACCTGCAGGGGGCCGGGCCAGGCCTCTGGGGAGAGGTGGTCTGTAGAGCCCTGAGCTGGCTGGGTCAGTCTGTGCCCCTGGAGCAGGCAATTCCACCTGCTCAGAAAAAAAAAAATGATGTGCAAAACCCACCACATATTCCCCAAAACAGCAAGAGGGGTGAATTTGTGCTGTTATGGAGCACGCAATAGTTGAGGTCCTGGGAACTGAGGCTGAAACCTGTGCATGGGGCTGGCCCCAAATCTCTCTGTTTCCCATCCCAGAGTTGTCTCAGGAAGAAGAAAAAGGGGAGCTGCAGGGAAGGAGGGGGCTGAGGGCAGGGCAGGGGTCTTGCCCTGCTCTGATCCCTTTTCACCAGGCATAGCCGGTTTGGGGTCTGCTTAGCACAGATTCCCACCCCTCACCGCCCCTCTCCCTGCTCCTCCTAGTGGTTTTCCCTCAGGACCTGCTGGAGAAGGGGCTGGAGGCTGACAACTTTGCCATGCTGGGTCTGGGAGACATTGTCATTCCAGGTAAGGACAGAAAACATAAGGAATGTGACCAGGATTGCCTGTTGGAACAACCGTGCCGGGGCCGGGGGCTGCCTGGGGCCGGGGGCTGCCTGGGGCCGGGGGCTGCCTGGGGCCGGGGGCTGCCTGGGGCCGGGGGCTGCCTGGGGCCGGGGGCTGCCTGGGGCCGGGGGCTGCCTGGGGCCGGGGGCTGCCTGGGGCCGGGGGCTGCCTGGGGCCGGGGGCTGCCTGGGGCCGGGGGCTGCCTGGGCGTCTCCCAGCAGCTCCGGGTGCTGTCCCGGAGCCCTGTGCCACGAGAGGGCGCTGTCAGCCCAGGCACGGCACCGCAGCGTGTCCCGCCACCTCGTCCCCTCATTGTTCCCTTCTCCCCGCAGGGATCTTCATCGCTTTGCTGCTGCGGTTTGACATCAGGTGAGTGGGCTCTGGCAGGTTGGATCTTGCAGCGTATTTGAGCTGCTTTTGTAGAGGAAGAAGGGGAAGGGGAAGGCAGGAGCACAGTCGTGTGCTCTCCTCTGGGGCTTGGTGTGGGGAGCTGGGAGAGTGGCTGGGATTGGGAGGGTTGCAAGGGAAAGAAGCTCTTGGGAGAGCAGACAGGAGCAGGGTTGGCTTTGTGGGCAGGTCCTGAACGCTGCGGGCGAGCTGTTTGAGCTGGTGGGCAGGGCAGGCAGCACGGAACAGCCTCCAGAGCCTCACCCAGCCCAGGCAGCAAGGGGAAATGGCGTGGGAAAGAGCCGGGGGTGCTGGCAACGGGGAAGTGCTCGCGTGGATGCAAATGAGTGCCTGGCAGTGCTGGCTGCGTTGGCACGGGGGGAGCTGCACCTGCCTGCGGGGTGGAGCACTGGGCAGTTGCCCCACACCAACAGCCTGGCTGGTGGGAACGGGCCCCCTCGTGTGCCCGCCCTGCTGCTGCTGCTCCACAGGCCCTCTGGTCTGTGCCAGCTCTTCCAGGTGTTTCCACCCACATCCTGCCTGCACCTGCCAGGAATCCCAGTTCCTGCAGCCTGCCCTGTGATAACACAGCACGTGCTGAAAGTGGGGTGCCAGGGACTGGCTGTGCCTCTCCTGAGAAGGTGGGACCATCCCCCTGGGTCCCAGCACTGATTCCTCCCCCTCTTACCCCTCATCCAGCAGCAGGATCCTGCTTCCCCAGCCCCTCACCTGGGTGTCACTCCACCCAGTCCCACACTGCTCCCACAGGACCAGGAGTTGTTCCCTTGAGCAGAGGACAGCTCCCAGGCTGAGAACACTGGGCTGGCTCCAATTTGGCCACTGGCATCCCAGCCCCAGGGTCACTGGGCTCTTGCTCCTTCTCCCTGCAGCTTGAAGAAGAACACACACACGTATTTCTACACCAGCTTCGTGGCCTACATCTTCGGGCTGGGCCTGACCATATTCATCATGCACATCTTCAAGCATGCCCAGGTGAGCTCGGCCGTGCTGCCTTGTGCAGGTGCATGTCCGCAACAGGGGACACGCCAGCTTGGCCAGGGGCTTCCTGCATGGTGCCAGGCAAAAATGAATGCATTCCTTCTCTTGGCTTTGCTTTTCCAGTGCCTGCCTGTGCCTTTCCTGGCCCAACACTTATGTGCCTGGCTAGAACTAAGTCCTCTTTGGGGCAAGGCTGGTTCAGACAGCTGCATTCCCAAGAACCGCCCTGTGTTTTTGTGGCTCTTTGGAGCCAAGCTGCCCCTGAAGATCCACCCTCTGTGCAGAGAAGCCCTGGGAGCCCACAGGCCATGATTGCTGTCCCTGGTCTGCACAGGGGTGTTGGTGGCCTGCTGGGACCTCACGGCAGGGGTTTTGTGCTGCAGCTGTAACTTGGCCTTCAAAGCCACTTTCTGGAGCGTTCACTGCCTGTGCAGCACTGCGATAGACACTGTGGGTGCAGAGGGGACAGGGCCAGCTTGCCTTGCACTCCCCCCGAGGGATGATTTGTGGTTTGGCTCAGCAGCTGTTTTTCTCCCTGGCAGCCTGCTCTTCTGTACCTGGTCCCTGCCTGCATCGGATTCCCACTGCTTGTGGCCTTGGCAAAGGGAGAAGTAACTGAAATGTTCAGGTGAGCCCCAGCTGGGGATGGAGCTGTTTAGCCCGTGGCGCTGGAGCGCACGAAGCATGCAGATGTTCCCACGCCTGGGCACAGCTGGAGGGACGGGTTCATCCGGGCACGCTCTGGGTGTGTGCGGGCACATGTGTGGGTGGAGGGAACGGGGCCGTGTTTGTACACGCTGGGCCTGGCTCCAGCCACCTCCTCCTGAGCCGGGTGGGAGCTTTGTGCCGTACCAACACGCAGGCAGCATCTGGTATCGCTTTACGCCCCGGTGACAAACCCTTCCCGTGCGCTGGCGGGCAGGGGAGGGTGGGACCGCACACCTGGGGCCGAGATACTTGGTCATTGTGTCCCAGGGCCTGTGGGTGGGGGAGAACGGAGCCTGATCGGCTGCGAGAGCAGCCAGGGCTGGTTCGAGCACATCCCGGCCTCCTTGCTCAGTAAAGGATCCTGGTTTGCAGCTGTCTCCCTGCCCTGGGGACTGTAGGCATGGAGAAAGGGGTCTGTGCTGTATCCTCTGTCTCTGCCTGCCAGGCTCCAGGGGTTTGGCAGCTTTGGTCCTGCCATCCCCTCTGGCCCCATGGAGCACAGCCCGGCCTGCCTGGGAGCTGGTTCTGTGCTGTGCTCGGCTGGTCGTGCTCGAGGGCCCAGTGCAGTTGCTGGTTCAAGGCAGAAGAGGGAAGGGAATGTCTGTCCAAAAGCAGGGCCGTGCACCCCCTGCCCCAGGGGGGCCCCTGCCCAAGCCCCCAGCCCGCTCAGAGGGAAACCAGCAGGTGACTGGGGTGCAACGGGGAGCCGGCTGCCCTCCCTCCTTCCCTCCCCTGGGAGACTCAGGTCTGGGTGTTCCCAGCGGGCTGGCAGCTGGGCCTGCTCCCAGCCCTGCCGCACCTGCCCCTCCGTCCTTTGATGTTGCAGGCG
Organism: Hemiprocne comata; assembly: GCA_020745705.1. NCBI lineage: Eukaryota > Metazoa > Chordata > Aves > Apodiformes > Apodidae > Hemiprocne > Hemiprocne comata. The sequence goes on from CM036601.1 coordinate 15,570,982, forward strand.
CTGCGTGTCCTGGGATCGGCCTTCCTGTGCACCTGGGACGCTGCAGCCGCTCTCCCCGCTGCCGTGACTCACCAGCTCCCGGCCAGGAAACTAGGGAGAGACAGAGCTGTCAGTCTGGCCCGCCTGGCTGGAAGGCACCTCGGGGAGCTGGGCAGGGGGGCTAATGCCCCCTCCCAAGCATTAGTACAAGCTGTTCCAGTAGTAAAGCCCTGCCTGCTGTTGTTCGTTGAGCACTGCCAGGGAGGGGGAGCTGATGGAGCAGAGATGAGTGATGTCAGGGTCGGGTTTGTGGTTCCCGGCCTTGCCGAGCCTCCCTAGGCAGGCAGAGAGACCTTTGCTTTCCTGTGTCTGCTGTCAGGAAAGGGTCTGCTGTGTCCTTCTGCTGCCTGCACAGCCCTTGAGCTGCTCTGCTGCCACCTTCCCAGTGCCCAGGCTTGCTCTCCCATGGGCTCCAGCTGCCTGGCTCTACCCATGCCAGTGGGAGCTACCTTCTCGGGTCTCAGTCCATGCTGCAGCCCTGCCCTGGCATCTGCAGGGGAGTGCAGGCAGGAGCCTGCCAGAACAGCCCCGGGGTCACCCCAGCCTGGGCCAGTGGGTGCCAGCAGCCAGAGGGGACAGCAGGCTGCCTGCACAGGGTGCTGGGTATGCAGCAGCTTCACTCCAAAACTCTTTTGCTTTTTCTCTCTCTTCCTCCCTCTCTTTTCCATCTTCATCTTCCCCACATTCTCTCCTGCATCCTCTCTCCTGCAGCTATGAATCCTCTGCTGAAATCTTGCCACACACACCAAGACTTACCCACTTCCCCACCGTGTCCGGCTCGCCAGCCAGCCTTGCTGATTCCATGCAGCAGAAACTGTCCTGTCCCCGCCGACGCCGGCAGCAAAGCCCCAGTGCCATGTAGCAGCGCACGCGGTGCCCTCTCTCTGTCTGTCGCTCTGGCCAGGTAGGGGCTGGTCCCAGCTCCCGAATTCCCCATGGCAGAGCCACGAGCTGTTGTCCTGCTGCTGTGGGCCAGCTTCTCCCCATTTTTGAGGGCAGAGTTTGAAAGGGTAGAGGATTTGACATCTCTGCCCTCGTTGTGCTTCCTTCTGGAGGGCAGCGCTTGCCCTTTCTTTTGCCAGGGCTGTGGGCATGCTGCTGGGAGGGTTTGGAGCCAGAGGAGCAAGTTCTTTTGGGCGTGTTGCTGCTGTTGGTCTTGTGGCTCCCTCTGCTAACCAGCCCCTTCCTTGGAAGTGTCGGGCTGTCCAGGATATCCGATGGTGCTCTTGGGAGTGAGAACAGACCCTCCAGCCCCGCAGCTTGGCTGGGGGAAGCCCCAGCCCCTGGCTGGGTAGTTTATGGGGGTTGTCACAGTGCTCATCTCCATGCCTGGTCTCTACCTCTTTGGGTTTCCTATACTGGGGGGTGATGGCTGGAGCCCATCCCCTCAGCACAGCCACTGCAGCTGGACAGACCCCAGGCTGGGTTGTCCCTGCCTCATACAGGTCCCTGTCCCCAGAGAAGGTCTATCTCCACTCACTCCTCCCTCTCATCCCTTTGGTCCTCAGCTATGAGGAGAGCTCTACCCCCAAGGAGGCGCCAGGGGCCTCCAAAGAAGAGCCAACAGAAGCTGCCAAGAAGGAGAAGTGACCTTGCCTGTGGGCCGTGCCCAGCGTCGCTGGGCTGGGCCCCTCCCAGACCCTCCGCAAGTGACAGACGAAACAATTGTGCAAGAGCATCGTGTTGTGTGTGTCAGAACAGCTGCCCAGGTGGGGATCGATGTACGCCGCATAGCCACCCCCGCTGCCCCCCTGCCTCTTCATCTCCTACGGGGGTACCAGGCGGGTGGGGGGCAAACCACAGGCTGTTTTTTAAATTTTGTATCGTGCGTTTGCTTTCTCTCATATTAAATCATGTTGAAGGAAGGCAGTGCTGGTCTGGCCGGGGCTGTGCTGGCAGCCCCTGCTCCGGCTCATAGCTCCTGCTCAGCTGCCTGCCCAGCACTGGGATCAGTGTCCTAGCTCTCCGGCAACCTTGTTCTCCCTGTGGGGCCCATGGCTGTTGTCTGGCTGTTTCTAAGTGACTGTCCCCTTCCCCCTCCTGCTCCTCTGGTGCTTGGCCATCCCCCAGCCCTGCCACAACACCCAGATTTAGGGCCCCAGTTGCTGGTCCCTGGGTGGGTTTGAGCAGGGATCTGGCCTTGGAGTGGGGTGGGTGAGCAGGGAGTGGGGTGCAGGAACCTGCTGGGATGGGGGGACACATCCTGTCTTGGCTGTGGGGGGGGGATGAGCTGAACCCCTATGGCTTGGGGGAGCAGGTAGGGGAGGGAGAGAGCTGGGGGACCCCAAACACAGCCCCAGAGTGGGGTGAAGGCATCACAGGCTGGCCCCCCTCCTTGCAGGGAGCCAGGCGCAAGCCTGCACCCCCTGGGGCCGGTGCAGGCAGGGGCAGCTCCAGCAGCCACCTGGGCTCCCACCAGGGCTGGCTGACGTGCATCCTGCAGCACCAGCAGTGGCCTCCCTAGGGACAGGCATGCGGAGGATCCCGCATCCCTCAGGCCATGCCCACTGCCAGAATAAACAGGAGCGTTTGCCGGCTGGGCAGCCACTCCACAGAAGCCGCATTGAACCATTATTCCCCGCGTCGGCTGCGAGCACTAAAAGTGGCGCCTCGTGTTCTGCCATCTAATGACTGACCCTTCCCAATCTCCTACAGATGTTTTCTATGACTTAAAGTTCCTTTTTCCAGCAGCCCTGTCCGCAAAAACAAGAGGGGCCACTTTAATTCCAATTAAATACCTCCAGCTAAGCAAACAGTGTGCAGCAGGGCCCGGGCACAGCGCAGCGGCCAGGCCCAGCCCACCGAGTCGCTGAGTCTAGACTCCAGATGTGATTTCACCAGCCTCCAGTGTCCCGTGGACGCGGCGCTGGCTCTGCCGTGGGATGCAGCACCCTGCTCTGAGCCGGGGCCCCGCTTACTGCCGGGCCTGGCACCGCATCCAGTGAGGCTCCGTGTCCTCTGGCTGTGGGTGGTGGGAGCCTGATGCCTCTGGAGCAGGCCAGGGGTTGCATGTGGTGCCCCCAGCCCCACATCCTTCTGCCTACCTGGTGCTGGCTGTGTGTGCGGTGGGAGTGTGGCTCCAGGCCCGGAGCTTTCCCAGGGCTGCAGGGAGCGGAAGGCCTGAGGAGGGGACCATGGGGTCACCCTGTGCCCTGCCAAGGAGCCAGGGTGGGCAGGAGGAAGGAAGCTGGGCAGGCCCTGCATGGAGCCGGCGCCTCAGTGGCCCTGGGCTCCCTCGCCCGCTGCACCTGGGCCGTGCGGCTCCACGCTGTCTGGGCTGCTGCTGGGCCACCTTCCCCTCACTGCGGGGTCCCTCCGGCCCGGGGGGGGCTGCGGAAACATGAATGCTCTGGCAGGAAACCATCCACGGAGCTGGGCCTGGCTGGAGTTGGAGCCAGCCTGCTTGGATTGTGGGGTTTGGAGTGATCCCTCCATGTCCATGGCCCCTCAGGGGCTGTGGAAGCCCCTGGGTGCCCTCCTCTCGTGCCAAGCTCCTGTAGCAGGGTAGGATGGGCTGTGGTGGGGGTGCACAGGAGACACCCCTGGGTGCTAATGCTAGTGGGATGATGGTTTCATAGGTGGGGAGTGCTGGTCTCTGGGGCAGGGGGGTGGACACTGAGGCTGCTCATCCCCAGAGACCTGCAGAGCCCCGCAACCATGGCCAGGAGGGTGGTGGATGAGTGCTGGGTGTTGGGTGGCACCTCATGCCCTGCCCTGCAGGGCTGGGGATGCCTGGCTGTGGTGGGGATACTGGTGGTGAGAACTGGGGTCCTGTGGGTTGCTGGGTGCTGGCAGTAGAGAGGAAGCAGCAAGAGCAGCCCCAGTCCCAGCAGGGCTGCGAGGAGGGGCAGGAAGCTGGAATAAATCCCAGGAAGGGCTGCCTGGCTCCAGCTGGTCTGGGCTGCAGCGGATGGAGCCAGGGACGGGAAGGGAGAAGGTGGGAGGGGAAAGCACAGGGGCTTTCTGCGGCCTCGGCCATGCTCCAGCTGTGCCGCCAGCTCCAGCTCAGGACTGTCCTGCGGGCTCGGGGAACTGGAGGGGTGTGTGTCCCCGGGGTGATGGCGTGGAACCCAGCGGACCTGCTTGACGAGGCAGGAGCAGCCTGGGTTTGGGGATCCCGTTCACTGGGGGTCACCCAGCCTGGCCCGTAGTGTCTGTGCTGCCTTCCCTCTTCCCTGCACCCCAATATGGGGTTGGGCACTGCCCAGGCTGGGGTACCATCGTCCCTGTTCCCCTCATCCCCGCGGCACAGTCAGCCCCCGGCGGCCCCTCGTCTGCCCGGTGTGGCCGTTGCCCTGTGTGATCCTGACGGGGCGGGGGGGCGGCCGGGGGCTTTGATGTCCTCGCTGCCGGGCAACCCCTGCTCGGCGCAAAGCAGCCGCCCCCCCGCCCCCGGCCGGGCCGGCCCCGCCAGCACCATATGGCCGAGGCTGCTGTTCCCGCGCCGCGCGCCCCGTTCCCAGAATTGAGATGGAAATGAAGCTATCTGTCTTGCCGGACAACACCAGCATGCCGTGCCGGGACCCCGTACCCAGCTGCGGCCAGGGCAGTGTCACAGGGCTGTGCTGGCCCCCCTGACCCCAGCACCCCATCCCCCCAAAATGCAGGGAGCCGAGAAGAGAATGTCCCGCAGCCGGGGACACCGCACGGGCCACAGCCACTGGGGCAGCTGTGCCACGTGTGCCACGTGTGCCACATATACCACAACACCCGCCACAGCAGCGAAGCCCAACCCGGTCCCCACACCACCCGGGGTGGCCAGGGCTGTGGACAGGATGGCCACCGGGACGTGGGGTCCGGCTCGTCCTGGCCGCGGTGCATTGTTGCCGGCGCAGCTGGCGGGGGCCGGTGGCCGGCGGCACTGAAAGGCATTCCTGCGCACAATGTCCCTGGCCTCCCCGCCGCGGCCCGGCCGCCAGCGCCAGATGGGGGCTAATTAGCAGCTTTGAGAGCCGCGGTGGGAACCGGGCAGCGCCGGGCCCTCCGCCGAGCCTGAATGGAGGGGGCGACCCCAGCGCCGTGCCCACCCTGGGAACCGCCGCGCCGGGGTGGAGGACACGGGGAGGAGGGACACAGAGGGACACAACTCCTGCAGTCCATGTTCATCCATGCTCTCCAGGGTTGCTGCCCCCCCCCCCCCTTCCCCAGAGGAGGAAGAGGAAGGGAGGCCTTCAGCTCCATGCAGCTACGCTGGACACGGGAGGAACTAGCCCGCAGCCCACCCCCACAAATAGCAGGGTGCTGCTGCCCTCTGCACCCACACTGGGGCCAGCCTATGTGACACACTCTCCAGCTAGGAAAGTGTCTGGACTGTCCCCTTGGATGTGCCACCATGAAGTGTCATCCCAGCAGTACCACTACAGCCCACCCCAGCAGCCCTGACCCCCAGAGAGCAGGGGGCTCAGCGTGCGGTCTGAGGGTGCTGGAGCTGTGCTGCGGGGGTCTGTGTGTGTGTCTGCACGTGTGTGCAACCAGATGAGGGGGGGGGAGGGTGCGTGTGTGTGTGTGCATCTGCATGTGTGTACGTGTGTGTGTGAATTTATGGCCATTTCTGAGCCCACATGTGCACCCACTGGTCTGTGCATGTGTGTAAATCTTCCCGTGCAGATGTTTTTGTGTGTGTCCATGCATCTGCGTATGTTGCACATCCATGTGTCTGTACACGCGTGCACACACACCCGTGAGCGTGTGCAGGGACTGAGAGGCTGCAGCTCTCTCTGCCCACCCCTCCTGCCCTTCCCGTACCCCCGATACCCTCAGACCCCCGCCCCGGCAGCCGCCGCCTCTGCGGAGGTCTCAAATCCGGGATCGGGGTGCGAATGGGACGACCCCAGGGAGGGGAGACCGAACAGGATGTGGGGGGCGTGGGATACCGGCTGCCCCCGGTGGGGATGCCGGTACCCTTGTACCACCCTGTCCCCATGGGGATCCAGGTATCCCCATGTCGGACCCGGTGCCCCCCAGGTCCCCGTGGGGATGCCCGTACCCCCGTGTACCCGTGAAGGTCCCGGTCCCCGCCGTGTTCCCGTGGTGGTCCCGGTGCCCCCGGGCCGTGCTGCAGGTGCCCCTCCGCCCCGCCCCCGTCGCCATGGGCACCGCCCGCGAGGCGCCGCGCTGACAGCGCGCGGGGTTTTATGAATGGGTGACGTCACGACCCTGGCGTCTAACGGTCTGAGCCACCGGGAAGTGGGGGGGCGCAGAGGGGCCGGGCGCCTGGAGGGGCACCGAGGAGGCTGGGGGGCGACAAGAGGAGCCCCGACGGGAGCGGAGACTGAGGGATGCCAGCACCGGGAGCCAGAACCAGCGGCTAATGGCGGGAAAGGTGCCGGGGCGGGCGGCTCCCACCCTCGCTCCTCAACCCGGTAACCCCCGCACCCCCTGCGTCCCCCATCCGCAGCCCGGCCCCCCCGCTTGCCCATTGCCGCTTTAAGCCGCTGCCTTTGAGGGGGGAGCAAGAGTGGGGTGTGCGGGGCCATCCCCGCCCTCGCGGCGCCGCCATTGGCTGCGGCTCTCCCTGAGGCCCCACCCCTTTCTCTATAAGTGGCGCGGCGGGGACCACGCTCGGCCTGTCTGCCCGAAGGGTCCTATTAACGGGAGTCGTGCCTCGTTTGCCCCTCGCTATGAAAGTCGCCACCGCCGCCCCTTCACCGCTGCCTGCCGGTGCTGGCGGAGCATTGAAAGCGGTGAGGCCCGGGGAGGCCGCCCGCTGCGGACCGGGCCCAGGAGTGTCCCCGGGGGCCGCGGAGCAGGCCGCCGCCGCGCTGCTGTACGACATGAAGGGCTGCTACTCTCGGCTGCGGGCGCTGTACCGACGCTGCCGCGGCACCGGCGGGTCTCCAAGGTGGAGCTACTGCAGCACGTTATCGACTACATCTGGGACCTCCAGCTGGCCCTGCAGCGTGGGCCCCCTCGCCCCGCTGCAGCCGGGGACTCCTCGGAGGTGAGTGAGGACCCACCGGCACTGTCCCGCTCTCTCGTGGCCCAACCGGGTGCCCAAGACCCCCTCCGCTCTGTACCGCGTTGTTCCCTCCCCGGCGGTGCCCCTTACTCCTGCTCCCCCACCTTCTCGGGTCCCTACCAGCACTGACTGGCCGTTTTACCCTCTCTTTCCTGCAGGCTCCGTGCATGCCAGCTGCCGACCGGATCCTCTGCCGCTGAAACCGCTCCGGATTCACTTCGGACATTCCCGGGCTCCCGGCGCCTCGCCTGCATGCCAAGGCAGTGCGGGGGCCAGCAGCTGTGGCCCCTGCACCTGGCGGGGCTGCCCCGGGGGTCCCCCCGCAGTATGGGCCGGGAGTCCCGGCCGGTCATATCCTTCTCAGATTGCTGAGAGCATTCCCTGTATTGTATATTACAATGATGCTGGAGAATATTGTTCTACAATAGCTGGAGTTTTGTTATTAAACAAGCCCTGATGACCAGGAACGTCTATGCTTCCTGCCCCAAACCTCCCCGGGAGGGTTTCAGGGGGGATTGGACCCCGGGGATGTGCCCCCAGGGAGCGTGAAACTAGGAGAAGCTCATCTGCACCAGTACAGGCTGGATGGGTGTGCTGTGGGGTGCTGGGGCTGGGCCCCTGGGGTGGTGCTGGGGAGGGAGTCTCCCACAGTCTTGTCCCAGTTCTCCCCAGTGTGCTGCTGTGGTGGGGTCTGCAGGTGGCTTGTCCCAGTGCTAACATCTCAGAGCCTCTCCGGGGGTCTATGTCCTGCTCCTCCCTCCCACTCCCTGGGTATGGGCATGGCGTGCCAGGGCCAGGCACACCAGAGAAGGTGGTTTGCACCCCGTTTTCTGTGGTGGGGAGAGAGGGCAGTGCTGGGATGTGTCTTTCCTGGGAAGGTGCCTTGAAGGGATGATGATAGTGAGGGGACAATACCGGGAGCCAGGTGTGGGGCTCCATGCCTGGCTGGGGACGGTGGGATTCCTGGGACAGCACTTGAGTTTCCAGCGTGTCCCTGCTCGTGGCCCATTTCCCAGCAGGGCCGCCTGCACCCCGCAGCGCTCCCGTGGTCACCCCTGTGTCGGGGCTGGGGTTGTGACAGTGACGCTGCAGGGGGTGGTCCTGCTGTGCTGCCCCGCAGAGAGCGGCTGTGAGCCCCGGGCGCTGCCTCTGCAGTTCCAGCTCACCCTGGCGTAAACCCTCAGGAGCGGACAAACCTTTTGGGAGAGGGAAATTGCAGCAGGGATTGTGCAACCCCCCGTGCCGGGGCTGCCCCGAGCAGCGGCGCTGACCTGTGCTGAGTCCCGTGACTCATGAATGCCTCAGGGGACACGCTGTCTCCTGCACCCGATGTGTACGGGCCTGACAGGCAAATTGGGGTGCCCGGGGGGGGGCTCCTGCTGTCCCAGCTGCCCCCTGCGCAGGAGGCCAGTTCGGAGCTATCATGGCAGGGCCTTCATGCCCCCCAGGGTCCTGCAGCTGGAGGCCTATGGGACTGGAAGGGGTGGAGCAGCCCTGGCTGCAGCTGTATGCACAGGTGTGAGTGTTCATGTGTGTTTGTGCGTGGTCACAGCTCTGTGTGCATGGGTGTGTCTGTGCCAGTCGTGGTTTCCCAGCCTGGTGGATCCCCTGGCGGGGGGTTTGAGCAGGGGTAGGTGGCTTGGGGATCCAGGACATGGACTGGCCTGGCCAACCTTGTCCTGCCTGTGACAGCAGTGGGGGACATGGCAGGTCGGTGGGGTTCAGATCACTGTGGATGAACCTATCCACCAGCCCTGGTGTCCCTTTTGTCATTGGATGGGTCCCCTCCATCACCCCCTCAGCGTCTTCTCCATCACCCCCCCAGGTCCCCTCTATTATCCCCGCTGGTGTCCCCTCTATCACCCCCACTGGTGTCTGTCCCCTTTGTCATTCCCGGGTTCCCTCCATCGTCCCGGCTCCCACCTAGTGCCAGAGCCTGGTGCTGCTGCCGCAGTGGGTCCCTCTCCTGGTGCCCACTCGCACTGCACGGCCAGGCCCGGGACACTCTCCCGGAGGAGCCTGAAGGGCCCCGGGGCCGGGAGAGCCGGGGGCTCTGCCCATTGCGGGCGTGCTGGGGCTCATCCCCTGGCACAGCGGCTATGTTCCTGCTGTGCTTCCTGGTGCCGCCCGTGCCCGTTCCCTGCTGGCATATGTGGAAGCTCTGGCTGGAGCTGAGGGCCTCCATGCCAGCTGTGTGTCCCCGTGTCTCTTCCCTTGACTCCTGCTCAAGCCCCATGTGCCCCACGGCTGAGCCCTCACAATGCACCCCCAGTCATCATTCCCCAGGGCGCGGTGCGGCACTGCCACAGGGCTGCCATAACCTGGCACTGCTGGGAGGGCAGGGGAAGGAGCTGCCAGAGCTGGGCCAGGCTGGGAGCAGGGCTGGCAGGGCTGAGCCACCTGCCACGTGCCGGGATGCCGGATGCAGCCACACCAGGATGCAGTGGAGAACCCCGGGGAAGGCCCAGCCCTGTGGGCATCTGTGTTCCGGCCGGTCCCTCGGTGTTTTCATGGGACTTGATTAATCCCGGAAGGGATTAGGGACTGGGGAACTGGGTGACGTTCTGGTCCGACCAGCCCAGCCACCCTGGGATGGACACTGGCGTCAGAGTCAGTCCCTGCTACGCGCTGCCACGCACAGCCCCAGGACATGATGGAGCTGGGACACACAGCGGGACCCGTGGCATGGGGCACCATGACCATCTGCCAAGGTGAGGCTTAGTGTGAGGCACAGGCACCTGGGGATGGAGGGTGGGCACAAGGCAGTGGTAGGCACGGGGCCATGGTGGGCATGGGGCTGGGGTCAACGCTGGCTTTTGGGATGCTGCTGGGGGCTGTGGGCATTGCTGGGCTGTGGTTGGTGGCACTGGGGGTCCTGGGCAAGCAGGCAGCTGCTCTCAAGGTGTCCGTAAGGTGCATTATGTGGTGCTGTGATCCCTCCAGTGAGGTTGGCCATGGGCTCCATGTCCACTCATGGTGCTGGGATGCGTTCCTGGCCCCTACAGAGGGATCACTGGGTCCCTGGTGCTGTCCCCAGGTTGGACCCCTGGCAGCTGTAGCCCATGGCACTGTCCATCTGGAGGGGCTCACCCAGCTGGGGGGTGGTCCCATGGCCAGTGGGTTTGGGAGCGTGGGCAGTGCTCATGGCTGGGGCTTTTTGGAGGGGATTGCACAGTTCTGCTCTCGCTCTGACTGTCCTGACGTTCCTGTCACGCCACAACCCTGGGGGCTGCTGCTGCGTCCTGGCCACCCTGACCCCCATTGAGGTTTGGGTGCCCCCAGCAGGGTCCCTAGACCCCTTCCCAAAGCTGGAGCAGCCACTGCCCCCTGCTGCAAGTGGGCTGAGCCTTGTCCTCCCAGTGCAGCCCCCTCTGCCCCGGGACCAACTCACCACATTCCTCTGCTCCTCCACCACCCTGGTCTAGGCACAGCTGAAGTCCCTTGGGACCCTGGCCCGGCCAGGTCCCTGTGTGTCCCCACATGCCAGCCGTGGGAAGCCCTGGCTGGTGTCCCCCAGTTCCCACACAGCCCCACGGTGGGGACCCTGCCTTCCTCTGCTCTCACAACGGGCGCGAGTGGGGAACAACGGGGGAACCGGCTTCCCCTTTGAGTCACACGTTGGGCAAGCCCGGGCTTTTGGTGGCCGGAGCGCTGCGGTGTCCCCTGCATGTGCGCAGGAGGCTGATGTCACCCAGGGCTCCCTGTCCCAAATATAAGTCCTGGCCAGGCAGCTGTGCAGGGACGGGGTCTCTGCAACGGCTGGGTGTCCCACAGCCATGTCCTCCGCTCCAGCCTCCAAGTCCCAGCACCGTCCCCAGGGCAGAGTGTGTCCGGCATGGCTCTGCCTCCTGCTCCTGCTGACCACCTGTGCACCTGCCACCGGCACCAGTCCTGGCATCGAGGCCCGGCTGACTCAGAAGGCACTGGAGTTCGGTGGGTCTGTGCCCCTGGCTGGGTGGGGAGACCAGGATGGGGAATGATAGGGTGTCCTGGAACCACTGCTCACCCCTTCCTCAGCACTCTGCGTCCCCCCAGCCCTATCCTGGGTGTCAACCCCAATCCCTGCTGTGCCCCAGGCCGTCAATTTGGGCTGGAGCTGCTCCGATCGCTGCTGCAGAAGGAACACGAGTTGAACCTGAAGGGCTCCTACCACAGCCCGCTCCTGGGGACATTCACCTACACCGTGCCCCGGTAAGAGCCGCCTGCGGGGTCCTTGTCCCCATCCCTGTCCCCATCCCAGGCACAGCCATAAGCCCAGGCTGCCCATGTCGTGCAGGATCCACATTCATGAGCTGCAGATGAACGACTCCACCGTGGCCTTTGCCGAGGACGTGGGGGTGACGCTGAGGGTGCAGCACGCCCGTGTCCAGCTCCGCGCTGACTGGGGAGCACAGCTGGGGGCCATGTGAGTTCTCACCCATCCAGGGCACAGGGATGGGGACATGGGCGGCTCAGGGTGGCTTGGGTGTCCCCGTGCTCACCCACTCTGTCCCCAGCCAGGACAGTGGTTCTCTCGAGCTCCGCATGCAGGACCTGGCCGTGGCAGCAGTGCTGGGGGTGGGTGTGGATGATGGCGGCCGCCCTATGGTGTGGAGCGCTGGCTGTGACGCCCGCAGCACCAACCTGCACTTGGAGTTTCACCGTGGGCACAGGTGATGCCGGGACCCCCGTTCCCCTCCTGTCCTCAGCTCTTGGGGGCACTCCAGGTGCCCTCGACTGGGTCAGTGGGCTGGGGGAGGCTGGGGAGACTGGGGGAGACTGGGGTGCCCCAAGGTGGTCTGAAGACCTCACTCTTGCCCTCAGCTGGCTCTACAACCTGCTGACACCGCTGCTCCAGAGAGCCCTGCATCAGGATCTGAACAAGCAGGTGGGTGTTTGGCCCCTGCCCTGTGGGGTGTCGGTGTCCCTGTGTTGCCCTCTCCATGGATGGTCCAGCAAGTGGCTTGGGGACCCCTGTGCCTGGGCTGGCTGACACCCGTCTCTGCTTCCAGATCTGCCTTGAGGTCCACAGGGGCATTGACAGGCTCGAGGCTGCCCTGAAGCACATGAAAGGTGAGTGAGGGGACCTTGGGGACTGGGGCCGTTGCAACAGGAGGCTGGGGGGCTGTGCAGGGGGCTGGTGCCTGGCAGGGTCTGCAGGATCCCACTGTGGGGCCAGAGCCTGTCACCCCCCATGTCAGCAGAGCCAGGGCTGCAGGAGGGGGGACCAGTGGTCTGAGTCCCTCCAACCACCTCTGTGTCCCTGCAGTGTCCACCCAGCTGGATGCCTTTGCGGCCATCGACTGGTCCCTGCTGAGGCGACCGGCCATCACAGCAGAGCACGGGGACATCGCCCTCAAGGTAATGCCATCCTGTGCACCCTTGGGTGGCTCCAGGAACGGGGCAAGGGGAGCTGGGCTGAGCCAGGTGTCCATCTGTCTGCACAGGGCAAGTTCTTCAGGGTGAGCAAGGGCCAGCAGAGACCCTCCTTGCCGCTGCCTGTGCTGCTGCTTGAGGCACTACCCACGGCTCTGCCCACAGCGCTGCCCACGGCACACAAGCCCATGCTGCTGCTGGCTGTCACTGAGGTCGTCACCAGCTCGGCTGCCTTCACATACTTCATGGCCGGGGCCCTGCGCAGGAACATCTCCAGTGACATGGTAAGGACAGCTCTGGTGGCAGCTGCAGGGCAGATCTGTCCCCCCGGGGTCACACCAGGATGTCCCTGTGCCCCCCTGTGCCTTGTGGCCCCAGTGCCCCAACCCCTCTGGTGCCTTCCAGCTCCCGCAGAAGTTCCCGCTCCAGTTGAAGACCAAGAGCATGGGGGTCTTCACCCCACAGGTGCGTGTGGGTGGGAGGAGACACACGTGGGATGGGACAGGGGATGGGGTGCAAGAGAGACAGGATGCAGGTGAGCAGGACACAGGTGGAATGGGATGCAGGAGGGATAGGACATGGGATGGGAAGCAGGAAACAGGGGACATGGGATGGCATGCAGGCAGGATGGGATGTGGGAGGGATGGGATGCAGGGGAGGTGGGACATGGGTGAATGGGATGCAGGCAGGATGAGATGCAGGATGGGAAGCAGGCGGGATGGGACACAGGCAGGACAGGAAGTCGACCATGGGCAGGCAGTGATGGGGCACACTGGGCAGTGCTGGGGGCCAGCTGGGAGCCTGGGTTGGTGCCCACGGTGCTGGTGGTGCCAGCACAGCTTGGTGCCAGTGCAGCCCTTGCCCCCGCAGCTGCAGGAGCTCTACCCGGACCAGCCCATGGAGCTGCACCTCTGGGCCCGCCAGCAGCCCCTGCTGTCCTGCCAACCCCATGCCCTGCATGGGACCCTCTTCGGCTCCGTTGAGGCCTTCGTGGTGCTGCCCAATGCCACCCGCGTCCCCGCCTTCCTGCTGGACATCGTGAGTGTCTGGTGCTGCTGTGGCACAGGGTCTTCTGCCTGAGATCCAGGCTGGGGAGATGCTGGGTGGGGCAACACCGGGTGACGCTGGGCAATGCTGGGTGGTGCTGGGTTGCAGACACTGCCCTGGTAATTCCAACATGTCTCCTTGCTGCAGGATGCCAACGTGACAGGGAAGCCAACCATCACTAGGAACAGGCTCGGGGGCACTGTGAAGCTGACAGGGTGAGTCCCCCCCCCAGCCCCGTGCTGGGTCCAGCCTCCCCTGGGATGTGCCCAGCAGCTCCCCTTGTTCCCCACCTCTGGCCATGTGCTCCCCCGGGTCCCATATCACCTGCTCAGACCCCATCCTGCCCCAGCTCTTGGCCTTGCCCACTGCCCTGGCACTTGTACCCCAGCTGGGTGCTCAGCTCGACCTGCTCCAGGAGGGGACAGTCCGTGTCCCCGTGCCTGGCTCTCACCCTGCTCTCGCCCTCCAGGCTCAGTGTGACAGAGGTGACATCGCACGTGGGCCCAGTGGAGGTGAGTGGCCGTGCTGGAGGCACAAAGGGGCAGCCAAGGGGAGCCTCGGGCTCTGCATTGCCCTGGGAACAGGGCCTGGGGCACCCAGGCCCCCTCTGCCTGCCCTGTGCCCGGCTCAGGGGGCTGCTTGTCCCACAGGTGAAGAAGCTGGAGACCCTGCTGAAGTTTGGGCTGTGGCTTTTCGGGGTGCCCTGGGCAAACAGTGAGTGCTGTCCCCATCCTGTCCCTGTCCTCTCCCTCCCAGCTGTCCCGCCCAAACCCCCCCTCATACCCTGCTCTCCCCACAGAGCGGCTCCAGGCTGGCATCCCCCTGCCCACCCCACATGGCCTCAGCCTGCTCAACCCCCGGCTGTCACTGCAGGAGGTGAGTGCCACACCTGTCCCCGTGTCCCCCTTATCCCCCGGGTCCTTCTTCTCACCCCAACTCCCCGCAGGGCTTCGTGCTCATCGCCACGGACCTGCAGTACCAGCCATGAGACCAGTTGCCGTGTGGAAACCTGCGGGTCCCCCATGAGCTGTGTCCCTGTCACCATCCCGGGGCAGCTGATGCCATCGTGGCCCCGTGTCTGGCAGAGCCACGCAGTCGTGGGACCCCCCGACCCCTCGGCAGCGATTAAAGCTGCGTTGCTCAGCCGGGTGTGGTGCGTGGTATCTTGGGTGCCCCCCGCAGCCGGATCCCCCCCGCAGGGTCCCCTCCCGGCTCCATCGCCGTGTCTCTGCCGCCGGGGGCTCCGGCCGTGCCGGGCTCCCGTCCCCTGGGCCGGGGGGTCCTGCAGCATCGTGGGCGCCGAGGGCGGGGGGGCTTAGGGGGGCTGGAGGCTGGGTTGGTGGCTCTTGGGGACCGGAGTGGGGTTTTCACTCAGTATCCTCCACCCGCAGCAGCGGCTGCAGCTCCTCGGCAGCTTCCCTGGTCGCCCACGGGATGGTGCTGGTGTCCGCGGGCTCCCGCCGGCCCAGGGCTCCGGCCAGACCCCGCCCGGTCTCGGTCGCTTCCTCTCCCGCTCTACACCCCGAGGGGACCGGAGGGGGGGGGTGTCGTCGGGAAGGCTGACCCGCAAGCAGGGACCGTCCTGCTGGTGTCCCCCTGGAACTGGGATATCCCGAAGGGGCTATCCCGGTGGTTGAGCCTACTTTCATGGGGTCCAAACTGTGCCCCCCCAAAGGGAAGGTGGTGCTGGCGATGGTTCCCCTGTCCCCAGCTCAGCCGTGGCAGAGTTGGGGGGTGAGGGACAGCCTTGGCGGGGGGGGGTGGGTGTGTGGGGGCATGGGACCCTGCAAGACCCCCCCCTGGGACATGGGGCTGAGTCCCTGCCCTCCTGGATGTTCCCTCTGCCCTCCTCAATGCTTTGCTTGCCCTCCTGGACACTCCCCCTGCCCAGCTCCCCACAGGGCCCCAAAACCAGCCCCCCCTCCAGCCCAGCTAAGCCTATTTTGGACTCCCCAATCACCAGGACCCAGGCTGGGCATTTAAACCCAAGCAGGCAGCACCTCACTGCCCCCCCAACCCTTAGAATAACATCACCCCCTTCCCGGAGCACCCCAACCCTCCCCCAGGCAAGGTGAGGACCCTGTCCCCACCCATCCACCAATCCATCCACCCACCCATCCATCCATCCCACTGGAAGCAGCTCCTGCCCAAAGCTGCCCAAAACCTGCCCCCTTTCGCCCCACAAACCAAATCCCCCCCAAGGACCACAGCACCATCAGCAGCTTCAATGACAAGAGTTTATTAGTGGACTCACCTCCATCTGCAAACCAAAGCGTTCCAAGGGCTAATGCTAAATCCTCATGTTCTCCACTTAGGATCTGCTTGGTACCAGGAGCAGATCCTATGCGGGGAACTTGAGTCCGTGCTCCGGGGCCAGACGAGACCCCCTGGGAGCCTCCGGTCCCGCCCCCCCCTTCTCTGCCACCATCCCACCTTGGCCTCTGCAGGGAGCACGGTCCCACACATAAATACAGACAGACAAGATAACAAAAATAGCATTAAGAGTATTCACAAAAAAAAAAAAAAAGGAATTAAAAACTACTCGGATCTGTACAGCAGAGCGCGGGGGGGGGTGCATGTAGGCACGGCCAAACCCGCGGGTGGGGTCGGGGGGGGACAGCTGGGGTGGGCTCTGCAGGACGAGGGGTTATTTTGGAAGCTAATTTCAGCTCAAAGCCCGGAGGTCCCGCGCTCCGGCGGCACGGGGAAGGGGAAGCCAGACACCTCTGCCACTGCATGCATCCATCACAGCCACGCCACGGTGACAGGGATCTGCCTGCGCTACAGGGACAGGCAGGACAGGAGGGCCCAGTGGCTCCTGTTGTCCCCAAAGGGGTGCCCCGGTGGTGAGGACAGTGCCAGCCCTTGCTTTGGCCGTCCCGGGGCTCTGGCTCCATGGAAATGCTGCTCTGCCTCCCCCTGGGACAGGCAGGAGGGGACTCATCACTCCCCCCCTGCCCCTTCCACCCCCCCCAAGCTCTCTGTTCCTGTTGCTGGACGCTCCCCCCGGCTCTCTGCAAAGCCCCTTGTAGCAGGGTGGGGGGCCTGGGGAAAGCACACTCCCCCCTCGCCTGCCTCCCTCCTTTGCTGCCTGGAGGGGCGGCATGGGGGGGGGTGCCCGCAATCTACATTCAGAGGGAGGAGGAGGAAGAGGAGGAGGAGGAATATCCCTTCAAACCGGGCCCAGCCCCAGGCCTGACATTGTCACCACCTTGAGACCGGCCTCAGCTCCCAGCAGCTGCTGTCCCAGGACAAAGGGGCTTGGGGGGGGGGGGGTGACACCAGGGCATCCTGGCCTCTGCCTCTTCTTCCACAGGGACGAGCTCTGCCCGGAAGGAAGCAGAGACGGGACAGGGATGCCACAGGGACACCCCATCCCCTTGGGCAGCCTGCCTCGTCCCCGGGGACAGGGACACGGAGCCTGGACCCTCGCTCTGACTGGGGAACCTTATATTAGTGACACATCTACACACACGCACTCACTCACACATGCAAAAATAAGTCTGTTTATTCTTTCCAAAGTGATCTAAGGACCCTGCGGGGCTGGGATGCCTTCTAGCCAGTGCTCCCCCCCGGCCGCCTGCACCCCCCCCCAGCGCCAGGAGCTGTTGGCTGAAGTGCTGCATCGGTCTCAGCGCCTTTGAAACACATGGGAACGGGAAAGCGGGGGAGGCTACGGGGAAAGGGGCTGGCGGCACGAGGGAGACAGCTCCATGGAGCAGGGCGCTGGCTGGGGGGGGCCGGAGGGGCCGTGTTCCCCCCCCCGCGCCGGTGAGGGTGCTCGGGAGCAGAGTGTAGTGGCGGTGAGAGCGCGGCCGTCCTGGTGGGGGGGCTGCCGGGGTCACTTGCGGCTCAGCAGGGATCCCAGCAGGAGCACTCCCGCCACCGTCGCCCCGGTCAGGAGCCACTTGTTGAAGGTCTCCTGGCCCTTCCTCACCTCGGCAGCAGCATCGTTCCCATACAGGTCCACAAACCGCTCCTGTGGGAAAAGAGGAGAGTGGTGAGGAGAGGGGTGGGAGGGGAGCACTTGGCTCTGCCCCTTTCCAAGGCTCATTCCTCCTCCATGGAGTGGTCCAGAGGGGAAGTAGTAGTGGGAAGGGGCAGCTGGTAGGGAAGTGGTGGTGGGAGCAGGCTGATGATGGATGCCCTGTGCTTCCTCGCTCTGAATCACACACGGAGGGCGATGGGAGAAGCACAGGACCAGTCATGAGAGGAGGGGATGCCAGGAAGGATCTGCAGGGAGAACACCACGCGGGCAGGGCAGGAGATGCATCACGTGCTCTTGGGCTCTCTAAAATTAGCATTGAAGTGTGATAGAAATCATTGCAGCAGGAACATGCTGGGCTCTATTCCATGGTTGAGGCCTGGGGGAGCAGCAGCAGGGCTGGTGCCCACAGCTGCAGCAGGAGCCCACACTGCATCCCCCCCACTCCACTTCTACATCCAACACAGAGGCTCCCACCTCCCCACTGCCACATCCCAGAAAGACCAGCACTCCCATGTCCCAGCCACTGCAGCTGACTCTGATAGGGATTTTGTGAATCCCTGTGGCAGATACTCTGGGTCGTGTAACTCCTGCTTTCCCTCAGGCTTAGCGAGAGCAGGCCAAGCACAAGGCCCAGGCAGGAATGCAGTCACTCCTGCCTGGCTCGTCCCAGCCGGCCACCTCCAGCCCTTCCTCAGCAGCAGCAGCGAGAGCCGGGAGGCTTTCAGCAGAGCAGCAAACAGCCACAGCCTCCAAGGGAGGTGTGTGACAGGGCTGGGGACAGATGGCCATGGCCTGGACTGGGGGACATGGAGGACAGAGAGAGTGAAGACCACGGGAGCTGAACTGCTCCTGAAAACAGGCGCTCAAAGTGCCTTTGCCCACCACGCAGCATCCCCACAGCATGATGCCATCCCTCCTGCTCCCATGGGCACCCAGGGACCTCAGAGCACCAAGAGGACAGCTGCTGGGACCCCTGGGCCACACACAGCACAGGCACTGAGGGCACCATGGCCAGGATACATGAACTTCACACCCCAGCAGCTCCCAGGTTTATCAGGACTGAGCAGGAGCTCTGGGGCTAGAGTGAGCTGGAGCTCCAGGATGGAGCTGGGGATCAACGCTGCCACATCTCGAGCCCATCTTCCCAGCAAGGTCACCCTGTTCCCTGATAAGTGAATGCAGTTCCAGTAACCCGGCTGCTCTGGGAAAGCAGAGATAAGCCCAGCTGACGCCGTGCTTCTGTCACAGCCTCCCCAGAGGCAGGGGCAGCATCCCTGCCTGCCTGAGTCTGGCAGCTCTGCCTGTACACCGCCTCCCACGCCTGCACACAGCCTGGGAGGAGCTGCAACTGCTCACAGGACCTGCAGGGGCTTTGGTACCTGGATCATGACTGGGATCAAGAGGTTCTTTAGGCAGGTGCTTCTCTATCACTCATGGAAATGTGGTGCCAGTCCCCTGGCTCCTCCAGAGCAGCCCCAGCATGGTCACAGCTTGCAGGACACCTCCTCACCTTGCCACACACACAGACCATCAAGCTCACAGGCAAGGCACACAGCAGCCATCCATGCCATGTCCCAGGGAGCTGGCTGTGCCCCTCTCCCTGGCCACCATCCCAGTGTGGGATCAGGTACTTTAACAACCACCCAGGTGAGCTGTGCACCTCAGCCCCACCACAGCTCTTCTCTGCCTTCCACCAAACACCATCTCCAGCCCCTCGCGACTCCCTTGGCTGCCTTCTGCACCCCCTCCACCGTGTGGAGGTACCAGCAGGCCCAGGATCAGGGCGCTGGGAGAACAGGGACTTTGCTAACTCACCCCGGCGCACATCACTGCTGCCACCTCGCTCAGAGTCCTCTTCAGGGATGTGACAACCATCCCTGTGACTCCCACCACCCACACAGAGCAGCAGAAGGCAGCTCGCTTCCCACCAGGCCTGCCAGCTGGCTCGGGCTCTGCAGAGGTGCTGTACCACATCCCAGCCCTGCATGTGCCATCCCCGGACAGGGAGACCAGTGGGGGCTGCTGCCCACTGCCAGCCCCCCTGCCTGGCCACTTGCCCAGGGTGATGGCCACAGGAACAGCCAGGGATGTGCTGCAGGACAGTGTGGGCCCAAGGAGGGGTATTTTTAATTAGGGCACAGGAAGTCCCTCTGGTGACAGGTGGTGACAGCGCACGTCAAGCGGCAGCAGAGCAGGCTGGTGGGGATGGAGGGCATGGAGGAAGTAGGGCAGAAGGCACGGGCTTGTCCAAAAACACCTGTGGAATGCCTTCACCCCCTCATAACATCGCTCTGCTCCAGGGCCCTGGCCCCAGGAAGGTCCTGCCCTTGGGCACACAACCCAGGAACGCAGCAGGAGGGAGGAGGAGGAAGCTGCACCCCAAGAAAAAGCCACTTTGTTGGGGGACTCAGCAAGGTCTGTCCCACCCAGAGCCCCACGTGTCTCCACAGGCTCCTCCTGAATCCAGGAAGGGGCCACGCAGTTATCCCGCCTCTCTACAGGGCCAACATGGGGAGAGGGCCCTCTGAGGTGGGCAGGGAGCAGGCAGGGAGCAGGCAGGGAGCTGGGCCCAGCCTCCATGCTGCCTCCTCCATGGTGTGTGCTGCCGAGCTTGGAGAAAGGCAGTTCCAAGAAGCATGTTTTGAAGCCCGTACTTCTAAGAAAAGGAAGTGTTTGCTGAACAAGAGATAAATGGCACCCGGTGAACCGAGAGCTATCGGGTGCTACAGACGGAGAAGAGCACAAGAGGCCTGGGGAGGGCAGGAAGGGGACATCAGCCCCTCTCCTTCCCCCAGGAATGGAGCTGCAGCTGCGGGGGACGCAGCCCCATGCCTCAGCCTTCCGCAGGGAAACCATCCCCGGGAGCTGTGATGGCTCAGCTCCTGCACAACTGAGATCCCACATGTGTCCCCTGGGAATGGCGGTCCCAGAACAGGGGGAGTGGGAAAACAGGCAGGAACGTCCTCCCTCCCGGGTTGAAGGTTAGGGAAAAGCAGCTTGCTCCGTTCCCACACCGCCCCAGGCCTCGGCTGCTCTGCACCTGAAGCCCAGCACTCCCAGTACTGATTCTGACCTCTCTCGTCTGGTGTTTGGGATCTCAGGCTTGCCCAGACACGTCCAGATATTTCTGGCCTCCTCCAGTCACCTTTATCTGAGAGGAAATATTTGGAATTCCTGAGTCGATCACAAGGACTATGGTAGCAACAGCACGTCAGTGTCTCAACTGCTCTCTCATGTACCCATGGGCCTCTTCCACCCCGGAGAGGACAGGCTGTTCCAGCACCCAACACCCATCACATCCCCTTCCCCACCCCGGGTGACGAGGGGAGGATGCTCTGGGGCAGGCGATGAGGAAGCAGTGAGAGGTTGTGTATGTGCACAAGGCAGCTCCCTGCTCGCCTCTCCCCTGGTGCAGGGGAAGGACACCAGGTTTTCTTTCTGAAGCCTAAACAAGCACTTGCTGGGGGGAAACTTCACTTCAGCTGCTTGTAGGAGACAGAGGACCTGGATATCCAGCCCACCACCCCGCAGAGCTGGGGCAGGGAGGTTCTGCAGTGCCCAAGACTCTCAGGACACCCGCAGTGCTCCAAACCACAACCCAGCACTGGGGGGACACACCAGCCATTTAAATGCTGCCCAGTGCCATGCATGACACTGTGGTAGAGAGAAAAGAGGAGCAGGTCTGAACCAAAGTGCTCTGTCCTGGGTGGGAGAGCAGATTCATCAGGCACTGGTTAGTCTGAGGTCTGGTTGAGAAAACGGGAAGAGGAAGACCCAAAGTTTCAGCCTCTTGCTGGTTCCCACCAGGAGATTTCAGCTGGCTTCATTCACCAGCATTGCCCCAGCAGCTCACTGGGCCAAGCAGGAGGGACAATAGTTGCTGGATCCCATTCAGGGTGAGTGTAGCAGAGCGGGTTCCTCTTTCCAGATAAGCCCCAGCCCTGGAGAAAGAGGATTCAGTGACGCCGAAGCACGAGGGCAGGTGAAGGAAGCAGATGTGGGCAGTGAATCCCCCATCTGGTCTCCTGTGAGGCAGGAGCAGAGCAGGAAGGGGAGGGCAGCATTCAGGTGCTCAGAGCTTCCCTTGCACAGGGAGGGGAAGGGCACAGAGACCACCGGGACACTGGCACCAAGCTCTGGGAACAAGCAGAAAAGACCCAGGCTCTACCAGGACTGTTCATGGTGAACCAGTGGCACTTGGTGTGACTTCACCATGAAGACTCTGACTCCAGCAGGAGCTACACCCCTGACACTCAGCCAGACACCCCCAGCAGCCAGCTCTGCCTTTCCCACCCAAGGATCCTAATGTGTTTTACCAAAAATGAGCTGGTTCTCCAAAAGCTGCTGTGGGATAAGTCAGTGTTGATCCCAGACAGCCCAACAGAGGGTACATGCTGTGCCTGGAGCTGCACACAAGCCAGCAGCATGAGCCACAGCATCTGACTCCCAATCCAGGCATCCTCATCACGAGGCAGTGTTTCACTTGAAAACAAGGTTGTTTCTGTTACACCTTTGCTGTAACTACAGCTGTGTCACTGCTGAGGGGTCTAACACCAATCGCCGGCCAGGAGCGGAGTCATCTGGATGACCCAGACATTTGTTAATGAGATGCTGGGACCAGCTTTGTGCTGAGCAGTGAGACAGGCATGGAAAAAAAGAAGGCAGCAGCTCAGTGCAGACCACAACAAAGCCCTGCATCAACAGCAACCTGCTCCCAGAGCCCCTTCGGGCTGCCAGCTCACCACAGGGGACCGGCATATGTGAACCTGGAGGTGAAGCACGGGGGGGAAAAGGCAGCTGAGATCTTGCAGAAAAAAAGAAAACATGAGTATTCCCAAAGGCTGCCACTTAGGATGCTGTAAACACAGCTCGGCTGGTCCCTACGTTCTGTGAAAGGGGAAGAGACATCCTGGAGGGCCTGCAAAGGAGGGCAGCAGGGACATGGAGTGTGTCAGGGCAGCAGGGACATGAGCAGGGACAGTCACACCACACTGCCCACCAGATCGAGACTGGAGCTCAACACGAGCCCACAGCATGCCAAGGAAACCCACCATCTAAGGCAGAGGACTCAGAGCTTCTCCAGGTCACCAGCATCACACCTTGGCAGGCTTGGGGTGGGGGGCAGAAGGGGCTCTGGGGACATGGGGAGGGGAAGGGGCTCTGGGGACAGCACAATAGCAGGTGCAAGGGCTCTGGAGACCCAGCTCTAGCTGTTATGCAAATAGTGACCTCCAGGGAAGCAGCTGCTGATCTCCATGACAATGGCAGGGAATGCCACCCGCCTGCTGCCTCTCCTGCCCTGGGAGCAGGCGTTGGGATGCTGGGGTGCTGCGATGCTGCTCCTGTCCAAGCTCCAGGGCTTTGCATTCACAGAAGCCTGAGGGATGCAGCCATAAACTCAAAAGGGTTAATTAACTAAGCACATGGCCTGGCTCTCCTCTCCTCCCAGTCTAGCCACACACCGAGGCTGCCTCTGGGGCCTCAGCCCAAAGCCCAACAAACCTGGGGGGCTTCAGCCTCGTGAGGGCCAAATCCAGCTCTTTTCTAACCAGAAACAATCCCTCACTAGCACATTCCAGCCCTAATCCTCACCACGGCAGCCTCCTGTCAAACTGGTTTCATCACCAGCTCCAGGGAACCTGCAATAACCCCACATCATTCAGCACAATTTCAGCCTTTTCCAAATAGATGAAAGGGGCCACGGTGACAGCTGTAACCCCCGTCCCTGCCCCGGGAGACTGCCGCGCGCAGCACGCGCTGGAGAGCAGGGAATTGCGCTCGCCGCTCCAGAAATCTGCTGAAACATTCATGTGTATGAAAGCAGGAGAGGGTGGGAATGACAAATCCACTCGGGTCCATCTTTCAGCAGTGTTTCTCCCCAATCCAAGCGGGCTGAGGGCTGCTGAAGCCCCGGGCACGCTGGGCAGTGGGGCGGCTGGCAGGCGACCGGGCTGCGGTACAAAGGCACAGAGGAGAACACATTGGCTGAGCCGGATCCACTCAAGAGATTAGCACCTGCTGGGAATGGGATTGTTTTCCAAAGGGCATTAAGTGGAATAGTCCGAGGAAAGACGGTCTCTCTGATGCTTCTCCCCACAGGACAGATGGTGTCTGAGCCCCAGCAGGCAGAGCAGCCTGCCCGCCTTTGTGCGAGGGGCACGCTCGGGGGGGCCGGGGGAGGCTCCGGCTTTAATTTCCCGGTTATCCGCCGCCCACGGTGCCCGGGAGGCCACAGACGAGTGCCTTGGCAGGGTCCCCCTGCACCCAGGGAACAAAGCTCAATTTTCACCTTGTCACTGCTTTTCCCAGACGTCACAGCTCCTGTGCAATCGTGCCCTTGTGCAACTGTGTGGAAACCTGTGCCGAGGAGACGTGCTGTGACAGCGTGTGCCCGACCGTGGAGCCCGGCCCATCCTGGCCCCCAACCGGCCCGGGAGCCGTACCCCAAACCCACCCTGCAGGGAACAGCAGCAGCACCGGAGCCCAGGGAAGCGAGGCTGGGTGCCCAGATGGTCCCCAGGGTGGATGGGTCCCAGAGAAGGGCCACCCGGTTCTCCCGCCTCAAACCGCTCGTGCTCCAGCATCCCGGAGGAGCACTGGCCAAGCCTCCCTGCTTCCCACTTTGGCCCCAGCACCTCACGAGGCTGCTGTAATCCTTACATGCCACTTGAATGAAAAAGGGGAAAGGGTGGAGGTGCAGGAAGAGGAGGAAGATGTGCTCATTCTGTTTTCACTTCCTGTTAGTCCACATGAAATCTCAACTGATTCAGGCCACTAAGTCCCTCTCCACAAAGTGCTGGCTGACTGGAGGGCAGGAAGCAGAGGAGGCAGCTGATGCAGCAAACGCTGGAGAGAGCAGTGCAGCATGAGAAGGAGACCTTGTGCTCTGCCCTGGGCTCCTCCATACGTGTTGTTGCATGAAATAATCACTGACTGGTGCACTGGAAGC
This sequence comes from Hemiprocne comata, assembly GCA_020745705.1. Classification (NCBI taxonomy): domain Eukaryota; kingdom Metazoa; phylum Chordata; class Aves; order Apodiformes; family Apodidae; genus Hemiprocne; species Hemiprocne comata. The sequence continues at coordinate 15,595,318 of CM036601.1, forward strand.
TTCTAAATGAGGTCAGTTGCTCTAATAAAAGATATTAGCTCTCCAGCAAGTTAAATACACTGGTGAGCCACACCATGACAGGATGGAAGCACTTGCAACACAGCTCTGAGGGCTGATTTACAGGTAGCAACACATCATTTTCTCCATACACAAGACCTATGTCATTGAGACACTTACTACCCAGGGCCATGTACACACCCAGCTCCCACATCCCAGCCCAAACCCTGTGCCAGCTCATCACGAGTCACACACACACACAGCAATGTCACCTACTGCCACCAGCCCTGCTCCCTGCACAAGGCTCGTAGCCTCCCTCAGCATCCATGATGGCAAAAAGCAGGAAGGCATGGAAATGGGACAATTGTGGTTTGGAGAACTAATCAAGTGATTCACAAGTCTTCCAAGGAGTAGCTGAGGGAACTCAGGGATGTCCAGCCTGGAGAAAAGGAAGTTGAGAGGAGACCTTCTCACTCTCTGCAACTCCCAAGGAGGTTGGAGCTGGGGGGTGTCAGTTTCTTCACCCAAGGAACAAGTGATAGAACAAGAGGAAATGGCGTCAAGTTGCCCAGGGGAGGTTTAGATTGGATACTGAGAACAATTTCTTCACTGAAAGGGTTGTCAGGCCCTGGCACAGGCTGTTCCAAGCAGTGGTGGAGTCAGCATCCCCAGAGGTGTTTAAAAGCCGTGTAGATGTGGTGCTGAGGGACACAGGTTAGTGGTGGCCTTGGCAGTGCTGGGTTGATGGTTGGACTTGACCTTAAAGGTCTCTTCCAACCAGAATCATTCTCTGATCTTGTACTCATATGGGCCATGATGAGCTTCTGGAAGTGGTCACCCTCCATTAGGGAATAAAACCCTTCCATGCTCCTTTGGGAAGCACCAGCTCTTGCAGCTCCCTCCCCTGGGGTCCAAAGTGTCCCCCAGCCCAACAGGCAGGTCCTGGCCTGGCTCTGCTCGCCAGCCCCTCGCACACCTCCCACACAAGCAGCTCCAGCTCCCACTCGGAGCCATCACGTTTTGGAGTGTTTGATTTCAGTCTTCAGAGCACCTGCCTGGCAGCAGTACAGGCAGGGAGAACCTGCCTGCTCTTTGTTCTTGGCAGAGCAGAGGACACCTGCCTCGGTTTCCCCCTGAGCTCAGGGCCTGGGCTGCAAGCTGGGGAGCTCCAGAGATCAGGAGAGGGGGCAGAGAGGCTGAGCCCGGCCTCGCTCCCACCGGAGGCTCCTCATCTCCAGGGCTCATCCCCCTGAGCAGGATACTGATGCCAGAAGCCAGCTACTAATTGAATCTACTTAAATCAGAAGCTAGGTCTGCAGACACAGCTGAAACACAAGCTCGAGCAGGAAGGAGGATAATGCAATAAATCCAAGCAGCTCTCCCCAAGGGAATCACACAGACCCCTGAAATTTCTCTCTTGGCAGATACAGCCCATAACCCGTCCTCGGGCACACGGAATCAATGCAGGTGGCAAAAGGGGGTCCAGAGAACAACCAGCCCAAAGCCTCCTGCAATGCCCTGCTCACCCAGCTCCCTGCTCCCAGCAGCAGAGGGAAACAGACCAGTTCCAGCACAACGTCCAACCAGTCCCCATGGCCATGACAGCCTCGCTGGCTAATGCTCCGGATCCTGCTGCTCCCTCCCTGGCTGCCCCGGAGGCAGCAGCAGTGCTGAGTGCTCTGGGTTTCCCATTAAAGAGATCCTGAGAGACAGCACCAGGCTGGTACACGTGAGCACGTGTCCGAGAGAAGAGAGGGGTGGCTGGAGAGATGCTGGCTGCACCGAGCTGCAGCAGGCATTCCTGCCTGCAGGCAGGCCTTCCCAGCACTGCTCCAGCCTTCCCAGCACTGCTCTAGCCCACCCCTGCTTATTTTTTTTTTTCTTCCCTCTAACTAAATTAAACATGAGCATAAAATAAGTAAAATGCCTAAAAATAAAAATAAAATAAAATAAAGTGAGCATTTCTACAGCACAACTAGGTCACAGCTCTCCAGCATGCGAGTCGTGGCAGGCACAGCTCAGCCCCCCCAGCCTCCCGGGTTCAGAGCTGCCATCTCTCAGACAGGCTGGCTCCCGAAACCCGCACCTGCGCCCCGGTGAGCCCAGCTGGAGCCATCTGCTAACGGCTCTGCCCCTGCAGCCTCTGCCCTGAGCCCTGCCGGGCTCTTCTGTGACAGAGGAACCCCTCTCCCCACCTGAGGGAGGCCAGGGCCGGCCTCACCCCAAAGCAAAACCCCTCCATGGGCACACCGGGGGGTCTATGATCCTGCGAAAGCTCTCGCACGCCCCTAGAAAGCTTGTTCCCTAATTTGATCCCCTGGTATCTCAGGGTTGATTAGGAGAGGAACTTCCTAGAGATCTTGCACCAAACACCCCTCTGCACGTCCTTCCAGATGGGGAGCAGGGAGGACTGGCTTCCCTGTCCAAGGCCAGGGCAGCAAACCAAGGAGTGCCCTGGCACCGAGGGACACCGCTTCCCTTTCATGCCTCCCCGATCTGCGTTAATCTTTAGTTGCTCAGAACAATAGTGTTTAAGGGTAACATCCCTCCCGGGAGGGTGGAGGAGGAGAAGTGGCTGCTTTCCTGCCAGGCAGAGGCAGAGCTGCCCGGCAGAGCAGGCAGAGCATACCTCGGCAGTGAATCAGCCAGCAGGTAGGTCAAAGTTTCCACCATTACCGGGGTCACCAGAGGGGAGTGAGCAGCCGCCCCCCAGCCCCATTCTGCTCCCACAGCAGAACCCCCCATTCATCCGTCACCTCTCGGTTCAGCAGCTCTGCGACACTTCCCCAACCAACATCCATCCCTTCCCCCAGCTCCTCCTGGGAATACTCCAGCTTTACAGCTAGTGGGGAAAGAGCTGCCAGAGAAATACTCCTTGTAACGTCAGGATGGGACTGTGCCTACAGCCACCAGCAGCCTGGTGAAACCAAAGCAGAGAAGCTGGAGCAAAGGCCTCAGAGCATCGTGGCACCATCCAGCCCATGCCTGGTGCGGGCCTGGGGGTGAACCATGTACACTAACTGTACAGGAGCTGCATAGCAATGAGGGGCAGCACCCCAAGATGCCCACAGAAAGCTGCAGCTTCCACGGTGGAAAAGTGAGAGCACAAAGCTCCCTCCCAGCCCCTCTGCTGCAACGGGACACTCCTGAGATGGGGAGGAGCCCAGGCAGCACTCAGGGGGATCCAGCTCCAGTTTCAGAGCAGGATGATCAGGACTGACACTACCAAGAGCAGCTGTGAACACAGAGCAGCAAGAAGCAGTCTGTTAATTATTTCACAGGTCTTTTTTGAAATGACACTCCACTCTTTGGATTAAAGAACCTCAGAGTGCTTTATGACTCCGAGTTCCCAGTGGCTCCCCTGGGAGGGAAGGAAACGTTATCCCTTTTGCTGAAAGACCCCGGGGTTAAGTGGGCTGCTCTGAGCCACAGCCGGCGCTGGGCAGGAGCTGTGCCTCCCAGGCTGCTGCTCCAATCACGGATTTAAGGAACGAAACCCAACTGCCCTGCACTCCGAGAGGCAGCAGGGAAAACAGACAGGGCCCCGAAGAAGGATAGCTGAGCAAACGGGGCAAAGAGCAAAGCTCTGAAAACTGGCCTCTGCATTGCTCTGGGTCTAGCGGCAGGAATGCTGCTGCGGGCCGGGCAGGAAGCTGCAGTGGAAGTCATTCCAATGGCATTTCCTGGAGAGCGCTGCAGAAAAGCCTCCCAGGTTGCAGGCAGGGTGAGAAGCTGCCAGGGATCTGCCCGCTGAGCCCATCTCCAGCTGCTGGCCAGGATGCAGCTACCTGGGCAGGCCATGCCAGGCAGGACAGCCTGAGCCAAGACCCTGCCAGCAGCAGGCAGTTCCCATGGCGGAGAGGAAGACCCCATCCTGCAGAGTGACACCAGGGGCTTGGCTGGCAGGGGGACAGTATTTTTTCATCCCAACCAGGTGATGACAATGGGGCCATCATCTGAGCTGCAAGGGGAGGCAAGAGGGGAAGGTGAGGGTGCAGCTGAGCCCCACAGGCCGCTGGTGGGATCACCTCCAGGACAGCAAAGTGCAGCTGTGGGCAGCCACCTCCTGCAGCCAGCTCCACTGCATGCTGGCCAGCAAGTGACACTGATGGCTGCCATCTCAAATGGGATTAACAGTGCTGGGGCATTCCCAAACCTGGTGTGTGAGCACTTGGAGCTTTGGCAAACAGGGCTGGCCCAGCAGGAGCTGTGATCCCCACATAGCACTTGGGTGGCCCTTCCATGCTCCCATGCGCCCCTTCCACACTCCTCTCCAGGCCTCAGGAAAGAATTCAACCTCAAGCTGCCCAAAAAGCTCAGACCAACAAGGTGTGAGGATCCCAGGATCAGGTAAGTAACACAGTGGCTGCAAGGAAGGCTTGTGTGGGATACCTGGACAACGGCACAGGGCCAAAAGGATTTCGGAAGAGCTGAGGATCCAAGTCTGGCTCTCAACCTGAAACCATTGAGAAGGCTGGAGCAAGAGCATAGGACGAAATCCCAGCTGCACTCTGTCATATGACACAGGCTGAGTCATTTCCTACCATTCAAGAAAAAAATTAAAGAGATAGAAAATGAGTTTGCTGTATTGACAACTTCTGAGGGTTTTCCCCAAACAGAACCACAAGCTCCCAGTCCACCTCAGCGCAACACGACGTTTACATCCTGGCACACTGAGCCCAGTGTGGCTGGAGCCAGCCAAGGGCTTGGGACACAGAGCCAAGGTGGGAAGCAGCCCGTCCTCCTTCAGCCCAGTCCAGTTTGTCAGGATTCAGATGTCACAGGCTGGTGACAAAGATGCTGTTTGCTTTCAGTCCTGGCCTGGCACAGCCCCTTCATGCTGCTCCCCACCATTCACCCTGCTCACAGGAAAGCTCTTGCCTCTGTGTCCATGGATGTACCTCCAAGCCCCCATGAAAACTCTTTAAATCCCACTCTGAATGTAGATTTAGCCTTGAAAGAAAAGCTGTCATCCTCTGGAAGGGCACAGCCAGGCAGGAACCATTACTCACTGTTCTTTCTCCAACAGATTACGCACGGTCAGTACATCTCTGCCTGCCAGGCTCACCCTGCGCTTCCCCCTCCACCGGATTCCTCCTGCTACGACTCCGATCCCCACTGGGATCCCTGCCTGCACGTCTCTGCTAGTGGATTCGATCCTGGCCAAAGCACCTCTTCCAGGAAAGCCTCCTCTTTGATTGCAACAGCTCACAGAGTCAGCAGCTTCTCGGCTGGTTATTAAATGCCCCCCTCGGGTTGTCCTCGTTTGTTTGTTTCCTCAGAGAGCGCAGAGGGCAAACCAAGGCAGGGCCAGGGAGCATGACACAAGGCACCACGTTAACCTGAGGGAGTGAGATCTGCCATCTCCCCCTTGCCTCAAAGAATGGCTTCTGTGCCACACTGCAGCCTGAACAGGCGCCTCCAAAGGCAACCTGCACCCCGCAGCCATCCCACGCTGCCTTTGTTCCACTGCTGGGGAATGAAACCGCTTCCTACGCAGCCCGGCTGCGCGAGGCTGGCGACGGAGCCGCACTCTCCTTCCTTCTTTCAGAGGGGCTTTCCAGGAAGAGAAGTGCTGCAGCGCTGCAAAACCCAAACCACCCGGGCCCTGCCAAGCAGGCCTGCCACAACTTGCATTCCTCTCACCGGGACCTGCCTGCTGCACCTCTCAGGAGGGCTTTGTTTGCAGGGGATGGGCTCTAACAGCTCTGATGCACCAAACAGGCTCCCTGTGCAAACAGGGCGGTGGGAGAGGGACCGCTCTGTCACAGGGAGTGCAGGCTGGCACTCTCTGCTTGCAGGCAGGGCTGGCAGCAGGCCACCAGCCTTCTCCCTGCAGCTGGAGTCACCCAAGAGCTAAGCAGAGCATCCCCACACATGCCATGAGGCACTCGGGAGCTCTCATGGCCCCTGCACTGTGCTGTCCCTTCCAGTGGGGTGGCAGAAGGGACATGGGAAAACCTAAGCACCGAGGAAAACCACATCAAACACATGCCACGTTGGGCTTTGCAATAGGCTGGCACTGCCCAGCTCTTTTTTTGGTGGCTGGTGGGGTAGACCCCCCCCAACTATGGCCCTTAGCACCCTTCCCGGCTCCCCATCAGCCACTGGCACAGCCTGGGGGCAGGGAAGTGAAAAGGCCTGTTCAAGGTTAGAAGAGAGCAAGGCTGTTCCCCGGGGTGGGAAACACGGGCTCACGGTGATCTTCAAAGCAAGAGCTGGTGGGTGGGTCAGATAGAGAGGAGTCCTGACCCTTCCACAATCTGTTGAACAAATATTTGCTCCAAACAATTAATTTAGAGACAGACACAAAAAAATTGAAGAGCCTGAATCGTGATGGTTGGGGGTGGGGAAGAGAGGCAGGAGGTATTTCATTCCCCGCAACCAGGGACCAGTGATTTTCCACCAGTGATTTAATCTAAATCCCCCAGAGAGTTCATTTACAAAAAATCAGATTGCATTATCGCCTAGGTCTCCAGGATACAGCCCAATCCGTCACTAACAGCAACAGCCACACTAGCTTGGAAACCTCAATTTGATCACTCAATTCCAAGACTAATCTGTGGCTTTAAAAGCCAAAGGCAGAGGGAGGGGGAAGGAACTCCGGGTTTGGGCAGGGTTATCTGTAGGATGAGAGAGCTAATGGGGCAGATAGAGCCGGATGAAATGGCCAGCAGATCCCGGGTCATTAATCGAAACCAAGCTCCTCCGTCCAGAGGAGCCCCACCCAGTCAGTGCCCCAGGGAGGCAGCATTCCTGGAATTCCTGCACCCTGGGTGAACCTGCTCCTTCTCTCTGGGTGCACTCGATTCCCCTCTTCTCCTGGGACCCCAGCATGGAGGACCCTGGCCTCGCTGGCCAGGCACAAGGAGCTGGGGAGCTCTGCAGGAGGGGGCAGAGCACAAGGCTGGGCTCAGAGGGTGCTGCCTCCTCCTTCAGACCTGCTGCTGCACCAGGAGATGAACAGGGCTGACAGGCCTCAGCTCAGCAGCCTGTCAAGGAGGCAATTCCCCACCCCGGCAATTCCCCAGGGCTCAGATGCTAACGCCTGACAGCGTGAGTTCTTCCCAGTGGGCGCCAGTAAAGGTTACCCCAGCAGGGAATCACCCAGCTGTGGAAGCAAAAAGAAAACTCAAGTCACATCTGTAGGTCGTGTCCCTCCCGCCGGCACTCCCAGGCAGCTCCGCGCAGCCGGACCTGGCATTTCAGGAATGCTTCCTGGAGAAATGCTTATTCATGTTAATACCTCACCAGAAGAGCTGACCGGGTTTGCTGCCGGGGCAGCTGGGAGCATTGCTCCCTGCCAAGCTAGAAGCAGCTGCAGGTTTAGCAGCTCCTCAGTGCAGAGGTTGGTCCCACCTCGCCAGCTCTGACACCCACCCCCCAGGATCCGCTCTGGGATTGGCTTCACCCTCAGCACGGCAGAAGGCAGAGCCCTGACTCCCGAAGGAAGAAGTAGCTGTGAGCCCAGCAGCACTGCAGGGAGGAGAGGAGGAAGCTCCACTCCCTGCTGTTAAATGACACCAGGAACACGCCTGAGAGCAAGGAGTCCTGCCTGAAGAACAAGCTTGGGTGACACTCGATTTCCAAAGGCTCTTGGAAAATAGGTCTATTACATAACATCCATGTCGAAGAAGAAACAGGGATGGAGAAAGACACTGAGCATAAACTGTCTGTGTCATTGTGTTGGGATGGACCCTCTCGGGGCAGACTGTTAAGAGCATGGGGGGAAAAGCCAGGTGTCCCTTCACCTCCCTGCAAGATCTGGGACAAGATCAACACTGCAGGGAACTGGGCTGGCACTGCTGCAGCCGGGGTGGGGAATGCAGGGCAGCCATCCCCACCAGGAAAAGCAGTTCTTACCCATCCGCCATTCTCCTGGATCCAGGGATCTAGGTGGTCGGTCAAGTAGGTGGTCATCCAAGACACAATGCGTCCCACCAACACTCGCATCTCCTTGTCGACGCTCTCCACGCACAAGGCTCCCCCGAAGGAGAAGAACGCCACGATGCGGCCCCAGTTCACCCCATCGCGGAACAGTTCGTTCACCACCTGCTCGAAGCTCTGGTAGGCCGTGCCCAGGGTGATGTGGAGCTGGGAGGTGAGGTCGCTGAAGGCTCGTCTGTACCTCAGCTCAAACTCATCCCCGGCCTCCCGCAGCGCCTGCCTCACGTCGGCTGCTCGGACCATCTCATGGACTTCCAGGCTGCTCCGGTGCACAGTGGCTCCGTTCACTACGTGGCTGGTGGGAGGGTGCCAGGAGGGGCTCCCGTTGAGGACACCATCCATCTCTGCCTCCTCTGCTGCAAAGTCAGTCCTGTTCTCATCCTCCTCCTCCAGCTGACTCCAGCTGTATCCCTTCTGCGAGAGCTTGTAGGAAACAAAGTCAATCACTAACTCCCGGTTACTGCTGGACATTTTCACACCTGGGGCGCCCTCAATGAGTCCATGGTCCGGAGCACAAGCAGATCAGCACTTAGCAGGTCCCACTCCACTTTTCTTCTTCACGACCGATGGAAACATCTGACCTTTGCACAGACAAACACCAGAGGAGAAGAAAGGCAAAGAAACAGTTAATAATAGATGCATATTAATACCGATAGCTTATCACCAGACTGAGATCATCCCGCAGCTTTACGCCGTGGCTCAGGGCCACCGGATTGAAGCCGCATGGAAAACCGACTGCAACACCCTCCCCCTCCCGGGAAACCGACCTCGAGCCCCAGAGATCCCCCAGGCTCGCTCCAGGCAGCCCCCAGTCCCGGGATCTCACCGGTTGCGGTCACAGGCTGTGGGCCAGGCCGGGGCGGAGGCGGCTCTTCGTTCAGCCGGAGCTGCGAACCGGACCGGACCCGCTCCGCCAGTCCCGTAGTGCCGCGGAGGCGGAGACAGCCCCGCCCCCAGCCCCGCCCGTTAAAAGGCCCGGCTCCCCCGTGCGCCGGCGTTGCCCAACGGCAGCCACGGAAGCGGGCAGGCAGCGTTGCCCAAGTGTTACAGCAGCTCCTGCGGGGCCCGGTTTGGCGGTAACCGCGGGGCAGCTTCCCTCCCCCCACCGGAGGTTAGCTCGGCCCGGCCCCCCGCCCCTTGGGCCGCTCCTCCCCAGCCCCTCGCTCCCTGCAGGCAGAGGGGAGCGGTGGGGATAAAACCGGCGAGCCCTCACAGCAGCCTCGGGGTCGCAGGGCCCGGTCTGCCCGGAGCTGCAACGGCCCGGCCCTGTCTTCTTACGGGAGCGATTCCGGTCGCTCGCTGCGGTGAGCAAAGCGCTGGAGCCAGTGGGGTGGTGGGGCGGGAGGGCCGGAGGGGGCGGCCTGCCCCCCGGCCACCGTTCCGCCCCACGCGGCCACCGTACCGGGGCGGGGCGGCGAGCACGGGGCCCGCGCACGAGGCCGACACGGCGCCCGCGCCGCTAGCCAATCACCCGCCGGGAGAGCCCCGAGGGGCGGGGCCCAGAAGAGGGCTCTCCCATTGGCTGAACCGGACGTCGCTCACGGCCTGCCCCACTCCGCCCCTCACCTCAGCGGCCGGTGGAGGGTCCGCGTCTTTCCCGCCCCTGCCCCACGGGCCCGGCTGGCAGCGACGCCGAGGGTCACCGGGAGCCCTGCCGGGCCTCGGGCCCGCTCAGCAGTACCCGAGCTCCTTCCGCATCGCCCGCCAAGAAGCCGCAGCGCTCCTGGGCCGCGCCGGGGGGGTACGGTAGGGTGGGAGGGGGCAGGAGAGGGCGGTGCGCATGCGCACGGAGCGCAAGGCGATGCGGAGGGGCGGCTGTTGGGGAGAGGGCGGGACTAGCGCCTGCGCGGAGCTGTGGATGCCAATGCGCACGCGCAGGTGTGCCGGGCTGGGGGCGGGATTCTGGTGCCCCCTGGCGGCGGCGTCGGGTCGTGGGGAACACGGAGGGTCCGGCGGGGCCTCGGCCGCAGGGGGACCCCTCTGGCCGGGTCCCCTTCGGGACCCCCGTGTCCTGGGTATCTCACTCATAGGAACATCCATCATGCCCCATCCCTGGAAGTGTTCCAGGCCAGGTTGGTTTGGGCTTGGAGCAACTTGGTCTAGTGGGAGCTGTCCCTGCCTATGTCAGGGGGTTTGGGACTGGATGATCTTTAAGGTCCCTTTCAAAGCAAACCTGATTCTGTGATTCTGTGACTTTCAGGGCGCAGCTGGACATGGTGTTTCCTACGATTTGGTGGCTCCCTGGCGATGGTGGCAGCTGTCTGCTGTGCCCCATGGCTCTCGGCCACGCTGACCCCAGCACCGCTGCCCGGGGGCCGGTTCCAGGGGCGGGGAAGGGGACGGGGCCACCCCGCCGCTATCCGACTTAACAAGGCTGGTGTCCTTCCTGGCCTTGACTGCTGGCTTGCCCAGGGATCAAGGGAGCTCCAGAACAACTTGGCAGGGAGCAAAGAGATCTGTTAGCCATGAGTGCCTGGAAGCTCTTTTGCTGTGGCATCCATAGGGAGGGAGAGCTGCGAAGCCTCTGGCCGTGTGCGTTCCCGGGTGCAGTATCTGCCCATGGAACTGGACTGCCCGAAGAGCCACCCGGCATCACCAGACTAGTTTTCCCTCTTCCTTTGGCAGCCCCTGGGGAGGGGAGGAGCCCGGGGCGGGTGTGTAGCGCCGGGCACGGCGGCAGAAACAGGTCTGCAAGGGGCAAACAGCTGTAGGGGACTGCGTTAGGCTGCTCTGAAGAAGCAGAAGAGAGAGGGAGCACGTTTGGGCTACCCTCTGTTTTAATTAGGGTTAATTGGTGCTCACACTTTGTAGGCCCTGGTGTGTGGAAGGAAAAATAAAAATCTCACTGGTGGTTGTCCTGCGTCCCCGTGTTCTGAGAGGAACCTCGTTGGAGGTTGAGACGCCCCCGTCACACCACGAGGGGCCCGCGGAACGTGCTGCCACGGCCGTGCGGGGTCCATGGGCCGCGGCCAGCCGCGTTACACCGGGCCCGGGCTCCTGCGGGCACCGGCCCTGCGCCAAGGACCCGCCTACCGGCAGCTGATAATCGACGTTTGAACATCACTCAAAGCAGTCTGATTGGCCAGGCGCGCTCCGCGCAGTGCCTTGTGGGAGTTGTGGTTTGCTTCTGGACCTGCCAGTAGTGCTTTCGTCCCGAGCACTACGTTTCCCGTCAACTCTTGCGGCACCGCGGGGCGGGGTTTTTCTCATCCGGGTCTCCTGGCGGTGCGTCCAATCAGCACGCAGCAGGGGCGTGCCCTAATTGTTGATTGGTTGGTTCGGACCGATGAGCTCTGTTTGAAATCCGTTAACGGCGGCAGGGAGAGGCGCCGCGCGAGGCTGCCGCGGCTCCGAGGTGAGTGGGACGGACGGGTGGGGGCTACCGGGCACCCCCCTTCACCATGGGGGGGGGGCTCCCGGCTTTATCTCTCCTCCTCCCTTGTATCTGGCAGATGCCATCCGGTAACGGTTCATTGGCCGTCGGCCTCCTCCGTGGTCCGGTCCGGTCTCTCCGGCTGTGGGAAATGCGGGCCGTGGGTCTGCTCTGAGCCCGCGTATCGGTAACACGGCCCCGGTCCCTTGCAGCACAGGAGGGCGCGGTTGGGCAACGGGAGGCGGGATGCGGCTGCGGGTGGTTGTCCCGTGTCCGGGGTGACACGGTAACTGGAGGGCGGAATAGCAGCTTGGACCTGAATCCCCGAGGGCTGATTGCAAACCTCTGGTGCCCGGGGTGCTGAGGGGCCGGAGCCTGGCGGCGGGCGGCGGGAGAGGCCGCCGTGGCGAGGGGCTTCCACCCATCGGGGGGGGGCTCGCAGGGCTGGAACGAGCCTTGCGATGGGGTGAGTGGAGTAACAGGGGCTGCTGAGCCCGAGTGGCCAAACCAGCACTAAACCCCCTCGCCTTTCGCCATGAAACAACCCGGGAGTGCGGCGGGCTGCCCGCCGTGCCGTTAACGGTCCGTCCACACCGACTGTTCCAAACCTGAGCTGTGCATCTTCATTGTAGAGCTAAGAAAAAAGGTGTTACTTCTCAAATCCTGCTCCCTAGGAAAAGCAGGGAAGAAAACCACCTTAATATCCTTTCTGTTAAGTAGAATGTAAGGTATTAAGAAAAAGTATTAAGTCAGCTGGTTTTATACAGTGTTTTTCTTAAACTAGAGAAGCTGCGACTTATCTAACCATTAGTTGAGGTTCTCCTGGCTAAAAATAATTTACTTTTCCTTGAACAGCTATTCTTAGAATGTCCCGTCTTCTAAAACTTCTGGGATCTCATTTATGGAGCACGAGCTGCCAGGGCTGTTTATTTTAGGCTGTGGGAAGGGAGGCAAAAGGCTGCTCGGGGGACGAGCTGCTGCTCCAGCACTTGGCTCCTCCCTTTGGGAGAACCGTGGGCTCTCGGTGGGCGGTCGGGGTGGTCTGTGGAGCTCTCCGCCTGCTCGGCTCTCGCCTGAGTTGAGTTCAAGGCTTTGTCTCCCAGTTTGAGTACTGTGTGATGAAACAGCAGCGTTGCCTTTGTTCTGTACTCGGGATGGTGAATTCCGTGTGGATTGTGCTGTGGGAAAGCACGTTTGAGCTTAGAACGAGGAGCAGTGGAAAGGGAAGCTGCAGATCCAGAATTTGGTGACAGGATTGTATCTGCAGAGAGGCAGCTTCCAGCCCCGTGTAATGGTCCGATTTACATGTTAACCTCTGAAAAGCATCTGGGAACTTTGTCTGGCTTATTGTCCCTATAGAGGGGATGGAAAGCTTTGGGTTGCAGGGCAATAAAGAAGCTGCCAGGCTGAAATGAATCACCTTGCCTGGTTAGCACAGTGTCCCGCGTTGGTGTGGAATGCCTAGCAGAAGGCACTGGAATGATTGCAGCACGTTGCTGTGCAGCATCCTGAGTGACCTGCCCTAGATTTGGTCGTGCTCTGGCAGGGGGGTTGGACTCGATGATCTCCTGAGGTCTTTTCCAGCCCCTAACATTCTGTAATTCTGTGATCCTCGGCCTTGGGGAAGCTTCTCTTTATTCCTGATCATCCATCTCAGGTTTTGAAGCATGTGGATCAGATTTAGCTGCTGATGTACCTTGGAATATCCTTTCTGTGTGTCTGGTACCATTTTTTCCCCTTTCCAATCCTGGTAGGGGTTGGAGTAACACCTATAGCTCGTGAAGCTCCAGTGGTGGATTGTGATAAGCTGGTGTCTCAGGTTGAGCGAGAGCTTCTCTAATTACATTGCAAGGTGGAAGGAAAGAGCAGATCTCTGCACCCTCCTTCTGTCTGTCCCTCGCTGCTCCCCCACACCCAATCTCCTCTGTTCTCTTTTTCTGACCTCTAGTTTCTCATCCTGGGACTCTGCTTCCTCCCTTCAAGGCTCATACAGCCAGGAGGGTCCTTTGTCCCAGGTGGTGGGTGCTGTTATTATTGCCCAATGACCATCAGTCCATGCTGGGCTGCTCACTAAAATGAAAAAGCTTTTTTTTTGTTAGTTGATAATGGTGAAGTGGTCCCTGATGCCCTCCCGTTTACATGCTGCAGCTCAGCCAGTGCTGAGTGGCTCTGGTTGGAGTTATTCCTCTCCAGCCTCAATGTTTCCGGCAAGAAATTAGCAGCTACATTGAGGAAAAAAGACACTGAGCACGTCAGAGATGGAATCGTGTCAGCATTTTAAAGCTAATTTGGATTAGAGTGAGGTGTGAAGTTGTTCCAAAATGCCTATTGCATTTGTTGTTGGGTCAGTCTTATTCTGGGATAGGAATGCTTGTTCTAATTTAGCTTAATCCTTTTTTTTAAGCTAACTAATGTAAGCCAGGCCAAGGCACTCTTCTGGAACGTGCCAGCCTGCAATTACTCAAGAGAAACCCGATGTCCAAAGACACTCCTCTGCTGCCCTCAGGGCATGGCTGTGCTGCTGGGGGCAGGAACCCCAGGGGCCGTGTTTGGGTGAGGGAGGGGAGCAGACCAAGAATGAATTAAGATTTGAATTAGGCAGTAGTTTTTACCAAAGGAATTTAGGCTATTTTTGAAAGTGAGAGGACAGGATCCTCCTCCTGCCTTGCCCAGGGGTGCTGGGAGCTCTGAAGCAGGTGAAAGCTGATCCTGGGGACGGGGTGAGGGTTCCCTGGCTGGCGGCAAGCACCGGTGTCGACACGGGAGGTGATGGATGTGGGGGGAGCAGGGGGAGGCTTTAAATCCACGCTGTAGTTATGCAGGATGACAGGGTGCCTGTAACCACCGTCTGGTAAATGCATGCAGTGCCTGCTAATTAGGTGAAGTCCCTATTAATGAGAAATTTCTGCCCTTCACTTCTGTCTCTCCACCGTGGCACTCTTCCAAAAGAATTTTGCCTCCTGTCTTTAAAGAAGAGGTGGAGACAAGCGTTCTGCTGTCAGAATCACACTGGAGTGTTTTAAGGGAGTGGGCAGCGGGCTTCAGGCCATTCTTGGCTGAGCCAGTTTCGACCACAGAAGCTTTGCTGTGGGGATATCAAAGTGATAAATCAACGTTCCCGACTGACAGGAGCTGAGTCCTAAACAGAGTTGAGGAGTGAGATGCCTTTCAGCTGAAACAGACCCTCTGGAGTTCAGTCACGATAAGTTGTACCTCCTCACTTGGAGTATAAAACTGTGGCATTGATGCACTCCCTTTCCATGCCTGTTTGCTTCTGTCTGGGATGGAGGGAGAGAGCAGGGTCAGTGGTGGGGGCAGCGATGTGGGTGCTGACACCATGGAAGAACATGGACACCAGGCAGTGAAATGCTGGCAACTGCAGCAGGGGAGCAGTGGACACAAGTAGCTGTGAAACATGATTCCCAGAGCTCCAACAGGGTGGGCTGAGTGGGGAGGGGAGAATGCAGATGACGCATTTGATTTTTAAAAAAAGTGTCTAGCGTTGACAGAAACCCTATCTTGATGAAGGGTGGTAGGAAAGCATTTGATTCCAGCCGTGTCTCAAGCTTGGATACAGTTGGGTTTGGCTCAAGTTCTTCCGTTTGCCTTCTTTGGGTCCCACCTCGACATCCTCACAGTCCTATAGCTGATGCTACTCTGACAATTCTTCTCTTTTAACTATTACAGTTTGGAGCTGGGGAGCTGAAGCTGCCTGGTGAGTGCAGGAGGGAGGTGATGGCACACAGCCCTGGTGCCTCCTGCAAGCTGCTGTGATGAACTCCTGGGCACTTTCTTATTTGGGGAGCAGACCATCTGGGTTGAACCTTGTGTGGTCTGCCTAGACAGATGGTTCAGGTCTGAGACTTTGTGTATTAAGAATATGCTGCTTTAGAGTTGGTTGGACTCATAAAAGCAAAGCCCAGGTGATTTCCCAAGGGTCTGTTTTGTAACACCCTCGTGGGCTTCACCCTGCAGCTGTGCGAGGCATCACGGAAACATCAAGACACCTTTGCAGAAAGGTTTTGTTCCCATTTTAAGAGTTTGTAACTTCGTCACTGGCTTTGTTCATGTTCTGTTGAGTTTAATATCACCTGCTGACACAGGGACTCCTCCTGCTGTCAGTGCTCCACTAATTAACTGCAGGGGCTGTTCCTGACAGGGTCACAGGGCTTGGTTTGTTTATAGCCCGGCCAGCGTGGGGCTGGTGCTGTGGAACGTGGCGAGGAGCCTGTGCTGCCCTTCTGACTGCTTTTTGCCCAGTAACAATACTCTACAGAACTCTCTTCCTGCTTTGGAAATCAATTTACTCTGTAATAGGGTCTGTGGTGGTGATTCTTGTCTGTAGCCCTTCAGAGAGAGAGAGAGAGGCTGAACTCTGCAGCTCTGGGCTCAGCCTCGTCCTGTGTCGTGGTAAGGGCAAAAACTCTTCCCTCTTCCTTGTTGTGTGTGGTGAGGGAGGAGGGACAAGTCAGTCACTCTCTGGAAAAGAGATTGACTGGTACCTAGGAACAAAGAAAACCTTCAAAACTTAATCTTTTTGCTAGTTTTGAACCTGCAAATGCCAACAGGGGTAAAATCTTTGCTTTGCCCATCAGTCATGGAATAAAACACTGCCGTGCTCGTGGGTGTTCTGTCCGAGGGCTGGGAGTTACGAGGCAGGAAGAGGTACCAGAGGCTGTCCTGGCTTCTGTCTCTAGGATCTGCAGAGGGACAGGAGGTGGGGAAGGATTTAACTGAGTGTGGGTGGGGGTTTGGTACCAGAGGTGACATGTGTCTGTTCCCAGGACAGGGCTGAGGGCAGGCGGGGACGGCGCACGGGTCAAGATGTCTCGCCCAGAATCCCGCTACTCCTTTGATGTCCCAAATCCCTGCATCAACTTTGCCACTCTGAGCGATGATGATATGCACAATGCAGACTCCTGGTTTGGTAAGTTGCTTCCAGCTCCTTGATTTGTTTCCTCTCTGGGTGAGTGCTCGGCGTGGATGCTTGTTTTGGGCCTGGCTTCTGCGCCGGTCATGTTGTTAACTGCATCATTCTTGGGGTTTTTTATTTGCTTTTGTGTTTACACTTGAGTTCTCCTCTGTAACTGGACAGCTTACTGTGTTAACATCATAATGAGATTCTGAGGTGGTGTTAAAAATTCCTAACATAGGATGTACAGTGAAAGTCTCTCTTTCCTCACAGACCAAAAAGCCAATCTGGAGAATGTCCCTCCTGCAGAAAATCTGGCAAAGATGTCACAGAACAGCCCTGCTTTTTCAAAGCCTGATATTATTCTGTCTTCTGTCTCATCACAAGGAGTAACAAAAAGTAAGCTGGCATGGTATGGGGGGGGAGAGAATAAATGTTACCTGATTTTCACGGGCAAAATGAAAAGGCCTCTGCCTGGCTTTTGGGGGACCACCTTCATAAATTGTTGTCTGGCAAGGTCTCGTGTGGTTTCACTTCAGCATGCTTCTGTGTGCAAATATGTAGTCATATGAGTTGACACTTGTCACTGTTCCCAGGTGAAAGCCTTTGTGAAGAGGACAGTAAAGCAGAATGTGTCCAGGCCACTGCTGTGCCTCCAAATATTGTTGGTTCCCTGGCAAACTGGAGAGCTGCTGCTCCTGAAGAGACCTCTGAAAGGTGAAATTCTTGTATTCAGTTTTCATGAAGATTGATGGCAGTGTGACTAAGCAGGCTGCTTGTTCTCAGGATCTGCAGCTCTGCTCTTGGGCTGTCCTATGGGTCTGAAGTTCTCCAGCACAGAGATCGTGGGTCAGGACAGCTGATCTGCTTGCTAAGCTGGAGGGACAATCTCTAGGGGTGGAAATGTAATGCAGTGGCTCACATACTTGTTAAATGAGACTCAGTAGCACTAGGAGCTTCTGGAATGGAAGGATATCTGAAACTGAAGTGGCATATAAAGTTTCTTTGTTTATATCTGCCTGAGTTGGACAGGACTCGTTGGTGATATGAATGCAAGGGGCTCTGTGTGCTCATATATACCAAAGAATATGAAGTTTATGGATTGTTAAATTTAAATAATTCATGCTGCATTTGGATTGTGTTAAACACACAGTTTGCATTGGGGTGTGTGCAGAGGATGCACTGACATAAAAAGTGTTAAACAGATCATCTTTCTTCTCAGACCTGTGGGAAAACTAACATCCATTTCTGTTCTACTCCAGAGCTGGAAGAAGACAGGCTCTGAAGCAGAGGAAAACACAGCCACACAAACAGCCAGCCAGGATCAAAGCAGAGAGAAATGCTGATGCCTTGGTTAATAAGGAAGGGGTTCCACCCCTGAAAAAAATGAGAATGTATGTTATCAAAGTCTTGCTGTTTGGGGCTGGGAAAGGGATACAACTGTTTCTTTGGAAAGGATTTCCACTTGGCTGGGAGGGTTCTCCTAGGAAGGTTAGGATGAGGTGACTGAAACCTGATTCCTGATACTGGTTTCATAAACAAGAATAAATGGCTGTAAGACCTGAAGGAAATGGGTCTATTGCAGGTGGAGATGGGAATGAAATAAGCCTGAGTTCCTTAAGCTTCTTATTCCATACCCAGTGCCTGTCAGCTAGCTTCAAGTTAGGCCTGACTTGCCCATCAGGCAGACACAAGCTATGAGAGAGTCACAGATAAAATATTTCTCAAATTTGCTTAACCACTAAAATATCCTATGGTGATAAGCTGAGGTCTGGAACTCAAAGTGCTGCTGTAAGGAGATGACCTGCAGCACACCTGCCTCCTGACAAGCCTAAGTTCCAAAAACTCAGTAACTCATCTTCCCTCCCGCAGCCGCAGAGAACCAGGGAGAACTAGACGGTCTCTGCCTGGGCCTGTGGTGAGGTAAGGCCAGCCCAGAGCTCCTTACAACCCACCAGGTGTTGGGGTGTTGTGCACAGTGGTGACAGCTGAGGGTGATCTGTCCTGGAGAGCAGGTAACTGCAGTGCTTTGCCATAACAATGTGTTACTTTAGCTCTGGCAGCAGAGAGAAGGTGACAGAGGTATCCACGAAGAGAGAGAATCCTGACTGCTCCCCGGAGAGAGGGAAGAGCAAGCTGACCCTGCCCTCCACGCCAGCAATGTTAAAGTATGTTGCTTCCTTGTGACTTGTCCTTGCTAATCACAGTTGATTTAGGTGACAGGCCTGGCTGGAGTGTTTTCAGCTTCAACCCAGCATGTGGTGGCATCACATTTAGTAAACACCAGATCAGGGCAACAGTATGAGGGTGAAATGTGCTTCACCAACTGAACCTGTGCGAAGGGGAGCTTTGGCTTTTAATTTGAGGAGAAAGTTGTTCTTCCTGACAGATGAAGCATACAGGAAATGGGTGTGCAGAATAGCAGTTGGCTGCAAGCTTTCTTGGGCAAACAAAATCCAAACAGATCTTTTCTAAAGAGTCTCCTTTTATCACGAGGGGCTCCTGCACTGAAGTCAGAGATGAGCAAGGTCCTTGTGCTGACACGCTCATAAGCAGTGGAGCAGGAAGGCTGATCTCAGCCTTTCATGTACTTCTGCAGGAGGAGCAATCTTCCTGGCAAGCTGAAGAGCACAGAGGAGCAGGAGCTGGAAAAGATGCAGCATCTGCAGCGGGAGGTGATGGAGATGCGGAAGAGGAACGAGGAGTCCCTGAAGGCAGCGATCGCAGGGGCAGGTGGGCTCTGGCTGAGCTGCACATTGAAGCTGGGCTTTAAAACCAAACATAAGTATTAGGATTAGGTGGCTTTTCATGTAGATCAGCCCCTAAACTGCCTGGAAACAGGTTTGTTTGGTTTTTGTTTTGGTTATAGATTAGTTCTTTAAAAACTGTTAGCATTATTACAAGTTGAATGCTTTTTTTTTTACCCCAGAATCCTCACCCCACTTCAAAAGGCTTCCAAACCTTACATGTTCTTTTTCTTTAGGACAACCTGTGAAGAGACCTGTTGGTCAAGTAACGAAGCCAATTGACTTCCACTTCTGCACGGAGAGTAGAATTAAACAACATGTGGAAAGCCAACCTGGGAATGAGTACAAGGAGCTGGATTTTGCAGCAGCTCTGAGGAAGCATCCTCCCTCTCCGGTGAGCACCTGAGCTTTGCCCACTGCCAGCTGACAAACTCTTGACATCACCTCCTTTCTGCTCTTGCAACACCCGTGCTGCTGGTAACCCCAAAGGGGGTCACTGTAGGAGAGGCAGGCGTTGTGCCAACATCACTGGTGGCTCCCTATGTGTCTGTGTTGCTGCAAGACTCTAAAGGTCCTTTTTGAAAAGGGGCCCCTTTAATGTCACATCTTGTCATTGCTTTTTAACCTTCCACTTCATAATGTTTCCCAGCATGACTAACTTGGGCATGTTCAGACTTTAGTCTCACCTTAAGTTTTATTTTCTTTTCAATAAGGGCAGTGAATCAGTGTGGGAAGGAGGTGACACAGAAGCATCCTGTGTTAACCAGCCATAACAACTCTGGTTTTTAATCTCCAGGGACGACTGCCAAAGGGACCCACTGTCCCCCAACCCTTCAACCTGTCCCAGGGAAACAAAAGAAAACTGGAAGAAACCACCTCAGAATACATGTCCCTTGCTGAGCAGGTGGAAGCATTCCAGAAACGCACGCCCTCTCGTTACCATCTGAGGCGCAGGAAATCTGACGAAGGTGAGTTGGTCCTGGCTGCATCCAGCCAGGAGCCTGTCCACAGAGGCTGTGGCAGAGCAAGGATGATGCTTTCACTGCTCTACTGAGCAAACAGTCCGTGTCTGCTGCTGGCCTTGCCAGTAACTGCTGCTCCCCGTGGCTTGACAGGCCCAGTTCCCGGGAAGCAGGGGAAGGCTCGGCTCACACACCCCAAAACCCCTGTGCTTCTGACAAAGCAGCGCCTGAGACCTGTCACCTGCAAAACTGCAGCAGAGTTGGAAGCAGAGGAAGTAGAGAAAATTCAACAGTAAGTAAAGGTTTACTCTAGTCCTCCAAGAAAGAATTGTACCAGCTGGAAATATCTTTTGGATGCCAAAACATCACTTCTAAGGAGCACCTTTTTTTGTGTTAAAGAACAAGTGGCATAAAAACATGGATATTCTTTTAGCCTGTGCATAGTCCTTGGGCTCTGAGTGTGGGGATGTGAAAAGCAGCCAGTTCACTTTGCAGAAAGTGCTCTTGGGAGAGCTGAGCTGGGGTGAGTACAGCTCAGCTTAATAAAGCAAACCCAGGACAGCCCGAGTGCACTTCAAAACTCTCCTTTAGACAAAGGTTAGGATTTCCAAGAAAGCAATCCGTGAGGTTTGCCTTAACATCTTGTTTCAAAAGCAAAGGAGAAGTTGCTAACTAGAGCTTCACACTGTGACATCTGTGTGTGGCACAACTACTTCTGTGCCTGGGTGTTGCTGTTTTATGCTGTGAGAGAAGCCATTTGCTAGAAGCTGCATCTTGCCATGCACAGTGTGTGGTGACTATCTGTCTTTCCTGTGTAGGTACAAATTCAAAGCACGAGAACTTGATCACAAAATCTTTGAGGGTGGACCACTCCTGCCCAAGAAGCCCCCTGTGAAGGAGCTCACTCAGCCCATTGGCTTCCAGTTGGAGATAGAAAAAAGGATTCAGGAGCGTGAAAGTAAGAAGCAGCAGGAGGAAGAGCACTTTGAATTCCATTCCAGGCCATGTCCAACAAAGATCCTGGAGGATGTTGTGGTAAGAAGTTTAGCAATACCTAGTCCTGGGAGTTGGAACCGATGTGGTAACTGGCTTCAAACCATCCGTAGCTGTGTTGCATTATGTAGTTAATAACCTTAAGTAAACACTGCCTGATGAGGTGGGAACTGCCAGGAGCACACACTGTGCTGTTGGGTTTGCAGGCAGTGCTTTCTCCTGGCACTCAGACCAGGGTAACTCCCTCCTGGCTCTTCTGAACAGGGTGTTCCAGAGAAGAAACCACTTCCTGTCACAGTCCCCAAGTCTCCAGTCTTCACCTTGAAAAGCAGAACTCGAATGTCTGGCAGAGATGAAGAAAAGGTGAGGGTTGTAAAGAGCTGTAGTCAGACCTGGTCCCTCTGCAGGGACAGCCCTGGCCAGCCTGCCCTTTGGGTGTGGTGCTCTGGTGTGTCCCTTCCCTCCTGTCAGGCAGCTCCTCCAGGCATTGCTCTCTGGGCAGTTTCCTTCTAGCCACTTGGTTGCTGTGACTCATTTCACAGAAACTGTATTTTCATACAAAAGGAAAGAACTCAGTGTAAACATGAGGGCACTGCCAAGGGGTTCTGAGATTTTGCTGCCGTGAGTGAGGAAAGCAAAGTGCTGAGATTTCTGAAAGATGTTCCCTATTCCATGATTGAGATGGGCAGATATTGCAAGTGACCTTTCTTCTCCCCACCACTGCTCTAGATCCCAGGAGGTGGGGAGCAGGATTCAAAATGCATCATGTCCTTCCTCCTTTCCCTCTTGTGAAGAGGATGATAAAGAATTACAGTCTAATTTGGATGAGTGCTAGAACTGGTAGTAGTTTGGAGAAAGGAAGAACTTGTCTGTGATTCAGGATGCCTGTGAATTGGTACTTTCTGGATTACTATTTTTTGCAGCATCCAGAACTTTTGCTTGACTATTGTGACCGTTATTAAAGGAATTCTGGTAGGCTTGGCTTTGTTGGGCAGGAGTTGTAGTCATTCTACAAAAATCTGTTGCTGTGTCAGATCCTAACACTAATATCCCTTCAGGAAAAAGAGGTGGTCCCTGTGATCAAAGCTAACCCAATGCCACATTATGGAGTGCCCTTCAAACCCAAAATGCCAGAGCAGAGGCATGTGGAAGTTTGTCCCTTCTCTTTTGATGCCCGTGACAGAGAGAGGCAAATACAAAAAGAGAAGAAAATAGAAGAATTACAGAAGGAAGAGGTAAGAAATAAAAGTACCTTGGATTCTGCTCCTTAGGAAAAAAGGGGTGGCAGGACTTGGCTGTTAAACTTTCAAAGCTTCTTGCCTTTGAGGAAAGGGCAAGAAATATCTCCAGTTGTTTCTTCCAGGTGCCAAAGTTCAAAGCGTTGCCTCTGCCTTACTTTGACCACGTTAAGCTCCCCGAAAAGAAGGTCAAAAACCCAACCCAGCCTGAGCCCTTCAATCTGCAGGTTGATGAGCGGGGAGCTGCCAAGCTGCAGAGCTGGAAAGAGCAGGTAGGGGTGGAAAGGGTAACAGGTACCAGACCAGAGGTGGGGTTGGGATTGACTTCAGAAAGTGTCCTGCTTGGGTTGAGTCAGGATCTGAGTTTGAGTCATTGATTGTTTTGTCCTTGGCATGAAACTTGTACTATGGGTTAAAAATTGGTGGAATGTTTTGGGTTTTTTTCCCTCCCTTTAAGGTAAGTGATGGGATTTACCACAACTGCATGAACAGCCTGGGGGTATTTTCTAAGCAGCAGCAGCAGCCACGTGCAGCTGGACCCCTTTGACCATCTCTGTGCTTGGGGATTTACTGACACATAAATAATATGCTGTTTTTCTTGTGGGAAATCTGCAGTGGACACCTGGAATTTTCTACAGGCTGTTATTGGCAAAAGTAACTGGCAGGTGACAAGTGACAACTTCTTGGCTTTAATATAATTTTCTATGCAAATTACTTGATCTAAGTCAAACTGGCTTTTCCAGTGTTGGGAATGCTGAGGTCTAGGGGGGGGTGGGGAGATTGTCTCTTCATTATGCCTGGAGCTGGAGGGACTCTCTTCTCTTGCAGCTTAAAGAAGACTTGAAGAGGCAGAAAGAGGCAGCATGTTTTAAAGCTCGTCCCAACACGGTGGTGTACCAGGAGCCTTTTGTGCCCAAAAAGGAAAATAAGCTACTGTCAGGTGGAGTTACAAGTACTTGCTATGCAGGCGTGGCTGATGGCTCAGAGCTGGTGCAGTTAGATGATGTTTAGACTGGCTGCTGCCTCTTCTGTATCAGCACAGCCAACAGTGCCCTGCACTTAATGAACTAATTTACTAACAGCTTGTGTCCCCAGGGACCAACGGAGTTTTCTCCCCGCTGCCCCCCTGCCCTGCACTAACATGGCAGCTGTAATTAACAGCTCTGCTGCAATTGGGGGTGATTGATGTGTGCCAGCTCAGGATGAGGGCAGAGTGTGCCCAGCTCCCTGCAGACAGCTGGTGTCTGCAGCAGCTGTCACTGCTGCTCCCATCTCTAACGAGATGAAGGCATCTACAGTTGAGGGAAGACTGCACTTGGTGTAGAACCAGCCAAAACCGGGCTGGTGCTGAGGGGCATGGTGGGCTGGTGCTGAGGGGCATGGTGGGCTTGCTCCCTGCTGTTAGAGCCCCCGTGGCAGGGTGGTGCCTGGTCAGCTCAGCTCACCTCCAGGTGTGAGGCTTCCTCTTCCCCTGAGGCCTGGAGGTATCTCCTAACTCCCCCTGCAAGGTGAAGCGCTCCAGAGGGAGGCTCCCCTTTGACACTAGGACTGCTCTGCTCTACCTGGCTGTCTTTGCATCAATGTTATCTCCTCTATTTCTAAACTTAGAGAGCCTTTCTGGTTCCATAGTTCCTGAAGGCTTTGAGCTGGCAACAGAAAAAAGAGCAAAAGAGCGGCAAGTGTTTGAGAAGCGACTGGCAGACAGAGAAGCCAGAAGGGAGAGGTACCAGGAGCAGGTCAGGCAGCAGCAGGAGGAGCATGAAAAGGAAGAAATTGCCAAGCTAAGGCAAGAACTGGTGAGTGAACTCTTCCTGAAGAGGGGCTGTGAAGTAACCCAGGGGGATGTGTGGATACACTAAATGAGACAACGTCAGTGTTGAGCTGCATTAAGACTTTTCATGTTTTCCTGTTGTAAACTGGTTCCTCATTAACATTACAAGTGGTCTTGAATTTTTTTTTTTAAAGGCAGCTTTGCTGAGATAACTGATGTTTTTGAGCTGTGCACACGTAGGTGTTGGAGCAGGATGATCTTTGTAACACCCACACCCCCCCCCGTGTGCTGTGTGTGTTCCTGGTGGCTCACTCCCGTGCCCCAGGCAGTGTGGCAGTCTGGGAGACAGATCCTGCCTTCATCCCACTGATGGCTCAACCACAAAGTTCAGCTTCATCCTCACTGCCACCTTTTGCTTCATTTTGTCCTTGATCTCTTTCTCCAGGTTCACAAGGCGAACCCAATACGCAAGTACCGCAGCGTAGAGGTGAAGCCCAGTGATCAGCCCCTGACTATGCCGAAGTCTCCCAACTTCTCGGATAGATTCCGGTGCTGATTTGCACCCACGTGATGGCAGAAGGGAGATCCCATCCCCCTCTGTTCCCTTAATAGGCAGAGGGGGAACAGTTGGTTTTCTGTGACTGCTCAGTGTGACACTCAGTCTCAACTCCTACCCGTGGTTCCACTCTTGTTCTGTTGAGTTGTTTAACCCCACCTGAGGCAGGTGGCTGGGGCCATGGCACGTGGGCAGTGCCATCTGGTCTCCATGGCCTCGCTTCAGCTAGATGTCTGGTTCTCTAAACCAGGTTTTTATTTTGTATACAAACACTGTGTACCTAAACGAAATAAAAATCCCTCATCTGATCTGTCTCTTGCTACTGGGCTGAATCCCCTCCCTGCAGGAGAGTTTTTGGTACTTGGTGAACACATTTCAGGGATGTACACATCTGGAAGAGCTGCCTGGTCTTTGTATATCTAAGTATTGTTTTCAAGTGTCTGTTTCTTAAGCTTTTAGTCTGTATCAAGCTTGAATTGTGTTAAGTGATGTTGGGCTCAGCCAGTGTGTCACAGCTCTGACCTTTCTTGCTGATGTTTAGATGAGAGCTAAAATGAATCTTGCCCACACTTTAAAGTGGTTCCCTGTATATATTGGAGCACTAAACCTTCTGCTGTGTTATAGCTGAAGTAATTCTATTTGGGGAAGCACTTAACTGGGAAATGACCTGCTGTTAAGCTGCCACCCTGGCTCCTGCTGCCCAGTTCTCAGCTAAAGACTCATCATCATCTCACCCTGTGGGTGGCAGAACTAAACATAGACCAAGTGCTCTGCTGTGCTGGGGGACAAAACTTCAGCATTGAAAAGAGGTGATCAAACTTAGATTAAAACATGCTAACATTTATTTCTTACCTTAACGTTGTGGTGTGATTTCTTACCTTAGCAGAAGACTGTTTGAGGACAAGCCTTGAACTTGTCTTAACAAGAAAGATGCTCTCGAATGCCACTGCTGCCTGCTGATGTCTGTGCTGCTGTTACCTGTTCTGCTGACCCAAGTGATCCTGTGGTGCTGTTTCCTGAGCCAAAAAGGGGCTGGCCAAAACAAGGCTGGTGTGGAGGGGACTGGAGCTGTGCTTAAAAGCTGTTGGCAGAAATGAGAGCAACTTCTGGTTCAGGCTTGGAAATGCATCAAGCTCCTGGGGCTGGCTTGGCTTCTTGTGGCTGCAGTGACCCTGGGGCTTTGCCTCTCCTGTGTTGATGGGTCTCTTACCTCTATCTCTTGTTGCACCCAGTGAGCTGGGCTGCTGGCTTGAACAGAGGAACACGTGAAAAACAGAATTAATATGTCCAGCTAGGACAAACTTTCTTGGCTGGGCATTGCAGCAAACACTTGCTTTTGTTTCCTCTCAATTTGAATACATTGGAGAAGTATTCTTAGAGCTTGTGCTCTCTTATTCAGATTTGTTTGGGTGGAGAAGAGAGGGAGTTCAAACTCATTCTGTGTTGCACTCCAGCCAAGGGAAGGGGTATGGTAGAAGATGCCATCTCATTGTACTTGCCAAAGGGTATCAAGCAAGTGCCAGTGTTTTGCTGGCAATTAAATTTATTGCTGATGGAGGCAGAAATTCCTTCCTTAGAGAGGTAAATTCAAAGGAACATTTATTGTACCTGAGGGTGATGTTTGTGCAGGAATTCTCCTAAGAACTGCAATGTTTGGAGGATATTGTTGCAGAACAGCAGCTGTGACCAGCAGTGAGCCAGTGTTTTGTACACGGGTACTGAACATCAGGGCCCCAAAGAGCACCAGCCTCAAACTTCTGCTCTGCTTGGATTAAAAGAGGAAACTCCCCACGGAGACATAAGGATTCTTAAAAGTAAAATAAAGATGTTGTTCAGTTAGTAGCTGAGGAACTGGAGAGGAAGGGTGGTTGAGGTCTGTTGGTACTGAAGGGTGAAGGACCCTGGGGCAGCACAGCCTCATAACAATGAGCTGAGGGCCAAGGCTCCTGTTTGCTGAAGCTTCAGCTCTTCCTTCCTTCCTCTTGAGAAGCTTTAAGTCAACATACAGGAACTGAAGAGAGAGGAACTGGTGAGCACCTTCTGGAAAATGAAGGTCTTTGTGGATCTGACTGAGCAGATTTTCCCTCAATTTTCCTTAACCTTGTTCCTGTTGCAGTGAAGCTGCTCTGATCCACCTGCTGGATGGAGACAGGGCAGGATTCTGAATGTGCAACCAAGGAAACCTCTGCTGCAGCCTCGAGCACCTCTGGAGCAGCAGATATTTACAGTGAGTCGGAGGAAAGCCTGAATGATGATGAGCTGGGGAAGAATGTAAAGGCAAGCAAGGAAACCAGGCTGCTGAGCTGGAGCAGGTATTGACCCCTGAAGGATGGAGCAACTGGATTTCTGTGACAGCCCTACATGGCCTCTGCTTCAGGCACCAGGAAGGGTTTGCGTGCCTGACAGCTTGCCAGGTTTTTCCCAACAGTATCTTTGGGCCTAATTAAAGAGATCACCTTGTCCCCTGAGCACGGCCTCTGCTCTCCCCATGCACTGCAGGCTTGATGAAAGGGAGCCTGGAGCTGCCTTGCCCTGCAAGGTAGAGGTCTCAGGGTCACCTAAGGGATTCTCTGGGTGCTGGGTTGTGGGTAGTTGGTGTAACCTGCCTTCTTAATTAGGGAGGAAAGTGGAAAATACTGGAAAAATGGCTCTAATGCAGAAAATGTGTAGAAGATGAGAATCCTGAAGGAGCTGAATGGGGATTCAGCTCATGCTTTGGCAGGGGATTTTCCCAGTCCTAGCAGAGAAGTGGGAGAACAAAGTTACAGGACTGGAGCTGGAGACTGGGATCCAATGGAGTGCTGTTTCAGCACAGAGACAAAATGGATGTAAAATCCATATTTTTGCTGTGTGGAGTTTGCAAAAAACATCCTTGTATTCAGGAATTCAAAACTCATCACCTGCATGAGTGTGCCTTGGAGAGGAGAAGGGCTGATGGAGGAGGGCTAGAGCTTGGTGCAAAATCTTCCTCTGCTCCATTTCTAGTTGAGTTGTCATCCAAGTAATTTGCTGAACTTGGACTAGAGCTGGAACTAAAAGGCAGCCACTGTTTTTCTGGACTTTTCTGTTGAAGGGTAGATGGGAACTGCAGGACCTCATTAGCTAGTGAAAGGAATTCTTATGAAAAGGCTTGGTGATGCTCTCAAAGCCACAGCTTTGGGTCTCACCACCCTCTCTCCTGGGACACCTTGTTGGTTGGAGCTGGCAGGACAGCCTGTGCATGGGCAGGTCCGGGGGCCTTGGAGCTGTGCTTGGTGCTCCCTGGTATCGTCGCTGTCCTCGAGCTGCTGTGCAGCCCTGGAAGCTCTTGTGCTGATGTTGGGATTTTCCCCTTACTTTCGCCTTGACGGGACCTGCCACGGTGCGATGGCAGCTCATTCGGGGAAGTCCTGGGTGCTGATGGAAGCAGTGAAGCTGCTGCCCGGGTCGGTGCCCCCGGGGCGGGCAGGCTGTGTGAGCGGCGTGGCAGGGATCCAGGCGGGGAGGCTGTTCTCGGCCGCTCGATTTAGCCGGGGTGTTGGGTGTCCTGGAGCACGGGCCGGGCTCGGCTGCGGGCTCTGCCCGGGGAAAGCAGAAAGGTTAAAGTGTGCTGCGAGTTGTGACAACGGCGTAGCTAGGGAACGGGCGTGCTTCATACTTCGCTAGATAGCCCCGGGACAGGCTGTTTTCCAGCTGCAGCCAACGTAGACTCTGGCTTAAGTTCCTGAATGGGGAGGGAAAATAAAAACCACCCCAGCCTGAGAACCTGTGGTGGTTGGTTTGCTTTCCTGCTGCTCCCTGGGGTGTGGGATTTTGGACCCAGGCGCCTGAAATCCTGGTGTGCAGCAGCTATTGCCCTTCAGCACTACAGACCTGTTATGTGAGGGGACTGTTCTCTGCTTATTTCCCTTTGCCCACAAATGACTTTTGTCTTGTCATAGTGCCAGACCTCGGACACTTATCCTTCCCCCACCACTCCTTTGGAGAACTATTCCTATGGCTCCCCAGGTCCTCAGTCCCCACTCTCAGAGCTCTGCTTCCTCACGCTGTCCCAAGGCTTCACTCGTGGACACCAACCCCATCTCTCATGTGAGCATGTAAGATTTCAGGTGACCCGGGAAGGCTGGCTGCCTTCCAGGCAGGCAATCCTGCTCTCCTTGGAGAATTTTATCCCAGCTTTCTCTGCCTCAACTGGTCCGGGGGGTGTGGGTGGTGGGGTGTGTTGTGGGACACAGCTGCAGTGTGTGGGCTCCTGCACCCCTGCCCAGTGAGTGGATGTGCTCCTTCTTCCCCTGGGGCTTGCCAGGAGGGTGCAGAGCCGGAGGCTGGCAGAGCAGTGGCAGAACGTGCCTGAAGTGACATTGGTGGCCTCCAGGTGCCTGGCAGCCTGCAGCCAGAGGGGGAAGAGGCGATTCCAAAGTACGTTGGCGATGACAGAGGGTGGGCAGAAGCCCTGCTGCCCCGGGCATGCTGTCGTGCAAGGTATTCCCGCCGGCGTGTCCAGGGGGGGCGAGGTGGGGGATCTCCTGCTCACCACGGGAGCTGTGGCTGTGCTGGGAGCAGGTGGCACGGGTGCCACCATCTCTGAGAGCCAAGGATGCTGGTGATGCTCCAGCATCTGCCACTGTGACTGCACAGATGCTGCCCCTTTGGAGCAGTGTGCCTGCTCCTGAGAGATCCCTCTTGCGTCCTGTCACATCCCAGGTCCTGCTCTCCAGCAGGGAGCTGGACTTGCTGAAGCCATGACTCTGAGGTGTGAGGGCTCCTGTGGCAGGGGAAGGGCTTGAAGGGCACCTTTTTTTCATGCTTTTGCTGTGCTGGCTGGTCTCCTCTGCAGCCTTGTCCCCCTGCTTGTGTGATGCCCCCAGGCCTTGTGCTCCCCCTGAGTGGGGGGGAAGGCAGAAGCACCTCTGGGATGGAGGGACAGCCACATCCCTGGCGCTTGTCTTGCTCTCTATGCCACATGTGAACCACAGCTCCTCAGGCATAGCCTGACCCCAGCCCATGTTCTGGGTTTTTAATAGTTGGTATTATTGGAGTGCTTTTGTCTGGCAGTGTTGGCAGGGGAGGGCTGGCTCCAGTTACTGGGGGTTCCTCCTGTAAAACCCCCTGCCCACAGCAGCACCTCGAGCAGTGGGCAGCTGCAAGCCCTTGGTGAGCAAGGTTTCCTCACCTTGGCCTTCAAAATAAGGGGGTTATTTTTGGGGGGGGAAAATGAAGCAGAAACCTGGCCTAGGCCTTAGGGATCCATTGGCTCCAGCGTCTCCACCAAATCCCCTGCATGTCACCCCCTCCTGCCCTTGCCTAGCTCCACTCATGGTCTATGCCCAGTGCCCTGTGTGATCCCTCAGGTCATGCCCAGGGTTGCTGCATCTTCTGCAGGGGCAGGCGATGCTCACGCCCAGTCTGACCCCTCCGGGAGCTCCCAGCCCCTTTGCTTCTCTCCCTGATCCCTAAAGTGCTTAATTTTGGAGGAAATTGGAGTCTCTTAACTGGTTCCTGGGAGAGGCTGCAGCCACTGGCCAGTGCTTTTCCTTTGGGGGCCAGCATAAGTGGCTGAAGCTGATGGTGCCCCTGGGTGCCACATCATGCTCATGAACCACAGGGTCCTTCAGAGCTGCTGTCCCCAAAGGCTGGTATCAATGGGCAGAGCCAGCCACTGCTCAGTGCCACAGGAGCCTGGCGCTGTCACTGTCTGCTCCCAGCCACGATCTCCATCCAGTGGCCACCTTCTGTCACCTGTAGGCAGCTTGGAAGTGCTTGGCCACCTGGACCATGTCCAGCTCAGCTGAGCTGTCCCCATGGGATGTTTTTTGGGGTGCTGTGGTGCTCAGTGCTACCCCTCCGTGCAGTGTCACTCCAGTCCCCTGTGCCGTGTCTGCGCGTCCCCAGCCCGCAGGGGACAGGGAAGAGTGGTGTGTCCTTTGAACAGGCTCCAACAGTGACAGGTGCTGGGAAAGGCAAAGCGGGACGGCTCCCACTGCTGTAAAGGATCCTCCTCTGCCTGCACTAATCCGGCTCCGTTACACCCGGGATAGAAGAGGCTGCTCCTCCAGGCACTGCCCCAGTGTGGATGCTGCCCCCCTGACTGCCCTCTGCTCCAGACCCAGGTAAAGGGGCCGAGGGGGGGTCCCCATGGCCATCTGCTGGGGCATGGGGGTGGGGGGACACTGGGGAGAGCAGAGCTCTCGGCCCTGGCAGGAAAGGCTCTGTCCCTGCAGGCTCCCTGCGCCAGGCTGTGGGACTGGGACTGCTCAGAAAGGGGCTGCGGCTCCTGCTCCAGTAAGACCAGCGAGTGACTCCCCTCCTATTGGGATGGTCACTGGTGGGATTATTCTGGGCTGTCCTGATCTCTGGATGGTTGCACAGACTACACAGGGGGACTGTTTTAGGACGGGATGGGGGATGGGCAGTGGAGCCCGGGGCAGAGCAGGGATTTGGGGGTGGGCTGGAGGGGATGCGGTGGCAGCTCATGCTGACAGTCCGTGCAGGCACATGGTCACCAATAGGTCCCCTTGATGGGGGCTGCCCAGGCAGGAGCATTGGTGCCCACTGGGCAGAGGGGTGGGCAGTGCTGGGGGGCCTGGGGTCTGTGCAGCCCCCAAGCAGACGGCAGTGGTGGGGCCATGTGGGGATGCTCACCTCAACTGATCCCCACTCTGCCAGTCTGGGGCTTGAGCTGTCATCTCCTGCCCTGCCATGGGGGGACGTGGCCTTAAATTGTCACCCTGGCCACACCAGGCTGGCTGTTTGCGTGCTGGAGGCCCCGTGGCAGCGACAGGTGCCAGTGTCCAACTGTCCATCAGTCACCCCAGCGGATACTGGGGCACAATGGGATGGTGCAAGGAACCAGAGCCACGTGGGACCCCTGGCTTGGTGCCACTAGCTGGGTGACAGCAGCTCTGCCCCTCTCCTGCAGGGGCAGAACCACTGCCACATGGCACCATGCCGCTCTGCGGGGCATTGGGTCTGGGGGACCCCTCAGCTCCTGTCTTCTCTCCCACAGGAGCCTTGCTGGACCAGGAGCACCGTGAGGCAGCCACCTCCTGCCCGGAGGGTCCCCATGGAGCAGGGCAGTGGGGCAGGCAGTGTCCTGGGCACTGGAGGGGCTGGTGGCACTGGCCCCCCTGAAGCAGAGGGCAGCACAGCCCCACAGGCAGCACCCACAGAGGGGATCGTGCCTGCTGCCACCACTGCAGAGGATGGAGGGAAGGATGAGCCAGGGCAGGAGAAGGTTCTGACTGCTGGCATGGCTCAGGATGGGGGACAGGCAGAGGCAGGGAAGGAGAAGGCAGAACCAGTGGGAATGACAGCCCTGAGTGCTCCAGAGCCCCAAGAGGGAGGGAAGGATGATGGGAAGGAGAAAGCTCCAGCTGCAGGAGAGGCCAAAGGAGGGAAGGATGAGCCTGTGGAGGTGAAAAATCCAGCAGCTGCTGAGGCTCAGAGTGGAAGGAAGGAAGAGTTCACGGAGGAGAAGGCTCCAGCTGTGGGAGAACCTGAAGGAGGGAAGGCAAAGCCCATCATGGAGGGGAAGGGCCCAGCTGCTGCCAAGGCTCAGGATGGAGGAAAGGATGAGCCCGCCAAGGGGAAAACCCCTGGTGGGTCCAAGACTGAGGGTGATGGGAAAGCAGAGCCCACGGAAGAAAAGGCTCCAGCTGCAGCAGAGGCTGAAGGACAGAAGGCAAAACCCATCAAGGGGACAGCACAGGCACAGGATGGAGGCAAAGAAGAGCCTGCAAAGGAGAAATTCACAGTAGCTGCCAAGGGGAAGGTCCCAGTGGCTGCTAAAGCTCAGGATGGAGAGAAGAAAGCTGCAAAGGCAGAGAAAACCCCAGCTGCAAAAAAGCCTCAAGATGGAGGCAAAGAGGAGCCTGCAAAGGAGAAACCTGCAGCTCCCGCTAAGGAGAAAGCCCCAGCAGCTGCAAAGGCTCAGGATGCAGGAAAGGCAGTGGCAAAGGCAGAGAAAACCCCAGCTACAAAGAAACCTCAAGATGGAAGCAAAGAAGAGCCTGAAAAGCAGAAACCTGCAGCACCTGCAATGGAGAAGGCCCCGGCTGCTGCTAAGGTGCAGGATGGAGGGAAGAAAGCTGCCAAGGTAGATAAACCCACAATTGCATCAAAAGCTCAGGGTGGAGGCAAAGAGCCTGCAAAGGAGAAACCCACGGCTGCTGCAACGGTGCAGGATGGAGGGAAGAAAGCTGCCAAGGCTGGGAATGGAGGCGAGGAGCCCACGGCAGCTGCGGCGGCTCAGGGTGAAGGGGAGAAGGTGGCAAAGGTGGAGGGGATGGAGGAGCCGCAGCTACCGAGGGGCCCCGAGCCCCCGCGCCCGGTGCTGCTGCAGAGCCTGAGCTGCCCGGCCGCCTGCCAGAGGTACCCGCAGCCTCGGGATGGGGTCGCCGGCCCTGGCTGCTCCCGCGGAGCCCGGGGGGCTCCTGCCCGGGCTCTGCTTCACCCCCTGCTCCTGCTTCCAGGGAGGAGCAACCCCGGGCGGAGGTGGCGGCGATGGAGATGATACCGGAGGAGACCAAGGCGGTGGAGCCAAAAGAGAGTTCGGCAGAGCCTGGCCCCGCCCCGCCAGCCCTGGGGGACCTCCCGGAGCCTCCGGTCCCTGCAGGGACCGCTGGCACCCCACCGGATAGGACATTGCCCCATGCAGGCGGACAGTCCCCGCATCCTCCTGGGGCCGCGGAGCAGCCTGGCCCTGGGGGACAACCCTCCTCGGCGGCGGCAGAGGCCGCCCCCAGCCCCTACCTCACCCCTGATTTTGGAAAGGAAGACCCCTTCGAGATCCTAGGTGAGGCTGCGCGGAGCCTCGCACCCTTGGACCCTCCGCGGGGTGGCAGCCAGGGGTCCCCGTACCCTGCCTGCTGCCTGCCCGGGGTCCCCCATGGCCCTGCCTACACTGCCAGCTCATGCTCTTGGCTCGTCGCCTGCCCGGTGGCCTTCGGGCTCCTCTTTCACTGTAAACAGGGCTAAATCCGGCGTGTCCCCTCCCCGGGCTCCTCCTGCACAGTCTGGCACCGGCTCCGCTGCTGGGGCTGCCCAAGAGGGAGAGGAGCCCGTGGAGTGACATACAACGTCTGGCCGGTGGCAGGGGACAGCGTGTCCCTGTGTCCTGCACCACTGTCCCTGTGGGAATGGCAGGGCTGGGGGGCAGCGGGTGCTCCAAGGGCTCCCTGCCTGGCCAGCTCCAAGGGGGGGTCGGGGGGGCTGCCCCAGGGCTGGGTGCGTGGGGTGCAGCTGTGTGGGTCCATCCTGGGAGGGGGAGCAGGATGTGGTGGCACGGAAGGGTGGTGGCCCAGGGACAGGGACACAGCAGTGTGGCATGGAGAGGGCGAGTGAGACACGGGTGCCATGCAGCAGGGTGGTGCTGTGGGTGGTGGCAAGGGACCTGCGGGGGGAAGCTGTGTCCCCTGGGGACGCAGGTAGCCAGGACACCCTGACCTCAGCCAGCTGCTTGGTACCTGACCGCATCCTGCACCCACGGGCTCGGCTGGGGTGCTGGCTGCTTGCCTTCACCCTGTGCTGGGGCACCCCAGGGTGCCCAGCAGAAGGGTCCCC
Source organism: Hemiprocne comata (assembly GCA_020745705.1). Taxonomy (NCBI): domain Eukaryota; kingdom Metazoa; phylum Chordata; class Aves; order Apodiformes; family Apodidae; genus Hemiprocne; species Hemiprocne comata. The sequence continues at coordinate 15,629,354 of CM036601.1, forward strand.
CAGCCGGGCAGCCCCCTGTCTCATCCCAGCTCCCCTCTCTGGGCAGATGATGTCCCTCCACCTCCGGCGCCCTTCGCACACCGCATTGTCACCCTGCGCTCGGACAGTGTCAGCTCCCAGTTCAACCTCAGCTCCAAGGAGATCCTGGGGGGGGTAAGAAAGGGTCCCAGGAGGGCAGAGGGTCTCAACTGTCCCCTGGTGCTGCGCTGAGCAACTGTCTAGCCTTGGGCAATGGTCCTGGGCTGGTGAGACTTCTCTGGCCATGAGGGGCTGGTGCCTCGGGCAGGATGGGTGCAGAGGGAGTGGTGGGCAGCACCTCAGAGCAGTGTGGGGGTCTGCAGCAGCCTGGGTGGCTGCTGGCATTGGTGCCTCTCCCTCCCCAGGGGCAAGTTTGGTGAAGTCCACACATGCACGGAGAAGCAGACAGGGCTCAAGCTGGCAGCCAAAGTCATCAGGAAGCAGGGTGCCAAGGACAAGGTCTGAGCCCTGCTGGGGTGGGGGCTCCTCCTGGCCACGGTGCCACCACCAAGTGGCATGGCCAAGGTGGTGGGTGGCAGCGTCATCCCCGGGGCTGTGACCCAGCCTGTCCCCATGCTGGTGGCTTGGCCAGGGCTGACACCCTGCCTTGCCGTGGGGCTGGTTCTGCAGGAGATGGTGCTGCTGGAGATCGACGTGATGAACCAGCTGAATCACCGCAACCTCATCCAGCTCTATGATGCCATCGAGACGCCGCGGGAGATCATTCTCTTTATGGAGTTGTGAGTGCCAGGGCAGCACTGTGGGAGGCCTGACACCTGGGTGAGGGGCGCTGTCACGGGGAGGCTCTGAAGCTGGAGAAGATGTGATGGCCACTTGTCCAGCAGAAGGAGGTGGCCCCAGGGAATGTCTCCCACTTTGCCTGTCCCCTCTTGGACACCTCCCCAACTCGCCTGGGTCTCAGAAGCAGCCCTGGACTCTGCCTGGCTGGGGCAGCAGCTTCTTCCATCATGGCTGCATTGAGGATGGAGATGACCCAAGTCTTTCCCCACGCAGCTCCTGCTCCCCCTTCCTATTTGCTCCAGGGGGCTGTTCTGCTCTACAAACCCAGGGGAGTTGGAGTGTTTTGAGATAACACCCCCATGCCTGTCTTGGGGGGGTGTTGACCCCGGTACACACACGTCTGACCATGGTTCTGCTCAGCCTCTACACCAGCAGCTCTGGTGGGGCTGAGCTGGAGGTCACCTGGTGGGGACAGGGGGCTGTGTAGAAGGGTGGCATGGGTCAGGGAGCCCCAGGTGATGCTGCAGTCTGTCCCCTGCACAGCGTGGAGGGCGGCGAGCTCTTTGAGCGGATCATTGATGATGACTACCAGCTGACAGAGGTGGATTGCATGGTGTTTGTCCGGCAGATCTGCGAGGGCATCCGCTTCATGCACCACATGCACGTCCTCCACCTCGACCTCAAGGTGCAGGGACAGGGGTGGCAGCAGGGGCCAGAGGTGGCAACCAGGGGTGGAGGTGGCAGCAGGGGACAAGGGTGGTGGCAGGGGCCAGGGGTGGTGGCAACTTGTGGGGCTGGGGCAAAATGGGGCATGGGGGAACAGTGGATGTTTGTGGCCACCAAAGCAGGGAATGCTGTGTGCTGGCCCAAGCCCTGCCCGCAGGGCAGTGTGTCCCCAACACCAGCCAGCCATGCAAGGGATGCCTGAGAGCCAGTATTGGTCTGGCAGGGATTGGAGACCCTCGCTATCCTGGAGACCCTCACTGTCCTGACCTTCAGCCACAGACCTGTGCTTTGGGGATATCCCCTCCTGGCAGTGGGGCAGTGTCCTCTCTGCCCCAGCAGCTGGGCTCTGGGCAGGCTCTGACAGGGCTCCTTGTCCCCACAGCCCGAGAACATCCTCTGTGTTGCTGCCACTGGACACATGGTGAAGATCATCGACTTTGGGCTGGCTCGAAGGTGCCCTCTTCCCCTCTCGGCACACATGCCTCCTCCCTGTCCCTCTCCCACTGCCCCCAGAGCACTGGGAGCCCCAGGACCTGCTCTGAGCTGTGGCTTTGGCTGCAGCTCCAGGCCCTGCTCTCTCTGGCTGACACAGGAGGGCTAGGAATGACAGTGCCTGTGGGGAGAGGAACAGTGGTTTGGAGGAGCAGCTTGTCCCCTCCTGCTAACTTTCCCCATCTCATCTGCAGGTACAACCCCCAGGAGAAGCTGAAGGTCAACTTTGGCACCCCTGAGTTCCTCTCCCCTGAAGTGGTCAACTACGAGCAGGTCTCCTACTCCACGGACATGTGGAGCATGGGGGTCATCACCTACATGCTGTACGTGGGGGCTGTGTGGGGGCGCCAAGCTGTCCTCGAGCTGTGCCAGCACCCCACTGCCTGTGGAGGGTTCTGGATGGGAAGATGGGCAGGTGGGCCAGGGGGGCAGAGACTGGGGCAGGGGAGTGAGCTCAGCCCAGCTGCAGGCGGGATCCCAGCACTTCCTTTTGCGGCTTTACCTATCTCGGTCCACGACAGGGGCTGCCCTGGGTTGCTCTCTGGAACTACCCCACCCATGTTTGCTCCATTCTGGGGGGGTTTGGAGGTGCCACAGCCTGAGAACAGCCAGCTCCTCACCCCCCTGCACCCCCAGGCTCAGCGGCCTCTCTCCCTTCTTGGGTGACAACGACACTGAGACGCTCAACAACGTCCTGGCTGCCAACTGGTACTTTGATGAGGAGACCTTCGAGAGTGTCTCTGAGGAGGCCAAGGACTTCGTCTCAAACCTCATCATCAAGGAGAAGAGGTGCAAGGCTGACAGTAGCCCCGGGGGTCCTGGGGTGGGCATCCCCAGAGCCATGTGCCCAGCCCCTAGCTACCCTGGGATCAACAGCAGCCGCTGATGTCCGCCTGTGCCAAAAGAGTCTTGTGTGTCCCTGCCCTGGCTGCTGGCTGTCCCCAGCAGAGCCCCACGTCCCTCCAGGGTCACCTGTCCCAAGCAGGAGGTGCTGGATCCCTCGGGGTCCTGCTCACCCCACTGGTTCCTGGACACATCCCTCCAACTAGTTCCTCCCTGCAAGTTTCCAAGGTTTTGGGGGCTCTTGGGCAGCTGAAGAAAGGGGTGGCTGGGCCAGAGGGGCTGGAGCAGGGATGACCCAGGGTTCCTCTCACCCCCAGCGCACGGATGAGCGCTGGCCAGTGTCTGCAGCACCCCTGGCTCAACAACCTGGCAGAAAAGGCCAAACGCTGCAACCGCAGGCTCAAATCCCAGGTGCTGCTCAAGAAATACGTCATGCGGCGGCGCTGGAAGGTGCGGGGCTGGCGTGGGAGGGGGGGTCAGTGCCATCGAGGGGGCTACCAGAGGGTCAGCACCATCTGGGGTGGCTGCTAGCCTCTGCCTGGCTGGGGGCATGGTATCTGGGACACAGAGGATGGCTCTGTCTTACTGTGCTGCTGACAGCTCAGAACCCTTGAGCCTGACCAGTCCCACCATGGTCCTCACATGGGTGGCCTCAGGGTGGGACCCCCCCCTCAGGCATTGCTGCCTTCATGGTTGTCTCCCCTGAGCCGATCCCATGCACAGCTTTTAGGGGCAGGGGTGGTGTGGGGACAGAGCAGGGGACGATCCCCCGTGTCAGCTCTGGCTCCTATGCAGCCCAGCTTAGCAGGTGACTGGGGATTGCCCCCCTACCCAGCCCAGCCCCTACCCAGCCCAGCTCCTCCCCAGCCCCAGGACCCACAGCCCCTGCCATGGGATGAGCATTTCTCCCTCCTTTACAGAAAAACTTCATCGGGGTGTGTGCTGCCAACCGCTTCAAGAAGATCACCAGCTCGGGTTCGCTGACAGCGCTGGGAGTCTGAGTGGGGTCTCTGGGCGAGCCAGAACCACGAGGAAGTCAAGGCCAGAGGGAATCCCTCATCCATCCTGCAGTGAGATCCCTCTGGGGCCAAGGGCTGGAGCCACACAGCCCCCTCCCCACCCATACTGCTGCCACATGGCTGCTCTGGACCCCACGCCGCTGCACCCCTGCTCCGTGCCACTGTCATCACTGGTCCTGCAGCATCCCCTGGGGCTGCTGTGCCTCCCCCGGGCACCCAGGGGCTGCTCGGGAGATGGGACCCCACTGGGCTCCTCACCCGGAGCTGCTCTGCTGAACTCATCGCGTCCCTGTGCCAATCCAGCCAAAGCTCCCAGCTGGGTCTCTCGGACTACGAGGCCGCTCCTGAGCGGTGGTTCCCGATCTCATCCCTGATCCACAGCACCACTGCTCCTGCTCTCTTCCCATGGCGTTGGAGGAGAAGGGTCAGCCCGGTGTGGTCCCAGCTGCCTGGGCCACCCTGCGTGCTTGCTGCTACCTTGGGCCCGGCCTCATGCTCTGCCTGTAAATGCCACAGCCCTGCCCTGCCTTTTGCTGCCGCTGGCCCCCGACCTGCTCCACCTCCCTTTCGACCCCGTGGCTTGGCGTGGGGATGCCGGAGGGCAGGCATGGACCCTTGCCCTGGTGCTTTGGCACCGAAGCCGGGGACAAAGCGTCTCCTCCCTGGCCGGCCGGGTGTGCGGGAGTAGAGCTGGCCCGGAGCTGCGGCTCGAACAGGAAGGGAGGAAGCGATGAGCGCGCTTCCAGCAGCATCCCCAGCTGGGAGCCAGCGGGGGAAGAAGGAGGCTTTGTGTTCCTCCTGCCCTCCCTGCCCTTCGGCTCTGCCAGCGGGGGAAAAACACAACCTCTGCTTCCCCGGCCCCGCCAGCCCGAGCTGAGCGAAGCGTCCTGCTGCGGAGCAGATGGGCCGTGCTCCCCAGCCCCCCTCCAGCCCGACCACCAACACACAGGAACTGCCGGTGGGCGGCTGCGGCCGCCAGCTCCCCCCACCCTGGGACCGGCTGGGCTGGGGGAGGCGGGTGCTGCCCCCAATGAACCAGGACCCTCTGCCTGCCTCCCCAGTGCTGCTGCAGGATGGGCATCCCACGGGCTCTGCAGCTTCCAGCCTTGCCTGCTGTGGGGGAAGCTGTGGGGCTGGCAAGGGGGTCCCAGGCTTCCGGCTTTGCCTTTTGCTGTGGTTGTGCCCCCCCAAGCCAGGGCCTTGTGTTTTCTCCCCTCTATGCCTGCTGGAAAAACCCTGGGAAGAGTCATGGGGAGGCACCGGCCCCTCCAGCCCCACTGGCTGCAGCAGGGGAAGGGGCTTCGGACTTGTCCCCATCGGGCAGGGGACACGGTCCACGCTGGTGTCCTGCCTGTCTCTTGCCTTCTTGTAAATAAATGTACAGGTCTGCCTGCAGCCTGTGCCTGTGCTGCAGCCCCAGGGGGCTGTTCCCCTTCCCCCTCTGGGCCTCTGCAGTCTGGGGGCTGCAGGTAAGGGAGGAGGGGATGTGAAGCAGTGGTGTGTCTCTGGGGTGGAGGGGATGGAGAGGGGTCCTGGCTGTGCTGGGAACAGAAACCCCCTGATATGTCCCAGACAGAGTGGTGCAGCTGATGATGCTGGGGAGGGGTCTGGTCTATGCACCCCATTAATAGCTCTGAGCACCCCAGGGTGCTGGGGGCGGATGGATGGATGGATGGATGGATGGATGGATGGATGGATGGATGGATGGATGGATGGACGGATGGACAGATGGATGCATGCATGGTTGGAGGTGTTCTCATGGTTCCAGCATCTGCCCAGAGGGGTGGGCTGCTCAGGCAAGGGCTGGTGAAAGGCTGGTGCCCCCCTGCCCGATGAGGCTGCAGCCGATCCCGAAGGGGTTAAGGCTGCCAAGGCCCGGACACGGCTCCGGCGCGGGCGTCCCCCCCAGCCGCTTCCTGCCGCAGCCTTTGACCGGTTCCCGTCGGTGACCACCCTGCGGGCCTGGACGCCAGTGCGGCCCCATCTGGTTTGAGTTACGCTCCGCGGCGGTGACGTCTCCTTCCTGCCTGGCCCCAGGAGCCGCGCGCTGCCCTGGCCTTGGCCACGGGGGCTGCATGTCCCTGCCGCGGGGTGGATCCCGCAGTTCCCGGCCGGGCTGTCACCCCTGGATGCTCCCGCCCCCCCATGCTGCTCTGGAGGATCAGTTTCCCTCTGTGTGCATCACTGTAGCATGGGGATGCACAGGCACTAGCACCCCAAGCCCAGGGTGGGGGACTCCAAGCCCAGGGTGGCACCTCCAGCCCCATCCTTTCTCACCCCGGGACCCCGCGGGGGCACACACTGGGGCTGGAAGAGTGGGCTTGAGGGGCCAGCATACATGGGAGCAGCCATGTCCCCATCCCGCACTCCCAGCCAAGGGGCAGGACAGGGCTTGAGAGCCTCGGGGGGGGGGAGAACCTGTCCTGCCTGGACTGATGGTGACAGGGCCATATCAGCAGGCATCATCCCTCGTGTCAGGAGTCTTTGTCACCTCCACAGACACGTGGCACAATCTGGGGTGTGTGCACAGCATCTGTCCCCCAGCAGCACCTGTCCCTTCAGCTCTGCCTGCCCCCCCATACCCACAGCACCCACGCTGTCTGCACGGGCAGGGAAGGAAGGGGAGCAGGCAGACCTCCTGCAGCGGGAGGTTCCCTCTGGGACAGGGTGCAGCCTGGACCCCGTGCACGGCACAGCCTATGCTGGGAGCGGGCAAGCGGGCAGGGGCACCCACGCCACCCACGGCGAGCTGGAGAGAAGGAAGGGCAGGGAAGCAGCAGGGCCGTGGCCGGGATCTGGGAGCAAGAAGGGGGCACTGGGAGGGCAACTGGCCCTGCTCTGCATCCCCAAGAGGGGCAGAGGCAGGACGGGGGTCTGCAATTTGCAGCCGGGGGCTGCAATTTGGGGGGGCAGTGCCACGCTGTGTTCACGCCATGCCATGCTGCTCCCAGCACTTGGACCCCAGCATTCCGAGGCGTTAACGGGGGCCGGGATGGGCGATGGAGCCGGGGTGGGCGATGGTCCCGGCCGCGCTGCGTGGGAACCAGACGGCCCCTGGGCACGGCTGCGGCGCTCGCTTCCTCCCGCGCCCCCGGGGACCGGCGCAGGAGGGGGCTGAGGTCAGCCGCACTCGCCGCCGGCCGCGCCGGAGACGCCAGAATGATGTAGGCGCTCAAATATTGTTTTTCACTGGGGAAGGGGAAAAAAAAAAAAAAAAAAAAAAAGAAGGAGAAAGAAAAGCGAAGCCTGGGACTGAGTGGCCGTCCCTACTTTCCCCGCTCTGCGGATGACGAAGGGTGGCACCCCCGCCCTACCGGAGACTGGGACATGGTCACGGCCCCGCGGTGGCCGTCCAGGGGGCTGATAAAGGGGGTGAGGTGGCTACGGTGCTCCCGGTCCCCGAGTCACGCCAGCGCCGTCCCTTGGTGCCAGCACGGTCCCCGCAGAGACCCGCCGGGACTGGACAAGCTGGGGTCCTGCTGGACTTCGGGGTGGGCGGGGGGGGGACTGCGCCACAACCCCACTGCCCAGCTCGGCCTCCTGTGCCCGGCTGTGCCGCCGGGTCCGGGCGCTGCTGCTCCTGGGGTCCCCTCACTCCCAGCCTGGGGTGGGCAGGACGGGGGCACGGGAACGGGACCCCATTTTCCCAGCATCGCTCTGGCCCCGCTCCAGCGCTGCAGAGACGCTGGCCCCGGTGTCCTGGCGGTGCGTGGGAAGAGGCTGGCGGCCAGATCCCAGCCCGGGGCTGTGTGGGGACCCCCGCCCGCCCCAGTGCCCACCAGCCTGGCCAGCTGGGGCGGTCCCGGTGCCCAGCCCGGTGCCGGCAGCGGTGACTCAGCCGGTGCCTCCTCACTGGAAGCCGCCCGGCATGATTCAGGTCGGAAAAATCGGCTGTTCCAGCCGTCCCCCAGCACAGTTCGGCCCTGGGGATTGTCCCGGCCCATGACACATGTGGCCTCTGGGGTACTTCGAGCAGTCCCAGGTGCGGGGAGGTGGCAGCAGGGCTCTGCAGGGCTCTGCTCCTGCCCCAGTGTGTCCCCCTGCCCCTCATGGACAAAGGACTCTCATGCCACTCTGAGATGGGGCTTCAGGGGCTCCAGCAGGACCTTGTCTCCAGCATCTCCCAGGATTGCAGGACCTGGATGGAGGTATCCTAACCTAGGCTGTGCCCCATCCCCCTATGGCCTCACCATCCAGCCGGTAATTACTGATGGAGGGGCCAGCAGGGCTAATGGCTGGGTGGTCTTGGGCTCATGTGTTGCCCAGTCAGCGCCCAGAGTGGAGCAGAGGGTCCCCAGCTTGCCCCTGCCCACACCGAGGGCGTGGAGAGACCACAGAGGCAGCATTGGGGAACGTGCTTTATTCGGTGCTGGGGGTGTCGGCGGGGGGGCAGTCTCTCATTCGAAGAAGAACATGCCAGGGGTCCTATAGAGGCAGGGGGGCAGCCCCAGGGGGTACCCATTGCCCCCTTGCAGCGGGATGGAACTCCCCGGCCCCCACGGCTCCTTTGGCTCACCTGCCCGTGGCCCCACGGCCCCGAAGGGGGTCTGCCGGGGGGCGGCGGGGGCCGGGGGGGCTGTGGCCAGGAGATGCTCCAGCGCCGCGCTGCACGGCCGCTCCTTCATGCAGAAGCTCAGCGCCTGCACCCGGCACTGGTAGCTGCTACCCAGCGCCTCGGGCCCCGAACGGCCGAAGGAACCAAAAATGGGCAGGGGGGGCTGCGCGTAGCCCTCCCCATCCAGGAAACAGGACGGAGGGGGCTTGCCCGTGGCCAGGAGGGTGCTGGGGAATGCAGCAGGTACCTGCCCAAAGGGCTGGCCCGGCCCCAGCCCGGGATTGACAGGCTCCTCACCCTCCAGCTGCCCTGTGGGGGTGCCGGGGGGGGGCTGGGGAGTCCTGCGGGGGGTCCCTGGGCTGGGTGGGCAGCAGGGTGGGCAGTAGGGCAGGGCGTGGTGCCGGTCGCTCACCAGGCAGCGGGTACTGACCTGGCTGGGGCAGCTGCAGCGTGGCCGGGAGCCCCCCGAAGACAGTCTCCTTGGGCGGGCAGCTCTCTGGGGGGTCCAGGAACCCCTTGGGCTGCAGCGTGTCTGGCAGGTACAGGCAGGGCTGCCTGTCCTTGGGTGGCTGCCGTCGCGAGCTGGGCTGGGTGCACCCTGGCACTCCAGCACCCTCTGGCAGTGCAGTGGGACTCGGTGGGCGCCCCATGGCGTAGCCCCCCTCTGCCTTTCCCTCCTCAGGCAGTGGTGCCCGTGCCCGGTGCCTGGGGGGCTTCCGGTGTCCCTCATCCCCCTCATCCTCTCGGAGGCCTCTCTTCCTGGTGAAACGTCGGCGGCGCCGCAAGAAGCTGCCGTTCTCAAACATGTTGTAGCAGTCGGGGTCTAGGGTCCAGTAGTTACCCTTGCCAGGCTTCTGGTGGTCACGGGGCACCTTGACGAAGCACTCATTGAGAGAGAGGTTGTGGCGGATGCTGTTCTGCCAGCCCTGCTTGTTCTCCCGGTAGAAGGTGAAGCGGCCCATGATGTAGCGGTAGATGCCACTGAGGGTGATGCGCTGCTCGGGGGCGCTCTGGATGGCCATGGCGATGAGGGCGATGTAGCTGTAGGGTGGTTTGGTGGCCTCGGGGCTGGGGAAGGGGCCACCGGCCGGCTCAGGGGCCGGGGGGCTGCACAGAGCCGTGTCGCCGTCGGGAAGGTCTGTTTGCATCCTCCTGGCCGGCCGTAGCCTTCCCGCTCTGCTGGACGGCCCCGGCACGGCCCATTAAAACCCGCCGGCAGCCGGTGAGGGGGCGGCGGGCCCCTCCTCTCCCAGGGCGGAGCGGTGCTCCACCATCCAGCGCTGGTCCCCGCGGACGGACGGACAGACGTGCCGCCAAGGCTTGCGGCCAGCAGTCAGCGGCCCCAGGGCTGGCACAGCAGCGCTGGCCTCGGCCCCATGGCCCCAAGCGCCCCTGGCCCCTCTTCCCACAAGAGGTTCCCACGACCTGGGGCTCATCCTGCTCACAGTGAGCAGCCAGGCCCCATCTGGGGGCTGAATAGGGGCTGCTGCCAGCCCTCAGCTCCCCCCTGCCCACCCCAGTGCCTCAGTTCCCACACCCAGCCTGGGCTTGTGCTGGATCCTGTGTGCTGTGCCAGATCCCTGCTCTATGCTGCGTCCCAGCACCCTTCACCCCCACATTGCCACCAGGGTGCAGACAGCCCCCACCTCCCAGGAGCCCCCTCATCAGGGGAAACTGAGGCACAGGCAGCAAGTGCCTTTAGGATGGTTCCTGTGTTGCCAGGTTGGCAGAGCCGCTGCCTGCACCCCTGCCAAGGGGCTGGGGACCAGGGCAGGATGGCACTTGAACTGGCTTTGCCCACAGCATGAGGCTCTGCCCATGCCCCCCCGGCCTGGCACAAGCCCCCCACACTGGACCCAGTGGTACCAAAACACCTTTATTTCTAGGGTTGGCAAACTGCAAATCCCAGCGGCACGAGGACTGTGCTGGCTGTGCCCATCTCACCAGACAAGCACACAGCAAATCCCACCCAGGTGGCTCCGGGGAATAAATACAGCAACAGGTGCCAGGGCAGCAGTGTCATCTCCCAGCACACGCCGTGTTTGTCCCTGCAAGCACTGAGCACCCTGTCCACACCGGCTCTGGGACCACATCCAGAGTGAGGCCATGGTGTGGCAGAGCATCCTGCTCTGGGGCTTCTGGTCTCTCCTCCCTCCCACCAGGCTCAGGGCTGGCAGAGCTGCTGGAGGACGTGGATGATGTGGCTGGAGGTGCCAGGGGTGCAGGGCTGGGGACAGCTGTGGAGCAGGTTTGGCCCCATGCGCTGGGCATGATGGAAGAGCTCCCGTGCAAACACTGGCTCCACCTGTGGAGACACAGACCCGTCGGAGGACAGGCATGGGACCCTGGGCCCCCCACGGCCACAACCCCCCACTTGGATTGGTGTCCCCCACACATCTCATTGAGTGGCTGAAGCATATTCAGAGAAGGGCAACAGAGCTGGGGAAGGGTCTGAAGCACAAGGAAGGAGCAGCTGAGGGAACTGGGGGTGTTTAGTCTGAAGAAAAGGAGGCTGAGGGGAGACCTTCTCACTCTCTGCAACTGCCTGAGAGGAGGTTGGTGCACGGGGAGGGGCTGGTCTCTGCTCCCAAGGAACAAGTGATAGAACAAGAGGAAACGGCCTCAAGTTGTGCCAGGGGATGTTTAGATTGGATATTAGGAACAATTCCTTCCCCAAAAGGGTTGTCAGGCCCTGGCATAGGCTGCTCAGGGCAGCGGTGGAGTCACCATCCCTGAAGGGATTTAAAAGCCATGTAGATTTGGTGCTGAGAAACATGGGTTAGTGGTGGCCTTGGCAGTGCTGGGTTCATGGCTGGTTGGACATTATGATCTTAAAAGTCTTTTCCAACCAGAACCATTCTCTGATCCTGTACTTACGTGGGCCATGATGAGTTTCTGGAAGTGGTGCCTGGCACTGGTGGGGTACTCCTCCCCGAAACAGAGGTGGATCTGGTACTGTGGCGTGGGCTGCCCCTGGCTCAGGTACCCCCGCAGCTCTGCAAGACACTGGCCCTGTCAGGGGACAGCGGGGTCCCCACGGGCCAGAGCAGGACATGCCCCTGTTCCCGAGTGATTGGGGTCTCCCAGAGCAGGGGCTGGCAGAGCCCAGGAGGGCACTTACGCTGCAGGAACTGCTGTGTGTCCAGCAGCTTGTAGGTCTTCTCCCTCTCCAGCTTGTTGGGCCAATCTCTGTGCGGGGCCAGTGGCCCGTTCCAGTACACCCTGCCCTGGCACTGGCGCTTCATGAAGACCCCCTCGGGCGCCACCCACAGCAGCACGCCGCGCTCCAGGTGGGGAAGGAGCCGCTCCAGCACGTCGGTCATGCCGGCCACCCGGCCAGCACCGCCCAGCGCCCGCGGCGGGGGGAACTCAATCTCCTCCATGCAGGAGGGGCCGTAGAGGCTCTGGCTGTCGGCCGGCACGGCGCGGGAGGCGATGCGGCAGCCCTCGGCCGTGCGGGTGGTCACCTCCTTCACCAGCACGTCGCAGTAGTAGAGGCGGACGTGGAGCCAGCAGTCTGGGGAGAGGGGAGGAGCAGCTCGTGGGCAGCCCGGGCCGGGGGGAGCCACGCAGGGCACTGCCCAGCCAGCACGGCTCCTACCTGAGTGATTGACGTCCTCCACAGGGAGGTAGGACAGGGGTCCGGGGAGGAGGTGTCTATGGGTCGGGTTCCAGCCATAGAAGACCCCCCTCACGTGGTACCCTGGACCAAGGCAGAGACGAGGTGGCAAAGGGATGTGGGCAGCTGTCCTCAAGGGCCCCCGTGTGCTGTCCTGGTCCCAGCCTTTGGGCCAGGTGGGCAGCAGAGGGTGCTGCCACTGCTGCTTGTTACTGGGCCTCGTTAAAGCCTGTGAGCACACGGGATCCATCCCCACAGGCATTCCCAGCACAAAGGCTGAGGAAAGTAGGGCTGTTCCAGCCGGGCAGCATGTGCTGCCTGCCTCCAGCCCCAGGGACCCTGCCAGGGACCCTCCTCACCTCGCTCGGCCGGGTGGGCAGAGGGAAGGGGCAGCGGAGACCCGTGGCACGTCTCCGTGGTGCCCTTCTGGCTCTGCTCCACTGGACTCCCCGCGGCGCTGCCCTGGGGAGGAGAGCGGCTGCGGTAAGGGTGGGCTGGCAGTGAGGGGGGCCCTGAGCCACCTCCTGCCTCCATCACGGCCCCCATGCAGGCAGGGGAGCCACCGGAGGAGGAGGGGGGATTCAGGGTCCCACCTTCTCCAGCCCGCAGGCAGCTCCGGCACCGGGTGGGGGGCTGGCTTACCTTCTGATTCTCACCGGCTGGGGGGCCCGTGTCACCATCCTTCTCTGAGGAGAGCAAGGAAAACCCCATGAGCCCCTGGCCAAGGGCAGGAACAGCCCCCGGGAAGGCGCCTGGCTGCCCGGGACACCCGCAGGGGAAGTGGAGTGGGGAGGAAGGTGATGCCTGCGGAACACGGGGCTCGTACAGGCATCAGCCCCAAGTCTGGCGCAGGAGGGGGAACGGCAAGGACGTACCCGCGTCCCGGGCGCCGTCAGACAGGATCTGGTACACCTTGTAGGGCTCGGAGATGTCCAGCTGGCTCCGCTCGGGCACCTCCTGGAAGTCGGTGCTCTTGTTGAGGGCGCAGCGGAGTCGCGTCTTCCAGGTGGAGGGGTCCGCCTTGTCCGTCCCCTCCTGGTACTTCCCCTTGTACACGGCCCAAGCCTGCGGGACAGAGGGTGCCCTGCGCTGGGGGGGCTGCCCGCTCCCCGGCCCCCCGCTCCGTTGTCTGGGGGCCCACCGGGGTATGAGTCCACTGGGGGGCCAGGGCTGTGTGTCCGGGGGTACTGCGGGGAGCTTGGGGGGGGAGGGGTGGGGGCGTGTCCCAGGGAAGCACATGGAGCCAGGCAATGAGGACCCCCAGGGGTGTGCACCGAGCTGGGTGAGGGGTCCAGGGGGTGCACATGGAGCTGGGCAAAGGGATCCCCGGGGATTCACATGGAACCCGTTGGGGGGCTCCCAGGGGTGTGCATGGAGCCGGATGGGGGGTCCCAGGGGGTGGGGGTGCACAGGACCGGGCAATGGGGAGCCTCAGGGATGTGTACGGGGCTGGGTGGGGGTCCCGGGGGTGTGGATGGAGCCAAGTCGGGGGTCCTAGGGGTGCACATGGAGCTGGGCAGCTGGGAGCCCTGGCGGTGCGCACAGAGCCGGGCGGGGCCTTCCGGGGATGCACAAAGAGCTGGGCGGGGGTCTCAGGGATGCTCCTGGAGCCAGGCGGGGTTCCCGGGGGTGCTCCCGGAGCCGGGCAGTGGTCCGGGTGTCCCGATACCTTGAAGAGCGCAGCGTCCTGCTGCTGCCGGTAATCCTGCTTGGCCGCGTGTTTCCAGGGGATGCGGAAGAGCGTCCGGTGCCGGTTCTCCCAGCGCAGCCCCGGGTACCGGCCGCTGTCGATCTGGGCGATCAGCCACTCCTTGAGCCGCATGGGCCCCCTTGGCTCCGCCATCGCGGCCCCGCGCCCCGCGGGAACGTGCCGGGGCGGCGAAAGCGAAAGTAGGGCTCCAACTTTCACTTTCTGTTTCCCGCCCCACGCGCTGCCAGCCCGAGGGGGGGGGGGGGGGCGGAATACGACACGAGGCAGTCACAGGAGAGGGGACAGGGCCACCCACGGGAGAGGGGTCAGGGACCTTGCATTCACAGGAGTGGGGACAGGGCAGCTTACAGGACAGGGGACAGGGAGAGCCACTGGAGAGGGGACAGGACAGCCCATGGGAGATGGGATAAGACAGCACAGGGGACAGGGCACCAGGGAGCACAGGGGACTCCTCTGCGCTCCCAAGTGCCTCCTTTCAGTCTTTCAGGACTCCTGCACACTCCCTACTGGGAACAATGGGCTCTGTTCCCCTGTCCTCCTGCTTCAGGGACCAGGACACCTCCCTGACCCGGGGGCCATGTCCTCCCATGAGACTTGCAGCTCAGCACATGGGTGTGGGGACCTGCGGGAACGGACACGAGGTTTCCAGGCTGGCGTGAGCCTCAAACCTCTCCCCTGCTCTAACACTCGCAAGTGTCTTGCGGGGCTCTGGGCACTGAGTCGGATAGGAACTGTGTGGGAATAGCTGAGATGGGCCATGCCGGAACCTGGTGAAGGAGCCTGACTCACCCCTGCCCACGCCAGCTTCCCCCGGGGACCCGGAGTTCCCGGCAGAAGCTGTCCCCATGGCAGAGAGATGGTACCCGTTGTCACAGCACTTCTGGGCACCGCCCTTCCCACCCCTCGGGAAATGGCTTCTGGTGGCTCTGGGGGGAGGTGGGAGCACTGTGAGTGCACATGTAGGTGAGATAGGTGTCAGCATAGGGTCCTAGACAGCCCCTTCGCTCCTGGTTGGCTCCTGAGCATCCTTCCTCGATGCCTCTGCTGCCAGGGGGGTCTGTCCTGCCCTTCAGCAAGGAGTTCAGCTCAGCCATCTTTTGGGAAGGGGGAAGAGGGATTTCACCCTGCGGAGGGCAGGGATGGAGCTGGCTGGCACCAAGCACCACCCGGCTGCCCCTGCAAGGGTGGAGGAGGGCTGGTGGTATGTCCCCTGCCCACCCCAGCAGCAGGGCATAGGCCAGGTGGGCTTTGCCCTCAGGTCTGCCCTGGTCTGACACTGGTGGCAGCTCCTCCATGACTGCTTTAGAGTGGGAAACCCAGCTCCTCGCCTGGCTCCTCACCCATCTCATCACCCTCTGGCTCTCCTTTCTCAGCCCACTGGGTTTCCTTTCCAGCTCTGACTCAGAGTAAGTCACCTCTTGTGGGGAGGAGAGATGAGAGCCAAGGGGATGCTGGGGCTGCAAAGCCTCAAAATGAATAATCAGTAGCACAGCTCCCGGCCCCGGGATTCCCCACAGGGCACAGGGACAGGGGCACGGCCGCGTGGCACAGAGGGCACATGGAGCCGCACAGAGCCACGCTGGCAGGGACTCGTGCTCCTCACTGGGCGGCCCTTGGCTTCTTCACCCAGAGCACAGCCTGCCCACCCTGCCCACCCTGCCTGCATCTGCACACCCGGGGTGCGGGGCTGCCGCTACCTGGGGTCTAACCTCAGAGGAGGTGGTGATACCAGCACTGACACTGGGAGCTGGGGGAGTCTTGGTTAGGGGAGGGGGAGTTGGTTAGGACCCCCTAGCCCAGCCCCCATCAGGCTGCGCTGGCACCTCACCACGCTCAGGGGGGCACAGGCAGCTGCTCCACCCTCCACACTAGGTGCCCTGCACTGCCCAAGCACCAGCACAGTTGGCACCAAGGGACCCTGGGACAACCCCTCAGCTGCTCACCTTCAGCTACAGCCACCACGCAGGGGTAAACAAGATATTATTAATTACTTATTAATTACTGCCCCATGCTGTTTTGTTCTAGAGTAGCCAGGGTAGGGCTGGTCCCTGCTCCCCAGGAAGGTCCCTCACTCGGGACCCCCGTGCCTGGCACCCCATCAAATGCAGAGCTGGAAACCTCCCTGCAGGTGCCTGTCCCTGTCTGGCTCCTAGGGGACACTGTCTCCTGTGGGAGATGGGTGCAGGGACAAGAGAACCCCAGAAACATGCTCTGGCTCCCAGCAGGTGTGATGCTGATGGCCCAGGTGGGCATCCCCAGCATCTTCCCCACCTGGGACTCTGCCCCAGGGAAAGGTATAAATAGGATGGGGCTGGGGAGGAGTTGAGGCTTGTGGTGTTCAGCTGTGCCTAGCTCCTAGGGCTCCTAACAGCCAGATCCAGCAGGCTGCTGATCTCAGTGCTCCCAGATCTGGAGAAGCTGCAGTGAACCAGGCTCCAGGTAAGCACCCACCTGCTGCTGCCTGATGTCCTAGGACAGACCTTTGTGGTGGCACCTGTGTTTCTGGCCTCTCTGGTAACTGTCCTGCAGGGCAGGAGCCTGGTCCCCTGTCCCAGTGTCCCCAACCTGCTCCTTCCCCACTTCTCCCTGGGCTGCAGCCAGCAGCAGCCTCTAGACCTGCCCCACATCAGGACCCTCCTGCCCAGTGCCCCCTCCTGACCTGGCCACCACAGGGGAGTCAGACTGTGCCCCAGGCAGAGTGTGAAGAATTGGTGTTTAATACTGCAGGGACATAGAAAGTCTTGAAGCAAAATGGCTTAAGGCTCTGCTTTAGTGAGGTCTGGCCAGGCTAAACATTGAGTTCCCAACTTTTAAAGATTGTGCCCTGGGATGTGTGGGAACAGGGTACAATGGACTCCTAAAGCTGCGGTGCTTGCTCAGGGCTGCTGCTTGGCCAGGCTGGAGCTGGACTGCTGTGTGGTGGCATTACCTGCTAATGTACCTAGCCTGTCCCTGCTCTGCAGCTGCCTTGGCTCTGGGAGATTGTGCTGCTGGTGGGAAAACTGCTCCAAGGTCCCTGTGCACACCCAGGCCCATGCAGTGGGTACCCAAGTGCTAAAGCTGCTGCTGGCATCCCCTGGGTGCTGGCCCCTATGCCTGCAGTGACCTGGGGGCAGAGACCTGCACCTGTTACTAGGTACCCCCAACATGCCAGGGACAAAGAGTTTGAGCCCCCCAGGTGCCACAGAGCCTGGCAGTGCATATGAGTAGTCCCCCTGACAGCTGAGGGCTAGGACAGGCTGGCAAATTCCCAACCCAGAAGAGAAGAAGGAGCAGGGCTTGGTGTGGCTGCCCGGCACAGTGCTCCCCCGGCGCCCCCTCCTGCTGCTCCTTCATCCCTCCCAGCCTGTTGGGTGACTCCTGCACTCCCTAGGCTGGCGTCACTTCAGACAAGCTGGGATGCAGGAGAATGTCCTCTTCACCCGCAGCAGGAAGGGAGTTGTGCTCCTGATGTCTCTGCCTCTCGGGACCAGTCCTTGCAGAGCTCCCTCTGTTCTGGACGTTCCTCCTCTCCCTGCTGGCAGCAAAGCTTTTATTTCTTCTTCGTCGTTGAAAGGGGATGTCCCATACCTCTGCTTCAGGTGCCTGCGGACCTGGGAGAAGGAGGAAGAAACAAACTAAGGTGCCTGTTTCCAAGGGCAGGTCCAAGCCTGCCAGGAAAGGGAGCGGGGTAGTGACCTGCTTCCCCCAGGAGCTCTGAGACCCATGGGCAGGCTGGACTGGGGAGCAGGTCACAGGTGTCAGAGGCTGGTCCCACCTTGCGGGCTGCGCTGCCGTTGAACTCAGCCAGCTGCTGCCTGAAGCCAGGGTTGGGGTTGGCGACGGGCCGGATGGTCCGGATGGCCTCCAGCACCTCCTGGGAGCTCAGCTCTGTGACGGCCATCACGTAGGCGACCACCACGGTGGTGCTGCGGGAGATACCAGCGAGGCTGGGGAGGGAGAGGGCAGAAGGGCTGCTGTCAGGGCACACCCCGAGCCCATGCTCACCCCTTCCTCCACCCCTGTGCTTCAGTTATTTTGGTTCCTCTTCTCCAAGAACTTGCCCTCTGGGAGGCCTGAGCCCTTCCGAGCTTCTCACCACCAGTGCCTGTGAACACCTGCTCCTCCCCAGGGACACAAGCCATGCCCACTGCCCAGTTGCCTGCCCTGACCCCGCTCTGCCCTCGCCCAGCCCAGCTGTGGGGCTGCCTGGATCTTGCAAGCTTGGAGGGGAGGTACAAGCCACAGCCCAGGGTGGATCCCTGGTGGATCCATGGGCAGGGAGCCCTCTGGCTCAGATCAGGGGTCTGCAGCCCAAGCTGGGCTTTTGTCTGCTGTGCTCTGGGGACACAGCATCAGGCACAGGGAAAGGAGTTACCAGTGCACGAGGCAGTTCCCTCCACGCAGGCGACACTGGTGGATAAAGCTGATGCATTCCTTGAAGTGCCTCTTACTAGCAGAAAAAATAAACCAGAGTAAGGATTCAGAGGTGGAGCAGGATTTTCAGGCTGCAGGCAGAGCTGTGCTGAGGGTTTGAGGGTGAAGCAGTAACACAAAATGCCCACTGCGTTGCAGGCTGAGACCCAAGCAGCTCAGTGCAGTTGTTCACCAAGGGAAGGTGCACAAGGCAGCTCACACTGCACTGGGGACAGGAGCGGGTTGCAATGTGCTGGGGACACATGAGGTTGCCCTGGGACTCATGATTTGTGCTGGAGTAATGGTGCCTTGGCTGCTCTCCTCTCCAGCCACGGCAGCACCCTTGGCTGGACCCACACCATTTACCTGGGGGAATGGTCCCTGCTCCCTCCATGGGTGCTGCAGAAGGGCTGCTCCTGCCTTGCCCCAGGGCCAGGACACCCTTCCCAGTGGCCACGGAGCTGTTGGGCTCCAGAGGTGGTCCACAGCACTGGGGCACCTCCAGCCTGCAGGTCACTTGGCTTGCTGCAGGAGGCTCGGGGTGCTGACAGCCCTCACCCCAAACTGCCCCACAGAGCCTCACGTGCCCCCACACCTCCTGGATACTCACATGTTGGCCTCAGGGGTGTCAGGCAGGGGGATGCGGAGGTAGGTAATGTCCTGGAAGACACAAGAGGAGGAAGAGAAACTGGGGTGCTGTGGTGGGTGCTTGCAGCCAGTCGGGCAGCACCTTCACGCCTTGCCCCACTGCTTGGCTCCCTGGCAGAGCATCCCCTGCGCTGGGATGGGGAAGGCAGGGGGGGACACGTGGCTCGTGGGAAACGAGATGAGGCTGGAAGGCTGGAAATAGTTTCCCATTCATGTTCAAGGCCAGGTTATAGTCACTAGGCAGCCAGTTTTCCAGAGCGGGAGTACTACCCAGCTCCTCTGGGAATGCTGGTGGGGAGAGGAGTAAGTGCTGGAGGGTTCTCAGAGGGGGGGTGGATAATGCTGCAGCATGGAAGGAGTTGCAGAGAGCTACGTGGTGGGTGCAGGACCCTACCTGCAGCAAGGGCTGGGGAGATTCATGGATGGAAATGATGTGGGTGATCTTGTTTCGGCTTAGCTGCTCCAAATCTTTGGCATCTAAAGGATAAAACTAGATATTACCACATACTCATTTCTTATCCTTCTCTTCCCACAGGCTCATGGCAGTGCTCCTGCAGACAGCCTAGCACACAGAGCCTTGCTCCCAAGGATCAGCTGCATCTCCCCGCAATGTGCACCAGTGCAGGCACAGGCAAACACACAAACCCACCCTGAGATCTGGAGCACAGACCCTGCCATGCCAAACCAGAGACCTCCTGCCTCCAGAGGCACTTGGCCTCACTGCTCCTGCTGGGATGAGCATCCACATCTGTGTGGGAAAACTCCCTCCTTTGTAAGCAGGCAGCTGTCTTGCTGCCTGCCTGCACTTGTCCCCAGATTGGGGAGATGTGCTCTGCCTGCACCTCCCTTGTGCAAACATGCATGTAGCAATGGGCCTTGCTGCAATCTCAGGGTTCTGCTGGATCTTGTGAGCTGCAGAAGTGAAGCTGCAGCTGCTCACATCAACCCTGAGCTTGGCTCAGGCTGCCTGAGCTCCCCTCTAGCATCTGAGTGATCTGCAGGAAACCACTTGCAGCACTCTGTGTGTGTCCTCTCTGCAGCTGTACACACAGAAGCCAGGTATCCTCAGCTTTCTAAGGCAATGACCTGCTTCTCACTAGTGCTCCAGCATGCCTGGCTCTGATCCTGGTCCCTGCTCCAGCACTGCAGTGCTTAGGCTAGGAGGCGAGAGTGGCCGTGGCTGAGCAGCTTCATAGCCATCTCCTGCCATGACCAGCAGATGCAGCTAGAGAGGAGGAGTAACATGTTTCCAGCTCTTCACTTCAGGTTTCTGGACTTTCACGTGGCGTAAAACCTTGGCTTAGGAGTCCGGACCCTGTTGTGCTAACGGCACAAGGTGAATTTTAACAGGAGTGAGTCTCAAGAGACACCCCATGGGGAGGTGGGGACCCTTTTGGAGACTCACAAAGCACCCTCCACCATCCCACCTGGCAGTTAGTGACACTGGCGTCATGGCTCACAGGGGCTGGAAAGGTTTCAGGTGGAAAAAAGGTCTCTGGGAGCTGCTAGATCTGAATTTAGCAGGTCTGAAATCTTCATTGTCACCCTGGGTTGCTCAGTAGAGCAATGCTTGGGGGGCACCAGGCCAAGCCTTGCAGGAACTGCTGGGGTGATCCTGGGAGTGGGTGCCCTTGCACCTCAGCATTGTGTGCTGAGACCCAGGGGAGTCTGGAGCTGGCCCCTGATACAACCCACTCCAGGGCAGAAGGCACCAGGAGGGCAAGGAGCTCCAAACCATGGGTCAGGAAAAGCCCAGCTCTGCAGCTGGAGGATGTCTCCGTGGTGGCTAGGCTCTGCTTACCGATGAAATTCCCAAGGTAGAGGCCAGGGAGGATCTGTGGGATACAAGGAGAAGTGGCAGTGTGAGTGGCACCTCATTGTGCTGCGCTGGGATTCCCCCCCCCCCTGCGGGAAGCAGCAGTTGGAAAGGCTGAAGTTGTGCTGTTAATGTGAGCATTCCCAGTCCCGGTGCAGGATCGGTGCTGGTGCAGCAGAGGGTGGGTGCTCCTGGGGCTGCTGCTGCTCTGGCATCCTGCTCTGGCATCCAGCCCTGGCACCTCGACCCCCACAACCTCCCACCGGGGGTTCAGCTGAGACTCTTTTATTGCTCCTCTTGCTTATTATCAATTAATTCTTTGTTGGGGCTTTTTCCCTGAGCTCAGCACCCGCCCTGGGCTCTGCCCAAGCCCTGCTGCCGGTGGGACAGGAAGCGCCAGGCACGGAGAAGCCCTGGGGGGGATGTGGTGGTGTCCCCCAGGCTCTGCCCCCTCAGTCTGTGCTGCTGTTTCCAACAGCCCGGGGACAGATGCTCGGGGTCCTCACCCGGTTTTCCTTGTGAAATTCTACTTTTCATGACGAGAAGATAATTACTTGCCAATGCCTCTACTAATCGCACTGCGGAAGCAGCAGCAGGATACCCTGCATCCCTTTGGACCCGGGATTTTCTGTTTTCCCTTTTTCTCCCAGCCTGTTCAACCCTGCGTCCTGCCGGATCCCCTCCAGCTTCTCCCTGCTGCACTGTCGGGCACCCAGGACCGGGGCAAGCAGAGATGATTCCTACCAGCCCAGCTGGGCTGCACTTCTCCCACTGCCCGCGTTTGGAAACGTGTCTCTTAGTCAAACGACTAGTTTGGCTTGGGTTTTTTTTGTGGTGTTTTTTTTGTTGGTTGGTTGGTTGGGTTTTTATATTGTTTTGTTTTTGTTGCTGGTTTTTTGGGTTTATTTTGTTGTTTTTGTTTTGTTTTTTTTATTCCTAAAATTTTAGATGATTTTCTATTGTCAGGGTGCCTTTAACTTGCAGCAGCAGCAGCACTGAAATGAGCTGGTAGGCGAGCGTGGGTTAGCAAGGGCAGCTCCCAAGGGCAGGACGCCGAGGCACGAGTAAGGGCACATTCCTGTCCCCAGCACCCTCTTGACCCGCTCCTCGCTGGGGTAACTGAGCAGCACTGGGCACTTCCCGGATAACGAGTGGTGCTGGGGAAGAGGGATTAATACTCAGGAGCTGGAGGTTTTGCAGGAAGAAGGTGTCTCTGGGACAAGGGGAAGCTTAACCCCCCCTAAAATAGCCCCGTTCCCTCTGCCCAGTTACACTGGGCAGGGATGCGGCACCGCTGGGCTCGGGGTGTCAGAGGGCTCCCGGAGTGTCCTGGGACCCTCTGCCTTGGTTTCAAAGGCGCTGGGAAAGGTGCCCCTCCTCCCTGGGCGGGGGTTTTGCTGTCACCCCTGCCCTCGGTGGCTCCGGGGGCTGCGTCCCTGCTTGCTGTTCCTCCGCCTTCGCTCCGCGGGCGGGTAAACAAGGTGCCGGAGAGCCGGGGCCGGACCAGGCCGGCCGGGAAAACCGAGCGGGGAGAGGGGCTCCCGCCGCCAGCCCCGGGACGAGCAGCCCAGGCCCGGCCAGCCCCACCGCGCAGCCGCCCCCCGTGCCCCCCGTTACCTGGCTCATGCCGTTCCCCATGGTCGGCAGCGGGTGCCGCGGGGGGGACGGGGCGCGGGTGTCCTTGTCCCCGATGCTGTCGTCCTCTCGGTCTCCGGGCGCAGCCGCCGTTCCCGCTCCGGACTTTTCCCGGTCACGTTTCCGTCATGAAGAGCTCGGCTCCCGCCCCCGGGATCGGTGGCGGCGGGATCGTGTCCACGGCGGCCAGGCCGAGGCGGTGGCAGTTGTACCGGGGCAAAGGGACCTCGGCCACCGTCCTCCTGCCGCGGCCTGTCCCCGGCTGCTCCGGCGGGCGCTGCCGCTGGCACCGGGAGCAGACAAAGGAGAAACTCCCCCTCTGCGCCGGGCGTGGGAGCGCAGAGCCCGCGCTGGCAGCTGCCTGTCGCCGTTGCCTGTCCCCACTGCCTGTCGCCGCTGCCCACGCGGCCGCACAAGGCTGCGCTGTTGGGAGAAGAACAAAACCTTTGTCCCGCGCCGCACCGGGCGCCATGCCCGTCCTGCCTGCACCATGCCTTGCCCACCCCTGCCTGGGCCGTACCCACCCTGCCCTTGCTATGCCCACCCCTGCCCCACGTCCTGGGGGATATGGGGGTGCTGGGTTAGGGGGGCACGGGGGTTGAGAGGAGGCACAGTGCGGGTTGAGAGGAGCTGCGGTGCGGGGGCAGAACCCACAGGGTGGGACCGAGGGGGGAGTGGGGGAGTTGAAGGAGACCGGGACATGTCGGGGGGCACACCGGGGGTGCCAGGCCCGGGAGGGGAGTGCACGTCGAGGTATGGGGGGCACACCGGAGGGGGGGGGTCTAGGCCCGGGGGCGGGGACAGTTCCGTGGTTCCGGCCCGCTAGGCTGCGCCCGTCGCCATGGCAACGGCTCCGCTGAGCGACAGGAGGCGCTCTGAGCGCTTCCTGCGCAGGCCCCGGACCAGCCCCGGTCGCACTATCCCCCCTGCCCCTTAAAAGGAGCTTTTCCATTCAAACCACCCGAGGCTGGTGCATTGCAACAAGAGCTCGGAAGAGGCTGCGTGTGTATCCGTGGGCAGTTTTAGTTGTGAGAGGCCCAGCCCTACAGCCTGTCCTGGCTTGTCCCTGCTGCTGTTGGCAAGGGCATGGGGACGTGGCAGAGCATGGGTTCATGTGGAGGTACAGAAAATTGAAACCACAAAGAAAAAAAGTAGTTCTCCTTGTTAGTCCTATTTATTTTTTGTTCCCCTCGGAGGATGCGGTGCAGTTGAGCCCCAGAAACTTACCAAGGGCAATTAAAGTGAGTCAAACTGTGGGAGCATTTGTTGTGGTGAGCTTTATACTTCACTTTCTAGCCAGCTGAGTCAGAAGAACTGCTTAGTGAAGAGTCTGAAGAGGTTTTGGAAGCAGTTGGAAAGAGAAGGCAGAAAGTTTGAGGTGACAAAATACGCCTTTATTCTGAAGACCTTCAGAGTCCTGTTTGTTTGTGGAAGAATTTTGCAAGAATTCTGGCATGGCTTGGATTATGAAACTGGTAAGTCTGTTCTTTCCCAAGGAAAGTGAAACAGAGCTGAAGGGATGCCTTCATTCTGTGGATAGAGAGGAAAATACGTGGGAAATCCACAGGAAAGCTGGGCAGAACAAGGTGGCTCAGAGCAGCAGTGCTCCTGGTCACTTTCCTGGTCAACACAGACTACCAAAACACTTCTTGTGTAACAGTTTATGTCAGCAGTTGAAAGCTCAGTTTGTTTACAGAGCCAAAGTTAATTTAGCAGTGAAGTGATAAAGTGCAGAGTTCTTGTGTGGAGGAACAGATTGTGCTCCCAGGGCTTCTCACTGGGTAGTTATGGCCAAGTTCATGCTCTGAAATCTTCCAGTTGGGCTGCAGGTGTGCCAGGTGGTGGGGTGTGTGGGGCAGATTCTAACTGGGCTTCTGGTGAAGCAGCATTCCAGGGAAGCCCCTAAAGATGGAGCTATGGAAACATCTGTGTGGTTTTTAGGGAAATCCTGCTGTGTTGGGTGCCAGTCGGTGTAAGTCCAGCCAACTTCCTGAGGGGACTTCCATCCTGGGAATGCAAAGAGATTAGGGAAGGCTCCCTGAGCAGCCTGGAGTGCATGTTGGGGGGATTTGGTTGGCATTAGCTTCCCTCTACCTGAGGGGTAGCCTCAGGCTCTGAATCCCATTTGTCCCCCCAAACCTGCAGCTCCTTGCTGCTGAACACAGCAACTTCCACTCCAGCCAGTGTCTCAGGGACCAAAAAAAAATGTGTTTCCTCTAGAAACTGCAACAACACAACGTGGTGCTGGGAAGTGCCTCACTTCTGCTGGCTGATCCGAACCATTCCATCTCAGGAGCATGGAGCTGTGGTGTGGAATTAAAGCTACAGCCACCTGTGAGGGCTGGGAGTGAGCAGCGTGGGGAGGAGGCTGGGACAGGAGCACGTCACCCTTGTCAGGCCCATCGGTAAGGACATGCTTGTGGGAAGTGTCTGGGAGGTAATTATGCAAACTAACATATGAATTAGAGCCAGGAGGGTAGCAGTTAGTGATTATCTCGCTCTACAAATGGGAATGTGTTAATTGGCAACAGAAAAACCTTATATTAAGCTGATTTTGTGCCCGACAACCTCAATTAACATGGTAAATAACCAGAACACAGTAAACAAGGATCTTGAAAAAGCCTGTGATTAAACCAACAACTTAAATGAAATAGGATGTGGCTGGCCTCAGAACTCACAGGCAAGTAAAAATAAAATGGGTGTTACTCCTCCTGTCGGTCTGTGCTCTTGAGCAGCCCCATCTTGTGACATCTCGGGGTGCCTGTTCCCACCCTTGGATGTGGCAGTCAGTTGGGACGTGCTCAGTGCCACATCCTGGGGCTGTGGGAGCCTGGACCTCCTTGGGAAGGGGCTCTGGGGAGCCAGTTCTCAGGCAGTTTATCTGAGCCACCCCACTTTTAGCACATCGCCCAGCCTGGGCTGTCTTCAGGATTGCTCTGCTCCTGCTTGCCATAGTTCTCTGACATCTTTCATGACTTTCCTGGTTAATTAAGTTCTTCTATAACATACACAAATTGAAAATACGACTTAACAAAACCCCCAACAACATATGTTGCGTTACTTATGTTTCTGGGAGCATGTGACAGAGTTTGTTTATTTGGTGCTGTGGAACTTCCCTGTTGGCTGCCCTTTCCTCCAGGAATCCTCCTGACACCTACGGATTGGGGTGTGTTTGCACTAGGGAGCTGTTGTTGGATCCTCTTCCCTCCCCATACCCTGAAGTAAAGGAGCTGGCACACAAACAGGTGGTGAAGCAGGCTGTGCAGGGCTGCTGCACTGACATCCTGGGAAGGAGCAGGAAGTGCTGACGTGAAAGCCGGTAACTCTGCTCTTCCATCTGTGTGCTGGCAGGTCACCAGGTGAGGGAATGTTCCTGTTTGGAAAACTGAAGGATATTATTTATTGAAGAAGGGCAGAACGACTCTGTCTCATCCTTAGGGGACACCCAACAGGAGCTTTGTTTTTTTGCTCTTATTTCACCCTCTCCTGCCAGTGACTTCCCCGTTCTCCTGTGCCTGCCTGGTGCAGGGCTCCTTCACCACTCCCAGGACAAGTTTTATTCCCATGGCTTTTCCCAGGTGGCCAAGCACTTCACCTGGGATCTGACTTCTTACACTTTGCGAGCCCGTTCTTAAAGGTGATCTTGAGTAGGTCTGACACAAGGCAGAAATATCAGTCACTGGGTCATATGGAACATTTCTCTGCACTTCACAGGCTGAAAGTTTGACTTGAGCGTTTGTTCTAGTGGCATCTGTAAGTGCAACCCCCCTTTGTTTCCTTGCCTTAATGCCCCTTTGCTCCTTTCCTCTTCTCCCAGTGCCTCCCACTGAAGGCCTGGCTCTACAGAGGTGGGTTTCCTCCCTTTTCTCATCCAGCATTTACTCTGGAGCACAGAAGTGGCTGTATCCTGTCTGTGTGTGCCATGAAGCAGGACAAGGAAAGGTCTGTGCAGCTCTGGTGTTGGGTGCATCAGCTGAGCCTGGTCCTGTCTGACTCCACAAACACCTGCAGGACTCAGCTCTCCTGCCACCACCACCCCGTCTCTCTTCTGTCTTTTTTCATTGGAAAACTGATGTCACCATGTTGCTGGAAATGTCACTTTGACAACTCCTCTAAGACTGAAGCTGAAATGTCAGTCCTGGCTTTCATGTTAGTGGTTGGATGTTGGCAGCCTTTCCTGTTCCTCAGCCCCACGGAGTGCCAGGACAGGGTGATTCATGGCAGGGAGCAATTTGATTTCCCAACAGCCACACTTGCTGCTGGATGCAGTTTGATGGCTTTCGTTTGATTAACACATCTCCCCAAAGACATCACCTCAGCCTGATGGCTTAGGAGGCAGGAAAATCCATCACTTCCCTCCGTGAAAGTTCAGCAGAGTTCGTGCTTGCTCTGAATGATCAAAAGCCTTTCCAGAGCCAGGGTACGGCCCTGGGTGCCCAGCTGAGGTTTGGAGACGTGCTGGAGTGAAGAGCTCCATGCCAGCTGTGAGGGATGGCACAGGCTCAGGCCAGTCACTCTTTCATTTTCCAGATACCACTCTTGATTGCTTCTGAATTTTAATTTTTTCCCTGCAATTTTTAGCAAGGTATAATCGTGCAGGGTTGGATTTAAGCTCAGGTGGCTGTAGCCTGTGATCACAGGGAAGGTAATTATTGGCATTGGAGCAGAAGGCGATTGCTTGGAGTGGGAATTCCCTGTCTGCTTGCTCAGTGTCTGCCTTTGATCCTCATCTACATCGTTCCAGATGTTCCTCTCACAAATATGGCAGAGCAAGAGGCAGCACCCGAGACGGATCCCGGGGAGGTGAGGGGTGTGTGCTGCCCGCAGCGCTGCCCGCAGCTCTGCCCGCAGCTCGGCCCGCAGCTCGGCCCGCCCCTGGGGCTCTCGGCAGGCGCTGTCGAGCTGACCCCGTCCTGCTGCCGCAGCCGCTCAGCTGCGCTGCCTTCTCTCCTGACACCCATCAATGTCATTTCCTTGACAGCAGCTTTAGGAGAGAGGCTGGGCGAGCGTTCTGCCCGAATGTTTAGGTTGTTTGTGGGTTTTTTTGCAGCTGTCTGTGCATCCATGAGGCTGAGCTTTTTGACTTCAAACCTAAAAGCTTTCAGGTTAGTGCTCTGCTGAGAGGTGGGTGCCTCACAGCTCAGCCCTTAGTTCCGAGCCCCCAGCAGTGCAGCAGGGCTGACACTACTGCACACAACTGCCACAGTTCAGCTTCCTCTCTCAAAAAGTGACAGCTGAGAGAAAGAGAAAACTCTGCAGGAGTTTAGGGTATTTAAAATAAAACCCTTTGACTCCAGATTTTTTTTTTTAATACGTCTTTTCTCACTGGCTAAGTGAAAAATATGTATCAGTAAAGTTCAGCTGAAGTTCTCAGAATTTTATCAGCTACATACACAACCCAAGAGTTGCAACAGCAGGAACCCAAGAGAGCAACTGTCTTGTCATTGCAGGAGCTGAGAAAAACAGGAACAGCAAATGGTACTTCAGAAATTACATGTCAACAGGATTACTGTTCTTTCAGCTTTAATCATGGAAAGCACAAGCAGCACCATAGGGAAGGAAACTTCCCTTAGAGATGATTTGTGCTGACGGTGCTGTCCTACCAAGTGTCTTCACTAATTTATTCTGGTTTTTAACTTCCCTCTGACAAGACACAGTAGCTGAGGAACCTGTTGCAGCCCTGTGTGCTGTCAGCTTCAGTCCAATACTCCAGGTGGTGCCCCTGGAGACAGTGTTACTACAAATGAGTAAATAACTGCAGCTCAGCTGGGCTCCTGGGCAGCTCTGATTTGTAGAATCTACTCAGTTCTGTTGCTTCAAACCAAATTCCTGCTGAGGCAGCCTGCACGTCAAGAGCAGAAGTACCTTCTGTTGGTCAGGAAAGAAATGAGTGGGAGGGAAAGTCCTGGGTGTCCTCACGGTGTCACTGTGCTCAGACATCACTGTGCTCAGAGGAGAGATCTGAACCCAGCTGTGCAGGGAAACCACTCTGGGAGACTGCACTAAAAAGGGGTTAATGCTCATTCTGTGAATTCTCCTCAGCATTCCCTGCTTCAGCTAGACTGTGGGTTTCACTTGTCTGTCTTTCTGGAAGCCAAAGGGATTTTTATTTTTTCTTTAGTACCACCAAGAACAGGAATAGAAACTTTGCAATAAGCTCAGAATGTTCCTTGGCTCGGTGCATGGGAAAGAGATTTAGGATTGGGTCTCTGATTGCTTCACACTGCCTGCTGCCTGCTTGCAGGGGGTGATTCTGTGGAGGGAAAAGCACGGGAAAACTGCCTGTTTTCTCCCTAATTTACTGTTGTTGTATCCCCTCAGCTGGAGGGAAATGCTTCACCTTCCCACACCCCAATAGCCTGGAAGACTGAAATCAAGTGTCACATGCTCAAAGGCACAGGACAGGGAGATGTTTATTTCCTTCTAAGGGGTTTTGTTAAAATGTTTGGATTGGAAGCTCTGGTTCCATGCCTTTCTTAGCAACTGGTCCAGCCACTTCCCTCTGCACAGAAAAGAATCAAACTTGTAGTTCATTATTAATTATCATGAATTTAAAGGAAAATCTTCTTATGGTCTTAACCCAGTTGTGCTGGGGTAGCAGGCTCAGGCTAAGGCAGGTTGTGTAGAAGACCATACATGTTAAAACCTTTGAAGAAACCATTACTGGTTCAATCAACTGTCCTTTTGCCATGAGACAGGCTCAGCAACTGTTCCTGGTCAGCCCTCTTAAGGCAGCTTTTTTAAAAAAATACTTTTTACCCCTTCATCTTGCTTTGAAAGCCTCATTTGTGTTCTCTTACTGTGCAACTTCACAGAACGTGTTTTCACAGCGAGACTAAAGGGACACTGTCCCCCTGTCCCTCCCTGCACATCTCAAGAGATTCCTGACGTGCTTCAGATGTAAACTTGGCTTTGTTTGAATACCAACAACTCCTCCTCTGTGCTTTGGGTGTGCTGTGGATTCCCCATTCCTCCTACTCCTGTTCCTGACGGGACAAGGAACTGGCTCTGAAGCCAAACTCCAGAAGCGTTCACATAAACCCCCCCCAAGGAATGCAGACACAGAGTCAGGAATGCCTGGCTGCTCTGATTTTAATAATCCCACTTCCACCCCAGCCATGGGTGTCCTGGCACGGCTCTGCAGCAAGAAGCAGGGAAGGGTTTGTGATCCAAGGAAACTGCAGTGCTCTAGCTGAAGAGCCAAATACTTCCCAGGAACCTCACCCAAGGTGGGCTCCAGGCAGGCCTGTGTCCTGCAAACCCTGAAGGCTGCAGGTGTTGCAGGGTGAGCTCCAGGGGTGACAGCACCGAGATGGTGGCCCGGCCACCTCAGCCCTCCAGGATGCGATTGATGAGCTTCATTTCCTCAGCGCTCATGGGGTTCAGGTTAAATCCCTTCAGCTCGGGTTTACCTAAAAGAACACATTGAAAAATCAGGATTTTGCTACAAAACCAGCAAAGCCATCCACAGGAAACTCCGGAGGGGCTGCAGGGAGGGCAGGGACACCCCTGGGAGCTGGTGGGGGTCATCCAGTGTGGTGCGGGAGCCCATTTAGCGTGACAGCTCTGCACTGGGAGCTGTACGATCCTGCTGGAACAGGGAAGGGATTGCAAAGCTGCTGGGAAACTGGCTGCAAGGACACAAGGAGCTCAGGAGCTTCTGGACCTCCCGTCTGCTCTCAGGAGGCTCCAGATTAGGAGCATTTACCTTGAGCCTCGAAGAGGCGGTTGACCTTCACCCGCAGCTCTTTCCGGAGGTTGTTTATCTCCTCATCCAGATGTTCCTGGTCTGAGACAAGAGGAACAGGAGTGAGGCCAGCGGGCTCTGGGCTGCAGGCAGAACCCCCCACCGGACCCTTGGTGTGGATGCCCAGCCCTGGGGGCAAAAGAAGACTTGTCCTGAGCCACCTGAGGGTCCTTCTGTGCCCGACTGTGCTCCTGGCTGCTGGCGGGAGATTTTTGGCACTTTATTTGTCTAAAATCTTATTCCTTCCCAGGCCAAGTGTGCCCAGCACCTCCCCTACAGGTTGCCTCACCCTTCTGCAGCATCTCCCGGGTCTGTGCCTTTGGCAGCTCGATGAACATCTCCCCAAAGCAGACCATGGCCAGGCCTGGAGGGAAAGGAAAGGATTTAACAAAGAAGCCGTTCCCGGGGCTCACGGTGGACGTGGCTGGCCGAGCCTGGGCCTCACCATCAGGCTCCAGGTCCTTCTGCAGTGCCCGCAGGGCCTCGCGGTTCCGGTTTCGCTTCACGTCCAGGTCCACAATCTGCAGCGAGAGAGAAGCAGCAGGAACTTCATGCTGGCGGCGGGAAGGGGAAGGCCCGCCTTGGGTCCCCGGGGGAGGCCGGGCCGGGCTGTACCTGCTGCCGCGCCGCCAGTACGTCCTCAGCCAGCTCCTCCACCTCGGCCAGGTAACGCAGCACGAAGGCCGGGTCCCTCGCCATGGCGCTACCGGAGCCCGGAGCCGCTCCGGGGCCGCGCGGGGTCCGTCCCAGGGCCGCTCCGGGCCGCAGCCGCAGCCGCGCAGGAGGGTTCCGCGGTGGGAGGGGCCGGGTGGGAGGGCGCCCTCTGGCGGCCGCTCCGGGCGCTGCTCCCGGACCCACCGGGACCTGCGGTCACCGGCTGCCGCCGAGCCCTGCTTCCCCTCCGGC
This sequence comes from Hemiprocne comata, assembly GCA_020745705.1. Classification (NCBI taxonomy): domain Eukaryota; kingdom Metazoa; phylum Chordata; class Aves; order Apodiformes; family Apodidae; genus Hemiprocne; species Hemiprocne comata. The sequence goes on from CM036601.1 coordinate 15,660,225, forward strand.
CCCTGGTACCGGTGTCCTGGACACCGGCCTGGGGCTCTGCTCCCTTGGACTGCCCAGGAGGCCCTGAGAGACCTTCAACGTGGCAGAGCCGGCCGGAGCTGCTCCCTGGCTGTGAATTCCAGCCGGTCCTTGACGCGGCACAGCCGGCCACGCCATTCCTGCCTCCCCGGCAATGCCGCGCGGTGGGGTGTGATGATGGTGATGCCGTGGTTTTCCCGTTGATGGTGAAGGGATCTGCAGTCTGTCTTTTGTCGGTGCTTTGAGAGAGCCCCGGTGGCAGCCCTGGGGCATCGAGTGTGAGCTGGGGGAGAGGAGAAGCACTGGTGTGGGGGGACACGTCCCTCTGGCTCATGCCCCTTATGGGACATCGGGGCAAGTGTGTGGTGACCCCTGATGCTGTGGCACCTCCAGGCTACTGGAAACGGGGGGTTGGCCACACTGGAACCCCAGGGGACAGGGATGGAGGGAGCGAGGCGGTGGCTGGCCCTTGCTCACTGCACTTCCATGGGTAAATAATCCCTTAAGGGGGATTACCCAGACGGGCAGATTACTGGCCCTAATCCCATAAGGTCATTTGTTCTAGTTAACCGGGGAGAGCCCCTCTGGCTGCCACAGCCTCACTGGAACCAGGCGGCTTCCAGGGCATGAGCACTGCTGCATCCTGGCCAGGCTGGGAGTGATTCGCACACCGGACGGATCCTGACATCCACCAAAAGGGGCAGCAGGATTGGAGTGTGAGGCCAATGCTGGAAAATACTCCTTTAATGGTGGGGTCAGATGTCTGGAGATCCATAGGCTGGATGGGAGGAACTGTTTCCCATCCACCATCTCAGGGTTAGCTCATGCACGACGCGGGCACTGAGTGGGGTCAGCTGCAGAGTGGGATGCAAGGTGTGGGACAGGAGGTGGGATGCAGGATGTGATCGGTTTCTGCTTTCTGCCAGGCATGGTGGCAGCATTTGAGCCATGTTGCTTTGATGGGATCAGAAGGGGAAGAGCCCCTGATTCCCATGGAGCATATTTGTGCTCCCCCTGGGAACCAGGCAATGAGAGGGACCAGATGCCCGCCCGCTGCTGGGGGCTGCTCTGCTTTAGTGGGTGTTCTGTTGTGGAAAGAGCAGGGTTTGGTTTCGGCACGTGCCTTTTTCTTCCTCACAGCACTTTAATGTATGCAGCTAGAACCCCTCCCACCCGCCTGCTGACAGCTGCACGGGGAGGCCTCAGGGAAGTTTATAGGGTGTTTTATCCTCTCATTTTCCCCTGTGGCTCCTGGGGCCTCTCGTTATGATAAATCAAATGTCAAACCATGGTCCCATGTTCTCAGGCTGTGGATGTTTAATTCTGTTTTTGGTGGGGGTGTTTCAGAGTCTGTGAAGGAAGGTGGGTCCATCTCTCCTTAGTCTCCCGGTCCCCTCTCCCTGGTGCTGTGCCCACCATCACGGTGACACTGGCTCTGCTCCACTAGCCATCCAGGACAGAGAGTTGGCAGGGACTGAACCCAGATAGGACTAGGACTGGCCAGGCTTCGGCGGGGGTTGTGGTCAGTGGTGCCCATCCCCCAAAGGGGCTGAGCAGTGAATGAAAGACTCCTTTCTTTGGGCTCTGGGGTGCTGGGGGCATCCCTTCCCCCAGGCAGGGGATCTGTCAGGAGCATCTCAAGGTTAGGTGTGTAAGTCGCATTACCCATGCTAATACATGCAGCACTGGGAGAGCCTCGCCGAGGGCCTGACTCTGCTCCCTTGTGCTGACTAACACCTTTCCAGCCTGGTTTGTTCCCTCGGTTTTGTGTTCCAGGATCCCAGACTCACCCCGGGTTTGTGCTGATCCCCCTTTGCTGCTCTGCAAGGTAGAGTTTGGAAGCTGGCCGTGTTTCCTTGGGTAAAACACTCTCCCTCTCTCTTCCTGTTGTGGTGGGATCCCCTGGGCCAGGTTCCAGCCATGCATGGGGCCCCTCCATGGGGGGACACGTCAGGCTGAGCCTTGAGGGCTGAGCCAGAGCCCGTCCCTCTGGGCTGGAGCTGAAGCTGCCTTCTCGAGGCAGCTGCCTGCATGTGGTCACCCTCCCCAGAGACATGCTGCAAAGGAGCAAAAAGCCTTTTCCCTCCCAGCAGCACTGAGGATGCCGGCACAGTGCTGCTCCTCCTGTGAGCTTGTGTCCCAGGAGGGGGTCCCAGCCCCTGGTGCTGCCAGCCCAGGGCAGCTTGGCTCTGCCAGCCACATGGCATCCAAACTCTGATGGGACAGAATCTGGGCACACGGGGACCCAAGCTCCAGGGCCCCTGGAGGGTGAGGTGCCAGGATGGACCTCACCTGACCTCAAGACCCTTGAGTAGGGTGGTGCTGAGATGAGATTCGGGGTCGGGAGGGCCCAAGGCCACCCACCAGCTGCCCAGGGAGCGCTGGCCCTTGAGCTGGGTGGGGGGTGCCGGGAGGAGCCTCCCGGTTGCCCTCCCGGCGGGGACGCAGGGAGGAGCCCGCCGGCACCTTGCGGTCCCACGGGACCCCCCGGCGGCGGCTGGCGGGGCGGCCGCCCTTTCCGGAGGGGGAGTGACAGGGGCGGGGCGGGGGCTGCCGGTGGTGCCGGGGGGGTCTTGGCGGGGCCGGGCCGGGCCGGGCGGCGGGCGCGGGGCGAGGCGAGGCCGGCGGGGGCGGGCGCTGCCGGGGCGGGCTCGGTGGCGCCGTCCTCCCTCCGGAAGTCTCTCCCGCTCCCTCCTTTCTCCTCCTTTCCCCCGACAACATGGCCGCGAAGTCGGACGGCGGCGGCGGCCCGGCCGTGCTGCTGGAGAGCCCGGAGGGTGGCGGCGGGAGGCGGGGGGGAGGCGCGGTTCCCCCGACGCGGCGGTACCGGCTGCGGGACGGTTGCTGGGTGCTCTGCGCCCTCCTGGTTTGTTTCGCGGACGGTGCCTCGGACCTGTGGCTGGCGGCCCACTACTACATGGAGGGGCAGCGGTGGTGGTTCGGGCTGACGCTGCTCTTCGTGCTGCTGCCCTCGCTGGTGGTGCAGCTGCTCAGCTTCAGGTGGTTCGTCTACGACTTCGCCGTCAGCACCAAGGACAGCGCCGTCAGCACCAAGGACAGCGCCGGCAGCACCGCGGGCAGCGCCCGCAGCACCACGGACAGAGCCCGCGGGCCCCGCGGCTGCTGCCGCCTCTGCGTCTGGCTGCTGCAGGGCCTGATCCACCTGCTGCAGCTGGGGCAGGTCTGGAGGTACGGGGGGGGTCAGGGGTGGGGATGGGGCTGCTCCAGGGCCTGGTCCACCTGCTGCAGCTGGGACAGGTCTGGAGATATGGGGGTACAGGGGTACAAGGGGGTCATGGAGCCAGGCTGGGGCTGAGGAAGGGGCAGGGTGCAGCAGGAACATGGATGCGGATAACGGGGTGCAGCACATAGGGCACAGGTGATGATGGCAGGACATGGGGGGAGAAGTGGGTGTGGATGGTGAAGGGGGCATGGGGATCAATCCCTCTGCAGCCTCAGCAGGATGGGGGCAGGGGAGGGAGCCCCCAGCAGAGCTCAGCTGAGGGTGCAGGTGGGTGTGGGCAGGAGCTGTGGGTGCGGGTGGGTGTGATCAGGAGCTGTGGGTGCAGGCAGGAACTGTGGGTGTGGGCAGGAGCTGGCATGAGGAGCCCACAGCCTGGCTGGGTGGTACAGGCCTGCTGTCCTCATGGCTGGGTGGTGCTGGGCCTGCTGGGCACCCTGTCCAGCCACACCACTGGGGATCCGGGGGGGTGAGGAGTGCTTCTGCCGGGCACCCAACACCTCAGGGTCAGATCGCCCTCCCAAGTGCTCCCTGTGCTCCAGCTCAGAGCTGTTGTCTGTGGGGTCTCAGAGGTGCTGTTTGTCCCCAGCCTGGCCAGACTCTGCTGCCTGCTGCTTTCCCAGGCCTGGGGCAGGCAGGGTGGGCAGGCAGAGTGGGCAGGCAGGGTGTGTGGCAGCCTGGTAGGCTCAGACAGGCTCAGGGCCCTTCCTCTGTATGTCTGCAGATGCTCTAAAGCTGGAGCTGACGGTTTATTGGCACCATCCTCCCCTTTGCCATGGAGCCAGTCCTGCTCTCTCCCAGCTCTGCTAAGCTCCATCCTCGGGATGGCACTGGCACCGAGCTGCTTCCTGGTGAGGCTGGTGCTGGGAGGGGTGTGGAGACAATGGTAAATTCCTGGAACAAGGCTGGGAGCAGGCAGTGTTCCCGGCTCGGGCTTCCGTGCTGTTTCCCCTCCTGAGCTCCAGCAGCACAGCAGCTCCTCCACTCCCTGTTGTTGTTTGCACGGTTCCTTCATCTGCTGCTCTTCCTGGGGTGCTCCTGGGATGCTCTAACTTTGTTTCACGGTACAGTGTGCACTGTGTCAGATGTGTTCCTGCCCATGGCAAGGGGGTTGGAGCTAAATTATTTTAAGGTCCCTTTCAACCCAAGCCATTCCTTGATTCCCTCCCCAGCACAGTCCCTGCCTGCCCCTCCCTGATCCCCCTCCATCCTCTCGGCATGCTGGTTGCAGGACAGGTACCAACCCTGCCTTAATGTGCTGGAGGACCTGGTGAGGGAGAGGATGGGAGCTGTGTGGCCGCCGAGCCCACCTGCAGCAGGCCCAGGCCCCAGTGCCTCCTGGACAATTGTCTGATCCTGGCTGGAGCTGGAGCCAGGGCTGGGCTGTGGGTGGGGGTTTTGCTCCCGGGGGTGTCAGCCACGCTCTCCTGATCTGCTGCACCACAGAGCCATTAAGCCAATTAAAGCAGGAACTCTCAGCACTGACCCTCCAGGACATGTTGGTCTGAAGCTGCAGCTGAGGCTCTTTCTAATCTCAGGATTTGGGATTAGCTTGGGTGACCAGTTAAATGCAGTTTGCTAAACCCATTAGTGAGGTTAGATCCGGTGCAGGTGGATGAGGCAGTTAAAGAAGTATGGAATAAATGTTCATGTGAAAGGAAGGCTGTTCCCTGGACAGAGAAGCATCTCTTCCCTCCCTGATTTACCCACCTCCTCCCTGTCTCAGCCCCTACCACATCCATGGCTGCAGATGTGGTAGGGGACACAGCCCCCAGCCCCTAACCAGCACCCCATGATGCAGCTGCTTCCCAAGACAGCTCTGAGCCACAACTCTGAGATCAGCCCCAGGTAAAGCTGCTGCAAGAAGCTGCTGAAAACAGTTGTCATCAGTACATGCAGATACCCCAGCATGGATGTTCTCTGGAGATGGTGCTGGTTGCATGACCCTGAGCTGGTGTGAGTAGCAGCCATTGCTGTTTGGAGGGTTTTGCTGCTCAGGAATTGTTTTCTGTACTGCTTTGTCACCAGGTCTTTCACCAAAGAAACACCAGGGGATGCTGTCCATGCCATGCCTGCCTCCTGCCCGGGGTCCCCTGCCACCTCCATGTGGCACCTGGTGTGTCTCTTCAGGTCCCTTCTCGGGAAATCATGCTCCGTATCGCTCCCCCTTAGACCAGTGAGTCCCTTGTCCTCTTCCATCTGAGGACATAAATAGTGGATTTGGTTATAACCAGGGCTGGTCTTTTCTCCACATCCTTCTTTTTTTCCAACACTTGAAAACTGGGATCAGTACCTGGGAGCTGGGGGCAAACAGTGACACTGGTGGCAAACCTGGCCATGACAGGGCTCCAGCTAACCCATCCATGGTGACACTTGGGTAAAGTCATTGCCTGCCCGAGCCCCCCATCTTCCTGCTGCAGGGGTTTCATTGCGTCGCTCTTTGTACTACAAAGGAGGGAGCAATTAGCCCTGGGAGCTGTCGTGGTTGGTTTCTGCCTCATCATCAGTTTTTTGAAAATTAAATGGGTTTTTTTCCCAGAGATTGATTCGGTGTTTGCCGCACGGCTGCGGCGGCGTGGGGCCGGTGAGCACTGTCAGTGCCAGGATGATTCTCTGGGCTGAAACACAGCAGGATGATCCAATGCATAACAAATCCGAACCCACATTTAATCCCAGCGACTTGATGGGAGATGAAATCTGGTTTTAGTTAGATCTACGGAGCTGAGGGGGAGACAGGAGAGTAATTGTGCCCTCACTGAAAGCCAAGGGAAGCCATGGGTCACTTGTTGAGTGGTTGAGGAGCTGGGGATGGCACGTGGCAGCTCCTGGCTGTGCTGTGGGGATGGTGTGATCATGGTGCTGATGAGGCCAATTAGCAAGGCTGATTACAGGGAGAGGGTGAGGTAACCGGTGCCTGGGTCTTGCTCACGTGTGGGTGCCCTGGGACCAGCCCTGTGGCATCCCCAGCTCTGCTTCTCTGATTGCTTTTCCCCATGATGTGCTCTCTGTCCCCAGGCTGTCCCCTGGTTTGCCCCCTACCAGCACAGGGGGTCCAACATTGGACCCTTCTGTAGGGATGGGAGCAGAGGCTGATGGGAAGAGGGGCAGGGGGGAAATGGCTGTGGTGGTGCCACCCTGGCACGCCCTGCCATTTGGCCCTGGTGGCCTCCACTGTAGTCTCAGGGCTGCACAGCCCGGGGATGGGAGCATCTACCTGGCTGTCCCTGCAGCAGGAGCAGGGCCAGCTCCTGCCCCCTCCCCCTGAGGGATGAGTTGTAAGTGCTCGGATCAGGGTTTCTCCGGCTCTCTGGGCTGATGGAGTCGCCTGGCAGCAGTTCCCGAAGCCAGTGGAGAGGCTGTGGCTCTGCTGGAGGGTTCAGGTCAGCTGCTGGAGGCTTCATGGCCCCTGTCCTCCTGCTTCATCCTTCTCCTTCCCTGCCAGGGACACCCTGCCCTGCCCCATATCCCCTCCACGGTGCCCGGATCTGGGGAGGGGTCCCCAGTGCCGGTGACTCAGCTGGCACATGCGGTGGTGCCACACACACCCCGGCTGACCCCGGCCCGTGACCAGATGGCCGAGGCCAGCGTGTGCCTGCGCCTGCAGCCCTGCCAAGAGCCGGGGCAGTGCCGGCACCAGCGGCCCGGTGCTCCCCGCGGGCACCACAGCACGACCAGCTGGTGCCTCGGTGCGGGCCGGGCAGGGGAAGGAGGGTGGGCTCCGCGCCAGGGACAAAAATATCCCCTTGGAGAAGCAGCCGGACGTGGTGCTGGGTGAGGGCCAGGGCACCCCAAAGCCATGGGGGGCAGGAGAGCAGGGCTGTGGGGAATGCCCAGCTGGGGGATGGGGACAGACTCTGACCGAGAGGCACAGGGGCAGCCCTGGAGGGTGGGGTGATGGCTGGTGGGCACCGACATGGTGGGTGGGCACTATAATGAACAAGTGGGTGCCGTGATGCTGGGTGAGCCCCAGGGCAGTGGGATGCTGAGCTGGCTTTGCCCAAGCTGCCCCTTCCTGGCAGATCAAGGCCATGGGGTGGGACAGGGATGTGCTCAGCATTACCACTGCCCTGCAGCCCCCAGCCCCTCTGGCCTGGGCAGGGTTCCATGGTCCCAGACAGAGGGAAAGTGCTGGCTGGAGCAGGCTGACAGTAGTGATGGGGCAGGCCTGGAATGGGCAGGGGGAGGGGAGCTCTGGGGGGCCCTCTGACCCTGCTGCCCCCCACCCAGGTACCTGAGGGCACTGTACCTGGGGCTGCAGAGCCGCTGGCAGGCCGAGCATCGCCGCCGCCACTTCTACTGGCGGATGATGTTTGAGAGTGCAGACATCAGCATGCTGCGGCTGCTGGAGACCTTCCTGAAGAGCGCACCCCAGCTGGTGCTGCAGCTCAGCATCATGGTGCAGCAGAACAAGATTGAGCCACTGCAGGGTAAGGGAGAGGGTGCCCACCATGGGGCACAGGGGCGTCGGGGGGGGGGGCCCAGCCTGCCACAGGTTCTCACTGCCCTTCCCTGCTCTGCACCCACAGGGTTCTCAGCCTCAGCCTCGCTGGTCTCCCTGGCATGGATGATCGCCTCCTACCAGAAGGTGCTGCGGGACTCGCGGGAGGACAAGATGCCCATGTCCTACAAGGGGGCCGTGGTGCAGATCCTGTGGCACCTCTTCACCATCGCCGCCCGCGCCATCGCCTTTGCCCTCTTTGCCTCCGTGTTCCAGCTCTACTTCGGCATCTTCATTGTCACCCACTGGTGCATCATGACCTTCTGGATCATCCAGGGCGAGACGGACTTCTGCATGTCCAAGTGGGAGGAGATCATCTACAACATGGTGGTGGGCATCATCTACATTTTCTGCTGGTTCAACGTCAAGGAGGGACGGAGCCGCTACCGTATGTGCATCTACTATGTGATCACGCTGTCGGAGAACGCTGCCCTCACCGTCCTCTGGTTCCTCTACTATGACCGCAAGACCACCTCGGACTTTGACGCCTTAATCCGTGTCTGCGTGGTCAGCTCCAGCTTCGCCCTTGGCATCTTCTTCATGTTCATCTACTACTGCCTCTTGCACCCCAACGGCCCCATGTTTGGCCCCCAGACCGGGGGCTGCATTTTCCGGCAGCGACCGGCCCCGGCACCGGGGTCCCCCGTGGATGCTGTCACCAGCCCCCCCCGCTCGCTGCCACGGACTACAGGGGGGGAGCGGGAGGGGGGGGCCAGGGGAGCGGGACAGCTGCGTCCCCGTCTTCCAGGTGCGACCCTGTCCCCCCCCGGCACCGGCCGCCCGCGCCCCGCGGACCGAGGGGCCCGTCATCCGCATTGACCTGCCCAGGAAGAAGTACCCGGCCTGGGACGCCCACTTCATCGACCGGCGCCTGCGGAAAACCATCCTGGCGCTGGAGTACGCGTCCCCCACCACCCCCCGCCTGCAGTACCGCACCCCTGGCGCCCCCAATGAGGTGCTGGAGTATGAGACCACCGTGTAGGGCAGGGGGTGGGGGGACACGGCAGGAGCCTCCTGGTGCCACCCTGCGGCTTTGCAGCCATTTGCCTTTCTGTTGGGTTCGCCGGTGCTGCTGTGCTGCCACGCCGAGTGCCCCACGGGGGGTGGCCAGGGAGGTCTCTTGGTGCTATCCCCACCCTGCGCCACCCACCTGCAGCCAAGACCCCCCCCATCCCATCCCACAGTGGCCAACCTGGTTCCCCCCCCCCCAACTTGTCCTTGCCAAAATACCTCACCGGTGCCTGAGCCCAAGGCAGTGGGCGCTGCCATCCCCAGAGCTTGGCTGGGCTGGGGGTTGCAGGATGGGGGCTGGGGGGTGCCCTGGGTGAGGGGCTGGGAGGGGAGTGGGGTGTGGTGGGGCCCAGGCAGGCAGCATGCAGGGACACGGGTGCCAGGGCTGCCCTGTGCCTGTGGGGCAGGAGCACAGTGGCACCGGGGGGTCCTGTCACCCCCAAGGAGCTGGGGCAGGGGACAGCCAGGATCCAGCCAGCCCACCATGTCTCCTGCCTCTCCCCTGCCCTGCAGTGCCAGTCAGGGGGGAACAGGAACCCTGTCACCTCTATCCTTGGCTCCCCTGGCTCAGGGTCGAGCCATGCCCCCACCCCGTGGCATCTCCACTGCCCTGTGTGGTGCAGACCCTGGCCCAGGGAGCCCCAGCCCCATCACCCCAACGTCCCCATGACAACCCTTTCATCTCATTGGGTTTGTTTCCACCTGAAAGGTGACATTTTGCGTGACATTTTCTACCTCCACTGAGGCTGAGGGGGCAGGGCCCAGCTGGTATGGCTGGGGGGGGCTGCGGGACTGCCACCATTCCCAGGGCTCCCCAAAGCAGGGTTCACCGCCCTGACATTCCTCCCTCCCAGGGTCGTCATCTCTTCCAACCCAGGAGTGTTTCCATCTATCCCCCCCATCAGCATCAACCCCTTCCAGCTCCCCAGTGAACCAGGATTCTGCCTGTCCCTGCCTGCCCAGAGGAGCAGGGCTGCCCTGGGCTCCATATTTGAATGTGTCCCCTGATCCTGTCGGGATCTGTTGGCATGTCCCCTCACGAAGGGCAGTGCTGAATGTACCCCGTGCCCTGGGGCCAGGCATGTCCCAGGGGTGTGTGTGTGTGTGTTCATGCATGTGAGTGTTCATGTGTGTGTGTGCCAGGGGCTGGCAGGGGTTTGCAGGGTGAGGGGGCTGCCAGACCCCTTGGCTGTGCGCCCCTCTCACCCCCTGCACCCACAGCCCCTGTGCCTTCCCTGCAACCCCACACTGGACCAGCAGTATCCCAGCTGCCCTGTGCCACGGTGCCATCCCTGCCCTGAGCCATGATGTCATCCTTGTCCTTTGCCACAGTGCCACCCCTTCCCCGTGCTGTGGTGTCATCCCTGCCCCTTGCCATGGTGGCAAGCCCCACCATTCCATGAGGCACTAAGGCATGACACGAGGCACCATGCCAGCTGGGGTTGGGGGGGCTGGTGCGGGGACCCTGTCCTTGGGCATGTCTGGCTGCCACCCATGGGGTCCCCAAGGGTGGGTGCCTCGCCCAGTGGCATGGCCAGGTTCACAGTGTTGGTGGCATTGTGTCATTTTTGTTTCCCATTTCTCTGTAGCCAGGGTGACAGTGGGCTGGGGCAGACTGTTGCTGGGGTCGCTGGTGCTAACTGGTGCTAACTGGAAGCCTCGGAAACCCTTTGGAAGGAGGGTGCAGCATGTGTCCAGGGCCGGGCAGGGGACTGGGCCCCCCACCTCTCCTTCAGCACTGGTAATGGGCAGACACCAGCGGTGGGTGCTGAGATGTGCCAGGGCAGTGCCAGGTAGGGGGCTGCTCTTGGGGAGGCTCTTTTCCTAAGGGAAGGTCGGGGGCAGTGGTTGGGGGGGCCAGGCTGGGGCCAGGGTCACCCTGGCAGACATCGAGTGGCAACCCCGCAGCCCCCACATGGTGCTCAGGTGGTGGTGGCTCCACAGCAGGTCCTGCTCATGGAGCTGGGATGAGCTACATGGGGACCAGGGACCTGCCCCCAGCCCCCCCACACCGGGATAAGCCAGGAGCAGGGCAACCTGCAAACTCCCCCATGCCCTTCACCCACTGGGGACTGCGAGGCCATGCCAGCAGGACAGAGGGACACTTTTCTATGCACTCAAGCCACGGTTCCCTCAGCTCTGGGCTGTTCCGGGCTGGGGTCTCTGCAGCAGCTGGTGGCACTGAGCCCCCACCTGCACGGTGCTGCCCAGCTCGGCCTGGGGGTCCGGCTGTGTGGGGAGCACAGGGCAGCCACAGGCCCTGTGCCTGGCTCTGGGGCTCGGCCACCCCTGTGCCACAGGGGAGGCCAAAACTGGTGCCCCGGTGCCACAGCAGCACCGGGATGGCAGCACCTGCCCACCGGAACCGCATCAAGGGGACGGGACCCGGGGCAGAGCCAGGTGCTGCAGGATGGGGGCAGCTCCAGTCCCCAGGGAGTGTCACCCTCGGGGGTGGCAGCAGGGCTGCTATGGCTTCAGGGAGTGGGGAGAGGTTTGGGCCAGGGTGTTGGTTTCTGGCAGGGGCTGCCGGGGGGCAGCATCCTGGCAGGTCTCAGCCAGGTCCCTGGTCATCCCCCTGCCCCGGTGCCGAGACCTGGAGGCCACTGTCACGTACTGTAAATACTCTGTGTGCCACCTTCTCCTCTGGGACCCTCAGTGCGGGTGGGGGGCAAGCAGGAGGCTGGATTCCCTACCGAGACTTTTTGTATACCACAAACTTTTTGTATATTTTTAATTTTGCTGCAACATGAGATATTAAATTCATTTCAATAAGCTTTGCCTTGGAAACCTGTCCTCGTCGGCTCAGGCCCTGGGCTCTGCAGTGGGGCAGGACACTGCCCCTCCATCCCAGGGTGCTTGGGGATGCTGGGGACGGTGCTGCCCGTCCAGTGCTGGTGGCCCTGGTTGGTGGTGGCCCTGGCATGCTGACCGGCAGGGAAGGGGTGCACAGGCAGGATACAGCGTGTGGGGAGGAAGGACATGGCCACTGCCAGCCAACCTCCACCCTGCCGAGCCCCAGCCGACCCCCAGACCTGAGGGGAGCTCCAGACCCATCCCAGCTGACTGCAGACCCCGCTCTGCCCACATCCCAGCCCAGCCCAAGCCCAGGGGCTACCCTGAGCCCCAGTCCTAGTCCTAGTCCCAGTCCCAGACTTGTCCTGGTCCCAGTCCTAGCCTCAGTCCTAGTCCAAGTCCCAGTCCTGTCCTGATACCTGTCCCAGATCCAGTTCCAGTCCCAGCCCTAGTCCCAGTCCCAGTCCTGTCCCTGTCCCTGTCCTGGTCTCCGTCCCAGCCCAGTCCCAGCACGCCTCAGGAGGGGCAGGAACTCACATCCCAGCCGTCCTGGTGGAGTTTCCGATACAGGAAAAGGCCGCGGCGCCGAGCGGGGCGGTGGGGGCGGCTGTGGCGGAGGCAGCACCGTGGCCCCGCCATGGACTGCGAGGCCAAGAAGGGCAAGAAGGTGCGTGGGGCTGAGGCTGGGGGTCCCGGGGGGCTGGGAGGAGGGTGATGGCGGGTGAGACGCATGGGAACACCAGGATGGAGGCAGGATGGGGAACATTGCCGTGGGAAGAGGTGGCGTCCCCACCCGCTCCCAAAACTGCCCAAATGGTGCAAATCTGGGGTCAGAGAGCAGAGAGCTGCCCAGCCCCTCCCGGGGCACTGGGTGTCCTTGGACCCTGCAGTCGGGTGCTTGGTGCTGACATGTCCTGGTGCCCGCTGTCCCTGCCAGGGCTTCGTGTCACCTATCAAGCGGCTGGTGTTCCCCAAGGCTGCCCGCAGGCCTGTGCTCCGCAGCAGTGTGTACCGCCGGCCACTGCACTCCGTGCCCCTCTACCCCCCCCGACTACCTGATCGACCCCCAGATCCTGCTGCACGACTATGTGGAGAAGGAGGTGAAGGTAAGGGGGTGGGAAGGGTCCCCAGGGATGTCTGGAGTCCCTGTGCAGGCATGGCAGGGGGGATGAGGCCACCAACCAGGCAGAGAACCACCACCTGCATTGTCCAGGAGGGTCCTGGTCCCCTTCCTGGCCAGACAACACCCAGGGAGGGGGGGCTAGGGGAGCAGGGAGGACCCCTATTGCAGGGTCCCCTGCACCCCGAGATGCATGAAGGATGTGGGTGCTCTGGGGAGGCTCTGGCCATAGGGTGGAGAGGATGCACACATGCAGCTCCCCCAAATGCTTTGATTTTGTGCCCCCCTCCAGTTTTTAGGCCACCTGACGTGGGTGACAGCATCCCTGAACCCCTCCAGCCGGGATGAGGTGCTGCAGCTGCTGGACACGGCCAGGGTAAGAGGGGTCCTGGCTCACCCCGTGTGCCCCCCACCTCCGGGTGTCCCCCACCCCTAGCATGGCTGTGCCCCTGCAGCAGCTGCAGGAGCTGCCGCTGCAGACGACGCCGGCCCAGGACAGCATCCTCAGCCTCTCGGCCCGCTGCCTCCTGCTCACCTGGCGCGACAACGAGGAGCTGATCCTGCGCATCCCCACCCACGAGATCGCCGCCGCCTCCTACCTGCGCGACGACGCCCTGCACCTCCTCATCCTCAAAACCGGTGGGGGACGGGGGCCACCGGCCACGGCACAGCCGGCCCCGAGCGCCCGCTGTCCCCAGGGCACGGGGGGAGGGAGCCTGGGCGGTGATGGGAGGGTAGGGGGTCGATCCGAGGGGGCAACACAGGCCCTTGAAGAGGGGTCGTTGCCAGGGGTTTGCTGCCTCGGGGCGGAAAGGGGGCACTGCCTCAGCACCCCACCATCAGCGCTGTGCGGGGCTCCCCGTCCTCGGGCTTCCCACGGCTCCAGTAGGCAAGTCCCAGCTCCTGTTCCCTTTAATGGCAGGTGGAGAAGGGACTGGAAGTGACCGCCATACCCGTCTCCCTGCTGCACATGGAGCCCCAGAGGGGTGCAGGGGCTCAGCTGCCAGCCGCAGGCAGGGTCCCCGGGGAGGGGGCGGCGCCGGGCTGAGCTCCAGCCTGCACATGGAACAGTCCCCTAACCCCCCGCCATGTGCCCATAACCCCTCACCCTGTGCCACTCATCCCTTGCCCCAGCCCCACTGCTGGGGCAGCTCACTGGGGTCCCCATCCTGTCCCCCTCAGCCCCTCCCTCCGAATCCCACCCAGCCGGTGGGATGGGGCCGGCAGGGAAGGGCTCGGGATAGGCGGGCAGGGTGGGCAGCGCAGACCCCGGCCCTGATGCCCGATCTCTCCTCGCTGCCCCAGGCCTGGGAGTGGACCCAGTCCCCGCTGGAGCACACCCGGAGGCAGCCCCGGCCGGCGTGCCCGAGGCCTTCCCCACCGAGAAGCGTGCGGGGGGCTCGTGGCCGGCGGGGGGCCGGCTGGGGGGCCCGATGGAGCGGCGGCACACCATCTGCAGCCTGGACTGGCGGGCGGCGCGGGGAGGGCAGGAGGGCCGTCAGGGCGGCAGCCTGGAGCGGCGGCGGGGCGGCAGCTGGGAGCGGCGGCAGCGCGGGCGGCCCTCGGGCAGCTGGGAACGGCGGCAGCCCGGCGGTGGCAGCTGGGAGCGACGGCGAGCCGGCACCGCCGGCGGCAGCTGGGAACGCGGAGCCGGCTTTGGCAGCTGGGAGCGGCGGCACGCTGGCAGCAACCCCCTGGACCCCCAGGAGCCCTGTCCCGATGCCTACTCCAACCTCGTCATCCTCGCCGTGCCCAACAGGGTGAGTGGCCCCGGCAAGCGGCCACTCACCGGTACATGGCCACCTGCTGGCACAAGGCCACTTGCCAGCACACGCCAACTCATCATGACCCACTCGCTCTCCCTCCCTCCCTCCCTGCCGCTCCAGGATGCCGGCGAGGAGTCCTGCGCCCTCATCTGCCAGGTCTTCCAGATCATCTACGGAGACCAGAGCATCGAGTGCGTGGACCGTGCTGGGTACCACTACACCTCCACGGCAACACGGCCCTGGCTCTCCAGCAGGAGTGAGTGGCCGGGGACAAGCAGGGGGACACGAAGCAGGGTGACAGGGGGCTGGTGGGCACGGATGTATAGATACAGCCCGGGGCGGGGGCTGCTGCCATGGCAGAGGCTTGGCCCTGCTCTCAGACCTCAACTGTCGCTCCCCAGGTGAGAGCTGCCGCACCGACGGGACGTACGGCTATGACGCCGACTTCAGCTGCTGCAGCTCCTTGTGAGTCTGGCTCCCCCCAGGGTGCCCTTGCACGGGGTGGGTACCCCAGCCTTAGGGTGGGTGCCCCTGCGTGCGGTGGGTGCATGTCCCATCTGCGGAGATGCCCCAGCCCTGCCTGACAATGGGTGCTGTGCAAGTGGGGGGGCAGCGAGCACACTAGGGGTGCTGGGACCCCCTGACCCCCGTCCTTCCACAGCAACGGCTCCCACGAGACCTTTGAGGCGTATTACAGCGGCGGCTCCTCACCCTCCTTCCACCGGTCCCACCACAGCCTGGCCACCGCCTGCAGTGGCAGCGACCAGAGCAGCGCAGGGCTGGAGCAGCTCCAGGACTACATGGTGGCGGTGAGGGGACAGGGATGGGCCAGGGACCCTACTCGGTGCTGGTGGCCGGGAGGGAGGGGGCAGCGGGCAGGTCTGAGCATCCTGCACCGGGGAGCAGCCGGGGGGGTGCAGGGTGGGAGAGCTGGGGGTGTGCACTGCCAGTGTGTCCTGGTGTGTCGGTGAGTCAACCCCGACCTGTCCCCGTGTCCCCGCAGCTGCGCAACAAGCTGTCACCACAGGAGATCCAGCAGTTCGCCGTCCTGCTCCGCGAGTACCGCCTGGGCGCGCCGGTGCGGGAGTACTGCGGAGAGCTCCTGCGCCTCTACGGGGATCGCAGGAAATTCCTCCTCCTGGGTGAGTCCGGGCTCCCACCACAGCCACCCCGTGTCACCCTAGATATGTGCAGGCACCGTCTGGAGAGGGTGCTCCGAGGGGTGTTAGAGACTTGGCTGCTTGTGGGGGAGGAGGTGGGATGAGCTCCCCTGTAAGCAGGGCAGGCATCGTGCCCCAGTGCTGCCCGCCAGGAGGGTCACGGCGAGGTGACCGTGCCCATGGCAGGAATGAGGCCCTTCATCCCCGACCAAGACATCGGGTACTTCGAGACATTCCTGGAGAGCATCGGGATCCGGGAGGGCGGGATCCTCACCGACAGCTTTGGCCGCATCAAGCGCAGCATGAGCAACACGTCAGCCTCGGCCGTGCGCAGCTACGACAGCTGCTCCCTGCGCTCCGAGGCCGAGTCCTTCAACCGCATCATCACCGACATCACCCACGATATCGAGGCGCTGGCACGAGACGAGGAAGAGGAGGCGGAGGAAGAGGACAACTACCTGTGAAGGTGTGCTGGCACCCCACCATCCCCTCACTGCTTGCCAGCATGGTGCTGCATCTCCGAGCCCTGACTTGCCAGGTGCCCAGCTCTGCCCTGGGGATGTTGTTCCCCTTTGTCACAGCAGGAGGGGACAGGGGCTCTGTGCCGCCCTGGCAGCTCTGGGAAGGGCTGATGGCATCACAGGGCAGCCAGGGGGGAGCCCCCGGCCAGGAATGCCATGTGCTGTAATTTCTGCAGATTGCAATTAAAGGCCAGGGCTGGGAGTGGAGCAGGCTCTTCCCTCAGGCCATGTCGGGAGTGTGCTGGTATGGGGGGGCTGGTGGCCATGGCTGGCACCCAGCCAGCTGCGGGCCACGGGTGTTTCACAAAGGGAAGTTTCTGCCCCGGGACCCAGATCCCTCTGGCAGCCCTCTGGAGCCAAGGAATGGGATCACGCTCCCCACTGGCCGACGACCAATAGCTCATGGCCAGTCTCCCATGGCTGATGTCCCTTGGCCACTGTCCCTCGGAAGGGGCTGCTGGTGGGCTACAGGGGGGTCCTGTCCGATGTGTGATGGGGGTCCTGACTCCCATCCCTGTTTGGGCCCCCCGGAGTTATCGGCCGCGCCCGCCCCATCGAGCAGCACCAGCATAGTCGGGGCGTTCCCAGGCCCCGGGACGGCCCCGGGGCGGTGGGGGCCTTACGGGGGAGAGGCGGGGCCCTACCGCTGCGGGCGGAGCCTTATTAGGGCGGGTCGGGGGGCGCACAGCCCGGCGGAGCGCAGCGGCAGCAGCAGCAGCCCCGGCTCCGGGATCAGGACGTACCCCGGGAGGGCAGCGGAGGTGAGAGCCCAGCCGAACGAGGAGCCCTGAGGGCGGCAGGACCGGGAGGGGGGCACTCCGGTGCATGTCTGGGTACCGGAGCAGGGTAGCCCGGTCGGTCTGTTCCTGTTCCAGGCCAGCCGCCGCTGCCTCGGTCCTGCCCCGGTTCGGCCCCTCTCGGTGCAGCGGCCACTGGGTGCCCGGGTGAGGCGATACCCGGGGGTGGCAGGAAGACCATGCCGGGGTGTCCCGGGGATTCCCCATCCCACCTGGTCCCTGTGGCTGGGGACAGCCAGGCAGGCTGCGGGACACGGCTCTCCAGGGTGGGACGCACCAGGACCGGCTGCTCCCGCCGGTGTTCCCTGTGCCACAGGAGCCAGCAGGAAAGCCATGGCCAGCCGGTCACTGCGTGCGGAGATGTACTGGGATGCCATGGGGCTGCTTGGACCGCCCCGAGGGGTTTGTGCTTTGTGGGGCCGAATGCTCCGGCCTGGTGCAGGACGAGCTGAGCACTCACCTGTGTGATGCCGGCACGGGCCATGGGTTTGCCAGCAGACGGTCCCCGGGGTGTCCCTGGTGAGGGGGACACACCGTCTGGGGCCACCACTGTTGCTCCTGCTCAGCCCTGGGGAGTGGAGCTGGCCGAGGCAGCACGCTGGGAAGGATGAGAAGTGACCATGGGGTGGCTGGGAGGTGACAGAGATGTCCCTCGAAGGCAGCAGGAGCAGGGCGGTGCCGCGGGTGCTCTGCTGCTCGCCCAGCGAGGCCGGTGGTGCCGTGCATGTCACTCAGCCCGGAGCTTCCTCCTTCGCTATCACCGCCGGCACCTTCTCGTTTCTCTGTGCCGAGGTTTCCTCGGACAAGGGAAGTGCCTCTGCGGAGGTTTCCGCTCTGCTTGCCACTTCTTATAGCACATTTTCCTGCTGCTGTTTCTTGGGGAGCTGGAGAAAGCTGAGCATTTGCATTTGGCCTGGGCCGGGGCTGTTGGAGGCAGCTCCACTCTGGTAGGGAGTGGTGGAGAGTGGTGACCCACGGCCACACCAAGGGACAGGGGGGACTTGGACTCTTGCCGGGGAGCAGAGCCCTCTCTGCAGTGCACAGGTGGGCACCACGGCCCCCTGCCATGCACCGGCAGCATGCCAGGTGGGAATGGGGCTGGAGTGGGGCTTTCACCTCTGTTGCAATGGCTTCACTTCCCCTCCCTTGGCTGCAGGATGGGTTGTGTGAAGTCGAAGGAAGCTGGTGTTCAAGAGAAGTTAAAAATCAACCCTGACCCCCAACCTGGCCTCCAGAAGTGCCATTACGTGAGGGACCCCATAGCCACCAGCGTGAGGGTGAGCGGGAGCCAGTGGCCAAGCCACCACGGGGGTCTCAGCCCCTCTCCTCTCCAGAGCTGCCAGCAGGGCTGGCTGTGGATGCTGGCGGTGCCTGTGCCCCAGGGCAGGGGGCTTGCCCAGTCTGTGCTGGGGAAAAGCACAGAGTGAACCTGGTGGGAATCAAGGAATTATGGAAAGAAGGAGAGAAAAGTGAAGGTGTTGAAAGGGGGCAGAGATGCTGGTGCTGGGTGGGTTGCTGTGTTGGGTGGTCAGGTGCCCTCCTGCCACTGCTGCTGGGGACTGGGGCCATGGTGGGGCTGAGAGCCCAATGGGGTGCCAGTCTCTACCACCCATGATGTCACTCTTTGGTTTCTGTCCCACTTTCCAGACTGATAATGTCCCTGATGTGGCTGTGTCCCCACCTGAGGATGGTAGGTACAGGATGCGCTGCAAGCAGGTGCCCAGGGTGGAAGCATGTGGGGGGAACGTGGCTGGATTCTCCCTACCTGGGTCAGATGCTGCTGATCCCGGAGGGACAGAAGCTCTAGGCTTCCTCGAAGGGCAGTGGTGGCCATGGCACAATGGAGATGGAGATGCTGGGGGCCCTGCCTGGTGTCCTGGCTGCCCAAGCCAGAGGTGGCCAGGTGCCCTGGCCCAGCACAGTGGAGTGCCCAGGGAGGTCCCTCTCCACAGGCTCGGGGGACACTGTGGTGCTGGCACTCTACGACTATGAGGCATTGCACACGGGGGACCTGAGCTTCCAGAAAGGGGAGAAGCTGAGGGTGCTGGAGGAGTAAGTGCTGCTGGTGTTCCTGCACCCCAGGGTCTCCTGAAGGCTTGCCTGGCCCTGCTGGGGTTTTTTCTGGAGTTTGCCCCTGGAGGAGCCAGCAATGCCCAGGGCCAAATGCTGACCTGACACTGTCTATGTCGCAGGTTGGGGGAGTGGTGGCGAGCACGGTCGCTGGTGACGGGGCACGAAGGGTTCATCCCCAGCAACTATGTTGCACAAGTCGACTCGCTGGAGACCGAGGAGTGAGTCTGTCCCTCACATCCCAGCCCTGCACCGTGGCTGTCCCCATGTCCTGTCCCCAGCCCTACCCCACACCAGCTCTGCCCCTCCCAGCCCTGTTGGTTGATTCATGTTTCTGCTGCAGGTGGTTTTTCAAGGGCATCAGTCGGAAGGATGCGGAGCGGCAGCTCCTTGGTCCTGGGAACATGGTTGGGTCCTTCATGATACGGAACAGTGAGACAACAAAAGGTCTGGAGGGTGCCTGTGATGGGGGGGTGTTGCCCTTTCCTGCTGGCAGAGGGGCTTGGAAGATGTCTCCAACCTGGGGGCTCTGCTTTGCTGTGAGGCAGGGCCTGGGGATCCTGTGTTCTTGCTGCCAGTGTCCCCATGGTGCTGCCACATGTCTGAGCCCCATGGTGGGGACGGGGGGTCAAGCCCCTTCGAGGGTGTTTGGGGCACAGGTGCAGCCACCTTCATGCCTGGGGCAGAGGGGCTAGTGGCAGCAGGGTGGGGACAGCAGCTGCAGTGGTAGCTCTGCCAGGCTATGGGCACAGTGGGGACATGCCCTCGGTGGGGGGCTGGCAGCTCACCCCTCCCCGAACAGGCTGCTACTCGCTGTCGGTGCGGGACGGGGACGATGGCACCGTGAAGCATTACAAGATCCGGAAGCTGGATAGTGGCGGCTTCTACATCTCCCCCCGCAGCCGCTTCGAGACACTGCAGGAGCTGGTACAGCACTACAAGGGTGAGCCTGGGGCCACCACAGCTGTGGGTGTGGGTGTCCCTGAATGTCCGTGGTGCCCAGGATTTCCCCTGCCCAGTGACCTGTGTGGTGCAGTAATGCCTGGCAGGGCAGAGCAGTCCTGGCAGGGCCCAGCTGCAATGGGCCATGTTCAGCATGTCCCCAGTGTTGACAGTGGGGCCAGGACATGTCCCTCAGCCACTGAGGCTGCTGTGGGCTCCACTTTGAAGCATGAAGCGTGAGACAGGTCAGCTGATGGGTTTTGGTGCTCCCTGGCAGGGCAGAGCGACGGGCTGTGCCAGAAGCTCACCTACCCCTGCTACATGCCCAAACCCCAGAAGCCCTGGGAGAAAGATGCCTGGGAGATTCCTCGGGAGTCACTGAGGCTGGAGAGGAAGCTGGGAGCTGGGCAGTTTGGAGAAGTGTGGATGGGTAAGAGCAAGGGGGAGACAGCTGGGAGGGAGATGAAGGGGATGGTAGAGGTGGTGGAAGAAGCAGGGATGGAGCAACCTGCAGGAGAGGAGCAGGGGGAAGTGGCCCTGCCTTAATGCACAGACTGCCCAGGGCAGAGTGCATGGGGACAGCCCAGGGCTCAGCATGTTCTCCAGCCCTCATGCAGTGTCTCCATCTGAAGGACCAGGTGTTTTGGCCCCAAAATCCAGTGCTCCCAATGCCTGGGTGCTGGGCAGCCTGCAACACTCTGTTGTGCTGCCCTGTAGCTACCTACAACGAGCACACCAAGGTGGCAGTGAAGACCATGAAGCCGGGCAGCATGTCTGTGGGTGCCTTCCTGGAGGAGGCCAACCTGATGAAGACACTGCAGCATGACAAGGTGGTGAAGCTGTATGCTGTGGTCACGAAGGAGGAGCCCATCTACATCATCACTGAGTTCATGGAGAAAGGTGACACGTGTGTCCCTGCATGGTGACTGCAGGCTGGGCCAGGCCAGGCAGTGGGACCCGGGTGGTACTGGAATGGTGCAGGATCAGTCCCTCCTGTATCCCTGACATTGGCCATGGGCTCTGCACTGGCTGTTGGGGTACTGGAAGTGAGGATGGTTCACATCACTGTGTGTCCCAGTGCTGGCAGGGGGATGCAGTGACAACCCTGGAGAGGGAGGGATGGGAACAGGGGGAAGATGAGGAGAAGAACTTGCTCCTCCACCCAATCTCTGGGAGCAGTGGGGGGGGGAGGGGGTGTCAGGTGTGTGTCCTCACTGAGTCCCTGCATCCTCCTTGGCTCCCTGAGCCCCTGTGCCACCCACAGGACCCGTGTCACCCTGAGGGTGGGCACAGGCTCTGGCTGAGCCACCAGTCCCGCCCCATTCCCTGTCCACAGGGAGCTTGCTGGATTTCCTGAAGAGTGAGGAGGGGAACAAGCAGCCGCTCCCGAAGCTGATCGACTTCTGTGCCCAGGTGAGGAGGGAGCAGAGCTGAGAAGACCCTGAGGAGGCCGAATGGCGACATGGAAGAGCCTGAGAGCTTCCCTGGGCCTTGGGCAGGCAAACAGTGGGAGGGTGGGGATGCAGGAAAGGAGCCAGGGCCGTGCCCCTGGGCAGGACCCACCTGTGGCTGTGGCAGCATTTGGCTGAGAACCTCTTTCCATTCCTGGAAGCGGGGGTGTTGAGGGGGAGCTGTGTTATTTCTAACAGCCTCTTTGCATGCTTCTCTTTCCCCTTTTGGCAGATTGCAGAAGGGATGGCTTTTATTGAGAAGAGGAACTACATTCACAGAGACCTGAGGGCTGCCAATATTCTGCTGTCGGCACTGCTGGTGTGCAAGATCGCAGACTTTGGGCTGGCCAGGGTCATTGAGGATGATGAGTACACAGCCCGGGAAGGTGTGGGAGCTGCTGGGGGTGTCTGGCTGCTCTCCAAGGTGGTGAAGGGTTGTGGGGGTCCCTTAGAACCACTTAGCAACATGTAACCTCGGTGGCCACAGCCCCAGGAGGACGTGCTGTGTGAGGAGAGAAGCTCCTCTCATTTGCATGGCTTCACATCTTCCTCTTCTGTTTTCCTCCTCTTCCCCATATTTCACCACCAGTTTCTCAGCATTTGGGTCAGAGCTCATGTTTTCTGTCGGATCTCTTTGTCCAGGTGCCAAGTTTCCCATCAAATGGACTGCACCAGAAGCCATCTACCATGGATCTTTCACTATAAAATCAGATGTCTGGTCCTTTGGGATCCTCCTGACTGAGATCATTACCTATGGGCGCATCCCATACCCAGGTAAGGCACCTCCTCTGCTCTGGGTTGTAAAGACATGTTCCCCTTCTGGGCCCTATCCATAGGATCTGTTTCTCCATGAAGTTAAATCACTGAAAACAGGGAATGGTGAGAAATCTGAATTTCACATAAGGAGCATAAGGAGCAGAGCTCCAAGAGGGTAGCACAAGGTCTCAAGATGGCAGTTCTATGAGCCATGGAGAGGAGCCCAGAGCAGGTGGGGTTGTCCAAGCAGTCTGCACCCCTTGTTTAGGCACATCTACTGTTCAGACAAGAGCTCTCCTAGGACAGATAATTAGGAGGATTTTTCTCCCTGGGAGTCCTCAGTGGACACCAGCTGTTCTCATGGACCTGAAATCTGTGCTGATGTGACATGGGCCCCCTCTTCTCAGTCTCCACAAAACAAAGCTGAGACATCTCTGGAGAGCCCAGAAACGGGTCCAGGTAGTGATGACTTTGGGGTGCCCACCACTTGGGGGAGGGCAGCTGCTCTGTATACTGTCTAAGGGCTGATCTTGCAAAGAGGTCCTGAGCTCCTCCAGCTCCCTGGGAGACCAGCAGTAGTCAGGATCTCTAAAAGATCTGCTTTCCCTGTTTAGAAGATCATGTTTCTAACGTAACAGGGTAACTGGCTCTCCCCAGGCTGCACTGCCTGGCCCTGGCAGAGCAGGAATTGCAACCCCAGAGGTTCCTGCTCACAAGTCTGTGTCACAGCACTAACGTGTGGCTTTCTTCCTTTTGTGGGTTTTGTAAGGAGTTCATCAGCTTCCGGGCTGCTAGCTGGGCCAGGCAGTTTTGGGAAGGCTCAAACTATTCATAAATCATCATCAGTAGGAGCCGCCCTGCATTTTATACTGATTGTTTCTTTGGTTCCTTTTTCCATGGGAAGTTATTGTCTGTAAGAGAAAAGTAAAAGTTGCCACAAACCAACCCTGAAGGATGTGGGTGGAGCAGGACAGATTCTGCCAGCCCACTAACTCACCTTTACAGGTGATACTGGAAGGAATGGCTCATTAAAGACTCGGCAGATTAAAAAGTGTAGCCTTTATTTTTTGGAAATTGATACAAAACAATTATAATTGCCCTCTCATCTGCTCAACTGGGGTACAATGAACTTGACATCTTGGTTGTTTGCACGTTTCCCTGACCAGGGGTGGGAGTTGCCCCTTCCCAGCCCCTCTGACTGGCCTTTTTCTGTCTGGTGATGTTGCCCAAAGGGTGGGTAGTTTTGCAGTTGGGTGTTTTTAGCCTTGTAAGGGAATTGGTGATAAGCCATCCACCTGTCCTGCCCTGTCTCCCCAGGGATGTCGAGCACGGAGGTGATCAGGGCGCTGGAGCACGGGTACCGGATGCCCCGCACGGAGAACTGCCCCGAAGAGCTGTACCACATCATGACCCGGTGCTGGCAGAGCCGGCGGGAGGATCGGCCCACTTTCGAGTACATGCAGAGCACCTTGGAGGATTTCTTCACTGCGACAGAGAGCCAGTATCAGCAGCAGCCATGACCCAGGGAGCTTGGTGAAGACAGTGGATACTCTGAGCCCTTCACTCACACCCAAATACCCCTGTGGCAACCACTGGCTGGATGGTGGTTGCCCACATTGGCAGTATCACATGAGGAGGGATGTGGCCAGTCCTGTTTCAGCTACAAAGGAAAAAAACTAACAACCCAGATTATTTTTTTAAATCCTTCTGAGATCTTACCGTGCCGTTTTGCAGAAGCAGGTGCTTTAGCTGCCGAGGCTGATGCAAAAGGCCGTTGTGCTCCGAGCGTGCTGAGCAGCACCCGCGCTCCCAGGCCCTGCGTGTTGGGAAATTCCCAGTGGATTCACATCCAGGCACACTGTTCTGCAGCCCCTCGGCTTGTCCTCGAAGCAGGGTCCCGGGGTTTGAATGTCGGGTGTCACAAAGCATGTCTCTCTCCCCGGCCGCCACACTTTCGTTCCTGGATATTTTTCGCCTCGGGGTGTGGGACGCCGGGGAGGCGGGCGGAGTGCCAAGGGGTACGGCCGATCCAGTTGGTCGGTGCTTTACAAGGCGGTTCTGGACGGGTCTCCTCCCCTCGGGGGGATCTTCTCCCCGGCCTCAGGAGCGCTCGCCCTCCGGAAGGGCCGCGCTGTCCCCTTCGGAGGTTGGGTTAGCATCTGCTGGGGCATTCCGATGAGCTTCAGGGAGTCCGTTGTTCCTTGCACGCTCATTTGATGTTGTTATTTATTTTCAGTTTTAAACAATGGGTTATTTGGGGGAAACGAGGAAGGGTTTGTTGTGAGTTTTCTGTTTGTTTTAGTGTTTTGTTGTATTTGTTTAAGATTGCTCTGTACGTCTCCCAGCAGAGCTTCTGGGCTTATGATTGTATTTTCCTCGTACAACGAGGCAAATCCCGTTGTTTCTATGCTTTCATCTCAGCTTTGGGAGCTGCTTTTTGTAACCAATAAAGCGTTTATGAACCTTCCGCGGTTCGGCCTTTCCTCACGTTTCTAGCCCGGGCAGGGGGCGGGACGCGGGTGCAGCGAAGCCGGGGGTGCTCGGAGCGGGTCCGTGAACGGAGAGGTCGGACCGAAGGGACCGGCCGGGCCATTCTGGGCCGCGGTGCCCACACCAAACATGGCGCCCACGGCGTCGCGCCCGCCCTTCGCGTGAAGGCCGGTGCCCTCAGCAAAGATGGGGACGCAGGCAGCCTCTTCACTGACCAGCTGCCCGGGGCCGAACACCCGCTGAGAACCGCAATGGCGGCCCCAGGTCGCCCCGCCGAGCCGCAGAGCTGGGCTCATCCCTGCCCGGCCCCGGCAGCCCGGAGCCCCGTCGTCCGGCCCGGCTGCTCCGCCGCGGTCGCCATGGCGACGAACCCGCAGCCAACCGGGCACCGCTTCCGTTGGCGTCAGCCCCGACACGTGGATCCAAGATGGCGGCGGCGATGGTGAGTGCGGCGGCCCCGGGCGGCCGGAGCACCGGCCGAGCCCCAGGAGGAGGCGGGCCGCTGCGGCCTCGCGTCTCGCCCGCCTCCTCCTGGGGCTCGGCCGGTGCTCGGGCCATCCCGGCCGTGAGGGGGGCTTCGGGCTGGGCCTTCACCGTCGGGCCCCGGCGCCCCCTCGGCCGCCAAACCGGCTCCGTAGTCGGGATTCACGGTGTTATGCGGGCAGCAGGGACGCACGGTCCCGGTGCCGAGTAAAGGGGCAGCTGCGTCGTGTGGGGTTGGGCAGCGGGTAGCGACGGGGGGCGAGCAGCCGCGGGACCCCCCCCCCCCGCCTTCGTTATTGTTGTTATGATTATTATTGAGTTATTTCCTGGAGGCTTGGAGAGCTGAACATGTTCCTAGTGGGGTTGTGTCCAGGTAGGTGAGTGTCGGTGCCAGCTCACGGAGAAGAAAACGAGCTGCCGAGGCGTTAAATCCTCTGTCTGAAGGCTGGGAGTAGCAAAGTGGTTTTCCTCCCTGCTTTCCCGGGGCAGTTCCTCGGTGGGAACAGTTGGATGAATGAATGATGTGGAGCACAAAGGTCGCTGCTGGCCGGGGTGGGGGATGAGGTGACTCATGGAGTGGAAAGGCTGGTACAGCCTGGGAGGGAGGTCAGAGGAGCAGGGGGTTTTGTTTGTTGGGCTTTAAGCACCCCCGTACTCTGCTGGCTTTCCCCGCGGTGTGAGGAGGGGGTGTCTGAGCCGGAGATGGTCTTACTGGGAATTTCCTTGCAGCCTTTGGTGAGAGGCAGAGCATGCTGCCAGCAGCTCTCTCGGTGGCAAAGGAGCTCTGAAATCAGTGTGAATGCAGCACTTGTCTGCTCTCCGAGGCCTCCAGTGCCTCCTCCGAGGGTCAGCTGGGCAGGGACACCATAAAGATGAGCTTGTCAAGACCCTGGGAGCCTAGAGAAATGGCCCAGGGTCAGGCTGGCAGCTGGCAGGGGGTGAGGAGCAGGTGCCCTCAGCGCTGTGCTGTCCTGTTGCTGTGCATGAGGGGAGAGTAAATATTAGACACAGGAGAGAGATTCTGGTTGCTCTGTTACATGTGGATGATTGTTTCTTCCCATAAATGAGCAGGTTGTGCCTTTCCCCTCTCTCTGTCGCTGTATTTAAAAGTGTTGGTGAATGGACCAGAGCACCAGAGCTGGACAAACAGCTCTGCAGAGGTTGGGCTTTCCCTGGTTTTCTTTGGAGGTGTTTGTGAAAGTTAAAAGCTCTTGGTTATGGCACTTCGGTGTCCCTCTTGTCCTTCTCCGTGGAACAGAAATGGGAACATGTCCATCAACTCATTCATATGATCCCCATCTTTGCCCCTTCCTTTTCCTCCCTGTGAGCAAATCCTCTATTGTGTTTTTAAGTTCAGATGTGGATTATGAAACCACTGAGACCTGAAACAGCCTTGACACAGTCACAGCCCTGTTAAAACACTTGAAATTGCTGGTGCTGGAAGGTTTCTTCAGGGTGTCAGTCTGTAGAAAATGCTTGCAGGTAACCTGGGCAGGGATGTCCTGGGCATGAACAGCCCAGCCATGGGCCCTCTGGGTCATGTTGGAGTATATTGGCACAGGGCAAAGCTTCTTATTGGTTTCTCTTTCCTCTTCACCTAAATAAAGGTTGGAGTTCAGGCTCTGGCAGTGGTCACTTCAGGGCCCATGAGGCGTTGGGGAGCACCTGGTGTGTCTGGAAATGGTTAAATGCAGGTTGTGAGGGTTCCTCGAGGGCTCAGTTGGGCTGGGACTGAGCTCAACCATTCCTCTGGCTTGGCAGCCTGTTTGTGAACCTGGGGTGGATGGGCAGAAGATGACAATATTGCTTCAGTCTTTCTAAATGAGAGAAATCAAACTGTGGCCTGGGATTGTTGGCAATTACCAAATCTGGTGATAATTACCCAGCAGCACCTTCTTGGGAGGGTTTTTGTGCAAGCTGCTGTTCTTGCTGTGCCCAGGACAAGAAATACTGTTAGACTGACTGCAAGCAAGGTCAGAGTTGGTTTATTCTTACAGCTAAGGGCTTTGTTCTAGAGGGAGAGACTTTAAAATTCCTTTAAGAGAGATCCTAGGCTCTGGGAGAGTTTCTGTCCCCTCTAGAGGAGCTGGGTGAGGTTGGGGAGAGCAGCTGCTGAGGCTGCTCTGAGGTGGCTGGAGGGCAGGAGGGGCTGATGGTGCTTCTGCACTTACTGCTCTCGTTCAGGTCAGGTTCTCCCAAGGAAGGGTCTCTGGCACGTGTGTGCATGGACTGAAATAACAAGGCTGAGTCTATCCTCAGTATTTTTGGCTACGTGCATCTGGGTTTTTCTTGATCAGGAGCTGTGCTACTTGTGGCCTCATTGTGCAATTTCCTGGCACCCCAGATGCACAGCTGTCATCTGAGGGATTTTTTTGGTGCATGTTTTGAAGTGTGAGTAGTTGGTGAGGGCCAGAAAGGCAGCACCTCCTGTCTGCTGGAGTCTGTGCCTCACCAGGCCTCCATGGCTGAGCTGCAGCAGAGCTCTGTCCTGCAAGTTCTGCCCTTGCATAGGAGAGAACTTCACTTGCAGGCTTCCCCAGCTGAGGCCATCCCCTGCCCAGGCCTGTGAGTTATGCAGATGTTTTGGCACGTGCCCGTGGTGTCATTGCTCAGCTTCTGCCTTCGTTTGGAGAGGATGAAGTACATCTGATACAAAAGCAAAGATTCTGATAAGGCCCCTGGTTTCAGCCTGCACATTCTCTGCTGGGTGTTCCCTCCACATTTCACTTCCCAGGCTCCCCCACCTGTTGCGTGGCAGCGTTCCCATTTCTTCCTACCAAATGTTAGTTCCTGGCAGGGCTTCCCACAGCCCCCCTTGTCTGTTCTGTTGCCTGGTGCTGCCTGAGTCATCAGCATCTCTATGCAAAGAGCCCGATTTTCTGCCAAAGGTGTCATCCAAAATTCCATCTTCTACATGCTGGCCTGTCTCCTGAGCACCTGCTGGAGCTCTGTCCTTGTCACCCTGCAGGCTCTTCAGGGCAAGGGTGGCACCAGGGTGGTTTGGGTTTGTATTAAGTATTTTTGGGCTCTGTATGTTTGGCACTAAAGTGACAAACAAAGCAGGATAATTGCTGCAGGTCACCGGCTGCTGTGGACCACGGTGTGGGACAAGGGGGCTGCTTCCTCCCAAGGCTTCCCCTGCCCAGGAAACCTTCTCCTCCTTGGTCAGAGAGTCACAGAGCTCTTTGACAAGATTGGAGAAGGCAAAGTACAGTGAAGCACAGAAAACAGGCCCCACATTGTTTCAAGGCAGCCCAGTATTGAAGTCCCAGCAGTTTTAAGAAGAGGGCTTCCCCGTTGCTCTCCAGAGGAGGCTTTTTGCCTGCTCCAGCTGCCTCAAGCCATGCTTGGAGTAGAACTGAAATGCACAGGGTAGATCTGATCTCCCGTGTGAGCAAAAAGGATGTATCTGATAATTTAGTATCAGCACATTTCATGTAGGCTCCAAGCATTTGCATCTTAAATACATTTTAGATTTTAAAAGACACACAGAGTGCAAAGTGACTCGGCCAGAGTCACAAAACAAAGTCAGGAGCAGCTTTTCTCCCTTTGTGTTCAGCCACTGGACTGTGCAGCCTCTCCAGGGTCTGGGATGGAGCTTTCAGAGGTGTTGCCCACCTCTAATGTCATTCCCACTTTTCTGCTGTATTTTAATGTTTCCTCTCCTTGTTGCAGGGAAGGCTCAGGTGTGCACAGCTCCTGCTGCTGCTGCTGCTGCACAGGGCAGACTCCTTCTACGTGCCCGGGGTGGCTCCCATCAACTTCCACCGCAATGATCCTGTAGAAATAAAGGTAGGATGAACTTAGATGGAGCCTTTAGTCTTCTTGGCTTGGGTTTTCTGATATTTTGGGTTGGTGGTTTTTTTCCCCTTCTTTATATAATAGCAGCTCAGCAGGACTAGAAAGTGAAATTGGGGATCCTGTTACTACAGTTTTGGGGGCAGATACTTTATCTTTTTCACAATGTTTGTGTGGGGTGTTGGGGACAAGCAGCCCTCAAGTGGTCACTGGAATCATCTTACCCTGTAGTTCCCAACACCTCTTGCTCTGATACCTTCTAACAAGTTCCCTCAGCAGTTGCGCCACAGCCCCCACCATGTTGCTGTGTCTGGGAGAGGAGCCTCTTTTCTCACCGTAGCTTTGAAGTGAATTGAAGCAGAGATTTTTCTCCAGCATCACAGTGCCTCTCAGAGTGCTCATAGAGGGTGGGCCTGTAGGTGAGGGGTAGAATAAAGAAGTGGCTTGAATCAGACCTTTCCTGTGTTCTGTTTCACTCAGTCTGCACATGTTGTATCTCCAAGCCCAGTGGAATCTATGATAAACCCTTTCCCAGTGCCAGCTTTTGTCCTTGAGCACTGCAGATCCCCCAAGGCCTGGAGAGCTGCTCCTGTGACTGATGGAGCTGCTCAACCCGTGCAGGAGGGAGCCAGGCTTTGTTTCCAGGCATCAGCAATTCATAGCCCATTTCATTTATTTGTCTAGAGCTGTGGCCTCTGTCTCAGCAGAATCCAGCACCCCTGGGGACGCAGAGGTTGGCTGCTCCCACGTGGAGCACAACACAGTTTGCTCTCTGGCCACAGCCTGCCAGATGTAGGCTATTTTTAAGCAAACGAGACTTGCCTGTGGCTACAGTAAGCTTCCCAGGAGAAGAGGGTATAGGAATGGCCGTTCTCAGAGGGATTTCATGAGCCAAATGCTTCCTCAAGTGATAAGGCAAGTCAGCATGTTTGTCAGCTCTTCCAATAAATGAGCTTGGCTGCCTTTCAAAACACTCCTGGGTTTTGGAGCAACTGTGGCCATGGGTATCGTGGTGTGTCTCTGCACTTCCCTGGTGCCCTCTGAGTTGTGGGATCTCAGAAATTGGGTTTTGTCACCACCCGTTGCCCTCCCAATCTGATGGCTGTGGCTTTTGTCACAGAGATAAAAGTTGCTCAACTCTTTGTATCATTAGAGGCCAGACCTCTGCGTCCAGTGTGACATGAATTTTTGGGGTTTTTGGAGGAAAAAACTGCAGTCTTGTATGAAATGTGACTCTTGAATCTATTTCAAGCTCTTTGTTATTTCCTAGTACTTCACTGAGTCATAAATTTGGGAAACCAAGCCCCCACACTCCTTTCTTCAAGCGTTTCTCTCTTGGTGAATGAATTGCCACTGAATCCTCGCGTAGAGAATGTGCACCAGGAAGGAAAGCTGGAGCTCTCCCAGGAACATCCATCCTCTTTTTTTACAGCTTCCAAAAGTCAGCTCTATGGGAGGTGTCCCAAAGGAACCTTCAGCTTCTGAATGATGTTGAGAGGGTGGGGAACTAGGTGAGTTCTTCTCTGGGGATAATCCTGGTGTTCTTCCCCCAGGCCGTGAAGCTCACCAGCTCGCGCACCCAGCTGCCCTACGAGTACTACTCCTTGCCCTTCTGCCAGCCCACCAAGATCACCTACAAGGCTGAGAATCTGGGTAGGTACCTGTTGAGCAGCGAGTGCTGCCCCTGCTGAGCTGTGGGAGAAAAAGCAACTGCAGCTGTCATCTCTAATAAGCTGTTGGTGGAGGGCTGCCTTCCTCTCATGTGCTGGCTGTTTGAAAGGGGGGTGTCCATGTGTTGGAAAGAGGAGACACTTTTCCTGAAGGAGGCCCTGTAACCTGCTTCAGAAGTAGAGCTTGATACTTCCAGTTGAATGGTCCTTTGATCTTCCCCTTGCCTCTGGTCACAAGGGAGACTTGCTGTTGTCACTCCAGCTGGGCAGTGGCAGGATCCGTGGCCAGGAGCCTGGCAGCCTTTCACCCTGCCCTTATTTTCCTCTTTTCCAGGCGAGGTTCTGCGGGGGGACCGAATTGTCAATACACCTTTCCAGGTTTCCATGAATGTGGAGAAGAAATGTGAAGTTCTGTGCAACTTTCCCAACAAGGCAGTCACCCTGACCGTGGAGCAGAGCAAGCTGATCGCCGAGCGGATCAGGGAAGATTACTATGTCCATCTGTGAGTCACTTCAGTCTGGGCTGGTGCCACTGGGGCTTCTGTGCTGTGGACAAATCTGATCTGAAATCTGTGTTTTCAGCATTGCTGACAACCTGCCTGTGGCAACACGGCTGGAGTTCTATTCCAATCGTGAGGAAGAGGAGAAGAAGAAGGAGAAGGATGTGCAGTTCGAGCATGGATACAGGCTTGGCTTTATGGATGGTAACAAGGTAGACAACCCAGATGCTGTCTGAGGGGTGCCTGGAGGAGCTCTGGGGCTCTGTTAAAGGACTTTAGGAACCCACCAGAGCATGTCAGGAGTGGGAATGCAGCCAAAAGGTTTCATAAAGAGTGGAAACAGAAGAGAGAGGTTCTCGTTGGAAGAAGGGGATGGCTGCTGGGCTGCTCGCACCACAGCTGGGAGTCCTGGCTTTGACTCAGTGCATAATGTTGGACAAATGCAGTGGTAGGAAAAGCAGGCAGGAAGCTCGGGGGTGTAGCTGCTGAGGTCTTTCCAACCTGGGTTTGGTGATTCTGCTGCCACTGGATGCAGGGCTGGGGTGTGAGATGATGGAACAATATTTTCCAGGCCAGAAATAGACTGAAACATTGTCCCTGGTACCTGGAGGGGTTGAGGTGCTACCTTTTCATCATCTCTGCTCACTCCTCTTGTTCTTTTAGCCCTGGAAGGTGTTAGCCTGACCTTGCTCTGTAGCACAATCCATCTGGGAACAGTTGGAGTCTTTCGTTTTCTGCACTGAAGCTGCTTTCTGTAGTTGCTGCTTTGAAGCGTTGCCTGTTCCTCCCTTGGCGTGCTAACATTTTATTGAATGTCCATCTGTTGTAGTTCTACCTGCACAACCACCTCTCCTTCATCCTATACTACCACAGAGAGGATGTGGAAGAGAACCAGGAGCCCACCTACAGGGTTGTGCGCTTCGAAGTGATCCCCCAAAGTATTAAACTAGAAGGTGAGAGACTCTGGCAGGGGGAGGAAGGGAGAAGAATCTCTTGTAGGGCCAAGAGCTGAACACCACTGGTGTATCAGGGTGCCAGCTGTTGCTTCCATTGTGGTCTCAGGGCACAGAAATGAGTGAGTCTGAATTATAAAACCAATAAACTTCTTTGTTATTAAGGATGTGCCAAAAATAGGGAGAGATTTTTGAAATGCAGTCCATGGAAAACTGATTTGTATATAAAGATGGGGGGGGGGGGGTGGGTTTTTTGCACTGTCATCTGACATGACCTACATGTGGCATCCAGCTCTTCTTGTGGCCCAGATCGGGAGGCTCCGGGCCAGTCTGGAGACCCACAGAATGTTGGGAACTGTTCTGGGGGATTGGACACTAAAAATAATGGTTAGGGGGAAACACTTCTACCTCAGTGAGCCCACCGTGCAACAGGAGTCTTGAAGGGAAGTTGCTCCTTGTCTGTATCATCCCGTGCAAATCTCTGGCAGCCAGGCTCTGTTGGAGCTCTGTTTCTCAGTGTATTGTGTGGGACAGAGGATTTGTCTGTGATTTAGATGCTTGGCTCCAGAGCCTCTGGCTTTTCTCCTTCCAGTTGAGGGAAGCTCTGTGCACAGCTTCCCTTACTCTTGGTTAGCAGTGCTCCACTTGTGATCAGAAGGTGAGGCAGGAGCTGGTGCTTGTCCTGCTGTGTGGGGGCGTCGCAGCCCCGGGGTGCTGGTGGTCGGGGTGACCCGTGGGTGAGGTGCTGCTGACCCAGCCTGTGCCCTGTTTTCCCTTACAGACTTGAAGGCTGATGAGAAGAGCATGTGCACCCTGCCTGAAGCTACAGCCTCTGCCCCCCAGGAGATCGACCCTTCCAGAGAGAACCAGCTGCTCTTCACCTACTCTGTCCACTGGGAGGTGAGGGATCACGGGGAGCTGGCTGGCAGCTCCTGCCCGGCTGTCCTGCAGCTCCACATGTCTGTCACAGAGCTCTTGTGGAGGACGTTGGGAATGTGCTGGTGTGAGAAGGACTTCCCTGTTCTTTCAGGAAAGTGACATCAAGTGGGCTTCTCGCTGGGACACCTACCTGACCATGAGCGACGTGCAGATCCACTGGTTTTCCATCATTAACTCAGTTGTGGTGGTCTTCTTCCTCTCAGGTGAGTGAGGGGTGGGGGTGAAGAAGGTTTCACCTCTGATCTGTGGGGAACTGTCTTAAGCCTCAGCTGCAGGTGGCTGAAGAAGGATGTGGCCATCTCCAGACCCCATCAGGAGGGGCAGGAAATCAACATGAGACCATCAAACCTCCCGTGTCCAGCGGGGCCAGGCAGTTACCCAGTCACCCACCTCTGCTCTCTGGCTGGGGTAGTTGGGGGAGTAGAACATGGTTAATGCACATCTTGCATGTCTGTATTAAAGGAAAAAAAAAACCAAACCACAGGAAAGCCCCCGTGCCCTGTTCCTGCTGGAATGCTGCCTTCCCTGCTCCCTGGGGCTTTGTTTCTGTCTGTTGGTGACTCTAGGCCTCCTCCCCCAGCCTGAGCCACGTGTTGGTGGCAGCCCTGGAGCCACACAGCGTGAGAGCAGCACGGCCCTGTAGGAGCCTCTGGGCTCAGCTCAGTTTGTGCTTCTTTCCAGGGATTCTCAGCATGATCATCATCCGGACTCTCCGGAAGGACATTGCCAACTACAACAAGGAAGATGACATTGTATGTGTGTGTTCTGGGGCTGGGATCAGAGAGGGAGGGAAGCCCAGATGAGGAGGGGTCTGGTCTGAAGACTCGGATGTCTTGTCTCTTTCCTTGCCCTGTTTTGCTTCGAGCCCTGAGGGTGGGAGGGGCAGTTCTGTCAGGACACCTTGGGCTGTGTGTGGTGGAGGTGGCTGGTTCAGGTGTGTCTGTACACCTGAGTAGTGGCTGCAGGCAGCTCCAGAAATGTGTGTCCTGCCATTGGCAGTTCAGGTCTGAAATTATTTAAGCCCAAGAGGAAAGAAGTTTAAGGAGGGTGATAAAATCCTGTAGAAGAACAGGGTACAGGGACATGAACCTCCTAGACTGGCTGTGGTGGGATGGTCATTTCCACTGTTAGACCCTAGCTGAGTACCTGTTTTTCCTGTTGTTGCTACAGGAAGATACTATGGAGGAATCTGGTTGGAAACTGGTGCATGGAGATGTCTTCAGGCCTCCGCAGTATCCTATGATCCTCAGCTCTCTCCTGGGTTCAGGAATTCAGCTCTTCTGTATGATCCTGATTGTCATCTGTAAGTGTCACACGTGGCATGGGGTGGCTGTGAGGATAAGAGCAATGGGCTCCAGGGTGTTTGTAGCTCCCATGGGCTTCAGCCTATGCTCACCTCACAGGCTTTATCAAGGTGATGGGCCTGTGCCCAGCACTTTCAGACAGCATTTCCCAGCATCTTTTGGTGTTTACCTTGTCTGTAATGGAGAGATGAGCCCTGGGTGACAGTGGCCTGAGAGACCACCCATGTGTGCCTTGTCTTCTGAGCTGCCCCTGCTTAAATCTCCAGGGAAACTGGGGCTGAAGTGTGGTCTGTAGCTTGAGATCAAAGCTGTGGCTTTTCTGTGCTGGAGGCTGTGGCTGTGTCATGCTTTGGGGGGGTGAGGTGTGTGTAGGGGGGCTGCAGGGGGGCTGTACCCTGTCCCCCAGGTGCTGGCTGTCCCATTGCAGCAGAGCTGCTGCTCTTTGTCCCTTTGTCCCTCCGCAGTCGTTGCCATGCTGGGGATGCTGTCCCCTTCCAGCCGGGGTGCCTTGATGACTACTGCCTGCTTCCTCTTCATGTTCATGGGGTAGGTGTCTGCAGGGCTGCCCCCAGCAGTGCTCTCTGCCCCCCCCCTCGCTCTCTCCCCAACAATCAGAGCTCATTGTCTTTGTCTTGGCTTGTTCCTGTCCAGGGTTTTTGGTGGATTCTTTGCTGGCCGCTTGTACCGGACTCTGAAAGGACACAGGTGGAAGAAGGGAGCCTTTTGTGTGAGTGCTGTGGGGTTCTGGGGGGGTTATCCAGGTTTGCTGGTGGCAGGATCTGTGGATAAGCTCCACGTGTGTCTGTGGGTAGCTGGACACAGTCTGGTGTCCTGCAGGGTGGGTGGGGACAGGGTGAGCACCAGAGCACATGAAGCAAGAGGATCCTCTCAGACCTTCCCCCAGCCCACCCACTGGGTGCGGGTGCTGCAGCAGAAGGGATGATGGTTCCTCCACGTGTGCCTGGTCCCAGCAGTAGACTCAGCACAGAGAAACCTCTGGGTGGTAGTGATGTGTGTTCCCCTTGTGCTCACTCCTGCAGACAGCCACCCTCTACCCCGGCGTTGTCTTTGGCATCTGCTTCGTCCTGAACTGTTTCATCTGGGGGAAACACTCCTCTGGAGCGGTAGGTACCAGCTTCCTTCTGGAGCCTGCTGGGTGGGAGGAGGGTGACCAGGCTCTCAGGGGCTCACCTTGTTTCACAGGAGCTTTCTAAATGTAGGTGTCAGTGCAGTGAGTGACAGGGGAGTTGGTCTGGCCAGTAACTTCAGTCTCCAGGACTGATGACCTTGCTGGCAGCCTCACCTGTGTGACTCTTGCTGTGGTTTCAGGTGCCTTTCCCTACCATGGTGGCCTTGCTCTGCATGTGGTTTGGGATCTCCTTGCCCCTGGTCTACCTGGGTTACTACTTTGGATTCCGCAAGCAGCCGTATGACAATCCCGTGCGGACCAATCAGATTCCCAGGCAGATCCCGGAGCAGAGGTGGTACATGAATAAATTTGTTGGGTGAGTGATGAGTGTCTAGGGAATATGGTGAGTTCAGCCCCCTCCCCTCAGTCCCTTGGGTGGCCCAACATCACCTTCTGCTGGTCTCTGAACACGGGTGGCAGATGTTTCCGTGAGTAACGTGATATGGAGGTGGGACGTGCTCCACCGTGGGAGCAGCTGTGTCCCTCACTGTGTGAAATGTATTCCAGTAATCTGGAGCTGTGGAGCTCTTGCCAGCGTGGGGACAGGGACTGTTTGATGGCCAGACAGTTACATCGTCCTGCTTATGATGTTTGTTTCTCTCTCTGCAGGATCCTCATGGCTGGCATTCTGCCTTTTGGAGCCATGTTCATCGAGCTGTTCTTCATTTTCAGTGTAAGCAATTAACCTGCTTCACTCCTGAACTGGGTTCCTCTTGTGCCAAAGCTTTTGAAAGGGAGGGGCTTCCACTGGAGCAGTCTCCTGTTCCTGTAGTCACCAACAGGCCCAGCAGCTTCTCTCTAGGCCATTTGGTATCATTTCCAGAGACAGCAGGGCTCTGGGGCTCTTCAGGCTGTCCTCTTGCTGTAGGCACCTAGAGATGCCTATGGGACACTCTTTGGAGGTTTGGAGGATGGTGGTACAGATAAAAGCTTGCTCTAACGTTGTGTCAAGGAGGGGTCCTGGTCTTACTGAGTCCATTCAACCTCCCAGTTTTTCACCTTTTCATGGACAGAGAGGAATTTGCTGTTCCATTGCTAGGGAGAGAGATGGAGAGGAATGAACAAGCTACCTCAGAGGTCTCTTCAGGCATCGTTTCGCAGCCTGGTTCCTCTGAAGTAACATGAGATGCACCAGAGCTGTGGCTCCATCACCCTGAGCCTTCAGGGCCCCTGGTTTTCCTGGGGGTTTCCTGGCAGAAGTTGGTCTCACCTTTGACTGATTGAGCAGTGTGGAAACCAGTTCCTGTTGTCTTTTCCAGGCAATCTGGGAGAACCAGTTCTATTACCTCTTTGGCTTCCTCTTCCTGGTGTTTATCATCCTGGTGGTGTCGTGCTCCCAGATCAGCATCGTCATGGTGTACTTCCAGCTCTGTGCTGAGGTGAGGTCTCCACCGTGGTGGCTTTGGGAGCCCAGGGTAGCTGCTCACTCCTGGCACAGCAGAGGTCACATTGCTGGTGCTCAGCAGAGCTCTGGTGGGGTCCAGCCTCAGAAGGTGATTGCTTTTCACACCTCCTGACTTCAAGGAGAATTGAAGCTACTTCTTGACCTGCTGGGCTGTGAATGGTGGTTTCACGCCACATGTCCTGCTGGGGAGCAGGGTGTTTGGAGCTGACATCTCTTCCCAAATAAACTGTTTAATTCCA
Organism: Hemiprocne comata; assembly: GCA_020745705.1. NCBI lineage: Eukaryota > Metazoa > Chordata > Aves > Apodiformes > Apodidae > Hemiprocne > Hemiprocne comata. The sequence continues at coordinate 15,697,339 of CM036601.1, forward strand.
TCCATGTACAGAATGAAATGCAGGGCTGGAGCTGAGCTGTGCTCAGCAGCAGCAGGTGCTGACCTGGCTGTTCCTCACGCTCAGCTTTTCATCCTCTTTGTTTGGAAACACTTCTGTGACAACAGAGCTCCCCAGCCCCAAACTGTCATGTTCCTTTGAAGGGAAATGAGTATTCTCCCTGTCCCAGAAAGGTCACAGCTTCCCTGAGAGAGTGACACAGGACAAGGAAGCCTGTGGGGTAATGCTGAGGCTTTTTTCCCCTGTCAGGATTACCGCTGGTGGTGGAGGACCTTCCTGGTGTCTGGAGGATCTGCCTTCTACGTGCTGATCTACGCCATCTTCTACTTTGTGAACAAGGTATGGTTGTTCCTCTTGTAGGGAAGTGCCACCTTTCTAGGGGAGAGGGTTGGACTTGGGAGAGGAAGTGGTGGGAGTGTCTAGTCCTGGTTTGTCCTTGTGCCAGCCCAAGGCAGCTCACCAGCCAATGGTGCCAAGTCTTTCCAGAGGGGTGAGAAGGTTGTAAGTGGCTGAGGCCCCAGTGTGGAGCCATCTTGAAGAGGAGGCTGAGGGGCTACCTCATTAATGTTTACTAATATGTAAAGGGCAAGTGTCAGGAGGACAGAGCCACGCTCATCTCAGTGGTGTCCCATGATAGGACAAGGGGCAATGGGTGCAAGCTGGAGCGTGGGAGGTTGCACATAAACATGAGGAAAACCTTTTTCACTGGGAGGGTGATGGAGCACTGGGACAGGCTGCCCAGAGAGGTTGTGGAGTCTCCTTCTCTGGAGACCTTCAAAACCCTCCTGGACACATTCCTGTGTGACCTACTCTAGGGGATCCTGCTTTGTCAGGGGGGTTGGACTTGATGATCTTCTGAGGTCCCTTCCAACCCCGAACATCCTGTGATTCTGTCAAGTGACAAAATGGGACAAAACTGATGGGATTGGAGGGTTTCCTCCCTCAACAGAGAGCACCGGCTGCTTTGGGGAGCCAACTCTTGTGGCTTCTGTACTTGATTTTTGCTTGTTTATTCCTCTTCTTCTGTTTTAGCTGGACATTGTTGAGTTCATTCCATCCTTGCTGTACTTTGGCTACACTGCCCTCATGGTCCTGTCCTTCTGGCTCCTCACGGGCACCATTGGCTTCTACGCAGCCTACATGTTTGTCCGGAAGATCTACGCTGCAGTGAAAATAGACTGAAGCTGCAGAGACCCAGCAGAAAGCAGACACCTCTGAGTGCATGTCCTCCTGGGAGCCAAGGGGACATCTTCCCGACTCTTTTTAAGGAAACAAAAATCCAGTGGGAGAGTGACAAGAGAAATAAATAACTCCTCGTTCTGGAACGTAACTTTGGCACAGTGTACATGGATTCTGGGCTACTTCTGGGGGGAAAAGGGGTCTGTAGATACCTTACATTTTAACTTTATTATCCTGTTCCATATTTGAGGGAGTTTTTTAGGAGAGAAATATCCCTCTGTGTAAGTAAACCCCCTTTTTGCTAATTCATCCATTTATTTTTTTTTTATGTTGATGACGAATGGATTTGAGACAGCAGTGGAAACACTTAGGAAAACGTTTTCTTCCAGCCCGTGGGGTGCTCTAGGATTCAGGGAGACTCTTCAGACAAATCTCAGCCTGGGTTTCTTTCCTGCCTTCGTGTCTGCACAGAAGAGGGAGCTTGGCTCTGGCAGAAGGGACGGATCCCGAGGCCAGCCCAGCCTGCCCGCGTGCCCTGCCTGCAGACATCCTGGCTTCGGCTTGTTTACAATTTGATGGAGGTGCCATTCGGAGCCTGGGAAGTGCAATTTCATCCTGAGAGAGCTGGAGAACTGCAGCCCTCGGCATCGCTTCTCCCTCCAGCCCAGGACAGCAGGGGCCGCTCCGGTGCCTCCGCTGGCAGGGCTGAGGGAGGGTGGGAATCCCTGTCCTGCAGAAGGTGCAGCGCTCGGCTGGAGGCGGCGTGAGGAGGCTGGAAAGTGTGACTGGGAACACGAGCAGGGTAATGCGAGGGTTTGCTCTGCCGAGAGCTCTGCTCCAGCTGCGTGAGGCAACGGGACAGGCTGCCTCCTGGGAATGCCACCGGGATGGCACGGAGCCCCGCGGAGGGCAGGCTGTGCTCAGTGCCCAGCGACCCGGGGCTGGGCTGGGGACAGGGACCTCTCTGGCTGCCTGCCCTGTGCTCTGGCTGCTCTTGCTGCTCTCCTCTCCTCTCCTCCTCTCAGATTCTCTACCTCCAGGGCACAGAAAAGCGTCCAGCCCTCAGCTGTGTTTTGTTCTTGCCCAGGGAATGGTCTGAGCCCCCCAGGGTAGCTGGTGTGGGCTCTCCTGCAGCAGGTTCCTCTTTTCCCATGGTCTGATGCCTGAGTCAGCCCATGGGAAGCTCTTTTTAAAAGAAGTCAAAGGGTTTTATTTTGGTCACTTCAATGTTGTTTACTGGTGAAAAGGTTCCATGTTACAGTGAAGGCTCCATATGGCCCCAGAGCAGCTGGATTCCGTTGGGGCAGCAGGGGAGATGGTGGGTTTTTTGGTGAAATTTATGGGAACTTTGCTTTTTCCTCTTGCTGTAGTAGCAGCGGGGTCTCCAAGTGACCAGCTGCCACAGGTGACACTGTCCAAAACTCTCCCTGTCACCAGCACTGACGGGCACCCTTGAGAGGTTTGCAGCTTGTTTTAGCCCCAGTTGCCATAAGAGTTTCCACCAGGTCCAGACAAGGACCAGTGTCTCTTCCCACTGGCCTTGCTCCCTGCTGGAGCTGCCTTCCCAGGACTCCTCAGTCCCGGGTCTTTCCAGCCTTGCCTGACAGCTCCTTGGGCTGCCTGGCATGCCAAAGTCTAATCAGCCAGGAATCAAGGATTGAGAAGGGGAACAGGGGACGTGAGCCAACTGATCTGTGGAGTCCTGTGTCACTTCTGATTTGAAATCCCTCTGAGATTTTGGTTGATTTTTTTTTCTTTTGCCCCCGCCCCTGTGGAGAGGCTCAGCCAGCAGTGACTTCTCTCCCTTCCCCAAAGTGTTTTCTCTGTATTCTTTGTAATTTTTAATTAATGTATGTATTCTTTGTGTCCTAATGTAAATAAATCTGCCATTGTCCTGTTCTGGGTTCTCCTAAACCACCTCTTGGGATTTTCTTTTCGTTACACTTGGCCCCTTCAACACCCACATGGTCTTTGTTGTGTGGCTTCAGTCAGGAGCAGAGCTTGGAATACACTGTGGTTTTCAGTGTAGTATTTTTCTCCTGGTACACCTGACAGAGCAGTAGGTTCCCCCCAGTGTGGGGTGTCCTCTGTGCTGCTGCAATTGTAATTCAGACGCTGCTGGTCCGGGCGTTTGGATCTATTCCTTGCTGTGCTGCTCTGGTGTGCTGCACGGGCAGATCCCTAAAGCAACTTGTGTGTGAAATAGGTGGTTTGACTTGGGTGGTGCTGATGGGAGCAGCAGGACTGTCAGGGGCAAATCCCCTGTGCTTTAGGGCAAGAGGTGGGAGTCCAATGGAGAAGGGAGCAGCCGTTTCCTTCCTCAGGGCAGTTTTGGTGGTGGGGCTGTGGAAGCCTTGTTGTTGGCTTCCAGCTCCATGTCTTTCCCAGTGCTGTGTGGTTTTGCTGGGGTTGTAAGTGGTAGGAAAGCAGCAGGTGTCCCCTGCTGCTGCTGGCTGAGGGAGGGCAGGGAATCACCTTTTCTTGTGGTATTTTGCCCTGCAGAGCAAAGGGTTGTGCAGCCGTGGCTGGTGGTGGGTGACGGGGATGTTGGTGTTCAGGGCTGCCCAGACCAGGGCAGGCAAAAACCTTCATGGAACCTCAGAAATTGTGGGAATGTTCCCTTCTGCTTGCAAGAAGAGCAAAGGGGAGGCTTCAGCTCCACCAGCAGGACAATCTGGGCTGAGCCCTGGTTGTGTTCCCAGCCCCTGCTCTGGAGACTCTTCACTACTGAGGCCGTGGCCTTTTTTGGGTCTAATTCTTGGCTTGAAAGAAATGTAAACATCTGTGTGGATTCGTGTAAGGAGCTGGGTCTTTGACTGGCCTTATGAGTCTGTCTGTACTTAAACCAACCCCAAACTCCTCCAAGGCAACACATGGGGCAGATAATTCAAATGCTTGTAATAAATAACTTCATTATATAAAAAAAAATGCTTTCAATTGGAACTTCATTTTGCAAGACAAGGAAGGAGCTGGTTCCCGTGGTGAACTGTAATTTCCTAATGGCACTTAATAGTTTTTTTTTTACAGTTTAAAAACCTTGTTTACAGCCCCCCAAATACTCCACTAGAAGAGGTTATTCACTGTGTGTAGAAGTGCTCAGAAAAAGCGCCCGAGCTGCCACAATGGGAAGGTTCTGCTCGGGTCAGCTGTGGCTGCAGGGACCTGGCCAGCCCCACCAAGGGGACAGCCTGAATGGCCACCCTGCAGCCCCCATGGCTGGAGGAGCAGGTGCCAGGGCTCCTCAGGTCCCTCCTGGCTGCACAGGCCACTCAGCAGCTTTTCCTCCAGCAGCAGTTCCTAGAGCTCAGCTGCTCCTGGGGCTGAGCCTTCATGGTTCCCTCTGCCACCCCCCAGCAACCCCCCCAGTGCTCAGACCACCCCAAAGGCAACAGCTCTGTTTTTTTGCCTTGTTTAAGGAAAATACTGGTACAGATGTTACAAAACTACTTTTCTAAAAGTAGTGTATAGATATTAGGGGTCACTAGAAGGAGGGGAAAAAACCCCAAACTGTCAAGGCTGAGGCACTCACAGGTCAGGGAGAAGTCCTGGACTCAAGACAGGGTTCTAGCAGCAGCTCTGGAATCCACCTGCTGCCCATGGCTCCCACTCTCCACAGGCTCCTGCTGGTGAGTTCCAGCAGCAGCACCTTATGTGTCACCTTTGGGTGCAGGACAGTGACCTGCAGAGGAACACGGGCTGCAGGGCAGGTACATGATCTGTTCCTAGGGACATGCCCAGTGACAGGTGCTGTGACTGTCCCCGTCCACAGGCATCACCCCCAGCCCTCCCGCCCGCGGTGCCCCAGAGCTGCTGACCTGCTTGTGTGGCCCAGAGACAAGACATGGTTTGTGCAACGGGGTGAGAAGGAAGGTGTGAAGAATGAGGGATGGGTTGGTTTTTAACAAGACACTTTAATTTGAGGATTTTTCCTCTAATGGAAAATGGAGAGCTGACCTATTTAATAGTAACTTTAAAACCTGGATTCTGAATTCCCTGTTCTTTATCTTTTACGATGCCTTTAACTTGCCTCATCACTGTGCCCTCCCAGTGCAGGGAAGCCACCTCCATGTCATGAACATCCCTTGTGGTCCTGGCATGCAGGCACTGGTGGGAAGGACAAGTACAGACCTGGCTTCAACCACGAGCACAGAGGGAGGAAGGTGCTTCAGCCTCCTGGGAGCCTCCCCGTGCACATAAGGAATTGCACATACTCCTGACAGGAAACCAAAGCTAGTTTGGGGTGTGGATCCATGAGAAGCCAAATGCTGCTGTTTTCTGACCACCAGTTCAACTCTTGCTTGCCCTGTTTCTGTGACAGGCTAAAGGTCTGGGAAACGGTGTGGAGGTGGCTCCAGGGGCAGATCCCACAGTGCTCTGGGAGAAGAATGGCTGAAAGGTGTGGAAGGATTCCTAAAGATCCCAGCTCCTCACCAGAATGAAGTGAGTACATCACAGGGTGGGGGCAAGGTGGGGAGGGAACTGCAGAGGGAGCAGCGGAGCCTGAGGGGCCTGTGGACACTGGAGGGGTGGGATTGGGGACAGGGAGGCTGGGAAGCAGTGGTCCTGTAGGGAATCTGGGTCAGCAAGGACAGTGCGTGTCCCTGGGCATCACTGTGACTGTCATTGGGAGACAGGCAGAGAGGGGAGAGGTGCCAGAGCTGGGGACTGGAGGGAACCAAGAGCCTGGGTTCCAAACCACCATCTCCTGCAGGCAGGATTGTATCCAGAGCTTCAGAGGGCAATTGGGGAAAATACAGGGAATTGGGGAAAATACAATAAATAAGTTATGAAAAGGAAGCAAACTTTGGATCAAAATGGAAATTTGTAACGTTTTAATGAAGTGGTTCTGTCTGAACCATTCATCTGCTTCACTCCTTGGTGTCAGAACTTTTGCAGGGCTTGGGCAGGCAATGAACTGGAAGTGGGCACCCATGGGAGAACCCAGTGAGCCCGAGTCACCAGGATTAGAGGTCCAGCAAGAAGGTGGGGTGGTGGGAGAGCATCTTTGAAGATTTCTTTGTAAAAATGTTAATTGCAGGCAGCAGAAGGTGCCTCTGGGAGGTTATTCTGTCAGGCAGCAAAGGGGATGCAATGGCAGAGAAAGGAAATGGGGATTTTTCCAGTGAACTGCAGGAAATCTTCCAGACAGCTGCTATTGGCCTGTCAGCAAGGAAGGAATTAAAGAACAAAGAGCTGAGCTCCCAACAAAAGCACTGAAATCATCCATCTGCCAGAGGGAAGAAAGGGATTCCCCTGGAGTGCCAACATGTTTCAGCACTGAGGCTGAAGAGCAGGAGCTGTTGGGAGGGCTGGGAGGGAATGTCAGGATGCTGCACAGGGATCTTCTGCCAAGTGAAACTCGGTGGAAGCAAAGGCCAGTTAAGGTGCTGTTCCTTCCCTGGCTGGGGGAGGTTAACCCTCTGCTGCCGTGGGAGGGGCTGGGCTTGTGTGCTTCCTAAGGAGCTGCAGCCACTTCCAGTGGGACCTTCTGTCCTGGCCAATCCGAGGCTGTTGGCTCTGATCCAGAACAGCTGGCATGTTCTTGTCATGAGACCTGACCTCTGTGATTTTATATCTTAGTTTCTGTACTGTTCCTAGTGCTCTTGAACCCCCCAACTCAGCCATACTTTAAAATATTTCTTCACTGAACCCTCCTGACCCATTATTTGCTGTAGTTGCTCCTCTTGGTCTCAGCCTGATCCCACCCTTCTGACACAGCTGTGGCTGGCATTAAGATACCACCTTCATTTGGCACTCAAGATGCTCTACAGCCTTAGTGGCTGCCTTGTGCCTCGCTCATGGGGTAAGGGAGAGATTTCTATGGGCACGTTTATTACAGATGAGGTCTAACAGGTCCATCTTCTGAGCTGTCTTCCCTCCTACAGCTGCTGCTTAGTGTCCCAAGTCCCAGCGCTCTCTGCTGCCCTGGCTCGGTGTCAAGCCCTGGCTTGGTGTCAAGCCCAGCCTGGCTGTCCCAGCCTGAGCTCCTGCTCTCCTGTGTTCACTGACCCTCTTTGGAAATAGCTTTAAAAACTCCTCTCTTCTACCAAAAGCATTTTGTGCCTCCCAGGATGGCTTCATTTGTGAATCCTGAACCTGCAGCCCCCAGCGTGTGGGCCTTGGTGACCGGCCCAAGAGCCCAGGTGTGACCACAAGGTCTGGTCCTGTGCTCAGGGACAGGGATGCTCTGGGTCTGTCCCCCCCTCCCCATGTTAACACTGAGCTTAGGGCAGAAAGCAGCACGTTGGCCTCAACACCCCTAAAATTTGATTTAAAAGAAAACCAAAACCTTTCTGGGATTAAAGTTTTTTGCCTCCCCCAAGGAGCAGGGTGGCTGCCACTCCCTTTGCACAGAGGTCCCACCCATGAGCAGCAGAACCATTTTCCAGGCTGTGCTGCCACAATCATCCTCACAGTGTGGCAAGTTTCACACTGTTTGTCCTCCAGTCCCAGGGGCTTGTCTGAGTGACTCCTGCTGGTTTCCACCTCAGCTCAGAACCTCCCACCAACTCACACTCCCAAGTGGTGGAGCTTAAACGCTCAAAGCTTTTTCCTTACCAACAGGTAAAAGCTGCTCACTAACCAGCTTTGGGAAATGGTTTGTTTTGTGACTTGGGCAGTTCATTTCAAACAGAAGTAGCAGGTTATGAGCTCTGTTGTGCAACAGGAACTTTGAATCCATTTCCAGTGCAAATACCTGGTTCCCACTCCAGGGTGCTGCCTCCCAGCACACTCGCTGTGCTGCTTTAGGCTTCCCCTGCACTGACAAATGTTGTTACAACTCTGCTTGTCAGAAGAGCTGTGGAAAGCAAACCACACGTGCAAAGGATAGCAAAATGAATTCCGTTTATTCTTTGACAGACTACTGGTAGGAAAAAGATGCCTTGGCTCTAAGTTTAGCTACCACTGCTAAAGGAATTCCAGTGCTGACATCTGTTCAGAGTACAATGCAGGCAAAAAGCAGGAAAGCTGAATGTTCTGAGGTGGCAAAAGGTGTGTGATGGCATTGCATAAATCTGGTGACCCTCACTTGAGCAAGTGATCAGTTCTGACCATTTATTTCTTAAAAAAAAAAATCCTCTCAACCAAAGGCAGGGATAAGGCTTGCATATAATTGATAACAGTGTGAAACTCTTTTAATTTGCAAAGAGAAAAGCAACAGAAGACAGGCCTGAGGTATTCAGTGGTGGTAAACAGAGGAGCAGAGATGCCCTGTTTACCTTTTCTATGTTAGAGAATAAGAAGGCACTCGTTGGACTTCAGAAGGCAACATCTTACAGTGGAGAAAGGAAGTACTGCATTTAACTCGGGGAGATCATTGCCACAGGATATCGCTGAGGTAAATATATCTTATATTACATTTTGATACAAAAGTATTATTTGCAGCATTGCTGGCTAGCCTAAAACAACTGATCTATGTTCTGGAGAATCAATGGATCACTAAACAGTCATTCTGGGAAGAATTACTAAGCTAAATTAAAAATAAAGTTCTTGAGGCAAACGGAGGGGGCCGAGGCTGCGAGCGGACGGGGCCGACGTCCCCGCTGCAGGACCCAGGCTCGGGGAGCAACGTGCAGTGACTGACATGGCTGTGCTGGGGGAGGGGGGGACACAGCCCCTGGCTTCACTGGGGGGGCTGAGATCACAGAGCAGAGGTAGATTTTGCATTTTGCGGATTTCTGGAGAACAACATTGATGGGCTTGCTGGTTTGTATCAGCCTACAGTGGTTCCTCCGTGCTGAGGTATGAAGAGGTGTGTGTCTGTGTCCGTCACCGTGCACCGAGGTGGTGAGACCAACCTCTGGGTGTTGCTGCCTGCAGTGCAGGGCCCAGGAACATGACAGCAGGGGACAACACAGATGCTGAGTGACAGCAGCAGCTGGCTGCCGCTTCCCAGCATCACCCTGCTGCCCTCAGCAGGTAGACATTCCACGGAAGGATTTAAGAGGTGAGGCAGGGAGCAGGGGAAGCAGGACTTTAACTCTGAGGAGAACCAAAAGGCCAGTGGGACCAAATCCTAAGTGAAAGGGGGTCTGCAGGGCCCAACCCGCAGCATTTGTCACAGCTGGTAGTGTTGGGGAGAGCGCCTCAAATACACTGAGTGTACGTGAAGCTGGGACCGATTGTTCCTCCTGATTCCTGGATGTTATCACCCTAGGTCTGAGGTAAAAATATATCTCTTGAGACTGCTTCATGGATAAGGCAAAAGGGTACTGACCTCACTGAGCTGTTGTGGGTAAAAAGCCCTAGAAACTCGTACTCTGTTCCCCATCCCCGTGGAAGCTCCGGCCAGGCCCGGCCCGTTCTCCCCATGCTGGGAACAGCAGCGCCACGGCCCCGGGCTCCTCACCCAGATCTTCCACGTGCTTTGGTTTCCAGGACAGATGTGCCACCTGTTTGCCTGTGGGAGAGATCTGAAAGGGCTCTGTCCCTGCACCAGCAAGGGAAGCTGAGCTGAGAGCTGCTCCAACCCCTCGGCAGGCGGAAAGCTGCAGTGGTCTGAAGGGCAGTGGGTTTCCCCATGGGGGAAGAACATGATAGGTGAAGAGAAATCAGTGCAACCTGACTTCGTTGTGTAAACAGTGTTCTGGCTACACCAGAGACACACGCAGGGGGTGCTGGTGCCTCCTATTCTTGCCATGGCGGGAACAGCTGCGTGTTGTGTAAACAATGTTCACCATGAGGAGCTCAGCCCAGCGGCTCCGCGAGGAGGAAGGAGCTGGTGAGGTGGCTGGAGTCACCCTGTAAATGGTCTCGTTGCTTAACACTGGTGTGGAGTAAGCTGCTTTCCGTGGAGTAGGCTGTGAGGGAAGATATGGGATGAGAGGTAGTGGGGAAGGAAACCTCTTCCCCGTTGGCTTCACACAGAGCGGGTGTCCTGACTTCTCCTCCTTCTCCGCGTGGAGGTGTTGGCTGTTTGGCCAGAATTGCAGTGTGAGAACATGAAATGGAAGCTGGACTCTTTTCAAAAGTTTAGCCCAAGATGAAAGAGTCTCAACTCCTTCTCAGGGACAGTCCCTTCCCAAAGAGGAGATCTCGGGGAAGGTCAGTGCTAAGCGCGGCTCCTGATTCACAGATAAAAAAATTAGATAGAACACACCCAGTCCATCAGCTGATGACCCCTCTGTGCTGTACAGGACTGGGACTCGCACAGGGACAGCTGCTGTTCCAGTCTACAAGTGCTCCCTCCAGACATCAGAAGCTTCCTGTCTGAAACAGCTTTGCAAAGCTTTGACACCCCAAAGGGAAGGAAGAGTTGTGCGTTTTTAAGGCTCTCCTCAGAGGGGTGACGGGCAGGTCTGTTCTGCAGCGCCACCTCCAGCTTATTGGAACGCCTGGTGGAAACGCGGCAGTGTGGTTGTGCTCAAGCTGGAGGTGAAGACAGGGGGCAACGAATGGAGGGGCCCAAAGTTCAGGGGGGCCCCAGCTCCAGGAGACTCTTGAGGTTGATGTTGCAAAGTGGAAAGCAGTGGCTGTGCCTCCCCCTGCGAGTAGCCCATGACCAACCCCCCTGAAGACACAGGGGGATTGCAAGGAGGGAGATTGAGGGGGAGGAAGCCAAGAAGATGAGAGAAGTCCATGTTAGCAGCACAGAGAGCCTCTGAGAGGTTAGCAGGGCTCTTGGAAAGCAAAGCCTCCTCCAGGGGGGGCGGCTGAGGCGAAGAGGACTGAGGCTCACCAGATGAGAGAGACAGGCTGCCAGGGAAGTCTGACAAGAAGCTGTCCACCTCTACTTTGGGAAGTTTCTCAGGCAAATATGAGGTAGATCCAAGCTGATACTTTGGAGGAGGTTGTGGTGGGGAGGAGATGGGAGAAGAAGACTCCAGAGGGTAGCTCATTCCCATCGGAAGAGAATTAGGAACCAAAGAATGGGGCATCCCTGAGCTGGGCATGGTCTGGAGATGTGTGCTGTACATGCCCACAGGCAACACGCCCGGGAAGCTCTTCCCACCTATCATGTCTCTAGAGGCCATGCACAGGACAGGGCTCAGCTCCTCCTTCACTGCCACAGATGAGCTGCAGCTCAGCAGGCCCAGCATGTCCACCGGCTCCGTCTTGATCTTCAGCAGTTCCTGGGAGTGGCTTTTCTTCATGTGCCTGGTCAGATGGTCCTTCCTCCCAAACCTCTGGGCGCAGTACTGGCACAAGAAGTCCTTCCTCCCCGTGTGCACCACCAGGTGTCTCCGCACGTCCTTGCGGGTGTAGAAGCGCCGGTCGCAGTGGTCACACGGGTGCTTCTTCTCCTTGGCTCCACCAGACGCCCGTCGAGAGTGAGCCTTGAGGTGCTCCAGCAGGACCTGGGTGCTCTCGAAGCTCTGGAGACACACCTTGCAGCTGAGGTCCCCGCTGGCAGCCGCGTGCATGGCCAGGTGGCGCCGGAAGCCCAGCTTGGTGTTGTAGTTCTTGCCGCACTCCGGGCAGTGCAGAGCCTCCTTGTGGGGGTCGTGGGTCTGGAGGTGGTTCCGGAGATGGTCCTTCCGGTGGAACATCTTCTCGCAGTACATGCACTGGTGGGGCTTCTGAGCTGAGTGCGTGGCCATGTGCCTTGTGGGAGAAAAGCAGGAAAGTTTTAGAGTAACGTCCAGTCCCTAAGGAACACCTGCTACTTCTGCAACATTTTCCTCGTGTTCTACACTTCATGCCACTGAAACCCCAGGGGACATTTTACCACCACCAAAGGCTCCTCCCCCAACAGCCCGGGCAGTGGGGACTCCAGCCTCTGTCCCAGCAGTGCCCACCTCCACACAGGGCAACTTCAGTTGGCTGCTTAGCTCCTGCTCTCCCTGCGGGGGCTTTCCAAGGGGGAAAGGACACAGGGAACAGAGGTGGCTTGTGACCAGAAAGGCTTGTCTGCAGGTGAGGAGGCACCAGACGGTGGCAGTGTCTGCTGGCAGCCCCTGTGCACTGCCTTCACCCCGGTGTCTCACACTCCCTGACACTCTGGTTCATCTAGTTTTATGTTTCTAGTGATCATATTTAACTATTGTCCACTATATTTCAGTAGGAGCTCTACTCCTTCATGCTGGAACAGCTGCCACTGAAATATTCTTGCGATTAGAGTTAGAAGTTGGGGGAATGAAATGTCAATGCTGTCCTTGCTTTTCATTTTGCTTTTTGATCTGTGAACTCCACTTTCTGCTTCAGTTTTCTCCTTAGTAAAACCGAGAACAGCCTGAGCTCGGGATGAAACACTATCTGAGGTTCTCTGGAAGGTTCTTAGAGAGAGGCCAAGTGTGGTAATGTCTGGGACCCGACTGCTTTGCAGGGTGACAGGGCATTCCCCCTCCTCCACCTTCTCAGAAATTGAAGCAACAAAACAGTCTGGAGGGGTTTTCCCCTCTCCTGGCAGGGCAGCACTGCTGGGCTCAGCAGTTACCTACCTGTAGAGCTTGTACTTGGAAGCAAAGGCTTTCCCACAGTGCAGCTGGGGGCAGTTGTAGGGTCTCTGCTCAGGGTGGGACAGCGTGTGAGGCCTCAGCTTGTCCGTGCTGGGGAAGGAGGAATCTGAGATTTCACATTGGCACTTTCCCTGACTTTCGGTCTCTTCGCCTCTTGTTCTGGGGACTAATTTCCAGCCTGTCTCTTCCTCCTCCTGCTTTGCATCTTGAATCCAGTTGGGAACACTGGGAAAAAATGCCGTCATGGCAGGTCTAGTAGAAGTTGGCCATGTCCAGCAGAATGGGAGCCTGCAGGCCTCTTGGGGTGCTGCTGTCCCGGGGCAGTTTTTCCTTGGAACCCTCTGTGACCAAACAGCTTCAGGAGCAAAACATCTTCACCTGGAATCACAGGAGCCTGGTGTTAGGACACCTCCTCTTCCACCCGAGCACACAACACGTGTGGGCATGCCACAGGCACTGCAGACAGGGGAAGATCCATGTTCCAGCCATGGGAATGCCCATCTCCTGGTATCTTTTGCTCTTCTCTCCCTTAACCCCCTTCCCTGAGTATTAGGTTAAACTTTTTCCAAATTAACATTTGTGCAACTGCTAAGAGCCAGTGTTACCTGTTAGATACATTTTCTCCTGAGAGACTGGCAGGTGTCTCTCTATAGCAATAAATACCTCACCTTTCCTCCTCTGCTCTGTGGATCACACCTCATCCCCTTTTTTCCTGCTCTCATCCCCTTTTTTCCTGCTCTCATCCCCTTTTTTCCTGCTCTCATCCCCTTTTTTCCTGCTCTCATCCCCTTTTTTCCTGCTCTCATCCCCTTTTTTCCTGCTCTCATCCCCTTTTTTCCTGCTCTCATCCCCTTTTTTCCTGCTCTCATCCCCTTTTTTCCTGTTCTCCCTGGTCTGTTCTCACCTGCTCTTGATCCTTGCTCACATGGAATTCCCTTCCACAGCTTCTCAGAGAAACAAAGGATCTCTTCTGTTATTTTTCCATCCCCTCTGCTGCCAGCACTGGTGAGAACATCTCTGAGCAACCCAACCTGAAGCCTCAGACTTGGGTCAGTGGGGCTCGGGAAGAGCAGCTGCTGCTCCCAGAACCACGGAGCCTCTGCAGGGAGGACACAGATGCTGCTTCTCCTCAGCGTGGGTCAGTCACTGCATTTTCACTTTTCTACTGCGGGGCACGTTCTGCCTCTCTGGATTAGCAACTTTTCTACAGCAATGAGCAATTTTTAATGTGGGTTTTTTGGGTTGTTTTTTGTTTTGTTTTTTTTTTTTAATTTTACACTCTCACCCATTGATAATGGAAGCTCAAGCTGTTTCCTGTTCAACAACGTGTACCTCCTGTGGCTCTGCTGGCTTTCATGTTGATGAAAATCTACACAAATCTCTCAGCAGGTTGTTCTTGAGTTGTGTTTGTACTGCTGGTGAAGTTCTGCGTCTCCATGTGGTTGTACCACCACCTAAATGATGGTTACCTGCAACACAGCCCCTCACACAAGATCTCTCTCACTAAACTGAGCTGCCTGAGAAACTCTTCTTAAAATAGCATCAAACCCTCAAGCTCTTTCTCACTCCATGGTTGCTTCAGAGGGAGGAACTTCCTGCCTGCAGCTCAAGCCGGGTGCCAGTTGTGGGCAGGATGTGCAAGAGGAGGGAACCAACCGGCCCCGCTCCGGCAGCGCGCGGAGCAACAACCGTAACCACAGCAGCACCACGGGGCCAGGAACCCTGCCCCAGGGGTGGGAAGGGGGATGGCTCCTAGAAAATGTGTCACCATCAGGTGTGGAAACGGCCGTTAGGGAGATAATTCAGTTTTGTCTGGGCTGAATCTGGCAGGGCAGAGCAGAACAACCCAGGGTGGAAGTGCTGAGGTGCCCGTTGGTACCACGGGGGAGGTGACGCTGCCCCCGGGGCTGGGGACAGGGCCCGGGGAACATTCCACCCTCCCTGAGGTGTGTGCCCAGAAAGAGAAGTGTTCTCTACCTCCTGCTTCAGAGCTGCACACACGTCCCAGGGGTCTCTGCTGCTTTGGCCAGGAGGGGGTTGGTTCCTTCCCTCTGAACAGGCTCAGCCATCAGGGCCAGGTTCGGCTACCTGGGAGGAAAGAGAGCTGGAATGTTGGCCTCCAGGACAGGGAGGCACAAACCATCACCTCCAGAGCAGAAACCCAGATACAGATGAGTCAGAAGAAGCTCATCTCTGTCATTCATTACTGTAAAATGTCATCAGCTTTCCTTCAGAACTCTGAGGGTCTGGCAAGAAGGTCTCTACAGATCCAGACCTCAGAGGGGACCTTCCAGTGCCTGAAGGGGCTACAGGAAAACCAGGGAGGGACTTTGGACAAGGGCAGGCAGTGAGAGGACAAGGGGGAGTGGATTAAAACTGGAAAAGGGGAGATGGAAGTTAGATATTAGGAAGAAATCTTCCCTGTGAGGGTGGTGAGACACTGGCCCAGGTTGCCCAGGGAAGCTGTGGCTGCCCCATCCCTGGAAGTGTTGAAGGGCAGGTTGGATGGGGCTTGGAGCAACCTGGTCTGGTGGGAGGTGTCCCTGCCCATGGCAGGGGGTTGGAAGTGGATGATCTTTAAGGTCCCTTCCAACCCCAACCAGTCTGGGGTTCTGTGATTCTAAGTCTAAATGTGTGTTCCAGGACACAGCTGTGGGGTCAGAAAGACAAACCCAGACGAGGGTCTTGCACAGCACCAGGGAAAGGTAACAACGTGGTTCCTGCCTGGCTAGAAACCCCTCTGCCCATCTGGCCATTGACAAGTTTAAAACACACAATTAGTTTCCTTAGCAACACTTCCTCAAAGACGTTTCCCTGGGCTCCCTGTCCACTGTAGCTCTGTAGCCACCAGGGAGAAACAATCACTGCTGGGGGAAGACTTCACTTGTTGGGAGAACATTCCCATCCATCCCAGACCTGTAACCAGCACTGAGGACCTGGATTATCTCAGGAAGTTTTGGGCTAGTGCTGGAAAAATATGGTGCAGCTCCAGAAGTCTTGGGTTGGTTATAGAAAACTCCCATCCCCAGATGAACCTTCCTTGCCTCAGTTCTACAGAGGCTGGGAAGCTGGGCAGGGACACGGAGCTGGGAAAAAACACGATCCACCTGGAGTGACTTTGGCCCTTGGCAGGTATGCCAGGTCTTATGCACAGTCTCATTTTTCCAGCTGAGCTGCTCAAGCCTCGGGATCAGCTTCCCCCAGTTCATCACTTACAGATTTTAGAAACACCATGTAAAGTTTCCATCTCCCAGGGGAAAAGCTGCCGCCCCTTTCCCATCGGATCTAACCACACACACCATTCCCAGAGGATGATTTTCCTCTTTTCACCCCCCGTTTCCCTGACATGACATCAGACGGGATTTTAGAAGCCCAAACCCCTTTCCTTGCACCACCGGGAAAGCCTCTAACACCAACATGGCTCCGGGCTGATTTACTGATTTGCAAAAAACCCGCTTTTTTCACCCCAAAGTCGCAGAACAGAATGTGGCCACGCTGGTTACGAGCGGACAAACGGCGGACCTGCCGTTTGCACCGGGAGGGAAACGAAACAGCCCCCCCCCACCCCGTTACCATGGCGCAGCCCTGAGGGGAGGGAGGGGGAGAGGCGGGCTCGGCCTACGCCCCCCACTCCTCCTCCTCCTACGCCCCCCTCTGCCCTGAGGGGACCCCGCCGCCGAGGGGAGGGGGCCGCCGTGACACCGCCCCTCGCCCCCCTCCCTCCCTCCCTCCGGTGCCGCCCCCCGCACTCACCCCGTCGCCCCGGGCCCCGCCAGGCGCGGCTCCGGCCCAGGCCCCGGCGGCCCCATCGCGCGGGGCATTGTGGGACTGACGTCACGAGCCCGCTTCCGCCTCTCAATGGTAGCGGCTCCCGCTAGAGCGGCCGTTCCGGGGGAGCCGCGGGGCACGCCGGGACGGAGCGGCCTCCGGGTTGCCGCTACCCAGCCGCTATGGCGGCGTCGCCGGTCCTTGTCCTCTTTGTTCTCTCGGGGATGGCGGCGGGAGGCGGCGCGGGGCCCGCCTGGGACCCGGCCGGTTATCTACTCTACTGTCCCTGCATGGGTGAGCCCCTCCCGCCAAGGTGGTCCCGGTGTAGGCCCTGGCGGAGGCACCGGTGTAGCCCCCGGCGGAGCCCCCGCCGGCTGAGCGCCCCCGGCTGAGCCCCGCTCTCGCCCCTCTCTTTGCAGGTCGGTTCGGGAACCAGGCCGAACACTTCCTGGGAGCCTTGGCCTTCGCCCGCGCCCTCAACCGGACCCTGGCCGTGCCGCCGTGGATCGAGTACCGGCACCACCGCCCGCCCTACACCAACGTGAGCCCCCGGGGACCGCGTGGGGAGTGGGGGGGCGGCGGGCAGGGCCGCGACCTCTCCCGGTGGGGTGAGGTGTAGGCCCCAGGGCTTGTTGTGCCCCCAGGGCTCGTTGTGCCCCCGGCCCCGGGGTGAGGTGGTCGCTGTCGCCCCCAGCTGCACGTCCCCTACGCGGAGCACTTCAGGCTGGAGCCGCTGCTGCGGTACCACCGGGTGATCAGCCTGGAGCAGTTCATGGAGGAGCTGGCGCCCCGGTACTGGCCGCCGGGCAAGCGGGTTGCTTACTGCTTCGAGGCGGCGGCGCAGAGGAGTGCTGACAAGAGCACCTGCCCCATGAAGGTGAGCCCCTCCTGCCAGGGCAGTTTGATCCAGAGGGAATGGCAGACTCCTTCAAGTTGCCCTTAGTTTGCAAACTCAGGAGTTCCTCCCCGAAGTCAGGCTGGGGCGTTCCTTTCACTGCTCCTCCTTTGCCTTTGTGCTTTATCACTTCGGGCTTGATGGTGATTGAGGAGAGCAGATCTGGAGCTGCAAAGCTCACTGGTTTTTCATCTGTGGTGCAGCTGTCCAACTGGTTTTATAGAATCATTTTGCTTGGAAAGACCTCTAAGATCATTGAGTGCAACCGTTCCCTCAGCCCTTGCCAAGGCCACCACTGACCCGTGGCCCTCAGCACCACATCTACGTGGCTTGGAAATCCCTCCAGGGATTGGGGACTCAGATCTTTTGGTAGCTCTGCCTCTCGGGCTCTGTGTGTGTTGAATGAACACTCGTCTTTCCTTTGCAGGATGGAAATCCATTTGGTCCCTTCTGGAATCAGTTCCAAGTGGATTTTGATAAGTCTGAGCTCTTCAAGGGAATCTCCTTCAGTCCTGCTTACAAGGACCATTGGATCCAAAGGTAGCGAGTAGGTGGGAAGGTGCAGGTTGCCACTGTAGGATAACTCACAGAACCAGTTGTGCTGATCACTGTGTGAAGCCTTTGCATTTAGGGGGAGACTGGAGGGGTTATGAGCAATATAATTAAAAATCTTAATGCTTTTTCCATGAAATGTTCACTGAGCTCTTCCAGTGGGCAGTTCTGGGTGTCAGCTCTGTTAGGCTGACTGATTTCTGAGCCAGTGGTATTTAGTTGCGTTTAATTGTTCTTCAAAAAGAGTTAGGTCCTCAGTGGGTGACCATGAACTGCCTTTTGCTGGTTACCTGGTGTTTTCAGAGCCACTTGAGTGGTGTCAGTAAGTTTGTGTGACAAACTTGCCAGTCTGGGGTGCATTGCTGCATGTATGAGACTCTTCTGCCTGTCAGGTAGTACCAATTCCTCTGTTGCTGGGTCTGAGGTAAACTGGAGTTGTGCTTGGATGTCCTGTTCTCATGGTGAAATGGTCAGGATTTGTCTTGGGTGAATCTGCAGCGAGGGTGCTGTGTGTCCCAGGGGGTTCCTCGTTTCCTTCTAACCCTCACAAAATTCACATGTCTTTGCCTGATGACACACACAAGGTTCCATCACGTTTTGCTCTGCTGTTTTCCACAGGTTTCCACCATCCCAGCACCCTGTACTTGCCCTACCTGGAGCTCCAGCCCAGTTTCCAGTCTTGGAGGAGCACCGGCCCCTGCAGAAGTACATGGTGTGGTCTGAGGGGATGGTGAAGAAGGGAGATGCCTACATCCAGTCCCTGCTGGTCAGGCCCTACGTGGGGATTCACCTGAGGATCGGCTCGGACTGGGTACAGCTCTGGGGGGCTGCCCCAGCCCTGGGAGGGGGAAGCTGTGCACGGCAGGGGGAGGCTCCATGGGAGAAGCTTCCCAAAGAGGAGCTGGGATGGTGCTGGGTGCCTCACTGGGCATCACCAGGGCCGTGGGATTCCTCTCTCCCAACAGGTGATGCTGGGGGGGGCCGTGGGGCTGTTGTCTCACCCTCTGGCCGGTCAGACACCGTGTTGTCCCCTCTCCTCCCCTCAGAGGAACGCCTGTAACATGCTGCGGGACGGGACAGCCGGGCCGCACTTCATGGCCTCCCCGCAGTGCGTGGGCTACGACCGCAGCGCCGCGGCGGCGCTCACCATGGACATGTGCCTGCCCGACCTGCGGGAGATCCGGCGCGCCCTGTGGCTCTGGGTGCAGAGGACAGAGGCCAGGTCTGTGTATGTCGCTACGGATTCGGAGCCCTACACGACGGAGCTGCAGCAGTTCTTCCAGGGAAAGGTGAGTCCTGAATCGAAACCCGCCGTGGGGCTCTGGTCCGTGGCTGCCAGGGGCAGCAGGCAGGGGGTTGTGTGATGTTGTTCCCAGGCACATATTGGCATCTCAAAGTGAATTTGGCTCAAAGCAATAAAAATCAAGACTCTAAAACTCTTCCTTTCCTAGAGGTTGAAGAGCATTCTCGTGCAGGGTAGTAAATTTCTCCTTGAAAAAGACTTCAGTTGAAGAAACCAAAGTGATTTTCAAGGATGTTTTGACATTTATCTGTTCATAAACGAGCTATAGGGCAACTTCAGACAGAATTGACCCCCCTTCCGTTGTCTGTTCCTATTTCTAATGTCAGGCCAAGGCATTTGGATGGTGATCACAGTTGTGTTCATCTGCTTTCCTGCTCTCCCTGCAGGTCAAGGTGGTGACCCTGCAGCCCGAGGTTCCTCAGGTGGATCTGTACATCCTTGGCCAGTCCGACCATTTTATCGGGAACTGCGTCTCCTCGTTCACCGCCTTCGTGAAACGGGAGCGCGACGTGCACGGAAAACCCTCCTCCTTTTTTGGCATGGACCACCCGCCACGGCTTCGGGATGAATTCTGACCAAAGGGGGAGCAGGCTCCGTGGTTCTCAGGGCTCCCAGCGTGGTCCCTGTCTGAGGGACTGCTCGGTGCTGCTGGTGCTCTCCTGCCCGCAGGGCGCTGCTGGCTGCTGCAGCCCTGTCCTCCTCCCCCCCACAGCCCTGTCCTCCTCCCCCCCACAGCCCTGTCCTCCTACCCCCCACAGCCCTGTCCTCCTCCCCCCCACAGCCCTGTCCTCCTCCCCCCCCACAGCCCTGTCCTCCTCCTCCCCACAGCCCTGTCCTCCTCCTCCCCACAGCCCTGTCCTCCTCCCCCCCACAGCCCTGTCCTCCTCCCCCCACAGCCCTGTCCTCCTCCCCCCCACAGCCCTGTCCTCCTCCCCCCCACAGCCCTGTCCTCCTCCCCCCCCACAGCCCTGTCCTCCTCCCCCCCACAGCCCTGTCCTCCTCCCCCCCACAGCCCTGTCCTCCTCCCCCCCACAGCCCCCTCCTCCCCCCCACAGCCCTGTCCTCCTCCCCCCCACAGCCCTGTCCTCCTCCCCCCCACAGCCCTGTCCTCCTCCCCCCCCACAGCCCTGTCCTCCTCCCCCCCACAGCCCTGTCCTCCTCCCCCCCACAGCCCTGTCCTCCTCCCCCCCACAGCCCTGTCCTCCTCCCCCCCACAGCCCTGTCCTCCTCCCCCCCCCAGCCCTGTCCTCCTCCCCCCCCACAGCCCTGTCCTCCTCCCCCCCACAGCCCTGTCCTCCTCCCCCCCACAGCCCTGTCCTCCTCCCCCCCACAGCCCTGTCCTCCTCCCCCCCACAGCCCTGTCCTCCTCCCCCCCACAGCCCTGTCCTCCTCCCCCCACAGCCCTGTCCTCCTCCCCCCCCACAGCCCTGTCCTCCTCCCCCCCACAGCCCTGTCCTCCTCCCCCCCACAGCCCTGTCCTCCTCCCCCCCACAGCCCTGTCCTCCTCCCCCCCACAGCCCTGTCCTCCTCCCCCCCACAGCCCTGTCCTCCTCCCCACAGCCCCTTCTCTCTGACTTCTCCTGGATTTTCCAGCCTGAGGTCAGGCAGAAAAGAAATTTTTAATCATGTTTATAGGAAACTATGAACTAGATCTAGTTTCTAAGCTGTAGTTCATGTCGCTCCATCCTCACGGTTGGTTCACCAGCGATCACTGTGGAGCAGCTGCTCAGATTTCCCCTTCTCTGTTATTTTCCGTTAAACCTTAGTAATTATTTTTCCCAGAGATGTTGTGGAGCTTCATGTCCAAAACTGACCAGAAGTTATTTTTAAGTGCAAAGTATTATCAGGAACATCACAGTCCCTGGAAAGAGAGTGCCAGGTAAGGCCTGGCCTTTGGAAGCTCTGGGTTTTGCCCAGTACTGCTGTTGCCTTTCTGGACCCACATCATCTCAGTGCCTTGGTTCCCCTGCCAGGAGATCTCCCACCTGCTCTGGGGCACCTGGATCCCTTCAGGCACTGGGGGGACATGTTTTAACGTGGCAGCTGCCTCTTCAGCCCCTCTTTGTACAGAACTGGGGTGGGACACAGCGGGAGATCGATCCCAGCCAGTTGAGGGTCAGGGTTTTAGGGCCTGTAGCTGTTGGTGCCAGGGGGCTGTGGTAGGACTGGAGCAGGGTTTGGGCAAGGACTTCTGGAGTAGCCCTAGAGGGGTTGTTGGTTCATGTTGTGCCTCGGGCTGTGTTTGCAGTTTCTGGGGTTTTTGTCTTTGTACTTGGTAAGATAACCCCCCTGGCAGCAGAGCCCCCATGTGGGGAGTGGTTCCCCAGGGAGATACTGGTGGGAAGTGTCCACTGAAGATGAGACAGCCACCCAGAAACCTTCCTTTAGTCCTGGGAACGCAAATAATCCCGACGTGCTGCCTCTCAACTTTTCCAATGCCTTTGGGTGCTCCTGTGGCTTTATTTTTTGTCCAAAGAAAATCACAGACCTTGCTGTTCATCTCTGAGAAGGTGCCATTTGGTGCAGGTGTGGTGCCAGGGCTGGCTGCAGTCTGAGCAGTGCTGCCTCAGAGCGTTTACATTGAACTCTAAATGTTTCTTTGGATTCCTGGTGGTGGGTTTTTTCCTCCTTTGGAGGATCAAGGGAGTGAGCAAGGTGTCAAGGCACCAAAGGTTCTTCTCTTGTTTCCTTAGTGCTGGCTGACAAATTCTTGGGATTTGGTGGTTTCGGGGTCTCTGTCCATCCCGGGGAGCTGTTGGGTCCTCGGGATTCCCTCATCCCTCCCTGCTGGGGTGGCCTTGCCTCATTGCAGAGCAGGGGCAGCTGCCCCGGTACCATCGGGAGCACCGTGTATGAAGAGAAAGTGTTTGGGTTGTTAGTTGTTTTTTTAAGAAAAGGTATTTTTGGTAATGATTTATTGTAATAAAACTTGATTTTGTATTCACTTGTATTGCACTACAATTCTTTCCTCTGTTGCAGCATTCCCGGCTCAGCCCCCCGGGGTGTGACGCCTTCCCCAGCCCAGCCCTGGCCGAGCAGCTGCACAACCTTCCGCGCCCGTTCCCGGGCTCCGGTTGGGGCAAAACCCGGCGTTTTTGGGGCTGGGGGAGCGCGAGGAGGGGCCGGGCCGAGGCCCCTTTGTCCGGCTCCATCCGGGGCCGGTCGCTAGGGAAGGGCCGGCGTGGGGGCGGCCGCGCGCGTTGCTAAGGAAGTGCGTCATGCGAGAGGGAGGGGCCACCCCGCAGCTTCCGGTGCCGCGGGAGGAGGCGGCCGCGCGGCTCCATGGTGACGGCGCAGGTGAGTCCGGCCCGGTGCGGGCCCGGCCCGGTGCGGGTCCCGCCGCCACCCCGAGGGGCTCCTCCGAGGGCCTGCCCTCGCCCCCCGGTGCCGCCCGGCGGTGACAGCCCGGGGCACCCGCCGTGGCCCCCCCCGTCTACGCGGCCTCGCCTGCGGGGGTCGGCCGGGGCCCTGCCCGCTGCCAGGCTGCTTGTGGGGAGGCCGCGGGCGGGCGGTCCCGTGTGGGCGAGGGGCCCGGGGCAGGCGGGTGTCTCCTCCCCGTCGCTGCTTCCCCCTCGGGCCTGGCCCACTGAACCCCTCCCTCGAGCCCCCTTCCCTGCGGTGTCACGGCTGCGAGGGCGGCGGGTGACGCTGGGGGGAACCCGTGACAGAAAATGAACCGGCAGTCCGGCTGGAGCGGGGTCTGGTACCTGCCGTCACCCCGGGGGGTGGGGACACCCGTGAGGCATCGTGCTGAAGGTGACAGAGGTGGACACTGTACGTGAAACCAGCCCACGGGGTGCCCTGGCAGCACACGCTGTGGCAGAGGTAGGGCAGGGCAGAGGTGGCACACGCTGGCCCAGCTCCAGCAGCAGCTCCAGGGCTGTCCTGGCTGGGGTGAGGGAAGGAACGAGTGGCTGGTGAGGGAGTGAAGACCTGAGCCATTCAGCTGAGATGTCATGAACCCACAGATAGTTGAAAGATTGGAACTGCAGGAGAGGAATGGAATTTTTTAAGCAGAAGCAGTACCTGGTATGTGCAGGGATGGGAGGGAAGGGGTCAGGCAGTGTCCCAGGAAAATCTTCCTGACATCTTTGACTGGGAAGTGAGAGGCTGCAGGGGTTCATCCTGCCGGAGGCACACGGGTCACTGCTGGGTGGCTGATGACAGTGCAGCATTCCTTGGGCAGGTCCCGACTCCCGGGAGCTCCCGAGGAGCTGTGGTTGCCTCAGCTTCCCTTCAGGTTGTGGCATTGCCTGTTTTTTTCAGGCACAACCTTGTGTTGACTGAAATAAACAAAAATGCTACTGATGGTGACTCGAGGAAGAGCTGCTTTTTGTGCTTCTGGCAGCTACCAGGTGCTTTCATGTGATTAGTGAGGACAAGGAGTTTCCCCTCACGAGACTAAGGACATTCCTAAGGCCAAGTTGAGGTTTCTGTGCAATTCCTGAACGTGTTTATTTGTTGTTCTTTGTGGCTCAGACTGACAGTCTGGAGTTTGGGCTAGAAATGTTCTGCTTCCTGTCTCAGCCCTCCAGCTCTGCACCAGCAGCCTCTGCCACCGTGTTTGAGCAGCTCCCCTGGGACGTGCAGTTATGGAGTAACAAACAGCCAGACTAAACCCAGGGGTTGTGTGGATCCAGCTGGGAGTGAGGAGGTCGGGCTGAGCAGCTGCCAGAGCTGCTGGGGTTTCCAGCCTGTGTTGGCTTTACCTTTAGCTCTAGTTGGCAGAGGGATCTCAGAGCTCTTCCTGAAAGATATTTTTGAAAAAAAAGAAAACTTCTAAGAGCTCAGAGGACATTCCAGGACATTCCATAGGCTGTGCTGCCTGGATGCTCCGTGTGAGGCCGTCCTTCTGGCAGGAACTCAGCCTTTCTGTTCCGTGCTCAATGGCAGCTCCTTGTGCTCAGGGCTGGGGGTGCAGCAGCTCGTTTCTCTCTCTCTCCCTCCCTCCCCGGAGGCAGGACGGGCTGTGTCCTGTGTCCCGGGCTGTGCCCCGGGCTGTGCAGCACCAGCTCCAGCCGATGCTCCCTTGGCACAGCAGAGCAGGAGCTGGGGGAGGCGGGGGTGCTCGGGCAGAGCTGGCTCTCCTGGGAAACCCCGGTAAAAGCATGTTGCCAAAAGGAAAAATCCTGCTGTAGCTCCGTGTGAACAGTTTGGCTTGGAATATCGAGGGCCAGGATGGTTGTCTCCAGCTTCCCTGGGAGCAGACAGGCAGGCTCTGGCTGGGGCAGGCACTGGTGTTGGCAGGATCCTGTCACAGGGGCACGTCCATTCCAGACAGGAGGGTGGGCTCAGAGGAGTGAGTGCTTGGTGACATTTTTATAAGAAGTGATGTGAAAGGAGCTGAACTCACCTTCAGAAGCCTGAGAAGGGCAAATCTGGGCAGGTGTCCACTTCACACCCTGGTGTCCTCTGCTTGCTTGGGTGTTAAAGGAGCACAGTGCCCACTGCTCCACCTGTACTGCCTTCCCTTCTCTGCTCTCTGCCTCAGAGTGTGACAGTTCTGGTGCACACACCCTCCCCTCACTGCCATGAGGGGGTGGAAATATCCCTCTTCCTTGCCCACTGGCTTCAGAGCCCCCCTCACTGGGGTGATTCCTGCCCCTTGCTGGGTTTGCCCTGTTTCTGAGCACTGGAAGGGCTGAGCTTCGTTTGGCTGCTCCAGGGATTCCCTTTGTGGTGAGCTGGAGTGCAGGACGGGCTGAAAGCTTTTCTGTAACAATGATTTTCACTTGATTCTTGACAGAAAGGAAAGGTCATGTCAGTGTTCCTAAGTGTGGAAATGCAGAATAACCAGGGGATGTGATGCTGGAAATGGCCAAACTGTGTAATGATTTGATCTTGAGTCCTCGTGGCTGCTGCAGCCCAGTTAAAGGCCTGTCACACTGAGCTGGCTGCTGGGGAGGGACTTTAACTGTGTCATGCACAGGAGGAAAAAAGCATTTGGGGGCATTCTTGGGAACTGCTCTCATCTAAGAAAAGCCAGGCACAGGTTTTAAACCTTCTGTGGCACAATGGTCCTGGTGGCACATCACATCGTATCTGAGGGGACTGTCATACAAATGTGTCCAAAAGATGAGAAGGTTTCATCAATACAAAGGAGGCACAAGAAGAGGCAACTGAGAAAATCCTGTATTTATCATTTACAATCTCTCTGGAATGTTGGTAGGTAGGTGAAGCACCCAACTGATTCCCAACCAAGAGCCTGAGCAGTACGGAGAGAGCAAACCTGTCCTGGACTTCCAAAGAAAGAGATTTAAACCAGAAAGCCTGGCTGCAAAGGGAACCAATGGCAAAGTGTTAGATTATTTTTACAGATCGTTTAAAAAGCATTATTCTTTTTAAAGGCCAAGAAAAGGATCTCTACCAACAGTGAAGATGTGATTTGGTGAAGATTTTTGGCAGCAGGGCTTGTAGAAATGGCACCAGTCGATGGGCAGGCTTTGGTGACATGACACTGTCTGGGTTCAGGCCTCGTTAAGGTTTCCATGTTGTACACTATTGATGTTCTTCAAAATCCCTCACAATTCAATGAGTGCAAGATGCTGCTCCAGTTGATGAGTCACATCTTTGGCTTGGTGAAAAACTGTCACCTGCAGAAAGCTGCCTTCACACATTCCTCCTTTGTTTCTGTTTCAGGTTTCTAGCTCGGGATCATCCATCAACCAGGTGGCCCCATTCCCAGGCCTGCTGCCATGTCTAAGCTGAAGAGCTCCGAGTCCGTGCGGGTGGTGGTGCGGTGCCGGCCCATGAACACCAAGGAGAAGACAGCGTCCTATGAGAAGGTGGTTAACGTGGATGTCAAGTTAGGGCAGGTCTCGGTGAAGAACCCACGAGGAACATCTCATGAACTGCCTAAAACCTTCACCTTTGATGCTGTGTATGATTGGAATTCCAAGCAGGTTGAGCTCTACGATGAGACCTTCAGACCTCTCGTGGACTCTGTCCTGCAAGGGTTTAATGGGACAATCTTTGCCTATGGGCAGACTGGGACGGGGAAAACATATACGATGGAAGGGGTGCGTGGTGATCCTGAAAAAAGAGGGGTCATCCCCAATTCATTCGACCACATCTTCACCCACATCTCCAGATCTCAAAACCAGCAGTACCTGGTTAGAGCGTCGTACCTGGAAATCTACCAAGAGGAAATCAGAGACTTGTTATCGAAGGATCAGTCCAAGAGGCTGGAGTTGAAGGAGAGGCCAGACACGGGGGTGTATGTCAAGGATTTGTCCTCCTTTGTGACAAAAAGTGTCAAGGAGATAGAGCACGTGATGAACGTGGGGAACCAGAACCGCTCGGTGGGGGCCACCAACATGAACGAGCACAGCTCCCGGTCCCACGCCATCTTTGTGATCACCATCGAGTGCAGTGAGCTGGGGCTCGACGGGGAGAACCACATCCGAGTTGGGAAGCTCAACCTGGTGGACCTTGCAGGCAGCGAGCGGCAAGCCAAGACTGGGGCCCAGGGGGAGAGGCTAAAGGAAGCCACTAAAATCAACCTCTCTCTCTCAGCTTTGGGCAACGTTATCTCTGCCCTGGTAGATGGCAAGAGCACCCACATTCCCTACCGGGACTCAAAGCTGACTAGGTTGCTTCAGGACTCCTTAGGTGGCAATGCCAAAACGGTGATGGTGGCCAACATTGGCCCTGCCTCTTACAACGTGGAGGAGACTCTGACGACGCTGAGATACGCCAACCGTGCCAAGAACATCAAGAACAAACCACGAGTGAATGAGGACCCCAAGGATGCTCTGCTGAGAGAATTCCAGGAGGAGATTGCTCGACTCAAGGCACAGTTGGAAAAACGGTCCATTGGGAAAAGAAAGAGGAGGGAGAGGAGGAGAGATGGTGGGGAAGAGGAGGAGGACACTGAGGAGGGTGAGGATGAAGGAGATGACAAAGATGACTATTGGAGGGAGCAGCAAGAAAAGCTGGAGATTGAGAAGAAAGCGATAGTTGAGGATCACAGCCTGGTAGCAGAAGAGAAGATGAGACTGCTGAAGGAGAAGGAGAAGAAAATGGAGGACCTGAGGCGGGAGAAGGAAGCAACAGAAATGTTGAGTGCCAAAATCAAGGTAGAATTCTTCCTTGTCATACTTTTTGAAAGCAATTTTGTTGAGCTGTGGGGGGAATAGAGGGTTTCCCAATTTGGAAAGATGTTTCACAAGAAGTTTCCAGGAGATTGATTTGTGTTTAGATTGGAAGATTTAAAAATAAACCATTTCTAGACAGAAGTTGAAATTTCCACCATTAATTAAATTATTTTAATATTTTTGAGTTGTTTCATTGTTCTTGTGTGCTGGTCTTGTGGGATCTCAAGCACTCAGCAGAATGGAAGGTGATGATGATCCATCTTTCCACGAGGTGTGGCACAAAAAATGCCTCGTTCTGTCACAAATCAGCAGCAAGTTCTTGACAGGGGAGCCCACATTTTGGTTCTCCAGCTTGGCCACACGTGGCAGCAGTGCCTCCTTCTAAGCAAGTGACTGTTTCATTAATCCCACAGCTTTATAGGAAGCTTAAGAAATGGGAATTCTTGTAGCAGCAGTTACTTTTTGTGGTCACTGCCAGAAAAATCCGACCTTGGTTTTTCCTTTCAGGCAATGGAAAGCAAACTTCTGGTAGGAGGGAAGAATATTGTGGATCACACGAATGAACAGCAGAAAATCCTGGAACAGAAACGACAGGAAATTGCAGAACAGGTACAAGGAAGAACATTTGTTGTTTTGCACAGAAAGCCAAGCTGCAGAACTTCCCCACAAGTTCTATCAGGAGAGACTATAAGAAAGTTCCCCCAGGGTTAACCCTGAAACGGGTTGATGGCAAACCTTTATCCCAAAAGAAGGGGGAAGGCCTTGTGTCCTGTTTGGCACTGTATGAAACAGGTGAAGGGGGTTTGTAATAGTTTTCTTCCAGCTTTTTACCTTAAAGATGTATGTGCTGGCTTGCCTGGAGCTGTCTGCACGTGAAGAAATAACTGGAAGGCCCCAGGGATGGTCCAGCCATTGGCTCAAGGGAGGGATGTTTATGGTGTGGGGAAAGTTTGTTTTCTGTTACACGTTTTCTGTTGGTGTTTCTCCAAGTGCACTGACTGGTTCAAATCCATACAAAGGAAAAAAAAAGAAGAATTTAATCATGACATTTGAGTCCTTTCATTGAAGCTTGAGCACTTACTCACACTGTCTGGTTTTGGTAGCAAAACAAGGACAAAAAAGAGTTAATGCTCCTGGTATCCCTGAGGCAAGAGGCAGGAAGAACTAGAAGCTAAAGCAAGAGCCCTGGAGCACAGGGAAGTGAAACCACCCTGAGCAGGGGGTGGTGTGTGTCGTTGTGTCCCTGTGGTCTTCAGTGTTGTGTGTCACCCTCTGCAGAAACGCCGGGAGCGGGAGATCCAGCAACAGATGGAAAGTCGGGATGAGGAAACACTGGAGCTGAAGGAGACCTACAGCTCTCTCCAGCAGGAGGTGGACATAAAGACCAAAAAACTGAAAAAGGTACAAAGAAAATGACGGGAGGTCTGGGGTGTTGGGGATGAAATCAGCTGGTGTGTGAAGGTGCCAGGGACACTGGTGAGTCCTGACTTTGGCTCTTGGCTGTTCCAGTTATTTTCCAAGCTGCAAGCTGTGAAGGCAGAGATCCATGATCTCCAAGAAGAGCATATCAAGGAGCGCCAGGAACTGGAACAGACCCAGAATGAACTTACCAGGGAACTAAAGCTGAAGTAAGTCCCATCACTTCACTGCTGGCTATGAGCTGTCACAGGCAGTTTCTCTGGGGAGTGGAGGGAGGAGCTGCAGGGCACGTGCTTGTGGAACAGGAGTTAAACAGGAGAAAACAAAACCATTCCTACTTTTCCAGGGCTGTATTAAGCCAGTGGAGAAAGTCATCTGCTAATTATGTTTCTTGTGTGTTTCCCATTTTTGTGCTTGTGTTTAGGCACCTGATTATTGAAAATTTTATTCCCTTGGAAGAAAAGAATAAGATCATGAACAGATCATTCTTTGATGAAGAGGAAGACCAGTGGAAACTGCATCCCATAACCCGACTGGAGTGAGTGTGCCTCTCATGTCTTCTGGGCGTGGAATTGTAGGTCACAGAAAACCCTCTAGCTGTCAAGAACAGGGAATCCCACAAGAGGAATTGAGTTGGAGATTTAAACTGGCCCTCCAGGGCTCAGAGCTTCTTGCTGCACAATAAAACAAAATAAAAGAAAAATTCCTCTTAGTAGGTTGAATAAAAGAGGAATGTAGAGTTAGGAAAATTCTTGGAAGATTAGAATTTTTCTTCTAGATGAGCCAAATTATTATGTGTAAAATATATGTAATAGTGTCTTTCCCATTGAACGAGCAGTGAATTCCCACTGTTTTTCTTTCCTGTTTTAGACAGGAAAGCTCTCAGTAGTAATAATTACTGTGGGAGCTGTGGTTGGAGCCTGCCCCTCTGCACAGAAATCCTCTACGGCAGGTTTAGAAAGTTGGGTGCAGCTGAGAGCATCTGTTTGGTAAAAATAGGTAGAAATCCTGCCTTTGTGCAGGGGACAGATGGCATGGGATCAGTGCCTGGTCCCCTTGTCTTCTGACTCCCAGGAGCTTCTGCTGCAGCTTGGGCAGTTTGTGCTCCCTTGGGACAGATTTCTGCATGGGATTTGCAGATCATAGAATCACAGACTGGTTTGGGTTGGAAGGGACCGTAAAGATCCCCTAGTTCCAGCCCCCCTGCATGGGCAGGGACACCTCCCACCAGACCAGGTTGCTCCAAGCCCCATCCAACCTGCCCTTCAACACTTCCAGGGGTGGGGCAGCCACGGCTTCTTTGGGCAACCTGGGCCAGTGTCTCACCACCATCACACTGAAGAATTTCCTCCTAATGTCTAACCCAAATCTCCCCTCTTCCAGTTTTAATTCATTACCTCTTGTCCTCTCCCTCCCTGCCCTTGTCCAAAGCCCCTCCCCAGCTTCCTGTAGCCCCTTCAGGCACTGGAAGGTGCTCTAAGGTCTCCCTGGAGCCTCCTCTTCTCCAGGCTCAATGTTGTAGCTCATAAAATCCAGGAAGAGTCTTTGTTCTTGGTGTGTAACAGACTGAGTACCCATTTTTCCCCTAGCAACCAGCAGATGATGAAGAGGCCTGTCTCTGCTGTGGGGTACAAACGGCCCCTGAGCCAACACGCCAGGACATCCATGATGATCCGCCCGGAGGCGCGGTACCGGGTAAGCCCAGACGTGCTCGTGGCCTTCCTGTCCTCACCCTCCTCGGTGGGAATTTCAGAGCATTGTTAGTCTTTCTATGGGCTCTACATTTTTACAGGGTCTTGCATACATTTATAAAGCATTTCAGAATAAGCTTCTGGAGGGAAAAGAAACAACCTGTATGGAAACGTGCAGGCTTTGATCCTGCTTTTCCTGCCTTAGGCTGAGAACATTGTGCTCCTGGAGCTCGACATGCCCAGCCGCACAACGAGGGACTACGAAGGGCCAGCCATTGCTCCCAAAGTCCAGGCAGCTCTAGAAGCAGCTCTGCAGGATGAAGATGAGATACAGGTGGACGCTTCAACCTTTGAGAGCACTTCAAATAAGAAAGCAAAACCCAGGTGAGTTGGGCTTGTAGCGAGCAGGCAAGGCCACTGCAGAGGAACAGGCAGAGCTGCTGCCAGCACTTCTTGGCAGTGCAGCTGGGGGGAGTTGGCTGTAAAGCAGGGAGAGAGAAAGGAGTATGGGACAAGAGAGAAAGCTGAGACTGGCTACAGAATAAATACAGTAAAAAAAAAAATCACAGAATTGTCAGGGTTGGAAGGCACCTCTAGAGACCATCCAGTCCAACTTCCCTCAGCTAAAGCAGGATCACCTGGAGCACATTACCCAGGACTGCATCCAGGTGGGTTTAGAATATCTCCAGAGAAGGGGACTCACCGACCTCCCTGGGCAGCCTGTAATTCAGCTTTTGCAAGATCAGTATGATAAAACATGACATTGTTGGGGCTTTTTGTTTATTTTTTCATTTTTCCTTCTTCAGGCCTAAAACTGGAAGGAAATCAGGGGGATCCTCTTCAGCAGGCACCCACAGTTCCCAGCTCTACCCACAGTCCCGAGGGCTGGTTCCAAAGTAAAACCAGCAGTTCCTCTCCAGGGCCCAACAGCCTTTGCCTTCCAAGAGCAGAGACAAGTGGGAACCTGCTGCAAGCCCTCCCCGCCGGCTCCGGCCCCGTTCCCTGGAGATGGCCTCTTTGCTCCTTAACTGACTGGGGCCAGTCCAGGTGCACTGAGCCACAGGAAGATCAGCGCTTGCAGTTCAGCCTTTGGCCTCTGTGGGGAACAGATTTTAGTTAGGAAACCAGAAATGCATGAGGTACGTTCAAGTGTATTAGAAGCAATGGGAAGCATGGGGATCACCTCGCAGCATCACCCTCTGTCCTGCACTGCCCTTGTGCTGCACTGGGCGTTTTAGCTGTTGGGCAATAAGAAGATGGAGTTGAAAGTCTCATCTCAATTGAACCACCACTCCAGAGCTCCATAGTGACAACCAAAAAAAGCAGTGGATCTGTTCCAGCTTGACTAAGTGCATAGTTTTTTCCTCTTCCTGCTGGAAAAGCTGGCATCGTTCAGAGTCGGGAAGCTGGTTGGACAGGCAGGATGGCAGCACGTGCTCACCAGCAGACAGCTGTGCCTCCTTTGAGAGCTGCAGGACAAAAAAAAGGGGTCTTGAGAGCAACTTGATGCTCTCCTGAAAGGAAGCCATAGCAACTGAAGTCCTTTCCTTGTTTACAGGCATAAGTGAGAGCCCATCCAACCTGCCCTTCTACAGACCTCATTCCTACCAGCAGGAACCACCTTGTCAAAGAACACATCTGCCTACCCTGCCAGCTCCACAGCCTCCTTCCTCTCTTTGGCCTCCCTCTCTACCCCTGGCATTTCAAATCAGTGCCCATCCACAGTCTGTCAACCGTGGGGCCATGTCCTCCTGTCTCTGCTCTCCCCTCCCAGCTGGGCAGATTGCTGGGATGTGGAGCTGCCTGGGAACACACCCTTCCCACGGGCACGGTCCCTTCCACACTGCCTGGGGAGGTTCTGTGTTCTGTGCCTCTTGTGCCTCGCTTGTTCCACGTTAGGAGCTTTCCCTTTGCACCTCCCTGGCCCTGCAGAGTCTGCTGGGAATGGAAGCACATGTAACCCAGGCAGGGAAATGGGATCTGGTGTTAATTCCAGGGGTTTTACTTTGAAAACAAGGGAGGAAGAACTCCTGCTTTTTGATGGTCTCTCTGCAAAGCTGCCCTATGACTAAAGCAGGCTCCTGGGATGCTGCAGCCTCATGTGGCAGGTGGAGGGAGGTGGAACTGCCACACCAAGGACAGTAAGGTGTCCCTGTCTAGTGTCACACAGCTCATCTGTAAGTTTTAGTTCACTGTATATTTGGACTTGGGATGTTCATTTTTCCACTTGCTGTTGGCTGTTGTCCCATGAACGTTTTTACCCATTTCCTTCCCTGATGATTCCCTCCAGACTGACACGTGTGAGCACATGAGGACGTGCCTGGTTTTAAAAATGTTCTGCTGTGTGGACTCTGCCTTGTGCTCTCGTCCTGTGCCCACTGAGTGGCTCCACCCAGCTGGAGGGACATCCCCCCAGTAGCAGGACCTGGGTGCTGGGCAGAGCTCACCTCTCCCCTCCCTCCTGCAGGCAGGGTGAGCACACCCCAGCTTGGCTGCTGGGGTTCATGGGGTGCTCTTCTGGACCACAAGATTGAGATTTATATATACACACATATATGCATATATATATATATATATTAGTTTGTGGGGAGGAACAATGAGTTTGCTTATGGCTGAGAGAGCAGGCATCTGACACTTCTCTTTCAACCTGAACATGGAAACCTGGCATCAGCTTCCTTTTCCTAAAGTACTGCTGATGTACAGAGAGCCTTGGAATTGGCTCTCATTGTGTAATATAACATCCCCTTCTCTTCCCTCTCCTCCCTCTTTCTCTCTAGCACATCATCTTCTCTATGTGGATGTTGTAAAAGATGATTTTATGGTGCAAGTGCTCAGAGAATTGAAATGAAATGAGGGGGTCAAGAACCTGAGACAGCAACACCATCTGTGGGCACGTCTCTGTACACACCCACATACATGTGTGTTCTGTGTCAGTGTCCATACACAGACACACCTCCCCAGTCCCTCCTGTTCCATAGGAATTTATATTAAACTCAGATGCTGGAAACTCCCCCGTGGCAGGGCTGGTATGGTGGAAATGGCCGTGCAATCCCCAATGGTTCTGTTGTAGTGTTGATAAGCTGGCTGGTGACTCTGTCAGAAAGGCCCTGCTTTTAATTCTGTAGAAGTTCATTAGCAAGGTGAAAGAAATTCACTAGGGTGGAAAAAAGAATAAAATTGCATATTTAGTCATTGTACTCCAAGGGGAGCTGTGGTTGGAGGTGTGGGTGGTGTAATCATGGGCAATGTCAGGTCCTTACAGAAGCTTTTAGAGTCTCATTCCAATGGACTTGCCCTCAACCAGATACTTGGCAGCACTG
This sequence comes from Hemiprocne comata, assembly GCA_020745705.1. Classification (NCBI taxonomy): domain Eukaryota; kingdom Metazoa; phylum Chordata; class Aves; order Apodiformes; family Apodidae; genus Hemiprocne; species Hemiprocne comata. The sequence continues at coordinate 15,730,979 of CM036601.1, forward strand.
ATATTAAGGTAAAACACAATGTCTTAAGCTGTACAAAAATGTGCTGAGCTCTGGGTTGAAGTTTTTAAGATGCATTCCTGCTGTGTTTGCCCCTCTGGGTGTTATCTGAACCATCTGGGCTTCCTGCAGGTTAACAGCCAAAGGCAGGAAACCCAGGGGCTCGTGGAAGAGGCCTTGGACACCCTGCCCGTCACGGTTCCTTCACAGGAATGTTTCACATCCTTCTCCTCTTTGCTGTGATCTGTATAATGGGATCTTTTTTTAAAAAGTGACATGGAGCAGAAGTCATTCAGCCCTTGGCTCTGGGAGCAAGCACCATGTGGCACAAGCATAGGAATTAAAGCACTTTCTTAAAATCCTGAACGTAGGTCTGCGGCCTCTTTACAAAATATTTGCATGCTGCTCGAATCTTGTAAACCATTTACCTCTGTCACAGCAGCTGGGGCTGTGCTGGTGCATTGTACAGATCAGACCAGACTGCAGGAATTTTTTTAGGAGCAGGAGGTCTGCCTGCCCTGAGCAGAGGGGCAGTGGGACCCCTCAGGCCCAGCCGTGTCCCCTCCTGCCCGTGACAGTTCACGTGCCCCGGGGCGTGCAGGGGCAGCGCGGCTCCCGGGGGCTGCACCGCTGGGTCAGAGCACGGCGTGGGCAAGAGAACCTGCACAAGCCCCAGGGAAGTGCAGAGGTGGAACTGTGATGAGAACACCTTGTGATGAGAACACATATGGGCGCTGTGGCCCACGGTGGGTTCCACTCTGGTCCAGACACCTTCTTCTGGAGCCCTCCGAGGCTCTCCCCGGGCACAGTGTCCATGGGACCTCCAAGCTCCTGGGATACACCCATCTCCAGCTCCTCTGTAGACAAAGAACCTGTCCATAGTTCTGTCCATAGTTTTACAGCTTCTATTTATTTGTATCATCTCTTTTGTCTAGGAATGTAAAGTGATCCTAAAATACAACGTGTAATAAAAGTCAATGAGATTTATTGCATCTATCAAAACACGCCTGGTTTTCATTCTAAATTTGTAAGTAATGGCAGAGTTCAGCGACTTCATGTTTTACAAAGCCTTATTTTTTGGAGGAGGAGAATTCTCTGGGCAACTAAATTGTCACCAAGCAGTATAAATAAGAGTAGAACTGCCTAATGTCGCGTTGATACGTGGCACCTCTAGGACCTCACGCCCTGCAGAGCCCCTGGCCGCGCTCAGCCCGCCGGGCCTGCAGCCCCCGGGGCTCCTCACTAGAGGGAAGCAGCGAGGGCGGCGGCGGGACCGGCCGAGCAGCAGGAGCGCCCCCGCCACCCCTCCGCCGTTCAGGAGCCCCAGGGAACATCCCGGTGCTCAACCGCCTCAGCCGGGACCAACGCAAGGCCGCGGCGGGGATCGACATCTGCCCTCGCAGCACTGGTGGCAGAGGCGAGGCCACGGTCCCCGGGACCTGCGGAGTCCGCCGTGCCAGGGCCTAGGACAGCGGCCAGGACGCTTTCCCCGGGCCGCGGCGGGGAGGCGGTACCGATGGGGCTGGAGAATGGCGGCGGACCCCATCGGTACCGCCTCTCCCGCCGCAGCCCGGGAGAAGCCGCCATGAGGCGAAGGCAGCGGCCGATCCCGGCATGCCGCGTGGCGCGGGCGGCGCCCGCTGGGAGTTGTAGTCCGCTTGAAGAGGCGGAGCCATAGGGCCGGGCGGTGGCGGGGACTACAACTCCCGGCAGCCATTGCGGTTTGTTTTCCTTCAAACCAGGCCCAGGCGGCGACGCGAGCCTCCCGCGCGCGGGCCCCGCCCCTCTGGTAGCAGCGCGCGGGTCCCGCCGTGTCCCACCGCGGCCACCGTCGCCGAGCCCCGCCCCCCTACCTCCTTTCCCCCTTACCCCCCCCTCCCCGCTCCCGGCCCTTTGACCCCGTTGTTATGCCGGGCCTGAACCGCCGCCGCTGCCGCCTCCTCCTCCCGTAGCGCCCGGAGCCGCCCCCGCTTCTCGTCCTGCCCGCCCCCGCCCCGCCCCGCGCGCCCGCCGCCCGCGCGCGCCCGCCCCGCCCCCGCTGCCGCCGCCCGCCCGCCCGCGCGCGCCTAACGGTCCGCGCCCGCCGCGCCGCCGCCCCGCGCGGGAGGAGGAGGAGGAGGATGAAGGAGATGAAGCAGCGGAGGAAGAAGGAGCGCACGTGGGCCGAGGCCGCCCGCCTGGTGAGGGCGGGGGGGGGGGGACGAACGGGAGGGCCTGGGGCGGGCCCCAGGGAGGGGGCTCGGGGGCTCCGCTGGGCCTCGCTGGGCCTCCCCGGGCCTCCCCCGCCCTGGGGGGCTATGCTCGCCGCCGGCTCCGGCCCCTCCTCGAGTAACGGGGTGGGCGGTGCGCCTCGGCGGCGCCAGGCCGGGGGCCAGGTCTCCCGGTAGAGGGGAGGGGAAGTCGCCGGTGCCCCCCGGGTCCCGCAGCCGGTGTTTCCTCCTTCCCCAGCCGGGTGGGAAGGAGAAGAGTCCCGGGTGGGGCCGGGGTGGTGGGAGCGCAGCCCCCGGCCTGCTGAGGGAGCGGTGAGCCGGACTGCCCGCCCGCCGGGGGGCCCCGGCGTTGACGGGCCGGGCTGTGGCAGGGCCCGGGTGGGCTCCTGGAGCGGTTCGGTATATGCTGCCGCGGGTGTTACCGGGCTAGGGCCTCTCGGGGTGCGGGGACGGTTCATTTCTTCTTTTCAGATGACTTAAGGCTCAGAGGAGGAACCGAACCGGAGCCTTTGGACCGAGGCCTGGGCCGGGCCTGGGCAGCGCCGCTGTCAAAAGTTTCTGGTTTAATTCCCGAGGCTGCAGGTTCCTTCCGTGCTCAGAACGCCGCTGGTACCGGTGGCGGTGCCGAGCCCCGGGGCTGGCATCGCTGTGGTCAGGCGGTATTTGGTCACTTGGGTTTTTCGGAGCCGTCGCTGCGGGTTTGTACGAGTCTTTTTGTCTCTCAGAACCTGTTTATTGAAGAGTGGAGCTCCCACACCTGCCCTGCCTCGGCGGGGGTCGGGTCGGGCTTGGGTCGGGCTCGGGGGTGCACGGTTGGTTGACCGTCCCAATGGGAGGAGGGTGATTCCCCTCCATGAAACGTCTTAAACCTGATTTATAAATATAAGAAGAAAAATAACTTCAGTGTCTTTCGAGCAGCGAGTGTGAAGGAATCAGTAGTTTCACCCCAGGGTGTGTTTGGAGGTGGCCAGGCTTGCTGCTTGCCACACGTGCTGGAGGTGGCCGCTGTGTCCCGTGGCTGGCTGGAGGGAGCTCGCTCCCTTTGCCTTTTCCGTGGAGCTGCTGCTTCTCAGTGACAGGGTGACACAGATCCAGGGGTGCCCACACAGGGAGTACGGGATGATCCCACCTCCTGCAGCTGGTGGGAAGGGATTCCTGGGCTTTCCCTCCCATGGCCCTGTCGGTGCTCAGCTGCGAGGCTCTGCCTGTCCTTGTTGTCTGGCGTGTGGGCATCGATCGAAATGGGTTTATGGGGCTCAAAGAGGGTTTGTTTCCTTGTTTTTCCTATTGTGTGGGTTTGTGTTGTGTCTGCCAGGCCGGGTTCTGTGCTGGAGCACACAGACATCCAGAGGGGACAGAGCGGGTGCCTCCGGCTGAGGCTCCTGTCTGGTTTCAAGTGTATTGAAGCTCCATCTTGGTGCTCCTCCTGAGTAAGATTTCCTTGGCTTTCAGAGTGTTTTCTTACTGCTTGCCAACAGGAAACCTAATCAGACAAGCATCTATCTTCCAGCAACTTGCATAATCTTTTGTGTGTAAATTTTAATATTTTAGACCCACGTGGCTTTGCTTAAAAAACTGGAAAAGGACACAAGCTCCTGTAGAACTTGACTGCGGGAAAGTGGTGGTCTGGTAGAATCACAGAATAAGCTGAGATGGAGGGGACCCATCAGGATCATCAAGTCCAACTCCTGTCACAAGAATCACACCATGTGCCTGAGAGCATCATCCAAACACTTCTTGAACTCAGGCAGGCTTGGTGCTGTGACCACTGCCCTGGGGAGCTTGGTCCTTCATGGTGGGTTTCTCTTTGAGATCCTGGTTGTGTCAGCCAAGCTGTGTGTGGCTGGGATGCTGTGCTGGGGGGCGACCTCAGGGCAGGGGCCGTGCACCTTGCACAAAGTCACCTCATTTGCATGTCCTGAGCTCTGACAGATGGGGAAAAAAATCAGTATTTTTGGGCTGCCCAAAGCAGCACACGAGACTGTGACTGAGAAACCATCTCTGAATACACCTCACTCTCACGGGGCGATGGAAAAGGGATCTCTACACGGTTCCTCTCACCTGTCTTTTGGCCAGAACCACAGGCACAGTGGGTGCAGGAGAAGTCTAAGCCTCAACAGCATCTTAGGGCCATTGATGAACCAGAAATAGAACAATCTCATACTCAATTATCCACTTAGAGAGACCTGGAGTAAGGAAGCTGCACTTGCAGGACTGATTGTAAACCCACTAAAAATAGATCTTTATTTAACACTCCTCTTACACATGCTCCCTGTCAAAATGCTTTTAATTTTCCCTTCTGACGTGCAGTCTTGCATTGTGCATTGCTCTGCATGTTTCTGGGAATCATAGGCCAAAGTGCCTTTCAGTGTTGCTGCTCCTGCAGAGCTCGTGTGAAGCACGTTCCATCAAACAAGCCTTTAAAGATCGATTTGAACCCCCCAGAACCACAGGGCTGTTCAAAAAGTGCTGTCAGAGCCAGGCATCTAGTAAATTAATTGTGGGGGCGATGTAAACTTCCATAATGAGGGGTATAGAAACCCTGGGTTATCAGTCTTGGCAATAGTGGAGTTGGGGGAAGAAGCCTCTTTTGAGGGTAAGGATGAGCTGTGGAAGTTGTAGGTCCTTGGGCATCGTGAGGGCTGGAGGGGCAGTGCTGGGAATGGGGTGTGCTGGCTGAAGCTGCAGGATCTCCTCTCCCTTCCATTAAGTGGTCTGTACACTTAATTCAGCTGCTGATTGGAAATTGTTCCCCTGAGCACAGATTCTTTTATCTTTATGTAAATGCAGGTTCGTGCTCCGTTCTCGGCTGTGGGTTTTCTCGCTGTGTCTGCTGCTCCAGAGGGGGTTTATAGTGGTGGAGGATTCCTGTGCTCCTTGGAACAGGCGTGTTCCATTTTGTGGATCTGCCCATGTGGTGTGTTTCCTGTGTCAGCTGCCCCACTGCCCTGACACTTCACGAGGAGATGGTGAAACCTGGGGAGGCTTTTTGACTAGTGGGGGAAAAAGTGTCATGGAGCAGTTCAGACTCGGAGTGAAAATTGTTGACTCTTTGAATATGGCTTAGGACTTTCTTTGATCTTTTCTTTAAACCCCTGGTGTTTTCATTGTGTTTTAGCTCAGGTTACCCAGTTCTCAGATTTCCATCCCCTGCCAGGTTAGCACCACTGATGCTTGTGATCTTCAGGCATCTGAAAAGTACACGTTGGGTGGGTATGATTTAGGAAATTCCTTTTGTCACAGACACCGTTAAAGCACAGAACTGGGGTTGGGCTTTCCTCTGCTTGTGGAGGCAGCGATGGCATGGAGATGCAAGTGGGGCCCTGCACAACACACTTACCTTTTTTTGTGACTGTCCTGTTTGTGGGGTGGTCTTGCTCTGGCAGGGAGGTTGGACTCGATCTCCAGAGGTCCCTTCCAACCCCGACCATTCTGTGTGATGCTGTGGGACTCAAGGCAGCCTGTGGGTTGGTGCCTCTGCCCCGGGGTGCCCTGACTCAGTTCTGGATGTTGCTGATACAAAACCAGGGCGTTTGGGTTCTCCCACGAGTCAGACTGAAAGTCAACCCCGCGCTGCTGGCTGCTCTGGGGCACAGGGACAGCTGAAAGCAGGATGGTGTGTTGGGGCTGTCACGCTGGGGCAGTTTAGACCACGGGGAGGATCAGCGGGTTCCCGGTGAACGCCGCGTTCCGTGGCTGCTCCAGGAGCTGGGCAGTTCCAAGTCTTTGGCATTCAGGGAGCAGCACTGCCTGCAGCTGTGGCAGGAGACGGCGCCTGGTGGGCAGCTGTAGGGTAATCTGCTCCCAAAGAAACACCATGGTTTACATCTACTGCAGCTTATTTTTGTCCATTGTTTCCTGTTTATGTGGGTAATCTTCTTGTCCACAGAAATGTCCAGTCCTCTTTTTGAGTTCTTGCTTATAGACATTTTGGAGTAGTAAGTTCCACAGGCTTTAGGAAAAAAAAGTCAGAGCCTCTTTAGTTCTTTGCATCTAATTGACAATTTTATTCTTAATATCAAATATGACAAGATGCATCATTGTTTCTTGTATTGCCTTTTTAATACCTAATTTTCCTCATTTTCTTTCAAAGGTAAGCAGTCAAAATCTTTTTAGTGTCTCTAGCCAGAATTTTTTTCCATATCCTTTACTGTTGTTGTTGTCCTTGGTTGAATTCTGTCCTTCCATGGTGAGAACTCTGAGTCTTACCTGTGGAACCTTCTTGGGATGGAGCAAAGATGAAACGAGTGCCACAACCCAGGGCAGGTAGGCTGCTGAATCCTGTAGTTGTACAGTTAATAGTTCCATTGGCAGGAAAACACTGGATGCTTTAGTGAGGGGTGGGAAGGTGCACAGCAGGGAGAATGTTGCATGGCATTAAGGGTCTCCAGCCACTGTGCAGGTCTGGGGGTTGTGTGTGGCAGCAGCCTGGACTAATGCCTATGAAGTTGGGTGGTGGAGCTTCCACTGGTTTCATGTATGGGGTCACAGCCAAATGCTGCTGTCTCTCCCCTTCATGTTTGAGGTCGAGGAGTCTCCTCCTCTGGAGACTTTCAGGACCCGTCTGGATGCTTTTCTGTGTGACCTGCCTTGGATTCTGTGGTGGTCTTGCTCTGGCAGGGGGGTTGGATGTGATGATCTCCAGAGGTCCCTTCTAACCCCAGCCATTCTATGATTCTGTATTTCAGTTAATTAGCGACCAGAACAAGGTGAAACTTTTGTGATACTTACCATGATTGAATCTTGAAGTAGTGTGAAATTGTTAGTGAGTCTTTTGCAGATGAAGAAGGTTCAAAGAGGCATGTTACTGAACTTGTGGAGCAGTTCTGTGAATGCAGAAGCAAATTCTGTAATAACACATGGTCTTTCTGCCTTTTCAGGTGCTGGAAAATTACTCTGATGCTCCTATGACCCCAAAACAGATTCTGCAGGTCATAGAGTCTGAAGGACTAAAGGAAATGAGGTTAGTATTGATGGTCTTGTCTAAACCATAGTGTGGAGCTTGGGGAGGCTGCCCATGGAGGCTTGTGGTGCTTCATGCCATTCTGCCTCATCCCCAGCCCACTTTTCCTCTTCCTTTTTTCTCTTTCCAGCCTGGTAATTTCAGATGACATTTGCAGACATTTATGTACAGGTTGTGGGTTTTTGCTTAGAGAATAACTGGAAGCTGTTCTTGGATTTTTTGATGACAGGGTCCCCTTCATCCATCCATTATGAAATAAATGCCCAGTGCAGATCTCACTCCTGCAGTGTCTGGACTTACCACTTACTTGTGTGGCTCTCCCCTGAGTAGCTCCCAGTAGTTTTTGCTTTTGTGACTCTAGTTTGGGAACAGTCTTAGGTTCTGTCTCCTCTGATGCTTCATTTCTAGAGCAGTCATTATGTTTTAGGAGGCTCATAGAAGTAATTTTATTTTATATTCCTGTACTGGCTTCTGCTCAGATTTTTGAGCACTGTGGCAGTGCAGCCTCCTGTGGCTCTGGTACAGAGATGTCCACCTCAGCGTGGGTTTTGTGTGGAGAAGAACCTGATACGGAGCATCGGAAGCGACAGGAGCGGGAGACTGGGAGGCTGTTTCCCTTGGTTAAGTTCCTGTGAACTTCCATCTGTTTCTGTGACAGTAGAAGAGAAATAAAGTGTCTTGCAGATCAAAGAAAGTAGGTAACTGATAGTCCAAATGCCTCAGTTAGTGCCGTTGGCAAACAAAGAAAGTTGGACCACCAAAGCAGTGTCTTGGCTGCTGCCCCTTGGTTGGCTTTGGGGAAATCCAGGTGCCTGGGCTCCTTCTGGCATTGCTTCCCCCTCACCTTGATTCTGTGGACCCTTTTCCAGCTACAGAAGGCAAATGGCTCAAAATGTTAGCTTGTTTCTGCTCCCTCTTTATGCCTGAGCTCAGGGAGCTGCTGGGATGGTTTGAGCAGTGAGAAGTGGTGATGCAGACAGGGCAGGGGTGTGTGTGGAGCTGCTGCTCAGGGAGGGACAATCCCGGCCTGTGATGCTGCGTTGGTGTCGGAGCTGCTGGAACACCCACATGTTGAGGAGATCATAGAATCATGGAATGGTTTGGGTTGGAAGGGAGCTTGAAGATCATCTAGTTCCAACACCCCTCCCACTAGACCAGGTTGCTCAGAGCCCCATCCAACCTGCCCTTGAACACTTTCAGGGATGTGGCAGCCACAGCTTCCCTGGGCAACCTGGGCCAGTGTCTCACCACCCTCACAGCAAAGAATTTCTTCATAATGTCTCACCTAAATCTTGCTTGTTCCAGCTTAAAACTATTACCCCTTGTCCTATCACTACACATGCTTGTAAAAAGCCCCTCCCCAGCTTTCCTGTAGCCCCTTCAGGTCCTGGAAAGCCACTATAAGGTCTCCTTGGAGCCTTCTCTTCTCCAGGCTGAACAGCCCCAACTCTCAGCCTGTCTTCGTAGCAGAGCTGCTCCAGCCATTGGATCACCTTTTTGGCCTCCTCTGGACTTGCTTCAAGAGCTCTATGTCCTTCCTGTGTTGAGGGCTCCAGAATTGGACACAGTAAGAAGATCTGCATTGCTTTGGGTATGGGCAGTGGTTTCACTGCTCTGAGTAGAATTCAGATGGGCTTTTCATGAGGACCTTCATGTACCTGTGTTTTAAGCAATGCTGTGCACCTCTTACTCAACAGATGGTTGGAGATGTGGGTGCACAGGCTGTCCTCTGCTGAAGGTAACAGTGGGTCTCCCTTCACACACAGAAATTATCTCCCAGGTTTGACAAGTGACCTGACTCCGTATGTGACCAAAGACCAAACTTTGGAGCATGTGTGAAGTTAAATCCCACAGACTTAAACCATTCCATTAAAGGTCTGTGTTTTTCCCTCAGGATATCTGCTTTTCCTTCCCTGGTCAATAATTCTCTGCTTTAAGAAAAGACTGTTTTCTTTGGAGTGCCATTGTTCACAGAATGAAGGTGTGATCCTGCCTGGCTAAACAGGCCATGGACTTGGCTGGTGCTTGTATTGAAGCTCTTCCTGAAACTCCATTTCCTGAAGGAAATGGCCTGGTGGCTGGAGCTGTTTTTCCCTTTGAATCAATCCTGAGCTGGTGTTCCCTGCCCTGGGGTCACCCGCTCTGCTGCTGGGTGCTGACAGGCTCCAGCCAGAGCTCCAGCTCCTCAGAGGGTCACAACTCTTTGCTTTTTTTGTGTATTTTGGGGAAAACTATTTATTTTGCCGCTCTCCGAATCACACCCTGTGGCTGGTTAGTGTGCTGGGGGCACTCGGTTCAACACCCAGGGGAAAACACTGTCTGACAGGTAAGGAGGCTGGAAATTTTTGTCATAGTATCTAAAAGTGAATCAGGGTAATTTTGTTGGCAAGACTTGTGAAGAAATGTCCAAAAACCCAAACACACTCAGAGTGGAAACAGAAATGGTTCTAAGTTTTCAAGTTGAGAGTCATTTTCTTTCAAATATTTGGTCTCAATCCAGTTTTCACTTTCACTTTTAATAATAATGAAATCAATACCTCTGCAGTGTCTCTTCCAGGTAACTTTCTGCATGTGTGTATGACATACTGGAAAACAGGAGGTTACGAGGCACAGAAGTTCCATCAGTGGGAGTGTAGGATGTGTGCTTCAACTAGGGAGTCATGTAGGACTTGACAAATTAGTGCATCAGACCTTTTATATCCAGCTCTGCTAGCGGGGTTTTGTCTGGGATGTGTGAGGGAAGACATTCCAGAAACACGTGTGTGTACAACTAATGCTGAGTTTGTTTACATCTTCCTACTACTGAATAAATCTGGATTTTTTTTTAATTTTTTTTTTTTTTTTGGTAAATCAAACCAGCTCTGAAAGCTTCAAGAAGAGAAAGGGAAGGAACAGGTAATAAAAATTGAAAACGTCTAAAAATGGCTGAGAGCAGCTTCGACACGGGTGCCACATTTCCTGGTTTCTGCCCTGTGCTGGGGCTGCTGTGCAGGTCGGAAGGAGAGCAGCAGCACTGCTCTGAGGGATGTGCTCCTCCTGGACGTTGAGGAGCATCATCTCCCTTCCTCCCCATCAGCCAAACGGTGCCTGTTGGAACAGGCCTTCGGGCTGTTTCCTCGGCCGGGCCGTTCCTCACAGGCGGGCGGTTCCTCTCTGTGTTGCAGCGGCACCTCCCCGCTCGCCTGCCTGAACGCCATGCTGCACTCCAACTCCCGGGGGGGGCGACGGGCTCTTCTACAAGCTGCCTGGACGCATCAGCCTCTTCACCCTCAAGGTAAATGTTCTGCCCTCAGCTGAGGGCCCAGGTGGGAGCTCCTGTGGTGCGTGGCCCCGTGTTGGGCTGTCGCTGAGCACCGCGTGGGCTGAAGGTGCTGCAGGGGGGATCGTGGTGTGGAAGAGTCTCTGGGATTCATTCTTGCATTAGAGCTCGTACCTGGCAGCTACATTCAGCCACATACAATCAATTCCTTTCAAAAACCCCAACTTTTTCAGTTCCACAAGCAAGATAAATCCTCTTATTCCAGGACTTGGTGTCCAGCTCAGGTGGGTGCTTATCAAAACAATCCCATTCCCTCCTTCTCTGCCAGCCACAAGGGAACACAGCCAGCCAAGAAATCAATTTGGTCCGAGAGCTTGTAGCTGCAAGTAAAATCTTGATAGGAAAATGTATATTCATTCTTCTAGGTGTTTGTTTTGTGTCCCACTTCATTCCATGTATATTTAGTGTCACCATTTTCCTCTGATCATGAGGTCTCTCGGATCATTCTTTATTTTTAGTTTATTGTCCCAGTAATCTTACATGTTGAAAATGTTTCTGGTCTCAGGCTTTTCTTTTGGATTGTTTTGTACTGTTGGATTCCCTGATAAATATCAGCTTGATAGACAACAGGTATCTCAGCTATTTCATTTGCATCTTTTTTTTTCTGCTGCCAGAAAATGCTGTTGAATTGCCGTATTTTGCTGAAAATAGGTGGCATTGAAATGGCTTTGATTGTACAAGTAGTAAATGCATCTCTTAAGCTGCCTTAGTATTTGGCTACTCAGATACTACCTGGTCCTTCACAGTAAGAATGAGAGACTTCTCTGTAATGGAAGCTGCTCACTTGCAGAAAATTGGGATGAATTACTGGTGTTAAGTATTTTGGGTGTGTTTGAGGTGTCTGAAGCGTGTGAGTAGCTGACATGACTTCTGTGCCACTAGGAGCCCAAAGATACATTAAAATATCTTTCTGCATCAAGGATTAAAATAGGGAAGATGGGGAAAAAAAGCACTTTGAAAACGATCTCCACTGAACTGTCTGTTCCTGGGGGCTGAAGTGGTGGCGTGGGGGGAGGACTGTAGCATCCTGGTTCTGTTTGCCTGTTTAGAAGGATGCCTTGCAGTGGTCCCGGAACCCGACCGTGCCAGAAGGGGAGGAGTTGGAGGACACAGCGGATGCTGAGAGCTGTGGGTCCAACGAAGCAAGCACTGTGAGTGGGGATAATGATGGTAAGTGTCTAATGACCTTGATCTTCAGCTGTAGGATCTGCTGCTGTGTCTGACCAAGCCCCCCCCCTCTCTTTCAGTGTCTCTTGATGAAACCTCCTCCAACGCCTCCTGTTCCACCGAATCCCAGAGCAAGGGACCTGCTGCTGCCAGGGAGAGCCACAGAGCTGCCTCCCAGGTAGGAAAAAGTGGGACTAATGGGAAGCATGAGGCCTTTCTGGGGGAGCTTTTATTTCTGCCTGCTAGCTGGGTGAGTGCACCAGCCCCCAGAGAGAGTTCTGGGGCTGTCCCCTTAGGGGGGAGGTTGCAGAATGGAGAAGGATCATGTACAGGGAATGATCTGGAATTCTCTGCAGTTCATAAATGTAATGGCACCTGAAGGTTTACTAAGAACTAGGCAATTCTTTTAACTGAGGAACATGCTGCTTAGAAACTTATCTTACTTCTCCATAACGTCTTTGTTCCTTTGTTGTGTTTTTGGTCTCTTTCTGGACTGCAGACAGCCAAACAAAAGAAGAAGACGGGTGTGATGCTGCCACGCGTGGTCCTGACACCACTGAAAGTAAATGGGGCACACATGGAGTCTGCCTCTGGTGAGCCCTGCTTTGCTGTGGGGGTCTCTAATGACTGCCCAGGTAGCTTTTACTCAGTAGTCCCTGATTATCTATAAGTTTGCCTGAGGTTTTCTTTAACACCCGGTGAGAATGCATGGGATAGTTGTGTGCTTGTTTAACTCCATCAAAATGGTTGGTCACTGAGCAGTAACAGCAGATGATTCTTGTATATTAAACCACCCTCCATGTTGGGCTTCTGCCATTCCTTGCATGTTTTTATGAAGTGGTTTTGCTTTTAGGCTTCACAGGAAGGCACGCTGACGGGGAGAGCAGCAGCACGTCCAGCAGCAGCAGCAGCTCCTTGGCCCTGTGCAAAGCCACCCTGCGCAGCCGGGCAGAAATAAACAGGGATCCCCCGCAGCTCCTGAGGGGCATCCGGAAGCCCACAGCTGGTAGGTGCCTCTGGTTAAGGTAAAAGAATAATTGGCCATAAAAGCAGACAATGCTGAAGTCATGGATGCCTGAGAAAAGAACACCAAGAGTTTTGAAGGTGTGTGACCATCTAGGAGGTGGCAAGCTGGACCTTCTGCCTTGAACATTAGTGAGAGAATTGGTTAAAGGTTTGCCTGCTCTGAGGAGCAACATCAGGAATTGTATGTGAACGGGACAGAAATGTGATCTTGCATCAAAATCCCATTAGCCACATCTATTAATTGCTGTGTTTGAGAGTCTTGCTTCGCACTTCAATGCTACAGGCTTTTCTCACAGGTCCTCCTCCTTTTGCTGTAGTAGTTTGACATTAATTTCTTGCCCATAACGCTGAAATACTTTTACACCACGATGTTGATTTCATTTGCCTGTCCTTACACTACAGGGCAAATGAAACGCAACCGGGGTGAGGACATTGACTTTGAGACACCCGGTTCCATCCTGGTCAACACCAACCTGAGAGCTCTGATCAACTCCAGAACCTTCAACGCGCTCCCGTCGCACTTCCAGCAGCAGCTCCTCTACCTCCTGCCAGAAGTGGACAGACAGGTACAGGCTGCAGCCCTCGAGGGGGTGGTTTCCATTCGCTGCCTGGCCCGTTGCTGGCGGAGGGGCTGCAGTGTGCTCTGTGTGTGTGTCCCCAGGTGGGGGCAGACGGGCTGATGCGCCTCAGCGGCAGCGCCCTCAACAACGAGTTCTTCACCCACGCGGCACAGAGCTGGAGGGAGCGGCTGGCTGATGGTGAGGGGGGTTGCTCCAGGGGGCTGGAGGCTGGGTGCTGCTTTTATGGGATTCTTTCGTTTTGCAGTTAATGAGCTAGAATTTAGTCCAGCTTTGCAGCGTGTCTATGGCTCTGTTGCCCTCAACATTTTATTTTTTCTTTTATTTCTTTAAAATCAAAAATGTGTTTCTTCCTTTGCTGCCCTGAGACTTTCAGAATGGGATGGTGGAGGTGTCAAGTAGTGCCAGCTTTGTCTTTCCTTAAATGATGGCCTGTGACTTGTAAAACATGGCTTATTTTCAGACTTGCTTGAGGCTCTGTGACCATTGCCTGTCTGTGTGACTGCTGCCCTTAAGGAGTTGCAGGCAGCATGTGGTTCTGAGAGTAGGGCAGTATCCTTTGTATACGTAGCTACTGGGCTGTTCAAACACACAAGGTTGCATTTGCAGAATCATTTTGGTTTGGAACTGAATTTCAGTCTCCTGCTCCATGCAGGTGAATTCACCCATGAGATGCAAGTTCGAATTCGTCAGGAGATGGAAAAGGAGAAGAGAGTGGAGCAGTGGAAAGAGAAGTTCTTTGAGGACTACTATGGACAAAAGTGAGAAATTTGACTTCCTCTATCCTGTTTTATCTGTATTTGTGCAGTAGCAGAATGTGCTTCTGCTTGTGGGTACTTGAGAAGATGCAGCAGAAACTCCTTGAAAAAATACAGGTTGTGGGGTGAATCGTTCAGACTGTTGCTCCAGGAAAATCCTGAGTGGAATTGGCTGGGGCACAGCAGAGTTTATAGCCCATCTATTTTGTTTCAGAGACAAGTTAATATTACTAGATTTCTCTGACAAATCTTTCCATTTTCTTACTTTTCTCATTCCCCATGGCAGTGATGTGGGACAGCAAGTGTGTAGATGATCTCCCTGCAGCCTGGACGGGGTTCTGCTGAGTCTGTGACCTGTGTCACTGCGTCTGGTGACACTACAGCTGTGTCTGAGAGTCGGAATGCTGGAACCAGGATGGGCTCTGGCTTTTAGCTGGTTTTTATGTTTGCCTCATAGGTTGGGCTTGACCCAAGAAGAATCCCAGGAGCAGAATTTGGTGCAGGAAGATGCTGAGAACAGGACAGGACTGGCGGCTAAAGGAGAGGCCAGGCTGGCACGAGGCCCCTCGGCGCGGCAGCGGGACGGGCGCTTCCGGAAGCGCTCCCGGGCCGACCTGCGCTGCAGAGCCCGGAGGAGCCTCTACAGACTGCGGGAGCCTGAGCAAACGGAGCCTGCCAAAGAGCCTGCTCCTGTGGAACCAGATTCCTCTCTCCATAAAGAGCCAAAGTCTGAGGTAGACCTGAAGAAAGATGATCTGACCAGCCCTTCGGCTGCTGTGGTGAAGCCAGAGAGTTCAGAATTGCACCTCTCTCCAGAGACTTCCAAATTGCACAGCACGTCGGAAGATCTGTCGTCAGCAGCTGCAAACAGAATTCCTGGTTTGCCCCAGGAGAACTCTGCCCGGGAGCCCAAGGACCAGAAGAGGAAATGCTTTGAGGAGGCTGCCTCTGCGTCCTTCCCCGAAAAGAAGCCCCGGCTTGAAGATCGTCAGTCCTTTCGTAACACAATTGAAAGTGTTCACCCAGAAAAGCCACAGCCTACTAAAGAGGAGCCAAAAGTCCCACCCATCCGGGTAGGAAAGGCAATTAGAGCTGCTTGGTATCTCGGGGCTGTCACACTCAGTAGCATCAAAACATTATTAAAATGTCAAGTGTTGTCATCTTCAGAGGAGGAGCGGAAGGGTTTCATTGGCAGGGCTGGCTGAGCACCGCTGGTTGCTGCAGTTCCCTCTTATTTAGACAGGCAAAGAGTGGAAAATCATTCCAAGGTCTTTGCACAAGAGCACTGGGTAACCTTGACTTACTCTCTTAGATTGCATTTCTGTGGATACAGAAATCACGTTTCCTGAGAGTAGCTGCAGGAAAGACCTTCACACTGTATCCTTTCCCCAGTGTAGTTTCTCAGTTCCTTTCCTTTTGGGCAGAATCTGTGTTCCTTCTGACTTTCCCTGTTTTGACTGGAGGGATCCATCTTGTTAGCTTCAGGGTAGTCATCCTGACATAGAGGAGACCCTTCTGATTTCTGAGGATCTGAATGCAAATCACTCATTTTGTATTAGTAAAATGATATTAATACTAACCGAGCTTTACATACTGCGTGACAGAGCAGGTACAACAGTTCTGGGGAGCTTGGTCCTTCTCTGCCAAAATCCATTTTTTTTAAGTTGGATTTTAAAATTTTGCTTGAATTCTTGTGGTAAAAACTGTGATGAACAGGTGCTAATAAAACGCATCTCACTGTCTGCACACAGTCAGGTTTAGAACTAATGGCTTTTCCCTTTTTAATTTTTTTCCCCCCAGATTCAACTTTCACGTATTAAACCACCCTGGGTGGTTAAAGGTCAGCCCACTTACCAGATATGCCCCAGGATCATCCCCAACACGGAGCCCTCCAGCCGGGGCCGGGCCGGGGCCAGAACCCTCGCAGACATCAAGGCCCGAGCCCTGCAGGCCCGAGCCCAGCGAGAAGCTGCCACGGCCGCCATCGGGGGCGGGGGCGGCCCCGGCGGAGGGAGGAGCACGGATGAAGGAGGCGGTGGAGGAGGATCCCGCAGCCGCGCAGAGCACAGGAGATCCAAGAGAACTCGTGGAAAGCGTTCGTCAGATCTACAACGAGCACAATTACTGCCGCCTCTCCATCTGAGCGGAGCAAAGGCCAACTCTGAGGTGGCCGCTCGGGAGGTAAACACGAATTCCTTCCTCTCTTCCAGAGAAGACCCCTTGTCCTCACAGAGGGAGGGAAGTGGTGGTGTGGAGCACGCCGCAGGCACTAGCTCAGGGGAAGCTCAGCCTGGCCATGGTTGCCCTGGGAGGCAGATCTGTGAGGCTTGGACTGGGTTGTCCTTGGACAGCACAACTCCCCAGAGGCAGCAGGAGAGCCTGGAGCAGTTCCTCTGTGAGCCACGGACTGAAGCCCCACCTTGTGCTGCACCACAGGAGAGGCAGAGCCCAAAGCTGAAGCATGTGGCTCCTCTGGTCAACGGCCTGTCCTGCTCCCAGGGGCAGGGAGCTGTGGTCAGTCCCACGGGAGAGGGGGCAGTGCCACGGCTCCAGGATGTCTGTCCTCCCCCCGTGCAGCTGGACTATCACTCTGACATAAAGGAAGATTCCTCCAGTTGTCCTGCTCTTTTGCCAGAATTGTCATCAGGTGGTAAAGAACAGCACCACGAGCCAGAAATGGTCACAAGCTTCAGATTTAATGGCTCTGAAACATTTGTGGAAAAATGTGTGGCTGATGGTGGTAACTCCAAGGCAGCAAGTTCTGGAGTGGAGAGCGTGGTCCCCACACTGTGTAACTGCTCCCACCCACGGGCAGAGAGCATTAGTGGGGACAAACCAGGTCCTGAGGAGCAGGACACAGAGTCCCTGGTGAAGCCTTCTTCACCCAATGACTTTGTATCTCAGAACAGGATGGATGCCACTGAAAAACTCCGGCAGCCAAGGGAGAAGTACCCCAGAACAGCACCAGAAAATGCACAACAGGCATCGAGAGAGACTGGAGAGTTCAAGACAAAGGGGGATGAGGAGGTGCAGAGCACACACAGTGAAACCACAGACACTGCCTCAGATTTTGAAGGTGACGGAGCTGATGAGAGTGTGGAGATGGAGTTGTGTTTCAGGAGCGTCGGCTGTAGGGAGATGGCTGGAAAAGACTCCTCCTGTCACAGCAGCTCGGAGAGATGTGACAGAATTAGATCCCAGTCACCTGTGGAACCAGATAGTCTGGCCCATGGAGGGGACTTCACTGCTGTGGCAGTGATGGGTGCTGCACCTCCATGGGCACCATCACCCCCCAAACCTGAGCAGCCGACGGGTCCTGCCCAGCCATTGTCCTCTGTTGAAACCAACAACCCTTTGGTGATGCAGCTGCTCAAGGGGAACCTTCCACTGCAAGAAGTTAAACCAGTATCTCACACCAACATCAAGCTGGAGGTTACACAGCCAGGGCTGGACAAGCAGCCTGAAAGCCTCTCCCTGCAAATGGAGAGAGGCAGCAGTTGCTATTTTAGCAAAGGATCTTCTCCAGATGCGGGAATAAAGACAAGTGCCCTAAGCAGGAGCGATGACTTCCACTCCTTGAGATCTTCCAGAGATCCCCAGGGAATGATGTGTGGATCAGGAGCAGCATTGCCTAGTGCAGGGGGTGCGGAGGATCAGTCTGTTCCAGAAAAACATTCCAAAGTTGGCTTGACTTTAAGCTGCCAAGACCCACTGGCAAATGTGGGAAGTACCTCTCAGAAGCCTGAAGATGTGGGCCCTCAGGAAAGAACGTTTTCTTCCTGTACCTTTGAGGAACACAAGGAATTGTCCAAGGTCCATCGGGTGCCACAGCACAAGGCAGTGACAAGTGTCATCACAAATAAAAGTCCAGAGAAGCTGAAGGCCTCTACGGAGCCTCAGTTTTTACCTCCAGCTGTAACTTCTCTTGGTCCAAATCAGACAGAAGGTACATCAGTCAACAAAAATTACGGCGTGCAAGGCAAAAAACTCTTTGGTTCTGGTTTCCCTCACAACCCTAGTGTCCAACTGCATCATTCCAGGGCTTTGGATCCAGTGTCAGCCGTGGGAACCTTGTCCCCCAGCAAACAGGTCCCTCTCAACAAGAGCCGTGCACCAGGAGAAGGAATGCCAGCTGCAAGGGAGGAATGGACTTCAAAGCAGCATGTGGGCACCCTGGGAGGAATTAAAAATGAGAAGGTGCTGACGTGTGGCAGCCCGGCCAAGAGCAACGCGGAGAACCAGCAGGATGTGGCACCAAACCCTGCAGAGCCCTGTCAGCCTCTGCAGAGTGTTCCCCTGCTGATGGACTTGCCGTTCTTTAAGTTTTCAAGGGAACCAGGAAAAGGACACAATCACCCTTTGGAGCCTTCCTCCATACCCTCCCAGTTCAATATCAAGCAAGCATTTTATGGGAAGCTTTCTAAGCTGCAGCTTAATTCCACCAGCTTTAATTATTCATCCGACACTCCAGCTTTTCCCAGAAGTCTTGCTTGGAGCATGATGCAGCTAACCCACAAAGCGAACTTTGCTGCCAGCCACAACTCGTCCCTCTCTGTGCAGATGTTTGCTGATGGCAGCAGCATTGACGAGATCTCGTTTAAGTGCTCGTGCAGCCTGAAAGCCATGATCATGTGTAAGGGCTGCGGGGCCTTCTGTCACGATGACTGTATAGGACCCTCTAAGCTTTGTGTATTGTGCCTTGTGGTGAGATAATAAATTATGGCCATGGGACAAACTGTACATTCAGTGTGTGTATTTTGATAACGACTGATCCTCAAACCTGCACACAAGATGCTCTCCTGTTGATAGTAGAAGTGCTGCTACACTTTGGTGTGGTGAGGAAAGTTGACTTGCCTTCCCACTGAAATCTCCAGTGCAGAACCCTTCCTTGCCCACGGTTACACTCCAGCCTTGGTGGGCCGTGCCCCCTGGAGCGACCCTCCTGCTTCGTGCCATCATGGGAACACGGATGGTGCCTGGGACACGCGCCGAGGCGGCGCCGGAGCGAGAGGCAGTTGGCTGTGGCATCCGAGGACCCTCTGCCAAGGAAACCTTTACATCCAAAGGAACTGCAACAGGGTGTGTTCAATTCAGGGCTGCGCTAGGTGAGGCCCTACAGTCTTCCACTCTCCCCTCCTGCCATCTCCATTCCTGGTTTGTGTGGGAATTCCCGCTGTGCAGCAAGTGTGAGCACGGAGCTGCTCTGCCGCGACGGTTCTGCGGGGCCTGTGGGCACTGCTGGGGGAGCTGGAGCCTGGTGGAGGTCCCTGCAGTGGGGGGTGGGCACAGCTCAGTGGGTGGTTGGGGCCCACCTGGAGGATGCACAGAGAGGAAAAAATGTGGCAGGTGCCAAGGGAATGCCTTCTGCTGGTCTGCAGGGCGGGGGGTGCCTCGGAGCTCCGTGCCTGGCCCAGCACTTGGCCCGGCCACTGTGACTCTCCTGGTGGCTGAGCTGCCACCACCCAGCATGGAGCTCCCAGGAGCTCACTGATGTGACCAGTGAGCTCCACGTTGCAGCCCAGCAATGAGGACCTTAACACAGCAACATCTGACCACTTGCAAGCATCTAGCTGTGCATCTGTGTGACCATCATCTGACATTTAAAGCAGTGTTTTTTCCTTCTTTTTTTTAATATTTTCATTCTTGGATGTATAAAGTGAATTATTTGGCTCCTGTAAGTATCCTCTATGCATCTGTTTGATCATGTATTTATATGTTGTACACAGTACTGGCCAACTGTAAATGGATGTAATGTACATAGAACATAAAGGGTTCTTTTTTTTTCCTTGGATTTCCGGGCTCTACAGCAGCATTGCATTAAAGTGGTGTTAGTTATTGAGCTGCAGCTGTAGTCAGAGCCACTGTGTTCTGTCCTGCCTAAGGTGAGGCCCAAGGTGTCTCTGGGTTCCGTGTGGTGCCCGTGGCCATGGGGTTTGCCAGGGCAGGTGCTGGCACTGCTCCCTGCTCCAGGCTGTTCCCAGCTGCTCTTGGAGCTGAGCTAGAGTGTGGCTGGAGCTGCCTTGCAAGATGAACATACTTGTGCATCCATAGATGGAGAGCAAAAACGTGACTCTTCCCCTTTGGAGCAATGGCTTCTCAAGAGTGAGTTGCTCCGGTGGGAGCAGCAGGCTGTGTGGTTCAACAGCCAGTACCAGAGTTGTAGGGGTTTATTTTTACTTTTTCTTGTCCCTTTTCTAGCTCTCTCCTACCTCCCTTCACCATGCACTTTTCCTTTTTAACTGTACAAGTCCCTGTTTGAGATGCAAGCCTGAGGGATGCAACAAGTTTAGTCTCCAAAATGGTTTTATCCTTTGTGCACCCGCCAGCCTCTTGCTGGGGGAAGGAGGGAGAGCCCAGCACCCCGTGTGCCCGTGCCCAGCCTGGGACCTGCTACCAAAGATGGGAGCAGAGCTGGGGTCCGGCTCTGCCTCCCCTGGGGCCACTGTTGTGTACAGCTTGAAACAGTCTGGTTTGCAGAGCCCTCTGGGGGGGCCCTGCTCGTGTATGTCCCTTGTGGTATTGGAAAAATAAACACGCGGTAAAACCTGCAGTTGTGGTTTCAATCCTCTTTTCCTGAAATCTTCCTCTGTGCTCTCCAAGGCACTATTGCTTTTCCTTTCCTCTTAAACTGGGAGTGCTCCAGCACTGCTCAGACGATTAAAGGGGGGGCAGGGAGGAGGCTGCACTGCCCTTGTGGCTTCGTTAAATCTGTTTTTATGCACTTGCAGATGCCTGAGGGCAGTGAAGCTGCCGTGGACAGTGGGAAAAAGATCCCTGGGGGCTCCCAAAGCAGCAGCGTGGCTGCAGGATGCTGTGGAGTGAAGGATGTGGGAGCAAAGGTTGGGGCTGGGAGGGAAGGTTGGGGCTGGGAGGGAGGGTTGGGGCTGGGAGGGAGGGTTGGGGCTGGGGACCCCCCCTCAGTGACAGCGGTGATACCTGCCCTGCCTGTGGGCGGCTGGGCTGGGCTGGGCTGGTGCTGGATTTATGTTACCATCTCACTCAATTGTTGGATAATTGCACCTGGAAGTGTGTTCTAAAGAGAGCAGCAATGTGATACCTGTTACGCTGTTTTTGAAGTGACCTGTAAACTTGGTTTATTGACGTGTCCTTTCTCTCTTTTCTAGGTAGTGAGCATTTTTTAACAGTAACATGAATTATGATGTTCCCTGTCTCGATTCTGGTCCCACTGCATGGCTCTTCACAAGGCAGAGGGTGATCCCCCCTGGGCAGTGGGGCTGTGGCAGCTGCAGACCCATCTGGTGACACCTTCTTCATCTTCCTTCTGTTCTCTAGAGCTGCAAACCCACTGCAGTGGAGCCCCAGTCCCCCCAAGGGGTTGGGGGTGCAGCACTTGTGGAACCTGCTCCTTCAGTCCTGCCTTAAAATCCACAGTGAGGTGGAACAGGGGGTGAAGGAAGCTCCAGTTCCAGCATGGGAGGTTTGTGGTTTAAATTCTGCGTTGCTGCCATCAGGAGTGTGGATTCATCTGCAAGTGGGTGTCAGTCCTGGGTGTCCCAGAGCCATTGGGAACCCTCCGGCCTTGGCAGCAGCTGTGGGGCCGTGACAGGGGCTGGTCCTGCTCCAGCTCTGGTGGGTTTTGGTGGGTCACTGATGTTCTGACTCCAGCAGACTTTGGCTGCCAGCAGAGGTGTGGCTAAATACCCAGATAATCTAAATATGCTAAAAATAAGTGATGTAGAAAGTAAGTTGGTACTTGGCTTTAAAACCGCTCAATAACTGACAGAGTTTTATTGGTGTGGTGGATGTTGGTGTCAGGAGGAGTCACCTCTGGAACAGGGGAGCTTGGAGGCTTCAGGAGTAAAATCCTGTTAATGTCACAATTTCACACAGGGCAAACAATTGTTTTTCTCTGTTCAGGTCCAGCCCTGAGGTGCTCTGGAGTGTCCTGGCTCTGTGGTGAAGCCAGCTCTGGATGGAGGGGACTTCCCAAGACACCTGTGACCCTGGGACACCTGTGACCCTGGACCTGTGGGAACAAGGGCAGGTATTCCCAAGAATAAGGTATTCCTAAGGTTGGGCTGCAGAGTGGTGGGACTGAGCACTGCTGGGCCACAGGCCCAGCAAATTCCCTTTGGAATTTGGGAGCAAACTTTATCCAGAGGCTGATGCTGTTAAACCTATGCCAGGGACCCAATCCCTCCCATCAGCGCTGTGTCCACACACACACTAGTGTTATGGATGGTCCCTTTGGGATCTGCTGTCCCCAGGGACTATGTACTTGGGCTGCAGTGGCATCCTGGGGTGGTAGGCACCCGTGTGCAAACCAAGAGGCACCATTGCCACCGAAGCTACCAAGGATGGGACCTCTCCTGGGTGCTCCTGCCCACCAGCCACTGATGCAAATCAGGAGAGTCTATCTACACAGTGCTTAGAGATAAACATTTTATGGATGCAAAGATTTATTATACTTAGTGAATAAAGCTGATAACGAAAAATCAGTATTTTGCCATGAGGGAGAGGGAGAACTTTCCACAAACTTCAATGAAAACTCCATTATTATTTCTTTTTTTCCACAAAAACCAGACACTTCACAAAATTAATGTTGTCAAAATATAAGTTAAGCATAAAACTGGTGACTAGTCCCACTCGTGAGTGCTAAGGCTGCTCTCTATGGTACCTGCAGCTGTCTGTTAAGGAATGGAAAGCACAGCTTAGGTCAAAATTATTGAAAGATGTCTATTTTTTTTCTCAACACCTCAATTTAGGTCCCACTGGGTGACCAATTGCAACTGGGGGTGGGCGAGGGGCAGCACCCAGGGGTGCTCGGCGGCGGAGGAGAAAGCCCTTTTTGTTATACAGTGTTTATTAAGTAGATTCAGTCTTATATATGATATACAGATTCAAAAGGGAAAAAAAGAAAAAAAAAAAGAAAAAAAAAAAAGAATTCCACATACTTATGAAATCAGTGCATTTAGCAAGTAATACCATGGAGATAACAGCTTGATTAACAGCTCATTGGTCTTTGTTAAGTGAGGGGAACAGGGAGTTGGCCTGTGCTAATCATTCCACAAACAGAACAGAATTAAGTTGCATCACATATATAATAGACACACATTCTAAGAATTAAAATATTAAGCCACATTTACTGGAAAAATCCACAGTATATAACACAAATAACTCTTATCAAGCTCGTTGAGGAGGAAGTGCTCATCTGCTTAAGAGCCACATTAAGTTGCATAGGTGCCGATCTGCAAAAATATCATTTCAAAATGAATTGATTAGCAATAAAGTGTCACCTTAAAAGCTGGATTTAAGTGCCATACGCTTTGTCAGAGCCCTCAGGAAAGCACCGACTTCCCAAAGAGCTCCCTCAGCTTCACCTCGGAGCCCCCTGCTCCCGAGGGACTGCGTTCCCCCCCCCCCACGCAGCGGCCAGCTTGGGTGGTGTTACCAGGTTGGGTGAAGTGTTTCCAATTCTGCTACTGAGTGTTTCCCCCCACCCCGTCCCCACAGCCCCCCGGGCTCAAGTACTTGAACCCAGCTCAGCAGCTTCCACCCTCCTGCCTGGAGGAGGAGGAGGATGGTGAAGGGGGAGGTCAGGGAGCAGCATCTCAGCTCGCGACTGGAATCGCAGCCAATCCATCAATCGACTACTGGGAAAAAGAAAAATCCAATAAACAGGTTGTGCAAAACCCAAAATGGCTTAAAGGGCATCTCAGAGTGGTGGGGTCTGCCTGGGGGCAGGTGGGGCAGTGGGGCTGTGGCTGGGTTAAGCAGATGAACTGGGTGAGGTGCCTCTTCCTCTTCAACAGCCGGTCTCGCAGAACACGCAGGGGCTGGGAGTTCTGTACATGTAAACAGTACACTTCACTGAGTCCAAAATTAGGAGCAAAAATACAAAGGTTCACATTGGTCTTAGGTAGATACAGGCGAAGAACTGAGCTGTACAGCTCTGAAACAACCAAACAAAAGTTTCTAAAGCACCACTAAATTATATAAAAATCAGACCATGGACGGATTGTAGTTGGTATCTGGTGAAATACTATGCTACCTTGTAAAAAGTTTTACAAAAAATTACAAATCAAAAGTATATTAACCCTCTGAGTTCAAAGCAGCATTTTTTTTTTCTTTTTTTCCATGAACTGGTACTAAATCCAACAGCCACTCGGGGAGGGATGTGGCCCTTTGGATCAGGGAGGTACAAGTTACGTCTGCTCGCAATCCCGGGAACGCTCTCCCATGTAGAAACACCATCACAGGAACTGCACATCCAGGGCACGGTGGGTGTGTTTAAATTAGATTAAATTAAAAAAAAAAAAAAAATCTATTTCTTGACCAGTGATTAGCTTTTCTTAAACAAAACCAAGAACGTCCAGACCATTTGCTAACCCAGCATTCTCCTTCCACCTCCCACAATATCCAGGGAGCCGGGGTGTTCTGCTCCTGCTCCTTCCTTCTCGGTGAGAACCTGGACTAGAGATTCCTGACCCCATCCTGCCTAGTGAGAGCACAGGGAAGTGGCTGTGAAACAGTCCTGGAGCACAGGAGAGCCACAACTGAGCACGGATCAGCTGAAGAGCACCAAGATGTCTGCAGAGCTCGCTCTGAGGAAAGCTGAGCTGCAGCTCACCAAAAAAAAAAAGAAAAAAAAAAAAGAAAAAAAGAAAAGCCAAAGATCCCTGACAGAAATTCGTAGTCAATCCTGTTTGTTTCATAACTTGTCACAGATGTGGCTGCCACCGGGGCCTTGGAAAGCTTAGTCTGTACCATTCAGCTGCAAGTTCTGAACATCAGTTGTGAGGACAGGGCAGGCTCGGGGACACCCTCCTAGGCAGCCGTGACCTGGGCTGTTCTTCCACCGCAGGGTCACAGGGTGTAGGAGCTGCTCGACTCCAGTACGTGCTAAGACAAGTTCAAAGGTGATCTGATAACGACAGCTAAAACTGGTATAAATAAAACTTTAACCAAACTGTAGCTGATGGTGCTCTGTCCGTGAGCCCCTGGGTAACCTCATTTTTCAGTAAACTGATGGCAAATGTATGGCTAAAGGTTCTCCATGGCCTCTGCCGGGAGGGGGGCACCGGCTCGGGTGGGATAGCGCAGAGAGGGAATTCCAGGACAGCGATTGTCTCTGCCTCTCCTTCCTTAACGTTAAGACTCTCACAAATGGCTGCGGTTACATATTTTGTCAAAGGTTTGTTACTTCATGGTATTCACACAAAAATAAATATTTACATAAATTCCAAGTATGGGGAGGATGCAGTGGACAAACCGAGCAGGGTTGTGAAGTGCTGGGTAAAGTGTGAGGCTGATCCCTGGCTCGGAGGGGCCGCTGGTCCCCACCCTGCTCTCCTGCCTGTGATGGGGAGGGGGACGGGGTGCCCAGCCCAGGAACCCCCGGTCCTGGCACGGGCTCAGGGCTGACCTCACCTCTGCACTGACACCCTGACTGTGCCCCACGGCCAGGGGCTGGATCCCTTTTCTCCAAATGCTGTGGGAAGTTTAAGGTTTGGGGAAGCCAGGCAAGGCAATGGTCCATCCCTTCTGCTGCCAGGCAGGCACCTGGCCCCAGGAGCCCGTGGCTTTTCTGTACTAAGAGCAGGGCAGAGGGGTTTTGTTTTGTTTTTCTCGTCCAGCGTGTGAGGAGCATCATTGGGTATATTGGCTACTGAGTAAACTGCCCGGGTCTGCTCCTGGCTGGGACCAGCCTCTGCCACCGAGCTCAAGCCCACGTCAGCCCCCCCATGGCTCAGCAGCCCCCGGCCACCGGATCGCAGCCACCAAAAAAGAAGAAAAAAGCTGGCTCCAAAGAGAGAATCTACCTTTAAAACGAGCCTATAGGGGTTTATACTTATCGATTTCTCTCTGGTGGTGAGGTCTCCTGCCCAGGCTGGGGCCGGGGGGATCGGGGGGCCCGGCAGCCACCTCTGCTGCTCTCCTGGCTCCAGACACACTGCCCCAGCACAGCCCCTGCTTTAGCAGCACTGGCAGTAGGTTATTGCACTGAGCAAAACGAAGTGCATTATTGGGGGTAGGGGGTGGTAACGGGGCCATGGTCATCAGACAACGGGGTGTTGTTTCTTCCACACTTTGGGAACTGTGGGCTTGTTCCAGGACTGTGAGCAGGGAGCCAGGAGGATCCCGGGCCCCACAGAGGGCTCTGTCAGTTCTGCTGCTGAACGTTTCCCGTCTCTGTCTTCCGTGAAGCCGCGAGGGGCCGCGCTGGGCAAAGACCTGGTGTCAGCCCCTCCTACAGCCCTGCGGCCCCTGCACGGTTTGTTCTGAGCTGCCAGGACCCCCGTGGAGCCGCTGGACCCACCGGCTCAGTCCCAGCCTCCCCAGCATGATCCACAAATCTGCAAGACTCACCGTCCCCCAGGCTCAGCTCAGCCAGTCCTGGAAGAAGCCCACAACAGAGTGTGAGGTAGAGTACGGATGGTGACCACAAGACAGTGTTTCTCAGGTATTTCCTTCCTTCTCTGATCTGCAATGACTTAAATGAGTGCGAGACGTCCTTCTAGCCAGAGGTCTGCTGAGCTTGCCAAGTCTCTTGGCAGATTTAGACCCCACTGCAGCTACAGGACTGCTTAGAACGAAGGTCTAAGCAGGACACTTGCTTGCTCCACTGGTCAGCTGCCATCTACGCTTACTGGAGGCTGAGCAGCCTCCAAGTCTGGGGCTGGATGGCAAACTTGCTGCCTGTGGGACAAGGACTCCCCAGAGGAACAGGCAGAGCTGCCTGGACATTAGTCATGTAGTGATATGGAATGTGTTATTTCACAGGACTAAACTCCTTCTGATCAGACAGACAAAAAACTGGCAATCTGTACAAACTCAAAAGAATCCATTTTCAGAAAAATAAATTACTAAGGGGAGAGGAGGGTCCATTTCTCAATAAATACGTGATTCAGCTCACCTAAGACTTGGAAATTATCTGGGGACAGGAATCTAACATTTGGGTCCACAAAGGTTATTCTAAATACATCTGCAGCCCCAAACCTCCCCAAGCTCCCTTCTGCCCTTCAAAGTCCCACATCCTTCCAAGCTGCAGGTTTGGCTTCTGCTCGGCCGGACGCACAGGTGTTGGTACGGTTCAAAAACGTGTCCTTGTGCCTGAAGTCCCAGGTGCTTGGAGTGTACAAGAAAACAGGTCTTTTGGATTCCACCTTCTAAAACTACATGTACCCGCCACTTCACGGGAGGACGGTGGTGGTCCTGAGCAGGACACCGCTGGGAGCCTCTTTCTAGCAGGTATAAATTGTCTTCTCGACAGAGGAGCGATGCAGACACGGGGAGTCAGTTCTGCTGTAAAATGAGGTTTTCCAGTTCGTCTGCAGAGCGGAGCAGAAACGCCGCCGACTCTCGGTAGCCGGCGATGAGCTGCCGCACGGCGCTGATCTCCGTGGGGCTGAGCTGGGCAGCCTGCATTCCCCTGCTGGTGCTGTTGGAGGGAGCCGTGCTGGAGGCACCACCTTTCATGCTGAGATCAGTTGGACCTGCCAAGGAAAAGCGAGAGGGAAGCTCAGGCAGAGCAGCCTTGCCCGGGTCTGTCCTGCTCCCACGAGATCTCAGCAGGAGCTGCTGCTCACAGACCTCCATGCCAGCAGGAAGGTCCCTGTGAAGTGGGGTGCCCAGAATATAAGGAGCCCAGCTCCAGGGCAGCCAGCACAGGCAGGTCACTGCCTCTGCAACAACCACAAGGAAAGAGATTCCAGAGTCAATGTGACACAAATCCAGTCCTACAGCCTGTCCTGTCCACTCTGCAGGGAGACGGAGGGACCAGGGCCTGCAGTGGTTTGCAAACCAGATGGGAGACTTCAACAGCCCCTCGAGATCAGGGACAGGGAGTGGACTGCATTGCCCTGGGGCAGGAAGGAAAACATCCAAGGCTGAAGCAGCAAATGGAGTGGCACCAGTGGAGGACTTCCAGGCCAGGCTAAGCAGCGCTGCGCAGGGGAGGAGGAGGAGAATGAGGAGGAGGCTCTCATGCGAAAGCGATTTCCCTGGACAGAAAAGGCAGCAGGAAATGGAGCCCGTTTCCCAGCTCACCGAGGGGTAAGGAGCTGGCAGTGGGGATGTGGGTTTGAGCAAGAATCGGCTTAGGTGGGGGATGGAGGGAGAAGGCACTTCTGGGCAGCAAACCCCCTTAGGCTTTCTGCTCAGGGAGGAAGGAGGAGGTGCAGCTCCTTGCAGCACCACAGCAGCACACCGTGACTTCTGGAAGAACTGGCAGAGAGCTTGGGCACAGGGGCAAAAAATTACTGCAAAGCAGAGGCTTAAAAATCCATTAAAAAGAAGCAAGTTGCTGCTGTGTGCTACAGCCAGGACCCCCCTGCTCCTCCTGGCGCTCTCTGGGGCTGCTCTGAGAGGGCTCTGCCTCTTGCCGAGGGTGGCGGCAGCGCCGGGGTCAGGGGAGCCTGCGCCGCTCCAGGGACGCCCCAGAGCTGCCTCCACCGCGGCTGCGAGGATTAGGTCTCAGCAGCTGGAGGCCGGGGCGGGATCTTTATTCAGGGTTAAGAAGCATTAGGAAGGGATGATAAGAGTTAATCCCAGACAGGCATCTCTCAGGGCTCCGGAAATCACATCTTTCCAAATCCTCACTCCCGTCCGGGTGGGCAGGGGCCGGGCAGGAGCCCAGAGCACACTGGGGCAAGCAAAGGCACCCTGGAGTTTGCTGAAGAACCAGCCAAGGACCAGCATGGGCTCCAGCCCCTCCTGCCACCGCTGCCAGGAGGGCAAGGCCAGGGGCTGCTGCCCAAGAGGAGACCCTCTCTCTGCCTCATCCCACCCCCCTCTGGCCCGGGTGCCAAGGAGTCACCGGGTACCACAGGTCCTCCCCACATCCTTAGGCTACTCCACTCTGTTCCCCTGCTCCTAACTCAGCTGACCCATCAGGCCTTGCCCCCACTCTCCTCCTGCCTTCCCACCCTGCACAGCCCCAGTCCTGCTCCCCTGGCCACATTTCCCAGTCCCTTGTCACCCTCCCAAGCTGTAGCAGGAGCTGGCTGTGCTTCGGATGCTGCTCCAGAGCCCCCCAACTTCACCAACCCTGTCTCCATCCCTGTCCAATGCAGGCTGGGAAAGGAACGGCTCATACCAGCAGGGAGATCAGGGCAGTGATAGGAGCCTGTTCCTGTTAATAATTAATAGCTGGTACGGATTTTTTTTTTTTTTAAATGACACTCCTTTCCTCCACCAGTGCCACCCAAACTGTGCTTCCAAGTTCAGTTCAACAATTAACCACCCACTGATGAAGCAAAGCTGAGCAGCCAGGCAGAGGCCTCCATTGGCTGCAGGAGAAGTGGAGCTCTCGGAGCAGCTTTTGGAGAGATGCTCCTGTGACTGGTCCTGGTGGGACCCACAGCAGCCCCCACCATGTCCCCAGGGACCAGCTCAGCCACCCAGTGCAGGATGCCAGGGGCCCACGGCACACTGACCATGGCTGGGTGGGCTCCCCGTGCCACTGTGGGCCCTGGTGCAGAGTGAGCCCACTCACCGTTACTGTGGTTGCCTGTCTGGAGGGAGGCGGGTGGCTGCAGGCTGCCCCCCAGGGACCCGTAGCCACGGTAGCTGTAGTTCAGGCTTCCGTTGATGTAGACAGGGTCTTGGGAGTAAGATGAAGCTGGCAGTGAGTAGGAGGAGTGGGTGATGGCTGTGGAGTCTCTCGAGTGCTGCTTGTCTAGAGCGATCGGCTCGTCCTGCGTGGGGGAAACACAGACTGACTCCAGCAAGGAGCCTGGCCATCCTCTGCGCCCGGCGGGAGGGACAGCATGGGGACACCTGGTCTCCTGCAGCTGCAGGGTGGCCACCCCAAAGCCAGCATCCCCATCCCTGCTGCCCTGAGTCCCAGGACACACCAGGGGGCTCTGCTCTGCAGCCCTCTGACTTTTAGAAAGGTTTTTTTAAAAGGCTTCACCAAATTGCTCAGAAATTTCTCTTCCCCACACCCACCTCCGGCCCCAAGCACCCTACCTGGGAGGTCTGGTAGATCTCCAGCCGCATCCTCTTGGCTGCTTTCCGCGTTTCGCTCTCGCAGGCAGCGGCCAGGATGTTCTCTGCCATGGCCGAGGTCAGGTGTGGTGGCGTGGGCCTGGTCTGTGGAGACACAAGCGGAGAAGGTGCTCAGGGACCTGTTGCCCTAGGAGTGGTGGGCTGGGGTGGGGGAGCAGCCACTCACCATCTCCATCCCGTTCTTCTTCATGCGGCGACAGGACTTGAGGTAGGTGCGGATGCGCTTGCGTGCCCGCTCCTGGAACTCGGGGAACTGCCGGCTGCAGGACTCAATGATGGCCTGGATCTTCTCCTTGGGCTGCTTGGAGATGGGAACCATCCGGTCCAGGTTCTCATCCACAAAAAGGCGCACAAACATCTGCAAAGGAAATGACAGGTGGTGGGAACACTGATACGGGAGGTGGACGAGTTCACCCTCCCTGGGGAGCCCTCCTTACGTTGAAGGCCTTTAGCCTCTCTGGGTCCATCCCCTCCGAGTCATTTATCTTATCGTTGTCTTCATGATCATCGTGGTCATCATCATCTTCATCAGCTGTGGGGGCCCTGCCAACAGTCAGGTCCTCGGGGCAGCCGCTCACCTCTGTCTTGATGGAGTCGTAGCTGCCAGAGCTGTACGGAGGGGACTGAGAGGAGACAGGGGTTACAGCGAGCAGCCCTGGCCTGCCCGACCCTGCCCAGGCCACAGGGAGACAGCCCTTTCTCCTGGGCTCCCCGCTTCTGAAGCCTTCCCTACTGTCTCCCCACAGCCCCAGGAGATGAACCCATGGCCAGGCTCCCCTGGGCACCAGCTCCTGCCTGCTCAGGGCAGGGAGACATGGTGGCCCCAGGGACAGTGCGATGACCCAAAGTGCAGGCAGCACTGGTGCTGGTGGCCACGGCTCTGCCAGACCCTGTGGGAACGGGCCCCTCCTTGCGCAGTGGCAGCAGCAAAGCTGGGCAGGGTGAGGTGAGCCCACCACAGAGCCCCGGCTGTGGGGCAGGTGGGGCGTAGGGGATGCCCCCAGCTCTCCCAAACCATCCCTCCCTCTCTCCCTCCTTTTGCCAACCCCTCTCTCAGTGCTTGGGCCGGCTTTGACTGAGCAGCAGCAGCCCAGAGGCTGGAGCGTGTCCTGGCTGTGCCACAGTGGCAACGGGCAGGAGCCACATCCCAGCCTGGCCTCGAGCACTTCACATGCAGTTGCTCCCAGTGTCCCATGTCCTGGCACAGGGACATGTGGCCACCCCGTCTGGCCCAGCCCTGGCAGCAGCATCCCACAGCCCGGCCATACCTCTGCCGTGGTCTTCACGGCGTACTTGACCCTGCTGCGCAGCCCGTCAGCAGTGCAGCTGTCCGACTGGTAGGAAGGGGTGACGTGGGCAGGCGCCAGCTTGTCGCAGAGGTTGATGGGCTGGTCGTCAGCAGAGGCAGTGAAGTCCATGGGGGCCGCAGTGCCATTGCCGTTCATCTCGGGGAAGGCGCTGTCGCCCTGCGTGCTGCTGGAGGTGGAGGGGTTCAGGGTGGAGGAGCCATTCCCGCTGCAGCTCTCTGACGAGGAGTCATCTGCAAGGAAGGACATGTCGTCACCCCTGGGGTGCCCCAGACCACATCTCTGAGGTGGGTGAGTGGCTCTGTCCCCGTGGCACCAGCCGGCAGGACCAGTGGCATGTGCCGCGTGGCTGTGCCTGCCCCTGCCCCTCTTGGCGAGCGAGCAGCCATGGGTGCTGCAGGAGCTGGGCCAGCACAGCCACGCTTCAGGCCCTGGGATGCAGCAGCTGGATGGTTGGACACAGGTTCCTTGGGCTGCAGGGCCATCACCCTGCACTGCTCCTCGTCCCTCACAGCATGCCGGACGCTGCCCTGCCCCACGCCTGGGCCACCCATCCCTCCAGCAGGTGACAGTCTCCACACCTCTGCCCGACCCACAGCACCTGGGCTTGAATAAGAACTTTGGAATTTGGTCCTTTTCGGTTTCTGTTTGCATTGCAGGGAGGAGAAGGGGCACTGCCTCTCCCCACCGGGTCCGTCGCCTTCCAGCACGGTCCTCCTGGCCGCGTTTGGGGCGCGGTGGAGGCAACGAGCTCCAGAGCCAGTGGCTTGGAGACATGCTGCTCTCAGAGTGCTGGGCCATGGGGATGGCACACAAGGACAGGCTCACTTGGGCAGGAAAACCCTGAGTTCATCCTGCCTGGAAGCAGCATTAGGAGATGTGTCCCCAGAGGGCATGCTACCCAGCAAGGCTCCCCAGCACACTGCTGCGGGGAGGGACAGGGGCTGCGCTGACATCCCTCCTGTCCCACTCAAAGCCCAAGTGACCTCCTGCACCCTACATGGACACCCCTGCTACCCTGTTTCTACATGCCCCAGAGCCACGCCATGGCAGCCGCACAGCCACCCCTTTCCCCCACCACCTGCCCAGGCAGAGCCCATGGCCACGGCACTCAGCCCAGCTCCTGCTTGGGCTTGGTTACATTCCCACCCCCAGGGCCCACCACCATCCCCCTGCCTGCTCCCAGCTCACACCACATCGGTCTCCCACCTCGTGCTGCTCCAGAGAACAGCCCAGCCAGGGCAGGAGAGCCCGGCCCTGCCCGTGCCCAACCCTGCCTACACCAGGCCAAAGAGCCCAGCCCTGGGGCCAGGCACGACATTTTCAAACTGCTCAGCCCGTTCCCCTTCCCTCCCCCTCGCTGCAGTAAATCCTTTATTTCATTAGGTGCCTCCGCGAGAGGGAAAGGGCGAAGCACGTGGGGAGCCGCTTCCTGAGCGAGCCTGCGCCGGGCGGCGAACAAAGAAGCTGCCGGCGCTGAGGAGCAGATGGCGGGTCCCCGCACCGGGCCCGGCCGCGCAGGACAATGGGCCCCGGCTGTGGGGCGGCCCCAGCACCGCGCCGATGGCTCCCGGCACATGGGTGCCAGGTCCAAAGGTGTGTGGGCGCAGGGCGGCGGGACGGTGCCCGGCTGCTGCCACCCACCCTCCTCCTCCTCCCCCTGCCAGCACCCATGAGAAACTTTAATTGGAGGCTCGGCGAGCACTCCTGTGACCCTGCAGCAGCCCGGGACTTTGTATCCCTTAAAATAAACAGACTTGAGGACACTCAGGCATCCAAGCCGAGCGTGGGGGCCGGCTGGGGCTGCCACTGCGTGTCCCCAGCCGCCCCGCCAGTGCTCGCTGCCCGACTGCGCGCCTGCGCCAAGCCTGCTCTCGGCTCTGCCAGCCCCGAAATTAGAAGGTCCCTGCTCCAGCTCCCCCCTCGGCAGAGCTCCCTCCCCCTCCTTTCCCTTGCACTGATCCACTTATTCGTCTGAGCGATGACCAGAGCTGACCTAATCCCAGGGTGGTGTTTATGTGCCGGGCGCTCCGGCCGGGTGGCAGGCATGGCCCTGCCCGGCACGGGGCTGGCTCCAGGCAGAAGCTGTTGCTCCCGGCCAGGGCTGAGCACTGGCTGTGTGTGCCAGGGAATTAAGGCCTTCAGGGGGGTTCTCAGCAGCCAGCACTAACTTGGGGTACCCCCTGAGCAGTCCCCTGGTTCTGGCTCTGGTCTGTCCCTGTGCCACGACGATGGGCCTCCAGTGGATGGCTGCAGCCCAGACCATGGTGGCTCAGCCATACCTGGAGGGGGAGGACACCAGGGACACTGCCACCTCCTGCTCCCACACCCTGTGCCCTCAGAGCAGTGCCAGCTTGGCGATGGCCCCTGCAGCAGCGGGCAGGTGGCCGGGGGCACGGAGGCCTCCCTGCCCCTGGGATGGATGAAGGCTGTCCCTCCCCCTGCTCCACTCTGCACCAGGCGAGACGGGGCTCCCAGAGGGAGGCTCCAGCCTCATCCAGCGATGCCACTCGGAAGGATTAAGGAGAATTATTCCCCTGCACAGAGGCATGAGCTGCACGCCAAGCCCCACCATCAGCCCAAGCATAGCCACAGCAACAGCCCTGCAGCACAGGGCCAATCACTGCTGTCCCACAGGCCAATGGCAGGGACCTCCTGCCTGCTTCTGGGGGTGGCAGGCAGCCCCCAGCATGGCTGCCTGCACTAAGCTGGGGACAGGGGCCTCTGTGCCACAAAACCCTGCCAGGCAAAGGGGACCAAGACAGACATCACCTGAGAGAAGACTTTACAGGTGCCCTGAGCATCCCCAACCTGCCCTGGACATCCCTGCACTGCTCTGAGCATCCTCAACCTGCTCTGAGGACCCCCAACCTGACTCAGGCACCCTCACTCCTCCCTGCGCATCCTGCTCTGCCCTTGCCCATCCACCTCCTGCCTCCCAAAGCTGTGTCCCTGGTCACTGCAGTCCCTCACACTGGACAGGAGCCTGGGGGTGAGGTCTGGACCCCCCCTGACTTCTCAATGTTTTCTTTTGTGTTGCACAGAACACACACAGCAGCTGCAAACCAGATTTCTACCTGACTCTGCTGCATTTACGAACCTTGGGTTTGCTACAGACAAAAAATATTGAAAACCAAGAGGAAGATATCTCTAGGAACCTGTCCAGGTGGAACAAGAAAATTAAATGGGAATCTATCATAAGGGACTTGCACCTACTAAAAGAACAATTCAATATAAACCAAGGATGAATGTAAGTAAATAACAAGGTCTGTAAACCCACTAGCTACAGATAATTTTCTTATTTCTACATATTTACGAGTATGCTCTCCAAGAAGCTCCACATATAAAGTGGTGGGATTAATCTCAGTCTTATAAGCAGAGAAACAGCCACTAATTCAGATTGCTGAGATCCTTGGGTCCAAGTGGGAATGGCCTTGGCCAGCTTAAAGACGCAGGGAGGGAGTGCTGGACTCCCCCGGATGGTGCTGGGGACGGAGCTGCTCCCTAGGCAGCTCCACGGGGTCTCTCCAGCCCAGAGGAGCAGCTGGAGCTGGGGCAGAGGGAGCAGGATCTCCCTTGCCTTGGGTGCCGGGACCAGGTGGAGGCTCCTGCCTCACCAACGGCAGCTGCAATAGGACACAGAGTGACAGGGTCACCTTGGCCGTGCTCCCAGACAATCACCGTTTTGGTAAAACCCACCAAACTTCTGAGCTTGGAGAGGTTTGTTTTTTCCCAGCAAACGCCCAAAGCACACATAACAAGCAGGGCTCCAGCAGCAGCAGGCGAGCAAGGCCAGGCTGTGCAGCCATGAATATATTCATTATCAACCAGCACGAGCCTGGTGAGCTACCTGCTCACGGCTGGAGCTTGGCAGCACGAGGAGCCCCTCTAATGAGGATAATTGGGAGCCCCCCTGCTCCACCCCCATGCCCTAATTGAAGCAGATGGAACCGTAAGAAACAATGTCACTTCTAACCGGTTTGAGCTTTTGGTCAGAAAACAGAGAATTTCATTCTCCTGTTTAATCCCCTGGAGCCGGGGCTCTGCAGGCTGGAGGTGGAGAAGACCCCAGACCTGCACCTGGGACACTGGAGAGCCCAATGGAGGCGTCCAGCCCCGAGGCCCCCGGAGCAGTGCCCTGCTCAGCCCCGTGGCAGAGGCCAGGCCGTGGCCGGGCGAGCGGCGATGCTGGCGAGGAGGAGGCCCCAGGAACCACCTCACTCCTCTGCTGCGGCATCGGCCGCTCCCTGACGGCGCCAAGCCTGGGAGAGCGAGAAGCAAAATGGCTTCTTGGGCCGCGGTGCTGGGGGAGGAGGGGATCAGTCACTTATTAAATGAATTAATCAGGGCTCAGCGTTTTCATTTTGAAGAGGCTGCTGGATTATCCTTGATTTCTGTGGCACTGGATTTGTGGAGATCAGGAGGAGAAGGGGTGATTTCCAACACCTGCTCCCCGGGAGATTTTACAGTGGGGAAGTGGTTGGGTTTAACGTCTCTGTCGGCGAAGGCCACCGTGCCGCTCTCCAAAGGCAGAGTTAAAGATGAATGGGGCAAATTGTTCCTCCTCCTGTCACATCTCCAGAGTGGAGACAAAACCTCTTTTGACTCAGAAAACAATGAGCTTATGTAAGAGCCAGCAGCCCACGGAAACCTCGCTGCAGCCCCGCACCGCGCAGTGGGCCAGGGGCCACCCGGCCCTGCCCGCACCATGGCAGGAGCCCCGAGTTGGCACTGGGGCAGCAGGGCGATCACTGCCAGGTCCCACCGGTGACCCTGGGTCACCCGTGGAACCACCATGGGGCCACCAGCCATGGCCCTGCCTGCCCATGGCCACAGGACGATGGCAGAGGTGGATGCTCCCCACCTGAACCTCCCATCGCTCCTGGAGGGGATTGTCCCATTTCCACCCCACCGCAGCACTACATGGACCAGAGCTGCAGCCCCAGCTCAGCTGTCAGGAGGGTGCAGAGCATCCCACCACTGCCTGCCTGGAACAACAGCCAGGAAGATGAAAAGTGCCATAAATTATTCACTCACAAAAGAGACGAGAAGGGGGGGAAGAAGGGGAGGAGGAAAGCCTGCAAGGAAAGGATACTTAATACAAATTAGAGAGGTCCAGTGGGAACGGGGGCCCCGCGGGGGGCCATGGCGGGGGGCAGAGCCACATTCACTAGGTGCCCCAGGGCTCCGGTACCCACGGCCGGTGGGAAAGGCCCTGGCCATGTCGGCGGCCATGGCTGGAGCACAGAGCCTGTTTGCTCGAGATCCTGCCCAGCCAATTGCCCCCAAGATGTGTAAGAAAGAAAAAAGAAATGTTGCTGGGCCTGCGGAGCGGTGGGGCTGGCCGGTGTCCAGTTAAGGCACTCTACTTCCTGTCTTCCTTCGTTAACGCAAACCTCGTTATGTCCCAGACAAAGCGTCCACCCTCCGCCCTCCCTCCCCGGGTCCCTGCCTTCGACCAGAGCCCTGGATGAGCCAGACATCTGGCACGGCTGGACACAATGCGTGGCCGCGGGCGAGCTCAGCCGGACAAGGCAGCGCTGTGCTGCCCGCTCCCCGGCTCTCGGCATGAAAGGTGCCCCCCGGTGCCATCTCCCCCCGGCTCTGCTGCCCAGCCCCAGGGAGCAGCTCCCTCCAGCACTGGGACCTCACCGCTCTGGCCCCGTGACCAATATCTTCCCCTGCACCAAAGCTTGGTGGCTCCCAATGCAGAAAGCAACCTTGGCACAAGTCTGCTCTGTCCCTTCGTTTTCCTATCTCCTCCCAACCCCATCCCTTCTGCTGCTGCTTGAGGGGTGCTGGAGCTGGTGGTGGGGAAGGAGAAGACCCAGCCTCTCCTTGTGCCACCACCACTGGCAGCCACCTGGATCCTGCCACAGGGAGAGGACACACCATGGCCCCGCGTTGCCCGGGCACTGCCTCTCCCCCACGCCAAACAAACGGGTTTGGTGACTTTGGGCAGGATTGTCACCAAGCTAGTGCCTCCAGCCCAAACCTGTCACCAGAGAGACCCTGCTGTTCACCCCCAGTCCTTTGGGCAGGATGGAGAGGGACTGTCCCCAAGCTACTGAGCTCTGCACCTCTCCCAGGCAAGGGACATACTGCATGGCTCACCCCACTGTCCCCACTCACCCCTTCGGCTAAGGGTGCTCAGATTTAGAGAGGAAAGCAAGGACCCAGGCAGCACTGGGAAGAGCCCCCCAGAACTGTGCTCCGTGCACAAGCAGGATGAACTGACCAACTCAGCAGAGCCCGAGTGGCAGCTGGGAGGGAGCCCAGTTCAGCACAACAGGCTGGAGAAGCCACCATGGCCCCACAGTGTCCATGCTGCACTGCTCAGCCTTGCAGCAGGAAAGGGCAGCTCTTCCAAAGACACTGAACAGAGAATGTTTATCACTAGCGAGGGCTTTTGCTCAGGAGAAGCAGACACACCTCTGGAAGAGGTGATGGAGAACAGAGCCACAAACCTAGACTGCTCAGGCAGAGCAGGGACGCACTTGCAGCATGGGGACACCCCAGGAAGAGAGGAAATCTATGCCTAAGAAAAGTAAGATAAGGTCACATCGAGCTGTTGTAAGGCCTGGATGCTAGTACTGGTCTTGTTTAGACTCTGAACTAGGGTTTCTGGGAGGGCGAAATCCAACACTGGTGCAGGAAGCCCTGAAAACAGTGAGGATTTTGCAGCCTGGGAAAAGCAAGAGCCTGGGGACTTGGAGACCACCTCTTGCAGTGGCCAGCAGTCAGATGGCTGTCCATGCACCTGCTGGGCCTTCCCCTGAGGCTGGCAAAGGCAGTTTGTGTTTACCTGGAGCAGGGATGGGGCTGGCCCAGGAAAGCCCTAGCAGCGAGAGGAATAGGGAACAGGGGGACACCTGACGTCACCTGTGGTAAGTGACCCTGCTGTGGCCAAGAGAGGAGGGTGCCATGGGTCGGGTACCAGCTGTTGAGAAGTGCAGCTGTGGAGCAGGATGTCATGGCTGCCCTGGGGATGGAGCCCAGCATGGGGGCTCCTGCAGGAAGGGCTGGGCTCGCTGTACTGCTGCTCTATGTTCAGCAAGAGGGATGCTCTCCTCCCCGGGAAGTGCCCAGCCAGGCTGGTGGCTGAGGGAGCCTGGTGATGGGCAGTGCACCATGGGCACCTTGCCAAGTGACGGCACTGTGACCTGGAGCTGTGGGACACGGGCCATACCCAGAGAGACAGCTGTGCTGGGGTTGCTTGGTGCTGGCCCTGCCAGCCCCAGGGCAGAGTTTCCGGAGGAGCAACATGCCCTACCTGCTCCTGTGACAGCATCCTGAAATTATGTCTGCCTGCATGTCCTTGAGGTTCCTCTGAAGCACTCCTGAAGGATGTCCCCAACACCCAGAAGCATTCCCAGACAGCCACCTTGAGGGATGCCCCCAAGGAGCACGTGCCTTTGCAGTTAAGTAGGTTAAGGAAGTCCCTTCTCCAAGGTCTGGATTAGCCACTGGTGCTCCAGGCAGAACGAGCTCTGCAGGAATGTTGCCAGTCAAGTGAGGACTGCACACAGGGACCTCAGCTGAAGGGGATCTGTCCCAACGTGGTGCCATGAAAGACCCCCATGCACCCAAGGCAGGGAATGCAGATCTTACACCCAGGAGCCTTCCCTGCTCCTCAGAAGGATCAGGCAAGGCTGGGCTGCCCAATGGCTGAGTGCAGCTCCTGGGCAATGGAGCAGGATGTACGGCCAGGCACATGGCGAGACGGATCCTGTTAGCAGGCAAGATGGAGGCGTCTTCTGCATTAGCTCAAGCGCTTTGCCATGTCACATACCCTGGGCTCAGGGTCTGCCTGCTGCTGTCTTCTCAAGGGCATTGCTCTCACTGCCAGGTCACAGCGTCCCCATGATGAGAGACCCTGCTCAGCCCCAGGCTACAGACCCTACTAGGTTTCGTGATGCCATGCTTGCCTGTGGACAGAGTTGGCTCCCAAGATGGACAGACCCAGCTGAAGCTGCTGCAACAAGACAGGGCCAGGCACCAGGACCTGCACTGAGCTGGGAGCAGACCTGGGACATTTTCAGCGATAGCAACAGGCACAGGGGACAGCAAGACAGCCTGATTTTCAGGTCACTTCACCCCAAACGTGTGCTGGCTCCCCCAGACGTGTCCCTCCAGGATGTCCTGCACAATAGCTCCACGCCAGCAGCAAAGGGCTCGTGTTGATCTCGCTGTTGCTTTGGGCAGACACCGGCTTCCTGCGGGCACATACGCTGTGAGCAACATCCGACGGGGAGGGGATGTTGCAGGGAGCTTCACGTTTTCCGTGCTGGGGCCCACAGGATGAGTAACAAAGGAAAATGGAAGGAGCAAGTGTGTGCATGTCAGCGTCACTGCTCAGAGCTGGCCAGTGCACCCTGCAGCCCACTGTGCACCCACCAACCCGGGGGAACCCCAGCTCTGCTGCACATGCTCTC
The DNA here is from genome assembly GCA_020745705.1 of Hemiprocne comata. Taxonomy (NCBI): domain Eukaryota; kingdom Metazoa; phylum Chordata; class Aves; order Apodiformes; family Apodidae; genus Hemiprocne; species Hemiprocne comata. The sequence continues at coordinate 15,770,711 of CM036601.1, forward strand.
TCGATGGTGCCTTCTCTGTCCCTTACCCACCAAAGTCATTAGGTCCAATTTGTTCTCCCTGCTGTTCAAGGGCTGATGCTGGTTGCTGCATGGCTATACTGGGCCAAGGTTTCTGGGCACGGAGACAAAAGAAGGTGTTGGCTTTCATCCTAGCTGCTTTTTAGCTCTCTGAAGATATAGCAGATACCTGCATATCAAAGCACAGGACAATGGTTCCCCACTCTGCTTCCCCTCTGGACTCCATACCACTCTGCTCGTAGGCCATAGGAGAGCACTTGCTCCTCCCAGGACTCCAACAGACCTGGAGTGGATGCTTTGGTACTTTAAACATGACTTTTTTTTAACAAGCCTGTCAGATGATACTGCTCTCCGACCAGGCGACTCTTCATTAAAACTTTATACTTTAGGAAGCCTCTCACAGCAGACACACTCCAAGCGTCCCATCCGTCAGATGGCAGCAGGTGGGAGCAATTTAGTAACTCAAAAGGATTTCCAGAGGGAGGAGAGCACTGAGTGGAAGCACTGAACAAGCTCCTGACTGAAAGAGGAGGTGTGTGACCAGACCCTGCTGCAGCGCCGGGATGCTCGGCACTCCACACAGGGCACCCTGGCCAGCTCACAGGGCTGGTTACTCATGTTTGGGTGATTTCCTTGGGAAAGCCTCACATATGCACAGCCTTAGCATGCCAGCGTGAACCAGGTAAAACACATTTGCTTCCAAAAAAGAAGAGCTTTCAGGGGTCAAGAGAAGACCCCCGAAGAGTGCTCAATGCTCTGATTCCTGCACATTCCCTTCCCCACACCAGCCTCTCCTCTGGTGATGGGCTCCTTCACTGCTCTGTGCTCCTTTCCTCTATCCACCCGCTGCCCTCCTGGGCTGCTCCATCATCCTTCTTCCCTTCTCAGCCTCACACAAGGGTAAGGAGCCTCAGTCATGAGCAGGAGTGGTGGTTCAGCAGAGGGACTGCCATGAGGCCTTTAACCCCAGCAGCATAAGCCTGTGGTTTAGAGCTCCAACACAGGACAGGGATGTTCACCACAGTGACAAGACCAGACTCGCTTTTCAGTCCCATAAAATACCCCGTGAAGCACAATAGCCCGATGGAAATCCCAATGCCTGGATTCTGCTTGAAGGGTCTCATTAGTAACCGTGGGCTTGGCTTGCTGGCTCTTTGACTCCATCACTTTGAGTTTGCCAAAGTCTACCTGGTTTAGCCTTCTGCCCATTTCAGGAACAGCCTGGGACACCTGCATTCCTCACAAAAAGGAAGGGACTTTTGGAGCTTTACTGCACACCACTGAACCTTACAAAAGAAATTAAAGGAGCCAGAAGGGCCCCAAAGAAGACACCTGCTTCTGAAGGAAAACCACCAGGCATGAAAAAAATAGAAGCATTTCCTAAGAGGACAAAGAGAGAGAGGCCTGAGCTGTAGTGAGAACTTCTTGATTTGCTGAAATATGTGAGTCCCTTATTAAAATATTGTTCTGTTGAATAATACTATTGAGCAAAGGGATCAAAACTGTGTTATTCTAGATTGTAAATTAAACTTGGGAATTCAGTCGAGGGGGATAAACCACAAGCCCACAATGTCCCAACGAGAGCATAATGAAGTTCAGGGGGTGCAGAGAGACCCGGCCAGGTCACAGGCAGAGAGGGAGCGTGCACTCGGGGCAGAGGCTGCGCCTGGTCCCGAGGAGCCAAAGGCTCCTGCTGTGAGCACCGTGTCCCACCAGACACCCCCCCTGCTGCCAGGGGCACGGCCCCATCGCCCCAGCAAGCAGAAGTGCCCTGCCCGCCCGGGACGTGGCGCAGCACAGGCAGGTTTCACATCCTCAGCAAGCCCGGGGCTGGGGAGTCAAAACCAGCGGTTTCTCAAAACTGCAGACTTGCCACAGAAACTGGAGTACCACGAGGCGCAGGACTGAAGAGACCAGTGTCCCTGCTGCCCCTGCCACTGGCCACACGAGCAGCTAAAAGCCACCCCAGGGAGACCTGCCAGCACAAAAGGCCTTTCTTTCCCCCGGGGTGGTTTTCCAGTTCCCTTTCTTAAAGCAGCACCAGCCCAGCCCAGGTTGTCCCTCGACTCCTCTGCTCCCTTCCTGCTCTCTCAGCAGTGGCCAGACTGGGGACAATGAGGGATTCAACCTTTTGAGCAAAAGCCAGTAACAGTCCAACCACCAAATCCTTCCAAGCATCACAGAGATGAACTCTGACCTGAACTCTTACTTCTACCATTTATTTACTTGCTCTTTTAGTTTAAACTAGCCCATTTCACAGAAGTAACACACCACCTTTCTTCAACAAACTCTTCCCCCCCACCCAGCCCATGTGTGCCACCTTCAGCCCCTTCCAACCACTTGCCTTGAGTAAGGAGACACCCACATCCACCCTGGCTACTGCAGATGACACAGTTCTTGCCTGGGGGACCCAAGACACTGTCTAAGGTGCAGCTTTCCAAGCATGGAAAGCTGTGAGCTGTACTTCGACACCCCGGCATCCTTCCTGCAGTGGGCAGCCCACGGCTCAGGACTAACGGGGCTCTCCTTGTCACACCCAGAGAACTGCAACCTGATGCCTTAGGAGAGGATCTGGTGACTTCTTTCTGAAGGAGCTGGGAGCCAGGTCCCCACACAAGGACCATCAGTTCTGAGCTGGAGAGGGCCCTGGCTGAGCAGGAACCCAGAGGCTAAATGGGAAGGACTGGGAGTCAGCACTGCTTCGAAGCCTGTACTGATATGAAATCCATCCTACAGGTGGGACACCTGATCAGAAGGGACTGGTTAATGTTTAATAAGTCACAAAAACATCCTGCAGCAGAGGCACAGAGCGCTTCCCGCCGCCGGGGCACTCACCGTCCTCCTGGCCGTGCAGGTTCTGCGGGCTGCGCATGCTCTCGTCCTGGCTGGGGCTCAGGCTGGAGTTCAGGTGCTGGTCAGCTGAGATCCATGTGGAGTCGTTCATATCAAAGTCCTCGCTGCTCACCGATGTCTCATCCTGGAGGCAAACAGGAAAGGGTTAAGTTGTTGAGCTAACTTCTTCCCTCATTTCTCTGGCTTTAACATCTTCTCACCAGACTCCTTCCTAAAAACAACTTGGTGGGCAGCTCCTGCCTCCCAGGAATGGCTGCTGGCCCCTTGTGCTCCCCAAGGCCAGGGCGAGCAGCCCTTCCCTCCGCAGGGCTCTGCTTCCTGCCTGAAGACGTGCCTGAGCAATGGCACTGTCTCTAATTGAGGACAATTAGAAAGAGCTCGCATCCTGTAGGAGCGGATGGCTGAGCCCTGGAGTTTACCCTTTAATCTCCATCCACCCCAGTGTGTTTCTGGTGAGGCAGCGGCATGTGGAAGCTGAGGACGGGCTGCAGCTCCATTGAAATGGCTCCATAAAACATCTCAGGACTTTTTTGAGATCAAATCATCTGCTGCTGGAATCACCAGAGGACCGGTAGCAGCAGGGAGTGGCCAGTGGGGCAGATCAGGATAACGGCACCAAACCCCATCGACCTGCACTGCCTGATGCTGCAGAGGAGGCTCCTGGAGCACAGCCCCAAGGGACTGCTCCCCCAGTCTGCTCCGAAGGGATATCACCTCCCTACCCTCATCAAAAATGGCAACACACACCTTGGGAAGAGGTTGGGGGACCGAGGTCCCAGGCGAGGCAGGGACACCCCAACTCGGCCAGGGAGCCCAGCCAGCCACCCTCTCCCCGATGGCATAGATGACATTCCTCTCTCCCACTCCTGCAGCTGAAAGGACATTTTCTCTCTCCCTCTCTCTCCCTTCTCGCTAACCTTTACAGTACTTCGAGACACAGCCCTTGGATCGCTTCCAGCACCGGAAAGGTCAGCCACAGGATTTCAAAACCATCATCATAAAGGCAGCACTGAGATCCTGAATGAGAGGAGGGGCTGCGGGACCTCCCCAGGCTGAACTCTCCAAACATGCAGCTTGGGAGGAAGCAGATATGTGTCCCCATATGAACATGGTCCTGCTGGTGATCCCTTTATCTGCCTTCCTCTCCTGCTCCTCTCCCAGAGTAACAGGCAGAGACCACATCCACATCCCTGGGGTGCAGGGGAACACCGAAAATGTTGCCAGAACCGCCTTCAACTGCACCTTCCTTTGATTGAAACATTTCAAAGGCTTATAAACCCTTTTCTCTTATTTATTTATTTTTCCTCCTCCTGGTCCTGAGATAAAATACAATCCCCACTCCCTTTCCATGTAAGGAGCAATTGGCAAGCACCCCTCCAACCTACGCCTGCACCTCATAAAAACTGCCCTGTCTGGCCGCCGCTGGCTGACAGTTTTTATTGTGAACGAACAAACATCTTTAAAGACAGGTCTGTGCGTTTCCTCCCTGCTCCTCGTCCCTGTGGACACATCTGCTGGCTGGGGGCTCACGCCCACCCCAGCCCGCTCCCTCGATCTGCCTCCTGGGGAGTTTCCTGGAATTTACAGCTTGTGAAACCCTGGACGCACCATGGGACAAACGCACGGATGGGGCTCAGCAGCCCCATGCACACCCACTGCCAGGACGGGGACACCCTGACCCCCAGATCTGCTGTGCTGACCTCAGGTGCCCCCCACAGCCCCCTGTGCCCAGGTCAGGTAGGGTGGGAGAAGGAGGAGGCAGGGGGAGGCACAGTGTCACCCAAGTCAGCTGTGCACCACTGCTGTGCCAGCCACAAACAATCCTGCCTCTCCAGAAACTCCATCTTGTACGTATGGGAACAGAACTGCAAAGGTCTCCCTCCCTGCTGCAAACTATAAATAGTCTCTTTATTGTAAGCATTTGCAGGGAGGCAGCCACCCTAATATCTGGCCTTCTTCACAAGGCTTACTCAAGATTACTGTCAGAGCTTAAGAGACAAACGCAAATGCCAAGGTCCTTGCTGCCCACAGTCTCTCACCTGCCCGGTGTGGAGGAGGAGCCCTGGGAGCCACCCGCGGGGTTTTGGCAGTCGCCTGGCTCAGGCAGTGTCTGCAGGGCTGTGCTGTGCAGGACACCCAGCCTGGGCACCCAAACTGACACCCCGGAGCCAACTTGCTCCCCATGCACTCATGCATGGTGGAGCGGTGGCACGAAGGATGCCTCACATGCACACACTGTTTAAAGGGCTTTATAAATGTGTACAGTTCTCTTGAGGTGCTATAACATTTGCCTATTATTAGAAATACCCTGGGTATCAAACCAGAAACTGATAAGCTATAAATTACTCAAGTCAAACAAGGCCATCGTGCGTCTCAGGTCCCACATCCAGGCACCAGCAGAAGAGCAGGCTGCTGCTCAGGGGGATCCTGCCAGGCAGTCCCGGCCTCACGTCCCCAGTGTCACCCCCTGCTTTACAGCCAGGGCTTTCTGCTTTCCAGCACTAACATCCTCAGCCAAAATGCCAAGGGGACAAACCTCCCAGCAGCACAAAGCTCATCCCAAGGGAATGCAAATCTGACCCATGCAGGCAGTGTCAGGTTAGCCCTTCACGGCTGCAGGGAACAGCCAAAGCCAGTGGTGGGAACTGCCAGGGAAGCATCTCCTGCTTGCTGGTCTGGGGCAGCCCCTGCAGCTCTGCCCATGCCATGGTGCCCCGGGGAGCTGCTCATACCTTTGTGCCTCTTCCCTGAAGCATGAGAAAGGCTCTGACCTCGAGCATGGCTCTGGCCATCCCTGTCACCACTGCTCTGGCCTCACCACTACAGCTCTGACAACCTCTGCTGCCCCTCGGCTGCATCCCTTGCTGCTCGCTGGGACACCAGAGGCCACTGGCAAGCTCCCTCCTCAGGACACCCCTTAGAGACCCAGGGCTGAGCATTGTGGTGCCTCATGTTGTCCATCAGGACCAGCAGTGACTCCTGGCACTGTCCCACTCACACCAGGGATGACCCAAGGACAGGAGGCCCCAGCAGCAACGCCCAGAGCACCCTCTGCCCAGCCAGAGCCCCAGGATTCAGTCAGCCAGCCCCAGCTCAGTCGCTGGAGCAGAGGGACAGCAGGACTGCACACATCCTGGGATCTAAACATGGGACGCCAGAGCAAGATCAAAATCTAAGCTCTGAATTTCTCCTAGATCCCCATAACTTGGCTGAAGGCTGGAGCCTTGAAGTGGGCTCCATCATCCAGCCAAACAAGGAAGCACTTCTTAACAGCAGCAACAGCTCCAACTCGGAGCAATACGGTAAATCTAATCTACCCTTCCACCCTCTTTTGGCTTGCAAGTCAGGCAGCTCATTCTTTTTCCTCTCTGGGTTCTCAGGAGAATTCTCTCTGCTAATTTCTTCTTTCCTGTAAACAAACTTCAAATGAAACTTTCATTAGAAAACAGAACGTAATCCATTACCAGTGCCTGTCTCCGGACCAGCCGCCTTTTCCCCAGTTCCACGCCACTTGTGGCATGGATGGAAGTGACAGTGGCTGCCCCAACTGGCCAGCCCAGAGCTGAACCCCGAACCCCGGCACTGCCACTGCTGCCCCTCTCCTTCCTGCCTTTCCCAGCTCTCCAGAGAGATCTCCTCACCCACAGTAAAGTCCCATCGCTTTGTTTCCAATGTTCATAGGATTGAGCGATCAAGGGTCAGGCAACGTGCGTGCAGCTCCTCTTCTGCAAAGGGAAGTTGGATCCTGCTGGTGCATTCACAGGCCACACCCAAACATCGGAGCAGGGCTCCCAGCACCACGCAGGGTTTGGAAAACAACATCCTTGCTCCTCTCCTTATCTACAGTCCGACATTCACAGCTGCTCTGCAGACACTCGCAGCCAGTATTTTCTAACCAGCCGAGGCAGACGCTCGCATGTGCAGGACTGGCACTCGGCATTTCTGTCCCACTTTCCATTCACCAATCTTGGAGCGCCGTGCGTGCACGCGTCTGCTGAGCCTCTCAACTTCCCTCCCAGTTAGAAAAGTACTCTTCCTATTATAGAGCTGGAAACCCTGGGTACTGACAGCTGCCCAGGCTGGTCCAAGAGCACAGCGAGTCACTGGCAGATCCAGGAACACAACCAAGACCTCCAGACTGCAAAGCTTTAACTGCCAGACAATGTTTCTTCACCGGCGGCTCTCCTTCCTGGAGAACAACCTCCCATAGTGTGGCTGGAGCAGGGCAGGGGGGGAAGCTGCTCTTATAACCGTATCTTGTAAATATATGCAAGGCTATCAGTAACCTGCTTATTTTACAGCCAGGCTCAGTTTCTCGGGGACTGCCTTGCAAGTCTCTCTCCAGTCATTTACAGGCTGTGCCTCACGCTTAGTATTCCAGGCTCTGAGTCTCAGGATGGTTTATTTTTTCTCTTGGAGTCCTTTTATTTTCAAATGTGTCCTTTCACACCACAGTCTACTATCCCAATGGGATTTCCTCCGGTGGAGCAGGAACCGAGGCCATGCGCCGTGCAATCTCCCCAGCGCCCAGCCACGCTCAGCTTCCCACCAGAAACAGCCGTGTTTTTAGAGTCAACAAAAGGCAATGACTGCCAGCCCCTGGACTGCTCCAGCGCCGTGCCCGGCACAGGCAGCCCCCAGACCTGCCCAACCTGGCCAGGGCAGAGCTCTGCCAGCCACGGCAGCAGCACGGCACTGGGGACAAGCTCTCAGGAAGGCAACCTCATCTCCATCTCAGCAACTGTTTAAACCCGTCCCTCTGAGCATGCCAAGAAGGTATTGAACCAGATTTGACCCTAACTTAACCAGTTCAGCGCAGAGAAAGGCTTACTAATGGAAGATAAAACACTCCAGGTCAAAGATTGATACTGCAGCCACAAATACCGTGGTGGTCAGTGCTTCAAAGAGCCCGAGGAGCCTTAAAGCACGCGGTGTAGGCTGGCGGTGGTGGCAGCGAGCTGTGACTGCGCTGCCTACTCGTGTGTGCAATTCACACACCAAACAGAACACCCCCAGCGCTCTTTGTCAGGTCACTTACATCCTTATTTACTGCAATTTCTGCTGATTTCTACGGGACGCGGCAAAAAAAAAACACGAGTGTTTGTTAGTTCCCAAAAACCGGCAAAAGAGTTAATTTAAAAGGCGAACGGCAAATGGAAGAGGAAGGGAGGATCATCACCTCCTCCTCCCTCCCCCTTCTCTAAGAGCCCTTATTCTGGGAACCCCCACCCAGGAGGGTTCCCACCGCCCCCGAAGTGGAGGGTTGGTGAAGCAGTCGGCTTCACAGCCCCTGCCCGCAGCCCCCTTCCCCTGCCGGTCCCTCCTGGTCAGCAGGGAAATGCTGAATGCTGGGGCCGCCGGGCTGGGGTGGGGGATACCAGGGTTGTCCTTTCCCATGTCCCCCCCCCCCAGGTGCCCCGCACCCGCCTCCCCAGCACCTGAGCTCACACTCCCAGCCGGGCAGGCGTTTGCTTTTCCAGACGCGGCAGGGACGGTGCCTTGATCCCCATACACTGCGCGGTGGGAAAGGGCACTTTGCTCTGCCACCAGCACTGGGAAGCGGGGGTCGGGGGGGTGCCGGGGAAGGGGGTTTGCTTTGGAGCTGGGGGCCAAGCGGAGCCGACCGGCCGGGGGTCACCCCGCCCCCGAGACCCGGCGTTTCCCCCGGTAGGACGCGGTTCCCACGCGTCTCCCCGCGGCAGCAGCGAGGTGCCGGGAACCGGGCGAGGGGCCCCCGCCCCGGCTCCCCCCGCGCCCCTCCGCCCGCAGGTAAATACACAGACCCGCGATGGAGCCTTGCCCGTAGCCGGGGCTCGGCGTGCGGCGGGGATTGACACGTAAGTAGGGCTTTACCTCCCGGGAGGCGGCTATTTCCAGCACAATCCCCGCCCGGGGCCGGGGCGGGCGGCGATGGCGGCAGGGAAGCCGGTTCCCGGGAATTGATGGGGCCGGAGCGCTCCCGCCGCCGCCTCCTCCCACTTTTCTTCTTGCGCTTTTGTGCTCTTCCGGGGATGGGGGGAGCAGCGCCGGGAGCGGGCAAGGACGCGCCAACCTCACCCCCCCTCAACCCCCTCCCCACCCCCGACCCACAACTTCCCGGGGAAACGGGGCGGCGCGGCCGCTCCCCCCGGAGTTGGGGCAGGGCCCCGCGGCCGCCACCCCCCCGCCCCGCCCCCCACCCCCAGCAGCACCGTGGCCGCGTGGAGCCCCCCCCGCCCCGCGCATCTCCCCCCCCCCTCGGGGCCGGTGTCGGAGCCCCCGCGGGCCGGTGCTTACCTGGAGCAGGGCCTGGAGCCTGGGGGGCCTGCGCCAGCCCGGCGGGGCGGAGGGACGGAGGGAGGGGGCCCGGGCTGGCGGAGCTCCGGAGAGGCTGACAACCAGCTGCTGCCCGGGGAGAGGGGCCGGCGCTGCCGAGCGCGTCACTCCCGGCTCCCGGGGGGGGGCGAGCGGGGCCCGGCCGCGGGCGGAGGGGGCGGGGGCGGCGGGGGAAGGGGAGCGGGGCGGCGGGGGGCGGGCGCACCGGGCGGGGGGCGGCGGGGAGCCGCGCCTGGAAGAGCACATTGTGGAGGGCCGGGGAGGGCCCTTCCTCCGGGAGGAAGAGACAATGTCCAGGGCCGGGCGCCTGCTGGAGAGCTGCGAGAATGCACGGCCGGCGGCACGGATGGGCACGGATCGGTATGGATGGGCAGGGCTCCGCACGGCTGGGGGGTGCAACCCGCCCGAGCATCCTCCGCTCGGCACGGCTGGGGGCGGCTGCAGCCCATCCGGGGACCCTCCGCTCAGCCCGGCTCTGCTCGGCTCAGCACGGGGGGGAGGGGGCTGCAAACCGCCTAGGGACACACTGCTGGGGATGGCCCGGTGACCTGCAGCCCACCGGGGGACACCCGGTTCAGCCCAGCCCCGGGAGCTCCGGGCCGGGCAGTGCCGAGGTTTGACCATGTTGGGGACCCAAGTTGTGGCCCCCCAGCATTGAGTCTCTGGGGAGCGGGGTGGGCGCCCTGCAGCCCCCTGCCCCTTGCTCGGTGGGTGCAGTGGTGCCCAGGCCCTGTGCTGCCTCCTCTGCTGAAGCCTTTTGTTTCAGGTGATTGTCGCACTGGGAGACCAGAAGAGGACCCTGCTCTGCTCTACCAGCAGTAGCAGCACCCACGCTGCAGCCCCTGGATGCTGGATCAGCTCCTCAGGGCAGCTCGGTGGCAGCAAGGCTGCCCACCACACTTAGCCATGCCCCAAACACTGCCCTGTGGAGAGCACCCTGGCACCAGCTCCCTGGGAGGGACAGGGATGCTGTGCCCCCACTCCGGGCCAGGGGTGCTGTGCCCTGGCTCCTGGTGTGGTGTCCTGGCATCCCCCAGGATGGTTCCCACTAATGATGCTGTGCCCTGGCTCCCAACATGTTGTCCTGGGCTCCAGGGGCAGCAGGCAGGTGGCCTCCTGCCCAGTTGGAGATGGCGGCGATGGGCTCCCGTGTCCCGGCATCCCCCTCCCCAGCCCACCTCGTGTCTCCTGCTGTTTAATGGTTATTAAGGACATTTTTTCAAAAGAAACCAAGTGTAGCGGGTTGAGCGGCGGAGCCTGCGGTAGGGCAGTGCCAGAGCCAAGGATGGGAACTACCACACTCATGTTTATGGCTTGGTGGTGCGGATGTCCAATTATGATGTTTTCTACTCCAGCATTAACCACTTCACTGCCAGGGGAAGCATGCAGGGGAGGAGGGGCAGCTCAGGAAGATCGAGGCCAGAGGTATCGCTGTTTTGCATTTTCAGCTCCTCCAGGCTGACCCATGGAGCCAGAGCCTGCAGGGCAAGACCAGAGCCCTGGGGCCTCCCGTGCTCCTGCAGGAAGCGGCCGGCCGGGAGGGCAGCGGGCTGCGAGCCCCAAGCCACAGGGCCTGCTCCACACTCACTTCCAGCTCAATGGCTGCTGCTCCTCCCTGGAGCTAAAATAAAATCCTGACCATTTAAGGTGAACAGGAGACTTGCGGTGGACCTCCGTGGAGCGGGCTTTTAACCCCTTCCCACTGCTGGGCTTTGTTTATATTTTGTCCTCCCTTCAGCTTTGAGCTAGACTCGCTTAAAGCCGTTTGGGAGAGCAGGTCCCGGTGGGAGCAAGGCACCAGCCCCTCTGGAGAGCTCGCAGGGGATACAAACCAGGCAGGGTGTGAGTTTGAAGCTCAGTCACTATTCCGTGCTGCCTCACCATGTGGACACTCTTATTCTGTACTAAGTGCCTTTGTGTGGGTTAGGTTAATCCACTTTGGAGATGGATTAACCTAAATTTCCCATCGGCAAACTTAGTGTCCAACCAACAGCCCCATCCACACAGGGAGCGAGGGAGGAAGGGGAAGGCAGCAAGAGCTGCTGGGCAGCAGGGGAGGGGCCCTGACCCCCAGGGGGTCACCGCCGTTACAAGTGGGGTCGTGAGCCCGACAGAACTCCAATTGTTTGTGCCAGCGCCCGGGGTCACGCGGCTGGCAGAAGTGGGGCTCACCGGTGGAAGAGGGGCTGCCTCCCAACACAGCTGGGGAGGCTGTGGGAAACGGCACCACGAGTTCCTTTCTAGTGGGCATTTTTCGGATTCAAATTATCTAGGGGAAAATAACTGGTAATTAGATACAGAATAGGTAATAATAATGTATCAAGTTGTCAGGAACAGGGGTAAGTGCCTTACGGGATTACATGTTAAAAAACCAACAAAACCATAATAAACCAGTACTGCTGTTATTACATTATATATAAAATACACATCAAATATATTATTTATAAGTCACTTCCTTCCCTCTCTCCTTACAATGTGTTCATTACTTCTGGTCCCTGCAAACCCCTTCAAACAGAACTGCCCATGCAGCAAACCTGGGGCTCGTAGCCCCGTTGTGCTGCCTGGCAGGGTCCTGTCAGATGCCACCAGTGCCCGAGCTGGGGCTCCCCAGCAAAGCTGTGCCCCCCCCCCCCCAGCAGAGCCCTGCCCCAGCCCCGCACAGCCTGCCGAGCAGCCGAGCTTCTCCCGGCATCGCTAACAATGCCCTGAGCTCAGCTGTCTTAATTTCCTAAGGCAAGGCTCGGCAAGAGTACCGGGGCTGCTGTCAAACCCAGGAATAAACTACATTTAAGGCACTGTGGGAGCTTAATTGAATAGTTGTGTTGTTGAGGAGCCTGGGCACAGTGATCTAGTGGTGGGAGCAGGGGACTGCAGGACAGCAGGATCTCTGCCATCATGCCAGAGGAGTCACTGACTCATGGACGACCTTGTGCGAGTCACTTGATGTTCTTGTGCCTCTGGAAAGTAGGTTAAACAACAAATGGGACCTCCTGCATTGGGTCCTCCGTGACCATCAAAGCCTACCGGGTAATGAGCATTAAGACGCGAATCTCTCGGGGGCGAGGCCGTGAGGAAAGGGGGGCAAGAGGGAGGGCGCTGCCAAGGAGCTGCCAGAGGAGGGCCCCAGTCCCGTGGCACGAGGAGGATGCACTGCTCTTACCAACAATGTGTTTTAATTTATCTGCCATCCAGAGCAGAGTCAGGAAAAAAAAAAAAAAAAAGAGAGCAAAGATTTGGGAAACTTTCTTATCAACTGGATTTGTTGTGGGCTGAGCTGTGTTCCCACTGCCTCTTGGTCGCTCCTTCTGCAAAAGCAGCAGTTGTTAGCATCTGGCATATGCATGAATAAAAGGGTTTTTTTCCCAGGAGCCAAGACCAAGAGATAGAAAGGAAATACAGCTCCATACTTCATGGGATGCACCAGTCACTGCCAAGGAAAGAAGCAGAAAAGGACCTGTTTCTGTGGATGGGATTCGCCTTCCTCTGGAGTACAGGGAATGGGTGTTCAAGCGGACAGGTCAATCATGGTCAAATATCCCCTAACATTTCTTGCCAAAGTCTGAACCCACAGCACCAGCAGGGATGTCTGCATTGTGCTATGTGCTGAGGACAACCCTCACAGCTTCACTCTTGGCCACCCACATCAGAATCAAGTCAGCATAAACAGAACCACCACTAAGTCCAGTTTTGGCCACTCTCAAGGAAGTTGCGCTTTTCAGAACCCATCTTTGTGAGTACAGCTGACTCCCTGGAGATGCACACACCCATTTTGCACACACAAGGCTGGTGATGGGGGTCCTAGGAGCCTGTGCAACCAGGCAAAGTGCCAACCTGCCTGCACAGGTTTAACAGTGGTGGAAACAGAAGCAAGAACACGATTCAAGGTTAAAAAGCTGAACCACACAGCTTCATCTCCTATAATAACGGAAATCATTAATAATAGTTCGTGCTCTCAAAGTAGTTGCCATCCAGGCTCTTGAAGAGCTTTATTAGTGAGTGAGACCTCAGAAGTCTCTCTAAGGTATTATCCCCTTTTTAAAGGGAGAAGGCAATTAAGAAACAGCCATTTGTGTGACTTGATCAAAGTCAACATACAGCACGTCAGCACCTGAGCTTGGGAGATGATGCAGAAAACCTCACCAGAGCCAAGCTTGCCACAGGTACGGGGCAAATTAAACTGGATCCAGAAGACTATTCCATGGACATTAAATGGTTTCCTCACCGTGTGGTACAGGTCTTTACATCTCCCCTGGGAATGTTTCCTAGCCCTGCTAGGACCTGAACCAAAACTTTGTTTCCAGCTGTACTGGGAGCAGATGCCTTGGACACTGGTTATTGAGCAGGGAACAGGCAGTATCTCTTCCCACCAAATCAGGGAGATATTTGGAAGAAATTGTGAATTACAGACAGATAATGTAGTTTCTGGCCCTACTCATCCAGCATTCCCAGAAACAGGCTCCAGCAGCTCAGTTTTGGTAGGCTACTCGGACTGCACCAGCCCTCACCAGCACAACTACCACAGCTCCACCAAGAGTGAGAGGAGCTTCTGCACATCCCCCAGCTGCTTCTCCAGGACCTTGGTTAAGCTGCACGATGTCAAAGGGGAGAGAACAGAGAGTGGGAAAGGGACCAGCTTAGCTTCTCTTACCAGAGCACAGCACCCAGTGAGGAAAACAGACCAGAGCAGCCACACGCAGCAACTAAACACACCCGAGCAGTTCAGGAGGAGGAATTGTGAGTAATGTCACTGGAATCAGGCCATGCTACCTCGTTTCTTTCAGAAAACAACATTATTTTCCCCAAAACCACAAAGAGGCAGGGCTTGGCATCACACCTTATTTGAAAGGAAAAGCAGTGCTGACAGGATTCATCCCAGCCAGCCCAAACTGGGGTCTCAAATTGTGTCTCTTGCATCGAGCCTTGCCTGCACGAGCACAAAGCTCACCTGTAACACAGCTATGCTGGGAAAAGACTGACAGATCTATGCAAGGGGCAAGGAAAGCTCTGAAGCTTTACTAGCTGGGAATGGCAGAGTTAATTCCAATAACAAAAATGAGTTGACCTTCACTGAAAGCAAGCCATTCACACGAGTCTGAAACCAGGCTAAGTGGTTTGATCATCTGACCTCCAGCATCTCATGAGCCACTAAGGCCAAGGATGGAAGTTTTGCTGAACCACCTCTGCCAGCAAGGAGTGCTGTTATGACAGCCAGACCTGCCTCCCAGCTTCACCTAGACAAAGTCTCTCATTTAGGACAGAATTTAAATTGATCATCCCAAGCCCACCTCTGGCTGCAGAAGCTGTGTCCCTGCTACAGGGCTGTGCTGGTGCCTTCAGTGCAGGGATTAAATCTGCGTTCCAAGGCGCTGTGGTCACGGTGCCTCACTGTGCCTCCAGGCAATATTCCCTTCTCTTCTGTGTGCAAGGGTGTGTGTAGGGAACTTCTCTAGTGCTCCAAAGTGTCTTAAAAATTAACAGCAGGAAACAAAGATCTTCCCAAGCCCAGGAAAGGCCCCTTGAATGAGAGTTATCTCGTCAAATTGATTTAGAGATATTTATCCCTGCAGATGTTTAACACCCTCTCTAATGGATTGGGAAGTACCCTATCATTCTCATGTGATGCAAACACATCATCCTACTTCCTTCCAAACACTGGTGGCATGCTGCAGCCCTCCCTGCACAGCCATGGGCACAGGGGTTCTTTAGGATCCTTTCACTAAGCATTCAGATAAATCCAGGTCCCGGATCTTGCTCAGCAGCTGCCAGCTCTGCCAGATTTGGTTCTGGACAAAGTGAAACAAGCTGTCTGCAATTCTGAAGAGTGAACTTACAGACTGAAACCTAGCCTGTCCTCTTCTGCAGCCACTCGCTTCCCTCCCTGCTTCTGCTGCCTCCCTCCCCTCTGCCAGTTCTGCACACCCAGGATTAGCCTGGAGATAGATCTAAAGCAGAAGGAAGCAAGTGAGCTACCAGGGGAAGGTGCATTTTAGCTGTTCTGGTAATACCGGAGCCTTCTGAGACACCAAAGTGAGCAAGAACAGCAGGGAGGGATCAGGGAGAAAGGAAAGTGGAAGGAGGAGGACTTAACGTTGCAAACCAGCCCCTGGTCATGAGGCTCCAAGAGCTCCCAAATCCTGCACAGGAGGCTGGATCCTCCCCAGCATCAGAGGAAGCCAACTCCTTGTACATCCCTGGGATGTGAACCCCTTCCTCCCCCTTCCAGGGCTACCCTGCTGCCTGGCTTCAAACACTGCTGAAATCATGTTTTGAAAACCACTTCACATCAGGCACTGTCAGACACTCCATGTTTACAGGGAAATCACTGGGTGGATGGAGTGTGTGAGGGTGCAGGATGAGGCTCTGTCCCTCTCAAACACTCACAAGTCAGGGTAGCAAAGCCATAGCAACAAGAAAAATGCTCCTGTTATTTCCCATCCAAGAGCAGCTCCTGCCACTCACTGATTGTATGACCTTCTGTCAGCAGGCATTGAAGCAACCTTTCAAAATGTTCCTGTATCATTTAAACCTGGTTAGTCGGCCCTGGACTGCGTCTGCCAAGGCAGCAGCAA
Source organism: Hemiprocne comata (assembly GCA_020745705.1). Lineage (NCBI taxonomy): Eukaryota > Metazoa > Chordata > Aves > Apodiformes > Apodidae > Hemiprocne > Hemiprocne comata. The sequence continues at coordinate 15,786,466 of CM036601.1, forward strand.
CATCTCCAGAGCAGAGAGTGAGCCTGGCATTTCAGCTGGGATTTGTTCTGTTAACATCTTCATATTCCAGCAGCCACCAGTGGAAATCACACCCAGCAGCGTGGCATGGAAAATAAATCCAAGGCTGAGTTTGAATAAGGCAGAAAAGATTGTCTGAAAAAAAATCACAGCAATGAACTCAGTAAACTCCAATAACCAATCATTTAAAAACACTAATATTTAGCATTTGAAAATGAGGTGGAAGGATCATTACAGATAAAGTATTTTCATTCCTTTTTGCTGCTAGATTGGAAAGGTCAGAAGTTCAGAGATGCTTCAGTGCCTCAGCAGATACCCTGAAATGTGGCTAATTCAGCGCTCTGGGGACAGGGCAAGGGGCTGATTGTTCTCACACATGTGAGAACTGGTATGAAATGGGAAGGAAGGACTCACAGCTCAGAAGCTCCTGCATGTTCTAGTGAGCCCAATTTAAGCAACATGGGTCACAGTTGTTTTCCATCAGGCCAGAATAAATGTACTGACTCCAAGAAATATACTGAGATATATTCTGCAGGAAGTCTTCATTTTGTGAGCAACCATGTAAAGAGCTCCTCCTCTGGTCTTTGTCCCTAAGCAGAGATAAAATATTTTCTCTAAGGTTCTTCTGGCTATGCTTCCTTCTGGAGACACTGCTGCCCTAATACTGATGTGCTTAACAGCACCAATAAATTACAGTTACACGCACACTTTTTTTCCCCTGAATAATGAATTTAAAAGGCCACTTTGGCATAAATTCAGTCATTGTTAACCCAAGTGAAGCAAGTTCCTCCCAGTGCTGCTGCACACAAATAATTGCTCTTGGTGAGAACCAGGTAGAACACAAGTCTACTGCTTAATTTACTTCCATTCTCAGCACCCAGCGCTGGTGAGAGCAGGGCAGCTGTAGCAGGACATTCCATCTCCCAATGTGCCTGCCTCAGTTTCCCTCTGCTGCAAGGTGCTGCAGTGCCCAGCTAGAAAGGACCCAACCTCACTTTGTGGACATTGCTATATAAAAACCACACAGCCTGTATTTGTGTGGTACAAACAAGCTCCAAAAGCAGGTTGCATTCTCTTCCTGTTTCACATTTCTAGCAAAGTCAGAATTATTTCTATCACCTTTAGAAGACTTTGGCAGTTTGTCAACATCTGGAACCCCAACAGCAGCAACTCCTCAACCTAAAAGCTCCCTTGCAGCAGCCTGTGTCCCACAGCCCACGATTCCCAAAAACTGTCTGGATCATCCAGGAAAAAAAGGATGGTACTGTCATGTTTCCAGTGCAAATATGAAGAAGAAAAAAATAGTAGGGGAATGCATGGTGGAGGGAACCAAAGCCCAGAACTGATACCGTTACATGCAATAGGAAATACACGTTCTGAGTTGGCCACTCCTGGATTCATTCCATTTTTCCTCTCTCCCTTCACACTTCAGCATTTGCAGCTCAGGTCCAGCCACAGCTGCCTTCAGAGCACGGCATTTACTTCCCCCAAGGAAGCCAGGGAGTGTCCTGTACCTTGGAATGGGCAGGACCCGGGTCCCACTGGATGTTCTCCAGTTCCAACCACCTGTATCCTCTCCAGACTGTCATTACCTCCAGATCGAAGGGGAAGCTTTAATGCTTCTGAAGCCTGAGCAATAAGACTGATCGTTTGTTATTTTGCTCTCAGGAATCAGTCTCAGTAACACACTGAGTAGGAAATTTTCCTTCTTCCAAAGGATTTTTTTCCCTTGGCTGCTATGGCTTGCAAAGCTCAGAGAGCTGCTGCAGCTGATGAGAGCTCAGGAGAAGACAGACTCTGGAGGCAGGGAATAACATCAAGCCGTTTGATTTATGATCTAAACCAACAAACTGCTGGTTGTCTCAGCTGGTCCCTTTTTTGCTCCCGTATGACATGTGCTTCTGCTCTGCTCTCAGTGAGCTCCAGGAGCACCCGTGCCAGCAGCACGTGCTGTCTGTCTGTCTGTCCAGTGACAGCCCCAGCGCCAACTGCTAAACCAAAATTCAGGGTATAAACTTCTCAGATCTCTAAATTACCAAAGTCCATAACAAGCATTCCTAAAGGTGCAGCTTCAAAACTCAAGATTCAGTACTAAAGCCCACCAGTTCTGGGGTATGTTTTGTTATGGAAATCAGATCAAACTGCAAGTCCTGTTTTGTATCCACAGAAGCTGTGTGAAAAGCAGCATTAGCTTTCGTGGCCCACTCAACCCCCAGCCCTGATGAGGAACATCTTGGTACCACAGATACTGACCAGGCTGGGACTGCAGCCCCAGGGCCTCTGCTTGGAGCCACCTCAAGAGCCAACACATGCTGGGCACAAGCCAAAGGTGGTCATAGGATGTCCCCTGTCCATCCTATTCATCCAAAAGTGGTCCTGGAGCAGCCATCAGATGCTGCAAAGGGGCACATCCAGCCACTCCATGTGTGCAGCCCAGACCAACTCAGCCCAGGACGGTTCCGCTCAGCTCAGCCCAGTACAGCTCAGTTTAGCCCAGTTCTGCCCAGCCCAATCCAGCCCAGGACCGCTGCAGGGGCTCAGGACCTCTCCAGCTCCTGACAGAAAACCCACATCTGGCATTTTACACCCTGGCCATGGATGCTCCAAGCCATGTCCCTTTAAGGTGCTGGCAGATAAAAGGACCCACTGGGTGCAACTTCACAGTTCAAGCTCTCAGCCATGTTTTCAACCCCTGCACATTTCAAACTCTTTCCTCTTTCCACCTGGCACTAATGTAGGAGATCAGATTTGGGTTTCAGTGTCCTGGACAGAAAATCCAGCACCGGCTTCCAGTGCAGGCTGTGGGGAGCAAGTAAAACATATGTCTCTTTTTACAGACTGTTTCCATGGTGTACAGAGGTTCCCGTGGCTAATTCTGCAGCTGCAGAACCTCAGAAGATTGCACAGCCTGGGTATAATAATCCAGTGGCAGTCTGCCCCATCCATTCCCAAAACAAAATCCAGTGGCTTAACACTCTGATCAAACAACAGAGCCTTCTCACACTTGGACATGAGCATGGAGTGGCTGTGGCTGAATGTCCTCAAGCTGCCCAGCAGTTTAAGCAAGCACCAGAGCAGCCAGAGCACAGGATGGGTTTCAGACCCCATCTGCTAAAGCTCCCAGGCAATTAGGAGGAAGTAAAGGAACAAATTCCTATTCACCACATTTACTTTAAAGACAAGTTCTTAGAAGAACTGTACATCTAAAGAACAAGCAGACTGCTGTAACAATAACTGCACCAGCTCCTCGCCACGGACAGGACACAGGAGCTGCCTGTTTGCTTGCTCAGAGCCTGTGGAACAGCAGCACTTTCCTCCCTGCTGTGTGTGGGCAGAGCCCAGACAGCCTGGACACACCAGCCATTTCCAAAAGCATCCTCCAAAACCCAACGTGCCAAGCCCCAGTCCCAACCTTCACCCGCCCTGTGCCCGCAGCGCGACTCACCTGGTCCTGGGAATTCATCACCCGCAGCTTCATTTGCTTCAGGTAGGTAGAGGTGAGGGGCATGTTGTAGTCAATGATCCCAGAGACCAAAGAAGAAGGTGGTTCACTCTCTGGAGAAGTGAGGAGAAACTTCATTTAGATACAAGGATGTGGAGGCACAAGGCCATGATGTGTGCTCATCATCATTAAACATATGTACTTAGAGGCACGTAAGATTCGGAGCAAGAGCTGGTGCCCGCTGAGCAAAGGCTCCTGTAAGAACATGACCCCACCAAGAACATAATTACAGAACAGATGTTGTTTTGGAAAAAAAAAAAAAAAAAAAGCAGCATTGCTGTCACCTGTGGAAAAGACTTCACTAATAGATAATTTTTCAGTCTACCACACCAGGATGCAGCAGGGAAGGAACCGAGCCCCCCCGACGCCTCAGAAGTGCTTCCATGCAAAGGGCATTTCTGCAGAGGCTGATGAACAAGAAGGTACCTGCAGCTTGCTTCAGCATTGCAAAGTCTCACCAGTTCTGATGGGATTCCCTCAGGTAGGAGCTAACATTAAGGCAACTTATTTAGTACCTCTCTGTCTGGTGATCAAGATTATTTTTAACACCCTGATTAAAACACAAATGTAATTTTAAAAATCTTTAATTGAAATTGTTCCTGTTTATTCCTCTGGCTGCATCATACTGAGCTCTAGAGATCACTCTGGATTCATACAATCATAGAACGTTTAAGGTTGGAAGGGACCTTAAAGATCATCGGGTTCCAACCCCCCTGCTATGAGCAGGGACACCTCCCACCAGCCCAGGCTGCACAAAGACTCATCCAACCTGCCCTTGAACACCTCCAGGGAGGGGGCAGCCACAACGTCTCTGGGCAACCTGTTCCAGTGTCTTCCTATCCTCATGGTGAAGAATTTCTTCCTGACATCTGACCTAAATCTCCCCTCTTTCAGTTTAAAACCATTTCCCCTTGTCCTATCAGATTCAGACCACTCCAGCAGATCACTTTCTCCAGCCAGACTAGAAGAGTCCCCATACAGTAAACTCTCCATGATTTTTCTGAATTCTCAGAGATTTGCCAGGTCTCCCATCATCACTGTGGAGCTTGTGAGCTCCATGTGGGACACGAACAATTATCTGTTCTCACACTGCTGTTACAGGCTCTTGCAAGGGGTCTGCTCAAGAGGGACTCTGCATCCCACAGGGATGGCTGCTGGCTAAAGGAAGATGTCTTTGCCTTCAGCACAGGCAGATAGAAGTGTGGAGAATTAATCCAGCCTTCCAGCACACTCTGAAGGGAAGTGTGGTGTCCACTGGAAAGTCAGCTTAAGCAACAACAGACAGGGAAGACAGATTTCCAGGAGCTCCTGGTGTAGGAGGGTGGGGGGTTTCCATTCCTGCCTCGGAGTCTTGCTGGCTGCCTTGCATTTCCTGGGGTCACTGGCTTCACAGGCACCTCTGACACAGCCCCTTGAAAAAGAGCCTTCACACAATGTTTTACAGCACCTTAAAAAACCCATCAACCCCAACCTAATGGGCCTGCTTTTCAGAAATGCTGAATACCAAAAAATCCCAGCGAAACTGAGCAGCCCTGAAGACACTTCCCACCTCTGATCTATCACATCTGATGAAGAAATGACCTGACCCAAAAACTGCCTCTAACTGAATTAATCATCACAAAGGTTTTTGCAAATCTTCATTATCAAGAGCCTAATTAGGGTCCATGAAAATACCATTATTTTTTTCCGGGTCCATTTAATTCATTCCCAGGCAGCTGAAGCATCCAGGCCTGTGGATGCAGGAACGGGTGGGCAGAGCTACTCCAGCCACCAGCCCCCTCAAATATGAAGATGCAAGGATTTTAGGAACCTTGAAAACCAATTCCTCCCCTCTTTTCTGATGGCTGTATGTCACTGGTCTCTGGCCTGCTTTGACCTATAGATTAATTACGAGCACTTCTGTTTCTATATATTAAGCACTCATGCAAGAATGTTACCTGTGATGAAAAGATGCAGAAATCCCAGAGCAATGGGTGCTCCTCTCAGTCTGGTTCTGCAGTGGAAGGGAAACAGCTCCCAGGAATAAAATCTGCCACCCACCCAGGCTGGCTGGGAACAGCCGTGTTTGAGTCTTCAAGAGTTTATATGAAAGCATTTGCTGAGAGTGACAAAGACAGAGCTGCTCTTTCCTGGAAGCACCAGCGTGGATGAGGTGAGCCCTCCAGACCCCTGAGGATGGTATGATGCCCTCCTGCCATCCCCCCATAATAGTTCAGCGCTGCAGAAACCAGTGAGGCTCAACAGAAGCAGCTCAGCACCCTCAGATGGGGAGGAAGATGATCTTTGGTGCTCAGATTCTGCCTGAAACCATCCCGATGTAAATCTGGAATAATCCCATTAGCAGCCCCAAATTTACTGTGAATTTGTGCAACTGCAACAGATAAGAGCTTGAGCCTAAGAAACCAAAACCTTTTTTATTTTTTAAGCTAACTGGAAAAGAAAGAACACCTTTGTTTTAAAAGGCCTGGGGGACTCCATGGGAACAATCCTCATCTCCTACATCACAAGAAGGGGCTACTGGAATCCTTTTGCTCATTTTTCAAAAAGTTGTCACATGCCCCATGTGTTGGACATGCAGATAGAACAGGCAGAGAGGTTTAAAGTGAAATGGTTTTGATCCAACCAAGCTATACAAGTGTGGAATTAGGAATGAGTCCTAACAGGGTAAAGAGATCACAGCAAAGACCAGAGATGTTCAAAGTTTCCCATGAGCAAGACAATTTGCCTTGATGAATTCTGTGGGGTTTGATGCAGATACATCTAATTAGGGATTTTTGTGATCACAAATGAAGGGTGTTGATATTTGTTTAATGGGCAGAAGTAAGAAGAGATAGGAATGACTCAAATTTTTTCATCTTACCAAGTTAAGCTTGATCTCCATATGCTTGTACCTGTGTCTGCATGAGCCTACACCCAGGTAATTCTTCTATGACCACAATGTTTTATTAGGTGATTTGCTCCTGATAAATTCCTGAATATGGATCAGTGAAATCAGACACTCTTCCCCACTAAAAGTTACCTTATCTAATCTACTCTCTGCATTTTCACAGGTACTTAGTGACTATTTAGGTACTGTTCAGAGCAGAAAGGTGTTTCTGTTCTTCCAGCCCTGGTGGGTAAGTAGCAGGAATTTTTACCTGTGGGATCCTTTGTCTTCCTGTTTGATATAAGAGAACTGGTAAGGGGGAAAGCTTTATGCAAATAATCAATGATTGATATTAATTTGTGCATTTGCTCAGGACAGCCAGCTCTCAGCCCTGATGGCAGTGTCCACAGCGAGGCCTGCTCTGGGGAGGATCCTCAGCACCCCTCGTGTTCTCTGAGCTGCCTCTGAGCCAGGCTGGGTCACCAGAGAGACACAGGGATGGTGAGTGGGCAGGAGAGAGCCCTGAAGGAACAACGATCCCATCAGCTGCCTCCTTAAAAGGAATCCCAGCTCCAGGGAGGACGGCTCAGCTACTGCCACATTTCAAGCAGTGTCCTGGTTTGGGATGAGCAAACACTGGACATCCTTGATGGCCTTTCCCATCCACTGAGCAGCACCGGGAATGTCACCCGGGATGGATGCAGCACCATCAGTGTAAAGGTCAGGTTTGCTCCCAGTGAGGCCAAAGGCCAAAACTTCCCTCGACCTAATTGGAAAGAGGGATCGGGCCCCCAGCCAGCAGAGTGGGAAGTGCTATAGTGATGGAGCTTAGGCTAATAAATGTCACACAGCATTATTTGGGAGAGCTTCTAAAAAATATAACAAGTACAAAGCATTCCAGTCACTACCTCTGGATAACTGGCACACATAATCCACTTAAACAGAACCTCTGGGCTGTCCCTAGCTCTGCTCCTAGCAGTAAACAGGCAGAAATCAGTATTTAATGCTATAAATTTTCAATTGTTAGGTCCTTTGTTCATTTCACTCTGCTTCTCTGCCTGCTAAAAGCTGCCAAATGAGCTCGTTTTCCTTAAGAGTTTTGAAATAGTCTAACTCTGCAGTTTGCTTATGTTGTTTTAAAGAAACAATTTTGTTGGTGAAATCTCCCAGTTTGTTCCTTTGGCACTTGATCATGAAAACAAGTTTGTAATTCAGAAAAAAACCCAAACAAACACACAAAAATCAACTTTAACCATTCACTCTGGAAGAAAACCTGGTTCCACCTCAGGCATCGCTGGTATCTTTTAGGCCAAGGAGCTGCAGTTGGTTCCATCTACAAAGGAACCATTACGGGCAACCACCCCAATGGCCACACTAATTAGCTGCACACATGGGCATAATGAAACTTTGATTACTGAAACACTTCCTGTTATCAAAAACAGGATCATGGTGTGCATGTCTATTAATTACTACAAATTACTTCTTTATCAGAAACTTCAGCTATTCAGACATACTCAGTGTCTTTCATTACAAAATTAATTGTCTAAAGGAAAAAAAATGTAGGGTGTTTTTTTTTTTCCCATAAATCACCATTTCCATCCATATTTGATTAGGGGCCGATTGCAGAGTTATCTGCAATATTTTTGACCCTAGCTTGGTATGGTTGCACTGGGGGAGCTCAGAAACAAAGCCATCCTGCCTTTGCTGTCTAAGCTGCAAACAGCAACAAACCAGATCTAAGCAATTATTTCAGCTTTACTACAAAAGTGCACGAAAAATAACACAGGTGAGGAAAAGCATTAGGTTAGGAAACATCTCATGGATGGGGCAGTATCCTGACAGCTCTCAGGGATACCACGCTGGTACAAAATGCTGTGTCAGCTCTGCTGGCAGAATTAACTTGCCTTTACCTTTGGGCTCCAGCCCGTTGGAGTTGAAGTGCATCCTCTTCTGGCACTCGGTGCAGCTCATCAGGAACCTGGTCACAGCTTCCCTCGGGAGAAAAGCATAGGTCTCTGCAATCTGGAGAAACAAGGAGAAGGCTTTATGTCCTGGGCGGGGGGAAATGCCTAGGGGAGAGCTGGGAGGAGGGTGTGGGAGATCAGGGCACCCTCCCACCTCACCCACCCAGGAGCATCAATGACTCACAGCAACACACCCTTCCCTTCAGCCTGAGATCCCTGAATCCCTCCCTCTGAAGCTACTGTTGATGTAGGAACGGTTTGGGAGGATAATTAGTTTGTCAGAGAGGCATTGGGATGCAAATGACCAGACCTTCGGGCTCCCTGCATAGCCACTCCTTCCCAAAAACTCCTTTCCATTCCCCCTCGGAGTCTGGGAAGCTACAATCAGATGGGAAAGGAAGGTCTCGTCAGCTCTGTTTGCATTGTTAATTACCATCACACCAGTAACCTGAAGAATCCATTAATCTTTTGTAAGGGCAGGTCACTTTTTCCCACAATGACAATCAATTACTGTTAATAATACTTTGCACTTCTGTGACATTTTATCTAGGGAATTGAAAACATTTTTACAAACAGCAATGAATTAAGTCTTCTGAACCTTTGTGAGATATTTGTATTTTACAGGTGAGGAAAAGCTAAGGATAAATATTTAAAACTTGGATGCCTGATGTTAAACACTATATCCAGACCTAAGGACCCACAGAAGGTGCCTGGCTACCTCAGAGTCCTGTTATCCCAATTAATCCCTGCCAGCAGCAGTTTTACAGCATTTCTAAAGATCAAGACTAGGTTATTTGGAGAAGGAACAAGACAATTTTAATGCAGATTTCTTTAAGGCTACAAGAGACCATCAAATCATGAAGTCTGACCTGTGCAGCACAAGTCAGGGAACTTCACTCAAGTTCTCCTGCAGCCCAGTAGCCTGTGGTTTGCCTAAAACATCTTCCAGGAAGACATCTGGTCTTAATTGGAAGGCATTAAGAGGTGGAGAGCCCACCTCTTACTTTGGGGTTGGTTCTTACAGTTAATCACCCAGCCTGTTTGGTCTAAGTGACTCGTCCTGGCCTGGTGGTTCCCAAACCAGGGGCCACGACCCCAACAGGGGTCACAGCACTTACAAGTGGGGTCATAAAGCAGACAGAAATGCAATTGTTTGTGCCAGTCCCCGGGACCGTGAGCCTGGCAGAAGTGGGGCTCAGAATGGGAAGCAGGGCTGCAACCAGACACCTCACCAGTGAGGGCTGGTGATAGGCCAAGCCAGGAGGGCAGCCCGGGACATCCTGATCCCCCTCCCCCGGGCAGTGGGTGTCACCCTCCCATCTTATTTTGTGAACAAAAACTTAAAATATCTAAATTCCAAGCATTTTTTGGTTCCTCTGAAAAAGGGTGATTCTTAAGCTTGGAATAAAATAATGCCCTAGAAGAAGTGCAATGGGGCAGAGGGTTTCCTTGCTCATGGCTAAAGCAGCCCCGTGACCCACGTTGCAGTGGAAGGGAGAGACATTTATCTCCACTGAGCGGCAGCAGAGCCCGAGCATTTACACGCACGCTAATGCCAGATGGGTGGAAAGTTCAGGCAGGGACCTTGTCCCAGCCCTTCAAATGGAGGATGCAGCGCCTGGTCCTCGTGGGATTCTCCTCCTACTCAGTGACAGCCCCATCGAGCGGATGCCCAGCTCAGCCGTTGCCTCTGTGCAGTATTTATCAGTGCACCAGCGAGTCCCACAGAAACATGGAAAATAGGCTCTGAAAATTGCTGGTGGCAAACGTGGCACTGGGGTGTGGGCAGGGAACAGCCCCCCCGTGCTGCCCCTGGGGCTGAGCCGGGTTCCCTGCTTCTGTTGCTCCCACAAGCCCGTAGTCTCTGCTGCAAATGTTCAGCTAATTTTAGTGATACCGTTGTTATTTCTCAGCTGATTTGATGCTCTGAAGAGCTGACAGCTTCCTTGATGAGTTATCTCCCATCCCAACTCCCTTTCTGATTGCCTCCCTCCGGAGGTCAGGGACAAGGGCAAACTCTCCAGTGCCTCTAATCAGAAACAGTGGGGAAAAGGAGAGGCAGAGGCACGGGGAGGGGGGACGACATTGACACTTCCCAAGCTGACCACCCAGCAGTGTCCCTTTGTGTGCCTGAGCCACGGCGCAGGGGACACTCTGCAGCATTTCACCTTCCAGAGCTGGCTGCAAAGACACTCCGGGGAGACAGGGCATGAGGGAGGCCAGCCAGCCCAGCCAGCGTCCTGCCAGGTCAGGAGGGGATACAGGCTGCTAATGTGATGATCTCAGCTCAAGAGGGAGACGGAGGGGTGGAGCGTGAAGCTCTGACTGCTGCGAGCAGGCCTGGGAAAACAGACGGATCCAGGCTGCTCCCCCGAGGCTGTGCAGGGCACAGATTAGGCCTCCAGGGAGCTGAATTGAAGGAATTAGGGGAGGGTCGGGGTGGTCTGCCAGGGAAATGAGCGGAAAGTTTTTGAATTGTGGTCACGCTGGTGGGGCTAGCCGCCCCCCCGATGATAAAGAGGTCACTTGCCCCTGGCTGGGGAGGGTCAGCGTGTGCCCTGGCCCCGCGCTCTGCCGCAGGGGCTGGAGCTGAGCACGGAGCGATGCCACGAGCAGCGAGCACAGAGCCCGGCACCACGGGGGCTGAGGGCACTGGGGGGGGTTGCAGGGCAGCGGGCTGCCCCCCCGCACACAGAGCTACTGCTGGGCTGGGGACATAAGAGCTACTGCTGGGCTGGGGACAGAGCAGGCAGGGCAGGCAAGACAGACTCCACCCCTGAGCCGGCTCTGGCAGCACACCGAGCCCTGCATAATCTCAGGCATCATCGCGGAGAGCAGGGCAGCCCGCACAGACCTCTCCGAGATGATGTATACACCAGAGACACAAGCTGCCAGCCAGCCACTGCTGTCTCTAAGCGACCTGGTCCTTAGGGCTGTGGGATTCAGGGGAGTAGCTCAGTTTTGGACAGTAAATTCAGCTCTTCTTGTAAATGGAGAGCCCAAATGTTTGCATTGAAGTGCCGTGCAGAGTCAGGAGAAACAGCAAGCTCCCTGGAGAAGCACACTTCAAGCTAAATTATTCCTGACCTAACTACAGTGGTTTCAGGATGGATAGAGCTGGTTCTCAGCATCCATGGAGCACCTCATGAGGCTTAGCTCAGTGCCTGCCTCCATTTTGTAACAGAGCAAACCCAGGATGGGCTGGTGAGAGCATCCAACTGACAGGGAAGAGGGGCGGGCTCCAGCCGTGCCCCAGTCCCCTTTCTGGCTGCTTCTGCCCTTCAAGGTCCACACAGGACATTTCCCTCCAGCCAAGGGAGACAGGGAGGCAGATGGCACAGAGCCGAGTGCTCAGGTCACAGGGCAAACATCCCCTCGCCCATCAGTACTGAGCATTTCTCTTTTTCTTTTTCCCCCAGACATGGCGATTTCTCTTGGTATGATTCATTTGGTCTTTCCTCCCCGAGCAGCCGCCCGGCTGTGCTGCCGCTGCAGCCCCGGTTTCCCGTCTCCCCAGCACAGCTGCTCAGCCTGTAACGCCTTTCTCACGCCTCCCCGCACAGGCAAACAGGACCCTCCTTCGCCTCTGCCTCCCGCCAGCAGCTCCGCTGCTACCTGCCCTCCCGTCCCCAAGCTCGTCCCAGCGGGACGGCCGCTCCCCGGCCCCTCTGCCCCTCCGCCCCCGGCCCCTCGCCACCCGGGGCACATGAAGGGGCAGTCTCACCGCTCGGTAGGTTTTCTTCTGCCCGGCATGTTTGGGTGCTTTGCCTGGCTCCGACGAGCTCTCCACATGCATTGAGTATATGATGTCAAAGAAATCTTCCACCACAGCCACGCGTTTCAGAGAGATGCCCTCGGGCTCCGACAGTCCATCTGCCCCCTACAACAGTGCAGGCAAGTTGAGTTAGTGTCAGGGATGGGTGACAGGGGTGACGAGATCAGCCCGGGGCTAATGCGGTTGGAGGGGGCAGAGTCGCGGTGCTCCAGCCTCGGGCTGCCTTGGGCATGGGGGATGTGGGGGATAAATTAAGCAGTGCTCCAGGGAGGATCCTGCTGTAGCCAGGGCAGTGGTGGCTGCTGCTGTTGTGCTACTAAAGCTGCCAGTGAAACTGGGCCATGAACAAAAAACAAGGAAGGAGTCCAGAGTGGAGTCACAACCAATCGAGAAATTCAATTTTCATGATTTGTGATGATTTTGCTAGGTGGGACAGAGGCAGAGGAGGCTCTCTGGACCTGCACATGGTACTAAACCATCCTGGGAAGCCCTACATGGGGCACCCTCGCTGGCTGCAGTCTGCACAGACACAGACCAGCTGGCAGGACAAGGTTTCACCGTGATGCCAGGATACAGCCCCTAAAGGAAGGAGACAGAATCGCCCTCCTTCCCGCACTGACCTTTCCAAGGCACCCTCCCTCTCCCGCATACGCAGAGCAGCTGGGCGCTGGCAGCAGCAGCTCAGCCCTTTGTGTGCTAGGATGTGCTGGAGAGCAGGAGGCAGTAATTCTGCCACACAGCAGTGGTGACAGACTGGCGGGAGTGGGAAGTGTGGGGAGCTGTGCTCCTCCGAGCCGGCTGGCACTGCCCATGGCAGGTCCCGCTGGCGGGATGTGCTGCAGAAGGGCAGGAGCCCGTTGGGACCCAGCAGCTGCCAGGGGAGCTCCAGCACAAAGCACCGGAGCAGGGAGTGTGGATGGAGATAGCTGGTGGCTGCCCTCATGGCTGGGGTACCAAAAAAGGGCCAGGCTTCAGGAGGTTGCTTAGCTTCTTCCTTGAAAAAATGCCATTATTGCATAGACAGCTCTATTTCTACATAAATACAGCTATTATACATACATACACACACACACCCCCTCTACATCCCTTTCAGGCCTGCCTTCCCAAAAGGTATGCCTGCGTGCAGTGGTACACACCAGGCTGGTAAGCCACAACCTGCACATCTACATGACCTGCAAACTCTCTTTTTCAGATGCACTCACGGATCCGTGGGCGCAGGCAGAGGCTGGCAGAGGTCTGTGTGCCAAGGGAACACCCCATCTCCCAGCCTTTGCTGACTGGTGGCTGGGCTCTGTGTATGGTCTATAGATTGAATAAATGCTGCTCTAAAGCCACCAGTCAAGGGACTCTCAAAAATCAATCATTTGGAGGGACTGCCTTCTGCTGAAGACTGGGGAAACCGTCTTCTAATGTAAAGTGCTGCCTATTAAAGTTGTCTCCTCACCCCAATTTCGCAACAGAGACTTGCCTGTACTGGGCACGGATGCAGTGGAGTGGGTCGCTGTGCTCCCCCAGGACACGGGCATGAGGATTTTCCAACACAACCCACCTCTGCCTCCCCGGAGAGCCGGGAGCTGTATATAAAGGTGGCTGTAACAAAGGGAATATTGAGAACGAACACAAGGGGCAGGGTGGCAGGGCTGCCGTGGTGGGGGTCGGGAAACTTCGCCCGAGGGAGCAGCTTTGAGGAATATAGAGCTAATTTCTTCTGGCACCGTTCAGGGAGTTTCACTTCAATCGAGGACATGGGTATTCCCCTGCCAAGGAGAAGCGGGCATTAGGAGGCTTCCTACTGACCAATAATCCTCAGAGCAGGGTTGAAATGAGGATAATTACAGAAACAGGACAAAGGAAAATGCATCAGGAGAAAAGCACAGTCAGATGCGACAAGAAGAGCCCTCAAAATTAAGGTTGTAACCCACCCCCTACACAAATCACTATTTCTAGGGCCATCCCAACCATGTAATACCCTCCTCCTTGCACAGCCAGTGGTTCACTCTTTCCTTCTCGGTTCCAGAATGAACACAGTTAAGGTAACCTCAAGGTCTGGGCATTGCTACAGCCTCTCTGCTCATCCAGTACTGCCTGCCTCCCCACCCCAGCCAGATGCCGGATGCTGGAGCTGCCTCCTTGACATCCCATTCCCTGTAGCAGCCCTCCCCTGACTCCTCATGGCTCTCCACTCCCTCATCAGCCTTGTGACTGCTCTCCCCATCATGATTGTCTAGCTCTGGGAAGCAGGTGAAATGCAAGTGATATCAAAGCCACTGGATATAAGAAGCTGTATCAATCCCAGTGCTTCTAGGATTACAGAGGTTTATAACTGGCAATATAACCAAATGTTGACCTAGGATTTAAGAGGACACACGCTATAGACTACCTCGCAGCAGGGCCTGCGCCCCTCTGGTTCCTCCTTCCACACCCAGCATTGCTCACGAGTATTCAAGGCATGAGTCAGAGCCCGTAAGATCTCAGAACAGCTTAAAAACCCCTAGCTTTAAAAAGCAATAAAAATTACGTTGGGAAGAGGGATGGGAATAAGGGATGCTTTCACCCCCTCTTGGTGTTGGGGCTTTATGTGAAGTCACCTGCCCTCAAAAAGGGTAAAAGACTTCAGGAGCAAAGCTCAGCCTTGACAGAAGTGCCTGGGAGCAGGCAGCATTTCAGGTGCTGAAGAAGTGCCTTTGCCACCTAACAGGCATCCTCCTGTTAGGAGGATACGTTTGCCCAGTATTAGTTTGTCTCTCCCCCTTCATGCTATCTGGTGCCCTTCCATCCCTGTGTACCTCATCCCACAGGTCTCACCCCCGTTTCTCCCACCTCCTCTCCACTCTCCCAGCATTGTTAGCGCTCTCTCTCCTCTCACCTTTTCTGCTCCAGGTTCCCCACCAGCTCTTTCCTCCCCAATGTCCTTTGTTTTCCACATCTCCTCTAGTCCCGTGTTTCACTTGCCTCCTCCTCACAAGCCCCCATAGCCCCACGTCTCCCTTCCCTCTGCCTCAGCCCCCTCCAGCCACCCCTCCTGCCTCTCGCATAGCCCCAGTGCCTCGGTTCCTCCTGCACCTCCCGTGTCCCCTGCGTCCCCAGCTCCATCTTGCTAACCCTGGCTGCCCTCAGCACCTCGGCTCCCCCACATCCCTCTCTCCTGCGCAGCTGTTCAGGCAAACGGGCACTATTTATAGCCCAGCGCAGTGCCAGGACGTGGCTGTTTGGGGCCGGGGTCACCTCACTGTCCCCATGCAGTGGTTGTCGTCACCGGTGGCCGGTGAAGAGCAACGGGAGGCGACAGCCATTCCAGGCAGGGTTGGGGCCCGGCCATGGCGCTGGCCGTGCTCGCCTGCCAAGCCCCTGCCCCGGCACCTTTGTTCTCGGGCAGCCGCCTTGCCCTGCCCTCCCTCCTGCCATGCCACAGGGCACTCTCGACCCCCGGTGCCTGCTCGCACCGCCCGGCCCGCCGCGGGGTCCCCCTTCCTGCCCTCTCCCTTCTGTCCTCCGCAGGAGGCCCCGCCGCTGCCCGGGGCCGAGCCCTTCGCCCCATCTCAGGGCAGGGGCGGCCCCGCTGGGTGTGAGGGGACGGGGACGGGGGGGCAGCCGTGCGGCGGCGGGGCCCGGAGCCGGGCGGTGACATCTGCCGCTGCGGCGGGGAGCGAGGGAGGGAGCGGGGCCCCCCCGCCCGGCCCGGGCTGAGGCCCGCCGGCAGGTAGCGGGGTAACCATGGCAACCGGCGGGGCCGCGCGCTGCTGGCGGTAATCCGCTCCCCCGGGCCGGGCCGGGCCCGCCGCCCGCTCCTCCCTTACCCCGACCGGCTGCCCCCGCGGCCGCAGGGCCCCGACCGGCCGCGGGCAGGACCCTCACACGCCGGGGCCCCCGGCCGCGGGCAGGGCCGGAGTCCCTCGCCAGCCCTGGGTGTGAGCAGCCTCCCACCGCCGCCTGTCCCAGCCGTCCCACCCGCTCCTGCGGCTCTCCTCGACACCGCAGCCCCCATTATAGCCCTGCCATGTCTCTCCCACATGTCCCTGCCCTGCCCGAGGACCCAACAGCAGCATCCACCCCGTCCATGACCGGCCTCTTCCACCCCACCAGCTCCTTGCAGCGACCCGCTGGGTCTCTGCAGGCCCCTGCGGCCATTCTTCCGCTGCCCAGCGCGTGTGTGAAAACTGTCGTAATGGGAGGGATTCGCAGCTAAACTGCAGCCACTGACAAGCAAACTGGGTTTTCTGCGGGGCAGCAGGTCTAAGGCCGGCAGCTGCCATCCGATCCCCTCGGTGCTGCCCTGCAGTGACCTCCACCCCGAGCCCCTGCGAGCTGCCACCACCCGGCACGAAACCAGACTCCCAACAACCAGAGCAGCTCCATGGAGAGGCCAAGGGATGAGCAGCAGGCTCTGCTCCCCATCCCTGCCAGCCCTTACCCACCTCAGACTCTCTGATTTGGGAGAATCTGTGAGGATTTAATTTCAGCTGCAAGCCAGGGACCAGCTCTCCAAAGCCTGCTTGCTCCCAGCTCGTCTTCAGACTGCTGGAGGACCCAGTGCCTGCCCAGCCTGGGTTCAAGAGCCTGGAGGGCCCTGGCTCTGCCCTGGCAGGGGCAATCTCTGCCTCCTCCCGTGGGGCTGGCAGCCCTGTGGGGCCCGGGGAGCTGCCCCCGCTTCATTGCTCCACCGAGAAGCATCCCTCTTCAGGGAGGGGCAGCAGGGAGGGGGTGATGGAGCAGGAGCGGGATGGGAGGGAGTGCCGACTGCTTCCCCATCTGCTGTGTTCAACGGCAGATAAAACACTGCCCTGGCCTCTGCGCGAGGGGCTGATACCAGCCGAATTCAGCTTCCTGTGAGTCAAAAGCTGCTTCCTGCCAGCAGAGCCCTGCCTGATAATGGCTGCACTCTGTTCTGGCCACGAGCAGACCCTCTGCCCTTGCCGCTTCTCACACTTCCCACATGAAAGCACTTGTCTCCGTATCTCCCAACCACCGCATCTCCCTCCCAGCACATTAAACTCTAATTTCCCACTGCTGTCTGGAAGGATCACTCTCCACTCTCATCCTCAGGACACCCAAACGGGAGGTTTGGGGCCCACTGTACTGAGCTGCCCCTCAAGGTCACCTCCTCCCTTGCATGCAGGAGCGAGGCAGCGTCATTTGCTCTGCCTGCCTTCCTGCTGCCCACTAGCAGCATGGCACGGCCACTGTCCCCAGCCAGGGCAGGATCAGGGTTCCCTGGTCGAGCTGCCCCATAGCACGACCTCTGTCAGGTTCCTCAGCCCACAGCCACAGCACTATCTCTGCAGCAATCACCCATCCCTTCTTGTGAGCCCTCGGTGGTTCCCTCTGCTGCATGCACAAAGGTGCCATCTCATACCTGTTTTGAGATTAGAAAACTCAGATTTGTGCTTTATCTGAAGCACTCTGCTGCTCTTTTCTCTTTAATGTGCCTTTCTAATTTCCTACAGCTTGTGTTTTGTTCTAGGGAAATTTCTGTTTTCTAGAAAAAATGATCAGCTGTAAGAGGGAGTGGACATGCACAGGAAAAAGCAGTTGGACACAAGCTGCAACATACAGCCAGGGATGAAATCTTGCCATGCCATCAGAGTCACCCCCATCAGGTGCTTCAGAGATGGTACCTGGCATCCATCTCCCCGGGCAGCTCACCGGCCCCTTGGTGCCTGGCACTGGGGGTACAGCTGGCAGCCAGAGCAGAGTGTGCCAGGAGCACAGCCCACCTCTGCAGTTACTCCTGCACAGGCCTCAGTACCGAAACAGACGCTTTATTTCAATATGGACTCTTACAACTTTTGATCAAGAAACTGTTCTTGGTACTTCTCATCTCTGGGAAGTCAGCCCTTGATTGGCTTCTATATTTAGACTTCTCCAGGGCTTTAGGAAGTTCACTCCTCATGGTATTTAGGTGTAGGATGAAAGCAGCTTTTGCGGGGGATATGTTAAACCATAGCAGGCTCCCTCTGCTAATGCTGCGAGGAGAAAGAAGAGCTAGATTCCTCGAACTTCCCTCTTCCTCTTGTCCCCCATGCCACGGGCACAGTCCACGTCTTAGAAATAGGCACTGGGGAATGTGAGGCTGAGAACAATATCAGCTGTATTGCTCATAATAAAAAGGATCCATCAGAAGAATATGGAAAATGTTCTCACTTACAGATTTTGCTCTTTTTTCTCTTGGAAATATTTTGCTGGGAATTTTTTTCAGATAATTTCTGGTTGAAAAATGGGGGAAAAGCAGTTGCTGAAATGTTGATGATGTTTTCCTGTGCTAAGCATTCATATGTCATTTTGCACAAACCACCAAGCAAACATGAAGCCCCATCCTGCATTTCCAGCTCCAGTCCCACTTACTGCAGTAAAACCAGCCCCAGCACTGCTGATCAGCTGAGCTTCACTCCAGCCCAGGAGAGCTCATTTCTCCAGGGGAAACCAAAGCACAAAGAACAAGTCATTTTCCCAAAGCTCCACGCTGACCCAGGCCAGGAGCTGGTGGACCAGCGCGCCTGAGGCTCCGGCTGCCGGCCCAGGCTAGGTGCATTTACATTGTTTCTCTACCCAGAACTGTACACAATACTTTTTTTTTTTTTTTTTCAAAGTAAATACTTCCTTGTGAGGGGGAGCTGGGCACATTATTTTTAGACAGCAAACAAAGCTGAGGTGTATGTCTTTCAGCGGGGGATAGGCGCCTCTTAGGAGCAAGCTGCTCTTTCAGCAGCCGCCACTAAGCTGTCGAGATGGGTCCAGGCCTTTGCTCTGACCTCGGCTTATTCCTCTCCCAGCTCCCAAGCCTGGGAATGAAAACACAGCAGCCTGGGAGGGGTGAGCCTGGAAATGGCAGCCCTGCCTCCAGCTGCCAAGAGAGCCAAGGTGGGCTGAGGGCACCTTGCCAAGGGGAGGTGGGTGGGCACAGGGTCTGGGGGACAGCTGCTCCCCTGGGGATGGGGCTGCCCTCTATCCCAAGGGCTGCCCTCTATCCAAGGCTGGCTGGAGGAGGGAGGAGAAGTCTGGCAGGCAGAAAGGCTGGCTCGGATGCCTGGTCAGGGTTTTACCGGGATGCTGCTCAGAGGCAGGCTGGGATGCAGCTGTGCCCGGCAGGCAGAGGACATTTTGCTCCACGCAGGACAGCAGAGCTGCCTCCCCACAAGCTCGGGGCTGCGTGCCGGCAGGGGAAGCTGGAGGAGCAGCTGGGTCTGGCACGCAGAGGTAAGAGCAGCCCTCCCCAAAATACGTGACCCTGTGCCCGACTGCCAGGAAGGAGCAGGAAACTGAGAACAAGCGCGAAGCCGGGAAGGAGCAGGGAGCCGGCACTGCCTGAGCAGGCTGTTTCAAGGGTAACAAAATACCAGGTGCTGTGGAGCAGCCTAAGCTGCTGTCAGAGAACGGTTTTGGTGAGAAAGGCTGCTGCAACCTCTTGAGCAGAGAGCACCCAACTGACCTGCCTGGGAAATCGCTCCCCTGGGACTGTGGTCTTCCCACCATCACCTGGGGACCATGGCACTGCTTGGCTCTGCAGTGTGCTGCGACCTCCAAGGGAGAAGTGTCACTCCATGGCTCACTACCACGGACGTTATTCTTTGGGGATCATTATAATGTTGCAGTATTTTGTACTATTTTGAAAGAAGCATTTTGAAAAATTTGACTGTTGGGGCTTTTTTTTAATATATCTGTAACGATGGCTAGCAACTGCTTAATGTCATTTGGATCTTGTTTTAGGTGATTGAGGGTGGCATGTTGCAGGGGTGGGAAAAAGGGGAGGGAATGGTAGACTGCATTTAGAATTAGAAGAGAGTTTATAGTTCATAGCATCCTGAAAGAAATCTACAGAAATATTGAAAATATATCGCTGTAACACAAACTGGGAACATCTGTAGAGCTGGCTCTTCCTTGGAGGAACTTATGACAGGGAGTGATCTCCACAGTGCCGAGGCACTGATATAATGAAGATCACCCCCACAGCAAAATCTTTCAAGTTGGAGGGGGACGAGGCATTGCACCAAGTGATGAGGTTACCTGTCCCAGCAAGGTGACCCCTCTAGGAATAGACCCAGCAGTGTCAGGGCAGCCATGTGACATCATCACACCCACAGTGAGGACACAGTGATGTCAAAATGAAACTAAGGAGGAGGAGGCACAGAACAGCAGCAGTTCAGCTCCTCCCTGGCAATCAAAATTATGTAAAATAAGTTACAAATGATGCTACAGTGAATCAAGGTCAGGCTGGGCTGAGGCTGAGCCCTGGATGTGTGGCATCCCGGTGGCAGCTCTCTGTTCCCTCGCAATCCAGAGTATGTGGGCCACACTGGGAGACTCCCACAGGAACAGCAGGATGTGCCTCTAGAAAAAGGCTGATGGCTCAGCAGCCTTTTGAGGGGGGTGAAACACCCGCACACCCTCCCCTCCCAAAGGCAGCTCCTGGCCAGGTAAGGGCACTGCAGGCCTCGAGCTGTGCCATGGTGGCTTCAGCACAGCCTGTCCCTGGCACCGGAGCCGGGAAATGCCGATCTCCTGCTTTACCCCCAAGCACCCCTACATCTCTTGCTGCTGCTCCCTGGGAGCACTTGCTGGGTTCAAGAACCCTGAGCCCTAGCTGCAGACAGTGCTGAGCCATGATGGTCATGCTGGACTCCACCACACCCTTCCTCAAAACACCAACCCAGCAAAACATGGGGCAGCTGCTCTGGGTGGGAGAAGGCGCCTTCCTCCATCACCACACACATTTATTCTGGGCTGCACACCAGCTCTGCAAGGGGGGGGGTCTGATACAGGGAGTCAGGGGGGAGAGACGGTGGTGGAAATCTGCTGCATCTCTCCCTGCACTCAAGTAAACCCCCTCTGTATTCTGGATGTTTCCACACAGGGTGGACTAGAATCTGATCTCTGACTTGCAAATAAGGCCCACAAAGGATTTGCCATCAACCTGGGATGGCCAAGTGAGCTCTTGACTGAATCTGTGTATGGAGAACAGGAGCTAAAACATGTTCCTTAACACTCTGCCATGGTAATCCATTCACAGAGACCCCTCTCCCAGGTCTGGCCCAGCCCAGCAACATCCCATCACATCTGCTCTAATGGCCACATCACTGCAGGTTGGAGGCACGGCTCACACAGAGCAGCCTCACCGCTGGGACCCCTCGCTGTACTGAGAGTCTGTGTCTCCAAACAGGGATGCTACTGGGAGCAGAAGAAAGGGAGGACAAACCAAACAGGGCAGGGAAGCCAGACAATTAATACAACCTGCCCTCTGCATGAGGGATGAATTGGCAGCTGACAGGTTATAATCTGTGCAAGCAGGATCTTCACGGGAGAGGTGAAGGCTCCATTGGGGGCCAATTGGATGGTTAATTAGGAGGACAAAGTAGAGGGTTTGTGAAAATGTTTATGAAACAGTGCTTGGCAAGGGAGCCTCTGAGAAATGCTCACCAGAGGAGCTGCTTTTGGTTAGGAGGAGGAACCGCGAGGGTGAAACAGCAGAACCAAGCACCAAGAGAGAAAATAGCAATGCAAATGTCCATATGAGGGACAGGGGATTCCCAGGTGCAGCGCAGAGGAGTTCAAGGAAGGCCCCTATGACATTTAATTTTTCTAGAAATACATGGGCCGTGTCCTCCTTCTTCCTCCTCCCTCCCTGGTCCCCACCCCTGTGACCAAAAAAGCCGGGGCGGTGCAGAGCAGCCTGTCGGTTGCTGGCAGGCAGCCGCCGTGGGCAGCCAATCGCCGCCCCGCTCGCCGTGCAGAGACGGGCACGAGGAAAGCAATTAAACCCAAGCTTTGATTAGGACTCACAGATGACTGCCTGTGTTAGAAATGCCTGAGCTTCTTTAAGCATCTTGGTGGTGGCTGGAGCCGGCCTGATCCCCCATCCCCTCCTCGGTGCGTTGCTGCTGCAGCAGGAGCGTGACTGATGCTCTCTGTCCCACACACGGCTCGGAGAGCTCAGAGGTAGGAACCAGTTGCTAAGAGACAGGACTGTACTTCCCAGCCCACATCCAGACCTTTGTCACCAGCTCAAGGGCTTTCTGCTGGATCCCAACGCCTGAGGCAGGTGAGCAGCAGGCAGAGATGCTTGGGGAGCATCCACCAGCAGCCAAACTGATGATGGGAATGACAAACCCAAATGTGTCCCCATGGGATGAGCTTCCATGGGCTGGCTGCTTGTCCCAGTGCTGTGACATGGCAAACTGGAACCACCTGTCAGCAACTGGGCACCAATGCAGGTGGTACTCGCAGCACTGAAGCCCAGGTTTTGGATGCCTCAGCAGCGTGGATGAGTGGATGACTCAGGGCTTGCTTTGAGATCATTCCTTCAAATGCACCAAGCCAGGAGTCCCAAACTCTATTCTCCTTTTTTTTTTTTTTTTTCTTGGGAGTGGCTCAAGAGTCTGAATGAATTTGCAGCCAGAGACTCCCATAGCACAGACCCATCACCACACCAGGTGACCAGAAAGCCCAAACTCTGAACAGCAGAGATGGAGTTTCCCTGTGTTCCCCAGAACACCCCTCCCTCCTGGCGAGGTCCCTCCAAGCTGCAAGCACAGCCTTGGCCCATGGGGCAGAGGGAGATGTGTCCTCCAAGCGCTTCAAGGACAGGGAGGAAACCTTGCCACAGTGCCTGGGCTTCCCAGCTGTGGCTGTGGAGGACCTGGTACCGCTCAGTAACACCCAACCAGCCTCCACTTCCCTTCCAGTGACCACTGCCTCAATCTTGGACACGCAGGATGGACGGTGTCGCAGCATACCTCTGCCCGTCCTGCCCCCTCCCGTGCACACACCCCCACAGTCTGCAGCTATTTCTCCTCAAATCAGTCGTTGCTCTTTGGCACCAGCCATAAAAGTGGAGGTCAGCAGCATTTCAACAAAGAGGACAATTTTGGCCAACAGGTACCTGCCCTCGCTACAATCAGCTAATTAAACCGACACCAAAACTCAGTGGTGGCTTTGGCCCATCTTGATGCAATTCTTTAGAGGTGGGCACAGCTAACACAAGATCAGGGGAAAGGAATTGCTAATTTCCACTAAAGAGAGATGAATATGCAATCCTTGTCAGCAATGCAGATGGGTTTTGGGAAGGCAGAGCATCCGTGTGGGCTGGGGACATGGACACCCCGCCGATGGCTCCTCCACACCTGGGTGGTTTCCCTGCCATTTGTTTTGTCCACAGCCTAAGTTCACAGACTGCTCATATCAGGCCTAAGGTAACAGCAAAAACAAAACTGTAGAAATAATTTTGGCTGGAGATTATTGCTGAGAATGGTTTGGACAGAGATTCTTGAGCAAGTTCTCACTGAACAGAGCATAGCCACATCTTGGGGGCTCTGCTGCTGCCCTTAGTCAGTGACCGAATTCCCCTGGGGGTCAGAGCAAACTCCCCTGAGACCAGCCCACACATCGTTCCACAGCCAGTCCCCTCAGCTCCTCGTTAATTGAGGGCCCTGTGTGCTTAGAACCCTCTTTCCTTCCAAAGGTGGGATGTAACCTGGAGAGTTGGAACAGCACCTCATCAGACCTGGATTTCTTTCCTTGCCTTTTTAGCTTAATTTAACAAGGCCTTGCAGAGCTGTGATTTGTTTCTTTGCTTTTTTGCCTTCTTCAGAGCAACACCCACCACGAACCACCAATCTGAAAGCAGTTGTGGGGTGAGGGAGATAACTTTTGGATAAAAGTTATCAAAAAAAATGCTGTTCCTATTGGATCAGCAATGCCGTCTATGCTTCTGGAATCATGTAGGATGTGCAGAGTAGATATGGCAGACAGATTATTATTTTAGAAAATGTATCAGGGGACTGAGACCAGGAGGAACAGTGGGATGCGGGACCTTTGTGGATGTGACTCCAGGTCTCCTGAGCTCTGGTGACCAAAGCCAGTCCCCAAGGCTGAGTCTGTTTGGAGATGGTGGCATCCCCCAGTGGAGCTACACCATGTGCACTGAACTGCACTGCTAATGACCACAGTAGGGCTGCCTTGTAATCAGGCTTGTAGTCATGGCAAAATAAAAACAAGGAGTGAATTAGTCACCGTTTTCCCCCCTTATCCTTAGAAGCACCTTCAGGAGACTGTCCTGGAGGGGTGGGAGTGGGCAGGAGCTGGGCTCTGCTGCCAGATCTCCTGGTCCCAGCTCAGCTTCATTCTGTCAGTCTGCATAACTGCAGGTCATCAGAGCTCTTTACATTCACCTTGCAAAGGTACTGGAGGCTTTTGCTGCTGCCTGGTGAGCTTAAACCAGCTCTCAGGCCTGGAGGACTGGGTATCACTGCTGTGACTCCACCAGCAGCTTCAGAAATAAAAACTGCTCCTGACATTGTGCAAACTTGGAGTGGAGTATGGAAGGGATGTTGATGTAGATTTTCTCTAGACTCGGTTGGATGGTACCACGTGTCTGGACCAGCATCACGCTAGTGCCCTAAATGCACATTTAAATGTAAACCTGCCATCAGTTTGGCTCCATGGAAAAGCCAGCACTGCCCCACGTGCTCAGGGGTGGGCTGTTTCACAGCAGGTGAAGGCTCTGCGTGCTCTAAGTAAGGCTGGTGCTATAGAAGTAATAGACAATTTCTCAGATAATACCCTCAGGCCCATTTGCCTTGTCTGAGGCTCTTCTGAATGGTCTTGATTTATTTTTTTTTATCACTTCAAGTCCACAGAAAGTCTAAGTGGTTATTCACATAGTGAAAACCTTCTGTTGACTAATGTTCTTAGAGGTTATAGATGTGCAGCTTTTTGGGGCACTGAATATGGGCATTGAAGGGTACTTGTACTAGGAAAAATGTAGCCTCTATTAGCTGCTGGAGCAGCATCTTTGTGCCATCCCTGGCTCCTCAGCTCAAGCACGGTGCCACTGAGCTGTGCTGTCCCGAGGCCTGGCACCCGGCTCTCCCTTCACAACGGTCCCTGTCTCCAGGGCTAAAACAGATTTAGGGATAAGCTGTATTGTGAGGTTTATCTGGTGTCCCGCTTCCCTGCTGTTGGTGAAAGGCCACCATCCATTTTGCTTTTTGGTCTCATCAATTCCCTTTATAGCGCTCCCGCTGCTATAGCACCGTTCCTTGGGTGAGCTTCACCAGGCACGACTGCGAAATGATTTTGAACATCTGGCTCTGGGGGAGCCAGCAGAGTTGAACTGTACTCGTACAACACCAGGAACCTACCCACACAAACATTCTCAGCCTTTTCATAATGCCTACGAGAGCCCCAGAACCTCATGCCAGCCCTGCCAGGGACAGGGAGAGCAGGAAAGATCCAATGTGGTCAGTGCAGCAGAGCCTGCCCTGGGGGCCCCCACACGGTCCCCAAAGGGCCAGGCTGACGCCAGGCTGCCCCGACTCCTCCCTCCAGCCTGCACCATGGGCTGCCAGGGTGAATCTGTCCTGCCCAGCTGGCCACCACTCCAGAGCTGTGACAAGCTCCCACCACGCACGGCGAAGGACGGCATTGATCCAGAGAGTGTGCAGCCCTTCCCAGCTAATGCCCCAACCAAGTCTGAGGCAAAACCTCCCCTGCACACCAAGCCAGACCTGTCCCCATCCCCAGCTGTCGCTGAGGCAGTTGTCACCAAAGCTCTGTCCCTTTCCCTGTGCTCAGTCTCCATCTCACTCTATGTTTCTATGAGGAAGACTGTATAAATGATGCTAAACACTCAGGACAAGAGGGACACGGGATTATAATGAACTGCATCTTAGCACCTTGTCACAAACACATTCTCCCACAGTTCTTAGCAGATCTGTGGAGGAGGGAGAGTGCTGCCCATCCAGCCCCAGGTTCAGTCCAGTCCACAGATAATGAGGTGATTTACACCCCAGTGCGCGTGAGCCTTGTGCAGGAAGGGCAGATCTGGGCACTTTGGGCTGTATTGTCTGTGCTGCAGCAGCACACAAAGATGCCCTCCTCCTACTCCTCACTACAGCCTAAATGCACTTTTTTTTCCAACTCCCTGACCTAAAGGATGCAGCATCCAGCCTGTACATAAACAGGGCTCTCAGACCACGATGTCCTACACCACTAAACCTCATGTGTTTATCTATGTAGGGGTTTTTTTTAATTGCATGTGTTAAATGTCCAGCATCTTTGGGACGTTCATCTGGGAAAAAGAAATCTGAACAGTCTCTGTGCCAGACATCCGTCCACACTGCTGTTCCTATTCCCAGTGCATTCTTTGAGAAGACCACCATCTGCTCTGACCACCACCTAAGGCAGATGCCCCCTTCTCAGTGCACAGTCCCCGCTCTCAAGCCACCCAAATCTGATTAGGCCTGGTCTGATGAGAGGCCTGGAGGAGGGCAAGGGAAAGTTACTCAGGAGAGAAAATAATAACCACACGTTAATTATGTCTTTGCTCCAGATGCACAGAAAATACAAGAACCAGCTCGGGATGTGCAAGCCAAAAGGAACAGCTTTACTAGGTTGCTGTGGGGGGCTATTCTTTTTTTTGTCTTTGGGATTATAATTATATTTTTCTTCCCCAGAGGAGTGGCCCCTGCCTTGTAAGGGGAAGGAAAGATCCTATCCCCACTGCTGCCCTCTACGCGCTCTGTACCACCTCTCCTCCAGCTTTCACTCCCGGTACCTCCGATTTCCTGCAGTGACCTGCAGCCAGAGCAGAGCGCAGGCAGCCCCCGCCTCCACCCCCCCCGCACCCAGGCGGTGCGTTTTGCCTGTCTCTTCAGCCGTGGGACAGTCCCAAGCGTGGGGTTTCTCCGGCAGATGTGCTCAGAGAAGGACAAGCGGCCAGGATGAGCGGTATCAGGTTGCTGAGGGGAGCACAGGCAGGAGAAAGCAACCGAAACGCTGGTCCAGAAGTATTTGGGAAAAGCAGCTGAACAGGCATTAAACCAGAATACACTGTTTGCTGTTGAGCAAGAAGCTGGTATCAGCTTCGTGAATTATTTGACTGCACGCATGAGAGAAATGAAATACACCCACAACCCAGCCCAAACCACTGAGGACGAAGAGAGCACTGAATTATCAGGAGCTGAAGAAAATCCCTGTCAAGTTATCTCTAAATTTGAGAGCCACTTCGGGCCAAACCAAAACGCAGCAACTGCAACCGTCTGAAATGATCCAGGGGATTCCCGACAGAGAAGGGCCCAGTGGGGCTGGGGAGGGCCAGGACAGAGGGGCCAGGAGGCAACAACTTCTACAGATTCAGCAACAGAGGATTTGGGGGCGCATAATGACTGGTTTTCCCTGGTGCTATACAGCATTCCCAGCCCAAATGTCCGGGCAGGCTCTGGGAAATAAACAGTATTGCCCCTTGGAAAATTCAGTTTTCCCCCGAGGGCATGCCTGCTTTTTGTTTGCTGGTTTATGGGAGCCTGGGTGGATCTCCTATCTGTAGCCTGCAGGGACTCTGCCACGGAAGATGCGGGGGCCTAGACATGCTCCTCACTGAAACTTCAGCTGTGCAGGAACCCCTTGGGAATACACGGGCTTGCGCTGGCCTCGCTGAGCTGCTGACCCTAGGGACTCTCTCCCGGACAAAGGGGAGGGGGCGTCTAGCTAGCAGGAGGGTCGAGGGAGTCTGGCTCGGCCTCTCTGGGGTACCATGACTCTGCAGCATTTGGAAGATCTGGGATAGAGTCGCTGGGTAGATGGAGAGGACATGGGGGAAGTGCTGTATCTTCGGGAGGGGGTACTGCTCCTAACCCGCCCTGGGCGGGGGCTCTTTAGGGGCGGGAGGGGGGGAGCAGGAGAGGAGGGCTGCAAGGAGGTCTCAAAAAAAATTGCAAAGAATTTTTTTGGGGCATGGCATGGGGGAGGGGGGCTGCAAGGGGAGAAAGAAAGGCGCCTCTAAGCACCACGAAGGGAAAGGGAGAAATAATGACCCTTCCCCCTCCCCCCAATAATAAGGCAGACCAGATGGGAGGTAAATAGTGCGTTTAGAAGCATTTGCCACAGATGGGCTGCCCTCAATGGAAGCATCCTCCAGCCACATCAATGCTGGAGTCTGTGTGTGCACAGAAAACACTGCACCCTTTAGAGCAGCGGCAGCAGCAGCAGCAGCAGCGGGGAGAGGAGGGGAGGGACGGGAGGGAAAAAAAAAAAAAAAAAAAAATCGCTCCCGGAGCCCTTCTGTGCCCGCTGGCCCGAAGCGGTCCCGGCGGGGCGGCGGGCCGTCCCCCCCCGGGCAGGGGGGCAGAGGGGCCGCGGCAGCGCTGGGCGCACCCTCCGCGCAAGGGGCCGGGGCCGCCAAAGTTGCGCGTTTCCCTGCGCGCCGGGGAGCGGAGAGCGCTCGGGACGGGAACAATGGGGCGGCGGGGCAGCCCCGGGCGGCGGCGGGGCGGGGAGGCAGGCAGCAGGCAGGCAGCAGGCAGCAGGCAGGCAGCAGGCAGGGAGGGAGGCGGCCGGTGCGCCCCGCTCTGCCGGCCCGGCGGGGCGCCGAACAATGAGGCTCCGGCGGGGGAGTTTCCCGGGACGACGGGGGGGGGCTGCCCTAATCCGGGCTCTGCCGCTGCCCGCAGCCCCCGGGGCACCGGCTGCAGCGGCCGCACCGGGGCGGGCAGCGCGGCGGGACGCCGGGGCCGGGCTCTCCGCAGCGGGCCGGGCTCTCCGCTCCGCTCAGCGCGGCGGGCAGGGCGCGGCGACGAGGAGGGGGGCGGGGGGTGCCGGCGCCCCCTCCCCGCCGCTCTCTGCCCTTGACTGCAGACCTGTCCCCGGCCGTGGGGCGGATGGGAAATGCCGGGCGAACGTGATCGGACGGGGCGGGGGGTGGGGGGGGGGCGGCGGGGCCCGCACCGGGCGGCAGCGCGATCCCCCCCCCGCGGGGGCAGGTGCACAGCGGCAGGCGCGGGGCACCACCGCCCCCCCCTCCCCCCACCCCGCCTGGAGCGCCCGGGGACAGCGGCCGCACCGGATGGGACGAAGACGGGGATGGGGGCGGGGGGGGGGGCCGGCGGAAGGTGCGAGGCTCCGGGCGGGCGCCTCTCGCCATCCGCATCCCGGGCGGGTCGGGGCGGCGGGGGGTGCCCCGGGAGCGGCGGGGGCTGCGGGAGCGGCCGGGCCCCGCGTCGCGCCCCGCATGGGGCATGCGCGCTCCCGGCGGGGCTGGGCCGCCCGGTGCTGACGGGACAGGGCCGGCGCGGCGGTGGCGGGGACAGGGACCCCGGGGGTGCCCGCCCCCGCCCCGGGCAATTCCCCCCCTCCTCCCGGCCCGCACCCCCGGGGCGGACAGACAGACACACGGACAGGCAGGCAGACAGACAGACACAGAGCCCCCGGGGCACGGAGCGCACTAACCGTTCCCGTTTTCACCGGCACATATACCACCACTTGACCCATCTTCGTCGCCTCCCTGGTGCCGTTTCCCAGGCGGAAGCCCTTGGACCGGACCCAGAACTGGAACTTGCCTTTCTCCCCCCCCGCCGGAGCCGCCGCCGGAGCCGGATCCCCCCTGCAGCACCTCGGCGATGCGCTGGTACTTGCTCCGGGTCACCGTCTTGGTTTTAGCCGAGTCCCCGTAGGTGCGCAGGCACCAGTCCCGGAACTGCCGCCCCAGCTCGCTATCCCCGGGGCGGCTCCCCCGCAGCAGCAACGGCGGCTTCGGCATCGCCCGGGTCGGTGGCAGCGGCGGCGGCGGCAGCAGCGGCGGCAGCGGCGGCGTTTCCCGGCCCCGCGCCCTGTCCCGGAGCGGGCAGCGGGGGCGGCGCGGTGAGCCCGGCTCGGCGATGGAGCGGCCCGGGACGGGTTGCGGGGGCGATGACCGGGATGGAGGGACGGGGGGGTGGGGAATAAGGGGAGAGGGGGTGGCCTCAGCCGGGGAGAAGCGGGGGGGGGCTCGGACAGCGAAGCCGGGCGGAGGGAGGCACCGGCGGCGCCAGCAGCAGCAGCAGCCGCTCCTGTCACAGGATCACAGGCGGCTCCGGCTCGTCCCCCCCCCACCTCCCCGCTCCCTCCCTCCGCCCGCCCGCCCGTCCCTGCCTCCTCCGCCCCCTCCGGCCGCCTCCTCCTCTCAGCGGGATCCCACCTGTTAGAGCGGCCGCGCCGCCACCGCCGGGCCCCCCCCCTCCCTCCCCCGGGCCGGCCCCGCCGCTCCTCCCGCCCCGTGCCCCGCGCCGGCCGCCCACCTCTCCCCGCAGGAGGATGCTCTCGGCCGGCCCCCCCCCCAGAGCCCCCCCCTCCTCGCTCAACGGCCCGAACGGGCCGGTGAGCGAGGAGGGGGGATGTGTGTGGGGTCGACCGACCAGAGGGGGGGTGTCGGGGGGCGCGGATCCAGGTGCCGGTCCCAGACAAAGGGCCGGCGGGGCGCGGGCGCACGTGTGCGGCGGGACGGGCCGGGGGGGCGGGGGCGGGCACCTGCCGAGCCGCCGCAGAGCCGGGGAGGAGCCGCGGTAGCGGTGGCGGGGTCCGTTACCCCCCTCCCAGAACCGTCTGGAAACAAACGGGACTTAAAGCTGGGGGGGGGAAAGGAAAAAAAAAAAAAAACAAAAAAGGAAAAAAAAAACCAACCACAAAACACAACCGGGATCGCCCCCGCAGCGCCCTCGATCGGGGCTGTCCGGAGCCGCTGGGAATTGTCCCGCCCGGGAGAACTGGACCTCCCCCCCTGCCCCGAGTACGGGCCCGGGGACAACCGCGATCCTGTTCTCCGGGAGACAAAGGCCGGACCCCGGCCCCGGTGCCTCCCCCCGCCCCGCAATCGCCCCCGCCCTCCGCGCCTGTTCCCTGGGCAGGAGCCGGGAGAGCATCCATCCTCCCGGCAGCGGGGGGGGCCGTGCCGGGCAGCTGTCCCGCGGCGTGACCCAGCCCCGCCACTGCGGGGGGCGGCGGGGGGGGCCTCGGGCCACGGTCCCGGTTCTCCATCTCCGAAGGGGTCTCCGGGGGTGGGCGGTCACAGCTGGCCTGGGGGGACGAGGCACGGCAGCCCGTCCCAGTCGGCAGCTGAGGCTCTGTGGCTCCCCTGCAGTCACACTCGGTGTGCCATGTTCCTGGTGGTGCCACACGCATGTGCTCCCTGCCCACCAGTGCCATGTATGTGCTCCGTGCCCACCTGGCACTGCCATGCGTGTGCTCCTGGTCTGTCCATCAATACCACATGTGTGGTCCCCAGTCTTTCCATCAGTGCCACACGTGTGCAGCACATCCACCCGGCAGTGCCATGCGTGTGCTCCCTGTCCATCAGTGCCGTGTATGTGCTCCGTGCCCACCCAACAGTGCCACACATGTGGTCCCAGTCTGTGCACTGGTGTCATGTGTGTGCTACATGCCACCCCACAATGCTCCAGGTCTGTCGGTCAGTGCCACGTGTGCTCCATGCCCACCCAGTGGTGCCACGTGCCCGCTCCGTGCCGGGTGGGGACCTGCTGGTGGTGTGTACTGAGGGTGCCTGCATTGTCAGCAGCTGTAGGGCCGGTGTGAGGGTGTAGGTGCAGGTGCTGGGAGCCTGTGGGAACCTGGATGAGGAATTTGATGTGTCAGGGAGTTGTCTGAGGCTGGTGCTGGAGGTGCAGGGCACAGTGGTGCCGGAGCCAGACACACACTCAGGACTGGAGGCAGGGGGAAGTTGAGGGCACTTCACTGCCTCAAGGGCTGTTTTCTTCACTGCCCCTCACCCCATGCCAGCTACACTGTGCCCATCCAACAGGTTCCCAGGGTGGGAATTGAATGCTGCAGGACCTGAGCCATGGGTCAGCCCTACCAGAGGGGGTACAGTGAAAACAGGGCATGTCTGGGACATGGAGCATTGAAATGAATTATTGAAATTGACCCTTTCTACCCCACCAGATCTTTGGACACCTCTCAAAAAAATTCCCAATGTCACCATCCACTCTGCACTGGGCCCATGATAGAGAGGGACTTGTGGAGCACAGAAGGTCCTTCTGGTTTGGCTTTTCTGCTACACAGTACAGGATACCTACAGGAACTTGCTCATGTGCTGCAGTATTTTTGCTGACCACTAAAAAGAAGATGGACATCCTTTCAAGCCTCAGCCAGCCATGGAAGCACAGCTTCATTGGGGGACTTCTGTGAGGACCAGTTGGAGGGTGGAAATGGCAGAGAAGAGAAGGATAATTCTGCACAGCTGGGGTGAGGTGGGCAACTGGGGATAAGCATTGTATTTTCCTTAGTGATTAGTAGGCACCCCTCCTTGGCATGAGAAGCACTTTGCAGAGTAAGACATGAAGGGCCTGCATCTGTCCCAGAAAAGGGGAAGGAACTGGCAGAGGGGGTCGGGGGGAGCGAGAGGCCGTGTGGCAGTCGGTCGGTGACAGGTCCCTGAGCCTCTCACAGGCAGCAGTTGGTCTGGGTGGGCACGTGCTTGGCATGGGGTGAGCCAGTGGCTCCAGCCACATGGTAGGCACGGCTGGTGGAGGGGAAGGACCTCAGTGGCGAGCTACGTCCTGCCAGCCCTTCCTTTGACTTTGTCTTCCACCTGGTTTGGTTTGTTAATAGTGGCAGTTAAATGTCTTGTCTGCTCTTTGATGCAAGCAGCTGAGTCTGTCCAGTGCTCCTGCTGGGGAGGTTTGTGGTGATACAGAGCGTTGCCCTCAGGAGCACGGGCTGGAGTTTCCCCAGCTTGGGAAGGCAAGGCCAGGCAACCCAGAATTGTCACACTCTGAGTGAGGATTTTGGCAAGACCAGTCACACAGCGGCCGAGTGCTCAGGTCAGTATTTTATGTCCCAATCCAGCATGGATTCAAGGTGGGTTTAGTTTACACTGCAGGAGCCATCTCAGGATGTGCCAGATTATAATGCATGATATTGAGGCCACTCTTGTCCTTAAAGATAGGTGGCTCTGGACGTCATGCTGGTGGTTCTGGTAGTGTGGAGCTCAGGGATCTGCTCCAGGCCTTTTCACAGGTGAACACATGCTGACACGAGGCCCATGGCTATTCCTACTGTAGAAATAAACGTTGTTCTTCAAAACTTCCCACAAATATAAACTAGACATTATTTTTTGTAACATTTTTTCAGGTGTGGGTACCTCAGACCCTGGACTGTTGCATTGGCTTGTGATTATTCTTTCTCATACATAAAAACACGGAAATCAGGAATTAGCAACCATAATACCTAGAAAATGCTGAATTGGTACCACTATGGCAGCTTGGCTGAGGTGGGAGCTGAGGAGGGAAGGCTGCAGTGCCCCTGTGGCATGGCCAGTGGCTGGAGAAGGCACATGGTGTGTGCTTAGGGGTCTCTTCTCAAGGTACAAGAAAAAGGGATGATCAACAAAAGTACAAATCCTCCAGACTGATAAAACCAGATAATTTTTACCCATCTTACAGCTCACCACAGCTAACCACAGTGGAATTTATCATCACAGGGAGTATTTGTGTATGCAAAAGGACCAAGTACCTCTTTGGAGGAGAAGCACCTGGAAAGGTAGAGATTTAAGACAGAGAAGGACAAGATAAGCACTTGTGCTTTAGGAAATAAGTCTAGAACTGATGGCCAGCAGTGAGCAAGATCCTTCCTTTGTGGGTATTTCCTTCCCCAGTTTTTTGCTGTAGCACCCAGGCCTTCCTTCGAAGTGTCTGATGCTTATTGGGGCAGAGGCAGCTCAGCAGCCTGGAGGGTCCCAGTCAGCTGGGCCATGTATTCCTGGTTCACTGTGATTCCTGCAGCCCCCCTGTCCAGCAGCAGCAGTTGGTCTGAGCCCTCAGCCTCTGCTCTGGGCTCCTGCTCCTTCTGGCTGGTGCCTGGGTAGGACAGGGCAGTGGGAAAGGTGGGTGTGGGCTAAGGAATGCTGGGACACTCCAGCTGTGCAGGACCCTGCAAAGGAACTATCCGACCCACCCTGCTGATGGGGGTGGCACTTCCCAGCCCTCAGCCCAGACACCCCACTGTTACCTCTACAGCTTCTATGGGAAAGTGCTAACTGGGAAGTGCCCTCCTCCTCGAAGCTGTTTTCAGTGCAGTTTATCAGCTGGGAAGGAGGGCAGCCAAATACCATGTAAAAAGCCATGTAGAGCAGCAGGGGCCCCCTGGATCCCAGCTGGAGCAGGTGTCATGGCAGCAGGTCTCCAGCCACCCTGGTTCTGTGGGTCAGCATGTGGATTTGCACTTGAGCAGGACCCAAACTGGTACCATTACTGAATCCCCCTGAGTGCTGCTGGGTGGGATGACAGGGGCTGCTGGGGGGGGCACCTAACCCAGAAGGAACCATAGCTGGTACCAAGAAGCACAAGGTGAGCCCAGGAGTTAACACCCATCACTGCTGCTGGGGGTGGGGGATGCTCCCTGGGGAATGCCAGAGAAATGTGGAGGTAGTTGTGGGTTCACCAGGGATGAGTGTTTGGCTCTAGGAACTTCAGGAATTTAAAGCTGGACAGTCAGGGTTACCTGTGTGTCTCACAGTCTGCATCCAAAACTGTCACCTGCCTGAGAACAGATGAGAGAGCTGGGTTCCACCAACGGGACAGCTGGGATCCACCAACAGGATGCAGTCAGGAAGAAATTCTGGGCTATGAGGGTGGTGAGACACTGGCCCAGGTTGTCCAGGGAGGTTGTGGATGCCCCATCCCTGGAAGTGTTCAAGGCCAGGTTGGATGGGGCTTGGAGTACCTGATCTAGTGGGAGGTGTCCCTGCCCATGCAGGGGGGTGGAACTAGATGAGCTTTAAGGTCCCTTCCAACCCAAACCATTCCATGGTTCTATGACGAAATGTGGAATGATCCCAGGACAATGCTGAGAGAAGAGGCATTTGTGGACACTCAAGAGATGGACACCAAGGAGAGACATGGACTACCCCATGGCACCACCTTGGCACCAGAACGAGCAAGAATAAACAGACTGTGCATAAATCCAGGCTTGAAATGAGAGACATTAACCAAGCGTCGGGGCCACCAGTCTTCAGGAGCCATCTCAGAGAAGAACTGGGGAGAGAACCTGGCTGCTGTGACAACAGAGCTTGGTCAGGTCGTGATGACATGGCATAGGGTGGCTGTCTCTCACAGTGGGGGACTGGGCACCCTCTGAGGTCTCTGTCCCCAAAGTGAGAAATTGGTTTTAATTTTCCTGTCGTTTTTGCTAACTCGGAACATAAGCAAAATTTTTCCAAGTAGAATTATACTTGACTTTAATAAAAACCTGATTTAGGTCCAGGTCAGGTAATAAGTCAGAGCAGCTAAGGGTAGTCAGCAAAGAGTGGGAATTCCTTCTGGAGCCTACTGGTTTTCTGTCTGTGTCACAGCACCAAAACATGATCTGGTGTGGCTGTGGCTGGGGAGAGGCCTGGGACGCCACGGGCAGAGGAGCTGGAGTTCCAAATTCAATGGGGATTTGTGGATATAACAGGCATTTTTCCCACCTCCTTCTTCCACCTCCAGAGTGGCTTCAGGGGGCTGGGAATCCAA
This sequence comes from Hemiprocne comata, assembly GCA_020745705.1. NCBI lineage: Eukaryota > Metazoa > Chordata > Aves > Apodiformes > Apodidae > Hemiprocne > Hemiprocne comata. Next base: position 15,821,864 of record CM036601.1, read on the forward strand.
GCAGGTGAAGGCTCAGTTGCTGTGCCTGGGGGGGACCCAGGGCAGGGCAGGAGCCGGTGCTGCAGCGAGGCCTGAACCGCCCCCCGTGGGGATGTGTGGGAGCCTGGGAGGAGCAGCCGCCGAGCTGCAGAGCGGGACTCAGCCACGTTTCCAGAGCTGCATGGGGAAGTCTGATGGCACCTGCCCACATCCTCTGCGACTGCACATGATGCCACATCTCCCTCAGTTTCAAGATCAGCAAATTTACCCTTCTCTGCTTTTTTTTTTTTTTTTTTTTTTTTTTTGAGAACATAAAAAAAACCCCAACCGGGAGACCAGATTCCCAGGACAGGCTGCGCTGGGGCGGTGCCAGCTGTCGCCAGAAGAGCCGGGAGGAGCCGGGAGGAGCCGGGATGCCCTCTGCGAGCTGGAACTCTCCTTGTCTGTGTGGCAGAGGACAAGAAGGGAAGTAATATGAACCAAAAATAGGCTTTAAGGTTTGGGAAGTGAAACTCTGCTCCTGTAACCTCTCGCACCGGGGCTTGTGTGCAAGGCAGGGGGTTGTCCCGCTCCGGCAGCCGAGGGAAGGGGGTTCCCTCCTTTCCTCCAGCTCTAACCCATCCGTCCTTCCAGGCACATCTCCCTCCACTGTCCTCCTTTACAAACCTCACCATGGGCGCACTCCAGCAGCGTCTGCAGCTGCAAACATCTGGATGGGGCTTTCCCACGAGCCCCTTTACGCTTCTTTGAGGTCAGGGGATTGCTCTGGGCTCTGAGGAATCCCCGCTGCCTCTGCGGGACCTCCGGGCACGGCTGGCACGGGAGGGCAGGGCGAGCCCTGGCCACAGCTCCGGTCCTTTCAGAAGGGAACTGTGAGATGGGGTCTGGCCTTTGGTGTAAAACATTTAAATAGTTGTGCTTAAAGGCAGTGCTGGCTGGGGTCAGGGAGGAGGCAGCAGGAACTTGTGTCCCCGAAGGGCTGCCTGCTCCTCAGGGCCCCCAGGAGAAGCTGGGTTTACATTTTCGGTGTGCTGATGAGCACGAGCGCCCTGTGATGATCTTTCCGGGTGGGATTTAATGGACTCAGACTGAATCCTGGAAACCTGTGCAGCAGTGGGATAACGAAATGCCAGCTATTTTTCAGTCTGGCTGCATCCCCAGTACTTTAAAGGCTTTGACACGGCTGTTACCTTGGCAGTGGACACTTGTCCACGTTGCCCTCTCTGCTGTGGTTGCTGTTGGGTGCTGAGTGCAGCCAGTATGCTTCATGGCAGTCCCTGAACAGCTTCCCTGGTGTCTCCAAAGGCTCGTTACCACCAGACCTGGAGAGCCTCGCCTGCAGCATCGCCCCGGGGACGCTGAGCACGAACAGGGCTCGTTACCCGGGCCGGGACAGGCAGCGCTGGGGCACTGGGCAGAGTCAGGCCCCAGGGCGCTGCAGCTTTCATTCAACTCCTTGTGTCGGACAGTGGCTGAGTGAGCACTGGAACAATTTATGTTGCCTTTATTTGGGGTAGTGCACAGTGGGTTTTTTTTTTTGCCTGATTTATTAGGTATTTCTCAGGGATGTTGAAGTCTGATTTGATCCCAGAATAAAGCAGATTCTGTGTCGTCCTGGGGCTGAAGGGGTTAATTTTTGTGCTTCTTTCCCCAGCTCGCTGCGGACTCTGGCTGGGACAGAACATCTGTCTGTTGCTATGGCTGCAGTACACTTGAAGGGGATGACTGGATAATTATTGCAAACATCCATCCTGCCTGATGTGCTCCCGGACCCTCCCTGCCCCACCGCGGGGCAGCGGCCGCCTTCGGGGCGCAGCTTCAGTCCCCGGGACCCTACCGAGGGATGGCGCGTTGGCAACACCTTTTCATTTGCATAATTAATGAGGCCGAGGCTGCAGGGCTCCTGGGAAATCCGACGCAGAGCAGCAACGATGAAATGGCACGGAGGGCTCCAGCCTGCACTGGGGCTCGGTAGAGCTCTGCTCCCCGCTATCTCCCTGCTTTGGAGCTACTGGGGAGTTGTTCTCCCATTTCCATTAATTTACCACCCACTATTTATCTGAACAGATTGCTGTGGGTCCGATCCTGCGATACCTCCTGCCAGGCACAGGTCCCAGACCTGTCTGATGATGAGTGGGATCCAGCCGGCGTGGTGCTGGGGTGTCTGTGTCCCTTGGTGCAGACCCCAGGGACAATTGGCTTCTATTGGGACCGTCGGAGGCTGCAGGGTCCTGGATCATGGCATGGACCCAGGCCTTTTCCAACTTCTCCCTGCTGGGCAGGCTGCTGCCTGCAGCCGTGGCTGCTTCCTGCAATGCTGCCTGGACTCCCTGCCTGCGCTGCCACCGCCTGCAGCTCGGTGACATCTGGGTCGAGCTGTGCACACTGCTCACCCAGGCACCATCCTGTGCCTGCAGCCTCGGTGCCAGCGCCGTGACTGGCAGGAATGTCCCCGGGCAGGGGCACTGCTGGAGAAAGGTGGGTGGTTGCTCTGCTGGTCCCTGGTGCTCAAGGAGCTCCGGCCAAGCTCTCTGCCAGCCACGGGCTGGGGATCCACCCGGGATCCCCGGCCTCACTGTGCAGCTGCACATGCCTTCCCAGCGGTGCCCATCTCTGGGGACGTGACATGCCCCAACGTTTTCCTCTGATCCCAGGAATCAGCCTGGGTGACGACTGCGTGACCCAGACCTCTGGCCTGCCTGCAACACCCACATCCCTCTTGTTCCTGGTGTTGCTGCTGTTCTTTTGCCTACTGGCATTTAACCCTGCCCTGGATCTAACTTTGGGGGTGTTAAATTCACATCCCACCCTGTGTCCTGTGGATTGTCCTTGTTTCAGCCAATTTCCACCTCTAAATTAATAGGGCAAAGAATAACACAGAAGTTGCCCTTCTGACCAGACACTGCTGTTCTCTGCTTAACTATGATCTTCAATGCAGCCATTGTACATTTTTTTCTGTTTATCAACACGTGGTGGGGTAGGAAGTCTGAGAGGAGCTGGGATCATGATGAGCACAGACCTCTGCAGCCGCCGGCCAACAAACAGCCTCACAGCTGGTCCCTCCACTGGGACCACGTTCCCTTGCCAGAAGTCTAGGTAGGCTGGGCAGGACAAGGCTGCCCGTTGCTTTTACCATTATCCATAACACCGGCAATAAATAATAACACAGAACATGTTCACACAGTGCTTTGCCTCTGCAGAGCACCCACATGCACCAGAAGGTGCAGAACTTTTCCAGGGGATGAGTTTCTTGTTGAAGGACAGTGGCAAGTAGGGACAAGGGACAGCTCGAGGGGACTCTCCATCAGGTGGAGTTGCCTCTTTAAAGGAGGAAGGAGGATGGCAGGGAGATAACTGTGGGCTGCTCCGGGTCCTGTTTGATCCTTATCATCTCTACATTTTTGTGTATGATTCAATAACCTCCTTTGCTTGCACAACTTGATTCTCATCAGCATGACTCAGGTGCAAATGATCACATTCAGGTGAGACAGTAGAGCCCCATGGCTACAAAACCTTCAAAAGATCCTAATTCTGATTCAGCTGGCCTGGAGGGCAGAGCCAAGCACTTTCCTCTAAGGCCCTTGCAAAGGGAATGGGGTAAATGAGGGTGGCAGGTCCCACGCTGGGACCACAAAGGGCTGGGTGCCCCAGAGGATGCTCGCCTGCTCCAGGAGCTGTCTGCAGGGGAGCTGCAGGCCCTCAGCACCTCTGATAAGCCCAGCTGGTGGGGTGCCCAGCTCTGCTTGGAGTTATCTCACTTCTAGGTGGCTGTGCTTCAAGGTGACTTGCCTGAAAACACATGGGGCAACCGTGAGCTGCAGGTCTTCAGGAGCATGTCTGGGCAGGAGGATCGCTGTGGCAGGCAGAGAGGCAATGCCACATTCTGCTCATAGGAGGGTCCCTGGTGCCCTGGAGCTGTGGGGAAGCTTCTGTGGCTCAAGGGCTGCAGAGGCTCTAGGCGACAACCTGTCTGCATCTTCTAATCCTGTTCATAATGCTGGGGAAAGGGTAGGAGGATGTGCACTGCCTCGTGGCAAGGTGTTATCTCCTGACACCGCCAGTCCGGCAGTGACTCCTGTGTCCCTAGCCCAGCCTTTATGGGAAGATGGACTTGGGGACAGCCTTTGTTTCCATGCTCCCCAAGACTGCAGGCAGGGAGGAGGGCAATGTGGAGCTGTGCCCAGCAGCATGGGGAGCGCGGCAGTGACTGGGGCGGGGAGGAGCGGGTGCAGTCCTCCCCCAAGGCCAGTCCTGGCCTGGAGCTTGAGGTGGGGATGGAGACTTGCCATCTCCCCTAGCTCCTGGGCTTGGCCCCATTTCCAACGTGTCTTGGCACCATATGGCGCATGCTTTATTTGTTCTGCTGTGACTTGGAAAGGAGGGCAGTGTTCCATTGTCTGGCAGAGGAGGTGGGACGCAGGCACAGGAACATGCCCGTGTCCCCTGGGATGGCCGCCTGAGCCAGGCCCTCTGCGTCTCGCCCGAGTTGCAGGTCAGTGTCCTCATCCCAGCACAACCCTTCCCTCCGGAGGGGCTTCCCTGGGGAGCTGCTGCCGGAGATTCACCCACCCACGTGGCTCCGGAGCTGAACCGGCACCGTGTGCGCGGGAGCGTCCCGGTGCGGAGCACGACCGACTCGCAACGGGACGCTGCCTGGTGGGAGGAAAACGTGGCAGCGCGGGTACTGACTCATCGGAGCACAGGCAGCAATCCTGCGACAGCGATGCCGGGCTTGCCCAGCACCAAAAGTGACAGCACGCTCCACCCACTCTGGCTTGCGGGGAGCAGGAGCATTCTCCGCATGCCCACTGTGTAGAAGAGCCGCTGTCCCGCTCACATCTCCCCATCCTGCTCGGTGGCATCCCAAACCTCACTCCACAGCCCCCCGGCGCTCCCTCCGGCCCTGCTTTTCCCTTCCCTCTGGGCTCAGGGCTCAGCTCCCTCCCACCCAACCCCAGAGCCGGGGGGAAGGCAGGAAGGCTGTCCAAGGCTGCCCAGGAGGCTCCGAGGCCCAGCCCTGCCAGATTTGCGTATTTTTTACTGGCCCTTAAAGAAGATGTTTCTCAAGGGAGGTGAATGCATCGCCTTCGTCCCCGAAGATGCTGAGTGGTGGGACAGCAGCCACCTCTCGTGGAGGGGCCATGGTCCCAGCACCCGCCTCAAGGCTCCACAGCCACGGCCCTAGTCTGCTCAACGCTGCCCTCCTGCTCTCTGCAGGAAAAGCTGCTCTCTTGGCGGTTTCAAAATTCACGGGCTTTAATGCTACCGACCTGGGACCAGGTCCTGCCCCTCTTTGCTCACAGGAGGAGTCCTGGAGACGACCAGGCTGCAGCCGCCTGCACCGACCTGCCCGTTTTTATTTTTTTCCCTAGAATTTCCAGCATGTCTTTCCACTCGTGTATAATTTAGTCGCACGGAAAGAAACCGAGCGAGGAGGGGAAAGGATGGGGAAACTTGCAAAGTCAGCCATGGAGAGGGAATCTGTGTCAGAAAGCATTACAAAGGGAGCTGGGGGATTTGCTCCAGTTGCTTCCAGTTGCTGTTTGTTTGTGCCAACCCCTCAGGAGATCCCCCAGTGCAACGCGCGGCTCTTTCTCTCCCCGCGTCTCTTTATTGCGCTGCGGGCCGGGCTGGGGCAGCCCCTCGCCGTTGCTATGGCTGCGCCGTGCGGGGGAGAGGGGGGGGCTCTGCCGGAGCATCCCCGCCGGGGACCCCACCGCACCGCATCGCCCTGCTTCCCCCGGGCGCTTCCCGGCCCCGTCGCAGCCCGGCGCCGCTCGGGCGCTGCAGAGCGGGGTTTATAACCCGGAGATCGGAGGGGCCCGTGCCCGCCGCTGCCAGCGCCCTCAAAGCGGGAGGAGGATGAGGAGGAGAGCGGGGCAGCTCCGGGCTGGGCGGCAGCCAGCGGCCCCGGGGAGGGCCGGGAGGGGCGGTGCAGGTAGGGCAGGCAGCGCCCAGGGGGGGCCGGAGGGGGCCGGTGCCACCGCCCCTTCCCGGGGGGAGAGCGGGGGGGCCGGAGCGGAGCGGGGCTGATCCGCCCGCCCCCCCGCGGTGGCTGCCGCAGCGTGGGCAGCCGGGGCCGGCCAAGGGGGAGAGGCCCGGGGGGGCCGGGGCGAGCAGACCCCCGCGTGGAAGGGGGGAGGGGCCGCGGCGCGGCGGGATCCCTGCGCCTTGCGGAGCTGCCGGAGCACCGGGACGGAGCGAAGCGCTGGGTCCTGCCCGCTGCCGGAGCCCGGGGGCGGGCGGGTAACGGGGGGGGGCTCCTGCCCGGGGGCGGGCGGGTAACGGGGGGGGGCTCCTGCCCGGGGCGGGCCGCAGGCTGGGGTGAGGGGCGAGCCCTGCACTGCAGGCAGCTGCCTGCAGCTCTGCCGGCCGCATGGCCCCGAGGCCGGCGCTGCCAGGCGGTGCCTGCTGCAGAGGGTCTCTCCGGTAGCCCCCCCGCCATGGCGCTTGGGCTTCGGCCGGGCACCGGCCCTGCTGCAGGTGGGGGCTGCGGAGAAGCCGCAGGCTGCAGGGACCAGACCTTCTCCTGAGCCGTGACACCGGGAGGGAGGATGACAGCAGAACACCAAGCTCTGTCCAAGGGGCACTCGGTCCGCCTCGGTCCTCGCTGTGGGAAGCCGGCGGTGCCGCACACCCAGCCTCGGCTGCCAAGAGCTGCAGCGGGCCGGGCTGCGGCGTGTCCTGCCGGGGCTGCGGCCGAGCCGCCGGGCTACCCCTGCCACCCCGTGCCCACCCGGTCCCTCCTCTGCGTCTGCATCCGGGCGACCAGAGAGATGCAGGCAATGGTCCTGCCAAGGCCGGCAGCTGTGCCGGGCTTAGGAGCTGCTGCAGACCCCAGGGCTCGGCCGAGGGGTCAGGGTGGCGGCAGGACTATCGTCCGTCAGTATAGGAGGGAGTGCCACGGCCTCAGCGGTGCTACCGGGCCAGATCTGGTGGTCCCCACCTCCTGGCAGCACCCGCCGTGCAGGCACGGTGCCTCCCGCTCCCCTTTACCATCTTGCTCAGAGCTGCTGCAGCCGCTGTAATTTGATGCTCTCCAAGTTGGTGTTTACGAGGGACAAGGCAGCCATCAGAGGGCTCTCCTTGTTCTCCTAGTGAAAGAATATTCCTCTCCCCGTGGCGTGTGGCTGCGCCCTGTGCCAAGCACTGCCCGGATTACACCGAGCATCCTTTAGGAACACCTTACGGGGTCAGCACCCCCGGCGCCGCCGGGCAGCGGGGCCGGCAGGCCCCACATCGGGGGAGTTGGTGGGACAGTGGGTGCAGACCCTCCAGAGCACTGGGCCAGCCTTCCCTGATCCGTGTGCTGCTGGGAGGCCTCGTGCCAGGCAGGAGGTGCGGGAAGGCAGCGGGCTGGCAGCCCCGAGGGACTCATCAGCTCCCTGATGACAAATCCTTTCACTCGCGAGCAAGCGGAGCGGGACGGAGCCTGGCGTGCGGCTTCCCAGCGCCGCTCCAGCCCTGCCACTGCCCTGTCCTCGCTGCAACGTGCTGCTGTGTCTGTTCCCCCTGGGACCCCGTACGGTGCCCACCTCCCCGGGCAGTGGGTGGGCTGGTGACCTGTCCCCACCAGAGCCCCAGCACCCCCCAGGCTGCCCCCACAGCCCCTGCACCCACTGCCCACCCCACCGGGCTCATCTACAGAGCTAGAGAAGGTGCTGCTGGCATCCGTGCCCTCACCAGGGCTGTTCATGGCACTGGTCACCGCACTCAAACCCCAGTTCCCGTTCGGGGCCTTGGTGGGGTCCGGGCACTTTGGCATGGCTCCTGCAGCACAGCATGACATGGGGCTGTGCCTGCCGAACAGATGGCACCGGCACAGCCAGCACTGCCACCACCAGTGTTGGTGGCAGAGCAGCACCCGTTGCCCTCCAGCCAGTCTGTCGCAGCTGAATGTGGGGAGCTGTGCCCTGGCCCTGCCAAGGGCCCCTCGGGAGGGCGGTTTGCAGGATGCCAGCTACAAGGGCAGACTCTGCTCCAGGCAGCTCTGGGGCAGCAGTGCAGGGATCAGCAGCAATAACAGCTCCGCAGGCCCTTTGTGTTGTGCTGTGTTTTGGCAATGCTGTCTATCACAGGGCAACAGATCCTCTGTTTAGGGTTTTTTTGTGCCCCCAGCTCCTGGGAATCCTGTTGGGAAGGGGATGATTGATAAAATCCAAACCAGCTGCAGGAGAGAGAAGCATTAATGGGGGAGCTTTTGGGTGGGAGGGATTGGGAACTGTGGGCACCTGGGCCAGGGCAGGGCTGCGGGCCCAAGGCTATAACACAGGTTGGAAAATGAGGCATGCAATGGCAGGGAACAGCCTCAACAGAGGATGAAGCTGGAGGCAGAGCTGGAGCATGCAGCAGGCTGGGAAGCCATGGTGAGTGAGCTGTGGTTATTCCTGGTGCTGTTATTACAGCCACCCATTTATAATGCCCTCGGCGAGGCAGGGGGGGCATGGTGTGCTCCCAGCAGATGTGGTGGCTGGGCCCTGCCCCTCGGCCCGGTGCTTGCTGTGCAGGTGGAGCTGGCAGTGCCTTGGCTCTGCTGCCTGGAGGGGAGTGACATGAAGGAGGGGAGGGCAGGGCTTACCCCACCGGTGCAGTCAGAGCTCTGCGTGAGGGAGCTGTGGAGGGGGACACAGTTGACACCATGGGATGATGGTGGTGGAGAAAGGAGGGGTAGCCCCTGGGCTGCCTGTGGTGTCTGCCCTCCTTGCCATGCCCCTGTCCTAGCCAGGAGTCCTTTTTCTTCCTTCCCTGGGCTGGAAGGAGCAATGAGCTTGTCACCTGTGAGGGATGGATGTGCCACCTGTGAGCTGCCCTTGTCAGGGGTGCTGTGCTGGCATCCATGTGTCTTGCAGCCCTCTGAGGCCAGTGTGGGGTCTGGGGTTGGCCTGGCTTTACCCTCCCTTCTCTCTGCTCCTGGCTGTGAGGTTGGTTTCTAGGCAGAGCCTTAAAACAGACATGCATATAAGTACTAAAAAAAGCATAAATTTATTCAGTAACTGCATTGTGTGCTCAGAATGCTCTTATATGTGAGATGGATCAAGCAGAAAAGCTGATGAAAAGGTGTGTGCTCCCCCTCTCTTTAACCTGATCTGAGGAGGGGCTCCAGCCATGCTGTGGGCCTGGTGTCCCCTGCACACGGTGGGACCATGGCTGGGCCAGCCTGTGGGGTACTGCCTGGCCCTGGGGGTCCTCTGCTCTGCACTGGGTGGCTCTGAAGGGTCCAGTATCCCCCAGGTATCTGGCCACCCCTCGTTCCACACTCCTGCTGCTGTCCTCAGGGCCTGGCCACCCGCTGGTGTCCCACACCCCCATAGAGATAGTGGGGTGGTAACTTTTATGGCTATTTATATATATATAAATATATACACAGCCGGTTCCTCAGTAGTGGAAGCTAAAAATACCAGCCTGCCTGGCAGGGTAACCACATGCTGTGAGGTGGCCCCTAGCGAGGTGATGTTTCTCCTTGTTATTATTTTTAATTTATTCTTAGCAAAGCTAACCTGGCTGATGTGCTGCCCCGACCCTGCACATTGGGAGGGACTTGGGGTGGGACAGAGCCCGCTCAGGCACTGTCCCCAGGTGGCAACGGGGGCAGTCGGCTTGCAGTTTTATTGTATTCTGAATAAATCTGGAACGTGGGGGAGGGGGGTGTGCTGCTTTGACACGGCTCCTGTCCCCAGCCCAGAGGCTGAGCTGGAGTGGGGGGTGCCAGTGCGCAGGGCTGCAGGGGCAGCACTGAGGGATCCGGGACAGGATGGCCCAACCGGGCGGTGTATGGGGGTAACACTCGGTCCCGGGGGGTCGGGGTGGCTACGGTGCAAGATCTTGCGAAGACTGCGTGGGAGATGGTGCCGTTGGCTGCCAGGGGGCTGGGGGCGGAGGAGAGGGGGTTCTGCGTGCTGGGGGAGGGATGGGGCAGAGGCGGGAAGGGGGGTTGGTGGGACGGGGTGGCAGATTAAGGGATGGATGGGTCAGGGGAAGAGTAGAAGGAGGGATGCTCAGAGGGAAGAGGGATGGCCAGTGGAGGGAGAGAAGGGGGATGGGGGGAGGGAGGGCTGCCGGGGGGATGGACGGATGCAGGGAGAGATCCTGGGGGATGGAGGGCGGGATGCCCTGAGGAGGGAGCGATTGATGCAGGGAGCGATGCCCTGAGGATGGAGGGCGCGGGGCGGGATGCGGTGGGGGGGGGCGGGGCGGGGGGTGCTGCGCGGGGCTCTGGCGCCCTCTGCTGCCCCGCGCCGGCACAGCGGGGGGGTTGGGGCGGAGGGCTCCCCGCCGTGCCGTGAGTTTGCACGGGCTCAGCAGGGACGTGATGGATGCAGGGAACGGGGGGCCCTGCCTGGGGAGTCTCCCCTCAGACCCTGCCCCACGGGGCACTGTCAGGCCCTGCCAGGAGCCGCGGGGTGAACGCGCAGGGACACCCCCCAGCCCCGGGTCTCACCAGCCTGGGGGGGGGTGTCCCCAAAAAGTGAAGGGCCTTGCTTGCAGCCCCCAGATTTTGCCGCAGAAACGCGAGGGGTGCCTGTGCGGAGCTGACCTCCCGGCAGCCTCGGCCAAGCAGGCTGGCAGGGTCTTCCTTACATCCCACCTACCGGTGAGAAACAAAGCTGGGGGAAGGATTCAGGCTCGGCTGTTGGTGGGGACACGCACAGTCCTTCCTTGGGCTGCTGCCCTGAAACGTGGCCCGAGGGCACCGTGCCCAAGGGCTGGCACTGCCTCGGGGCTCAGCGCTGCTGTTTCGGATGTCGGGGATGCTCCTGCTTAGGGGATGGGGAGGGGGTTCCTCGCCTGCTGCGCTGCCGCAGCCCATCACCACCGGGAATTGTTAGGAGCCTGCTTTTGAACAAAAATATTCCCCAGTGCTGGCAGATGCGTTAGCAGCACAAGGGTTAACCCCGCTTTCCCTCTCTTTCCGTGGCCAACTCAAATTAGTGGCTAGTCGGGGATAACCTCGTTAGCGGCTGCGCTGTGCTGCGGTGCCCCTGGGACAGAGCAGTCCCATAAAACGGAGCTGTGCGCTGCGGGGAAGCGCTGGGAAATGGGAGCTGAGCCGCTCCGGTGGGCGGCTAGTGGGTGCTCCCCCCGCCGTGCATGAGCCTGCGGCGGCACAGGGTGTCACGGAGGGGAGCAGCTCCATGGGGCTGTTAGGGGCAGGGTGGGTTCGTCACGGAGGGTCTGGGTGCTGGTAAGGAAGCTGTGCCTACAAGGGAAGAGATTGTAATCAGTTTGGGACAGGGCTGCCCCCAGGGCACTGGGTGCTGTGAGGGGCTAGCCCAGCCCCGACCCCACAGCCCAGTGGGGGTCTCCTGGGCTCAAAAACGGACCCCAACACTTGACTCCTCCTCAGACTCAGTGGTCAGGGCTGGCAATGTGGGTGCACACAGGGACCTCAGCAGTGGCTGTCAAGGCACCCATGCTGTGCCATTGGCGCAGCCCGAAGCCCCATGGCAGGGTCTGGGGAAGCCCAGTGATCCCCTCCTGGTCTGTGGGCTGGTGGGCTCCCACTAACCTTCTTAGGGCTGGTACTGGTGGCCAGTAATTGTTTGCTGCCTCTGCTGTTGTGCCACAGGCCCTATTTCTGGTGGCCACCTCCTGGTGCTGCAGGAGAAGATGGGTTCCTTATGCCTGAGCATTCATTGACTCTGCTGATCGACAGTCTGCGGTCTGGCTGAGCAACCCCAATTGTTCCCAGTGTGCCTGGACAAAGAAGTGCCTAGAGAGATGGCAAGGCTTAGGAGGAGAGGACATGTTAGGAATATTTCCACTGCCTTGGACACCACCAGTTTTTTCCCCCCTCCTACGAGAACAGGAGGCAGCAGTGCAGTTTCACAGGCAGGGTGGGGTGACTCACTGCCTGTCCCGAGCTGGGCAGGCGCAGGAGAAGCTGACCTCAAAGCTGCTCTTGGGGCTGTTGCCTGTTGGTTCTTCTCCCCAGCTTGCCTCACCTGCCAGGGCTCATTCCCAGCTGTTGGCCAGCCCCAGGATTTGTTGCCCTTTTTTGCAAACAGGAAAGGTGGGACAAGGATAAAGCCTGAGCTTTTAAAGCTTGGCATAGAGCAGCTCCCAGCGAGGTCTCTGAAAAAAAAAAGGGGGTTCTGCAGGAGCTCCACTGTTCCCGTGCAACCTGCTCAAGGTCAGGCAGAGAGCTCCAGTTCCTTCCTTCCCTGCCAGCCCGCGGGCTCAAGGCAGGAGCGGAAGCAGATCCTGCATCTGCTCCACCACCTCTGAGCAGGGGGAGGGCAGCAGGCGCCACCGAGGCTTTTGTTCTCGGGGCTTGGAAGTCTCCTTTACACGTGAAGAAGGGAACAGCATCATCAGCGTTTCCAGTGGGGAGAAGATGCCACATCCCAGCTCCTTCAGTTGTTAACATCTGCTGTGGTTGAGGATTGCAACGGCACTGAATTGGTGCTGGGAAGGGACAGACCCTGAGGGTGCAGCCCCCATCACCCGGTGGCTGTGGTGCAACCTCGCAGGAGGCTGGCAGGGATGACTGTGTGGGATGTGCATGGGAGCACGGGGCCCTTCCAGCCTGGCTCCTGGGGACCCCTCTGCCATGTCCCCCGTGTTCAGGACAGACTTGCCCAGCAGCCTGGGGTGCAATAATGTGGTGTCTGGGGGGCAGAGGGTCCTACTGTGGTGAGTGGGGCTGTGTGAACATCAGAGCATGCGGGGGGGGGGGAACGACTGTGCTGCAGCTTCGGTGCAGCAGAGCTGCCCCTGCCCGACTGCAGCCCCCATGCTCAAGGCCACGCTGCAGCGGGGAGGGCCCACACGTGTTCCCCCTGACTCCTGTCCCTGCAGCGTGGGCCTGGGCAGCAACAGGGGGGCTGTGGCAAGGCCACCCCAAGAGGAAATGGGCTGAGGAATCCCTTGGGGAGGCAAACGGCTGCAGGAGCACAGTCAGCTTCACCCCAGGCTGTTGAGGGGCCCCGTTTCCCCCCGTGCCCGCTGTCCCGCCGAGATTAGCTCTCGGCTGGCTGGGCTTGATGGGCAGCCGGAAGAGGCAGCTCCGCGGGGCCGCCGGAAACCTGGGGCAAAACGGGCCCGGTGGCAGCCCCTTCCCTCCCAGCTGCAGCCCGGTGCCCACTCAACCCTTCCCGTGGCTGCGCTCACTGCGCCAAGCCCCAGTGCAGGCTCTGGGCAGTTGCCATCGCCACGGGGCTGGCAGCAGAGCCGGGGCCGCGCTGGCGGGGAATGCCGGGGCTGTCACCATGTTCCCATGTGCTTGGCCCTGGCCGGCCCGATCGGGAGGGCAAGCCAGTTTCCCCCACAGCCGGTGCTGCCGGAGCTGGCTCCCTCCCTGCCGGCGCTGCCAGCTCGGCTCAGGCACAGCCAAATGCGTGGGATGAATGGGAGCTCCGGGGTACCGGGGAGCGCCGGTGGCAGCAGGAAGGTCACGGCATGGCGGCAGTGCTCTCTAATGCCGCCGCTCAGAGCGGGTCGTGGGGACTGCAGAGCAGCATGGAGGTGACCCCTGCGCTTAGGGTCAGCGGGCCCGGCCTGCGAAAGCCCCAGTGGCTTAATCCGAACCGGGCAGGAGGAGGAGCACGGGGCGGGGGGGACGGGGTGGATTCCTGATCCACAACTGCGCCAGGCATCCTCCCCGGCATCGCCGTGTCCACCTCCCGCCGAAACCGGGGAGGGCCGAGTGGTGCCGCCCTGGCACCGGAAGGACAAGGAGAAATAATAGGAGCAGGCAGCAGAAAATGTAAAGCAGAAAAATTCCTTTTGTCTTGAGAAAGAAGCCCTTCCGATCTCCTCTTCCTCCCTGAAATAGTTTTTCCTGCCACCCTAAAGGAGATGGAATATTCTGCAGGGCATTATTCCAAAGGATTATGATTTATTTTTTTTAATTTACTGTAATCATGTGACAAAGCTTGAAATGCTTGTGAATGGCCTGATGTGTGGGAAAATAAATATGCAAATCCTGTCCCCAGGTCTGCCAGCAGGACTCCCCGAGCTGTTTCCCAAACACATGGCTCAGCCTCCACTCACTATCAGTTCTGGTCACTCGTGCAGGGCTGCACAAAAGGCAATGCAGAAAAACGCTGGGTTTTCTGCAAGCTGAAAATCTGCGAGTAAAGCTGTGAGTTGTGGGAGCCCTGTGACACCTTTCTCGCAGGAGCTGAGTTTCTGTGTGTGGCTGCAACTGGGAGCAGATGCAGGCTGAGTGAGCTGTGGTGCTGCTTGTCCCATGGCAGACCTGCAGGATTCCACAAGACACTGAATTTCTGCAGGTGTGCACTTCCAGGCTTAGAAGTGAACACTACGTTATTCTCCAGGTTAGATGTTCTCCTTGCTTCCCTTGCCCTCTCTGCTTAACTCTTCCAAGTTTGAAAGTTATTCTTTGCTTGTTTCCCTTTCTCACAAAAATCAAATTCTGACACAAATGGAACAGAATGGGAATGGGTTTATTTCGTTGCTATTTTAATACAAGCATCCCAGGATTTCTGACCACAATTTCTTGTAATAGTATAAAAAGAAGGAGATGAGTTGACTTGTAGCTGCTTCAAAGCACTTTGAAGTTTCAGGTTCTGAAGGACTGATGGGTCCTTCCAGGCCATGACACCACTGCTTGCTGCACAGCCTTGACTTCTCTCATCAGGGTGGTGGAGCCAGCTGGGAAAGAGCAGTCTGCAGGCCCACAAGGAGAAATTAAACATCCTGGACAGATGTTGGGTCAGGCCCAGGCAGTCTCAGCTGAAGCTTTCCAGACTGGTTTTGACCCGCTCCATTTCATGCAGAAAACTGTAGAACTGGGGCAAAGTTAACTCTGCAGGGAAAAAAAAAAAAGGCATAAAGTCTTAGATTTCAGGTTACACTTCCTAGCTTTGGCAAAGCTGTTCTGGTTGTACTGCGGAGCAACTTGTGTTCCCCTGAGCTGGGCAGGATTAGACCCTGTGGCTCCCTCAGCTGTTTCTTTACACTGGCTGGGCTGTGTGGGGATCCAGGCTCGGATCCTCTCAACAGCAACCAACATTTGGGAATTGTTTGCTTTGTCTGCCGTGCTGCTCAGACTGTTTTCCAGGGCTCCGTGGTGTATCTGTATTTACTTATGCAAAGATGTGAGGGTTGCCCAGCAGTCAGTGTTCCTAAATACTTCCAGAGTGACTAGGGTGGGGAGAGGCCAGGGCAGGATCACTGCAGCACCCACCAGAGATGCTCCTGCAGTGATCCAAAGCTCCCCCCTCCAGCAGCACCCAGGAGCTCTGAGCTGCTGCTCTGCTCTCATGTACTTGGGCACTTCTTTCTTTTCCAGATGTTAACTCACCTATATACACATTTTCCGTCTGGCTCCCTTTTTTAATCACCAGCTTCAGCTTTAGGGAAGAAAAAGCAGAGGTATTTTAATTCAGAGAGACCTGTGTTCTAAGCACCATGGCAAGCCAGAAGTACAGGACTCTGCTGTGAGTTTCAGATGTACAGGCTGCTGCAAAAAGCACACACACCTTTGACAGGCTTTTGGGGCAGTGCCACTGTAGGAATAGGTTCCTCAGGCTTTGGGAGGACCTCTGGAAGTCCTCACAAGTGATCAGATTTTTCCTCCCTCCCCAAGACAGCATGACCTTTGCTAGGTTGAGCTTTGAACAGCTTTTCAGAGTAGGCTAAGCTTCTGTGACACATGATGTCTTCAGAAGAGAAACAAATAGTGTGTCTGCTGGCAGTTGACTCAAGACTGGAACAGACGCACTGTTGCAGAGTTTGTTCCTATGAGATCCAGCTTTCCTCCAGTTCCTCTCACAGCCCCTACTTCCCACATGCCATGTAGCTTGTTCCTTAACTGCACTACAAGCTGAACTCTCTGATGTGGGAGATTTACCTGTAAGAAGATACTTCCCACTTTTTCCAGTTCACTGCTCCCAGCAGTCACTATGAGTCAGAAAGAAGAGAAGGGAGATAATCTGTTAGCTAAACTGTGAAATAAGTTATTTAGTGGAGAGCTGCTGGTGGGTTTCTCAACCCCATCAGTTTATGTTTTAGTTCTATTACCTCCAAACTTCCACTCCATATCTATCAGCTGGTTGACCACCAGTGTCTGACCAACAGCCAGGTGTGTCAGGGTGGGGGAATTCACCTTCCACTGCAAGAGCAAAGACACACGAGCAATCAGTTCCAAGGGGCCTGTTCATGTTACCTGCAATTTCAGCACAAGTCAGAAATGGGGCAGACTGATGGCAGGAGCTCAAAGCAGAGTAGTGTGAAGGGGCAAACTAATGGGGTCGGGAGGGCTTCCAAAGCTCCCCGAGTCCTGCTAGGATTTCCATCTGCTTGTCACTTTCGCAAATTAAACTCCCTGTTTTTGTTTTAACACTGCTTCAGTGTAACAGTATCTGCTCAAAAAGTCATGTGTTCATGTAAGTGTGTGACCCCGGGGCTCAAAGCGTGCAAAACAGGAACACAACCAAGTGAGAGACACACAGAAGTGCAGGAATCATCAAACCAATGAAGCAGAGCCCAGGGCAAACCAGGACTATCATTTAGACAAAGTGCTCCTTATCAGTTATCTGAGGATCTTCAGTTCAAAATTCTGAGCTGGTTTTGAAGAAAATACCCAAAGTGCTGACACACCTCAGTAGCACAGCAGGGTTTTACAAGTTCCCACTCAAAAACTGTCATTTTGTTAGCTTAGAGACAAACGAAAATTTATTAATACCTGTTCTGCAAAATAACTGGCTTTCTCTTCACTGAGGCCTGTGGGAGAAACCATATGAGATTACTATATGTGATAAATATTAATTATCTTTTATTTAGTGGAAGTCAGGTGACCTACCTAGAGCAATAAAATCTGCTCTGACTTGTTCAGAAGACAAATTCCTCTTCAGGGCACCTGAATAAACAATGCACAGAAGAAAAATCACTTTTTACTGAGTCAAACCAACCTTTACTGAGTCAAATAAACGCCGGGATGGGGACCTGCGAGAGAGAGTCTCTTGTTCTGGGGCTGTGTTTTGAAACAAACCACAGCTCCTCAAGGTAGGAAACAGTTGTGCCTGCCGGTATCTTTGCAGATGTCCGGTGCTTTAAAAGTCAGGGCTGTGGGAGTGCCTGGGAGAGGGGGAGATTTCACTGCAGGTATCCATGGAAACAGCGGCCGCGGTTGTGTTTTGAAGTTGATGCTTTCTCTCCTATAGACGCTTTTCTTGTTAAAGGAGAACTGTTAAGGCTGGCAGGCTACTAATTTGACCTACCTGCTGTGTTTTGGATTATGGGTGTGAACGTGTGCATATAACACTTTCCCCTGCTGCGCCTGCCTCCTTTGTTCTGGGGCACAGGCAGCACATGGAAGTTTACAAGGATTCTGTTCTCTGAAGCTAAGAGCAGGAATCTCATAAATTCAAAGAGCCTGCCAGCCCCACGTGGCTTCTGTCTGGGCAGCACATCGGCAGTTATCTGCTGTCATCTGTCCCGATGCTGTCTGGGGCATCCCAGGGAAAAAGGAATTACATCAGGACCAGAGCCAGGGCACACAAACAGGAATGAGGGGACTGAGCCCACCGAGCCCAGAGTCAGGAAGGGAGAAAATGCCTATTCCACATTGAATACCCTCAAGACAGTTGTAGGAAAGGAAATTATTCATGGCTACTCCTGGACAGAAGAAATGGCTTGAAGTAGAATGAAAGTTTAGAGCAAATGCAGGAAGCAGCTGTGCACAGCTTCACTGCTGTGGAGAAAGCTGTGGGGAACCCACGACTGAAGGATAATAGCAAGGGACTATTAATAACAAGAAGGATCAATGGGATGAGCGTGCCGTGGAGGTGTTTGATGCATTATCATGTCAAATGGCAGCCACAATATCAGAGTAATCTCATAAAGTGCTAGAGTCCAGGGTATTCAAGGGGAATCTCCCTGCCCTTCTTCCCAACTAGTTATAAATGAGAAACTGCTGGACACATTTGTGTTTTTCTAAAACAAGACTCCAAGGACAGATGTGTTCTTTACATGGCCTAGAACTATGTCAGTTTCCAGCCTGCTCTGCTGCCTCACCTGCCCCACACAGTGCTTCTCTTTGTAGGAATTAAAGTACTGGGTCACTCGGATGGAAGTTCCTACAAAGACTTAGTGCCAGCAGAAGGCTGCGCTGGTTTGGCAAAACAATTTACAGTTACAAATTAAGCCAAACACTGTCCCAGTGTTGTGCTTGCATTTAATGCACAGATATTTAAGTGAGTCAAGCCTGTGAAATGTGTGTCCAGGCAGGGTGTCAAGAATACAAAGCCCGAGTCACCAGACAGGGGTATTTCAACAGGAGGATTTTTGTATCTTAGATGCTAAGCCACTTATTAGCTACCATTAGCACATCTTGTGCACACCAGGTGCACTGGGGTTCAGAAGACACACTTGAGCAGCATGCAGGAATGGAGCAATAGCTTGGCCTCAGGGTAGCATATGCAAATGTCTCACTTACCATTAGGTACCAGAAGAATACTTTTGACAATGTTTTTCAGGGGGCCCAAGCTGATTTTATTCATGATGGCAAAGTCTGAGAGCTGGGTCAGAAAGTTTTCTACCTGCTCAGGAGAAAAAGCAGTGACACAATCTTATCTCTGCATGTTTCTCACCAGAGGGCTGCACTCACACCTTCTGCTCAGGATACTGCCCATGCCTCTTACCTCCTTGGGCTCCTTCAGAAAGCGGAAGAGCAGTTCAGTCAGTGCTGAGAATTGCTGTGAAGGAAGAGAACAGTGTTCAGGAGTCAGGCATCACCCTGCTTCATCTCTCAGCACCTCACCACCCCAGCACTACCACGACTGTGTGGTGATCTACCACCTTGATACAGCTCCACCTTCCTCCAGTACATTGGTCCCAGGGTTTGAGCTCCCTTGCTGGTCAAGTACTCCCATCCTCGGCATTACAAGATGCCTTTGGATGGGATTTGTTCGTGGATGCTTTTCAGAGACTCTTGAAGGGTTTGAGTAGCTGGTAGCTGGCACTGCACAGGGCTTTTGTGACTTGTGGCTAATCGGAAGCTGCTGTTCTATCCTGTGTAATCCAAAAACTTTTAAGTGGGGAAAGATGCAAACATCTTCTTGTATGTTTCACAATCTCCATGGGGTAACCAGACTGAATAGGGAAGGGAAATGAACTGGTTAAAGGTCTAGTCACTGCCTTCAGTTTCTTAGCCTGTTGGACAGAGCATCACCACCCTCTGGCACCGTTCTGGTTGTGCCCTGGGTACAGCTGGCTGCTCTGGGGCAGCATGTGGCCCATCCCATCCTACCCTCATCCTCAGCTGTGCAACAGAGACAGCACCGGGCTGCTGCCCGCGGTTCTGGCAAGCTGTAGTAAAACCTCACAGCTCTTCCACCAACTTCAGGACGAGCTGAATCAGTTTCTGGAACACAGCTGCGCACCCGATGTGGTGATGACCCGGAAGCAGGTGTGGGGCCGGGAGGGCGCTGGGGTGGCAGTCACAGCCCCAGTGCCGCGTAGTCCGACCGAGAAACACCAGCGCTCCATGGGACCCTCTGTCCACCCAGGGCGCAACAGGAGACCCGGGGCCCCGCGGCCGGACAAACAGGCTCCTGCGGAGCACGGGGCTCGGCCGGCACGGTGCGGGGCTGAGCACGGGGCCACGCTCTGCAGCTCTGTCCTGACACCAGAAAACGTGGGTCCCTGCTGGAGCGGGCCGACACCGGCAGGGACCCTGGGCCTGCAGGCCTGACCAGGTCTGGTACCGGGGCTGCTCTGAGGTTGTGGAGCCTCCCGGGCCCGGTACTAGGGCTGCGGGGCCTGCAGGCCCGATGGGGCCCGGTACCGGGGCTGCTCCGGAGCTGCGGGACCGGCTGGGCCCAGCACCCCGGGTGGCGGCTCGTCCCGGCCGGCTGGAGCCGGCGGCCCCGCGGTCTCCCGGTGCGGGGCTGCCCCCGCGCCCTCCCCCGGCCTCCCCCGGCCCGGCCCCACCTGGGCGCTGAGCTGGTTGAGGTTGTGCATGTCGCCGCTCACCGCCTCCGGCACCGGGTCGCTGGTGAAGTTGAGCAGCCCCATGGCGGCAGCCGCGGCTCCGCCCGCCCCGCCCGGCCCCGCCGCCCGCCTCCACCGCCCGCCTCAGCCTGAGCATTGGCGGCCGCACTTTCCGCACCGCTGCCGGCCCAGGCTCCGCACCGGTAGAAGGAGGGGTTGAAGACACGGGGGGCAGCCCCCGCTCGTCCTCCCCTGCTGCGCCCCGGCGGAGGCGGCCCCTTCACCCCTGCAGCCGCGGTGGCACCGGGCGGGTGGCCAGCAGGCTATCGTGCCCGGTCGCCCACCCCGGGGCTCGCCGCTCTGCTCTGCCATAGGCCCCAGGGCCACACAGGCTGCACCTAGGCGGGCAGAGGGGAACGCGGCCGGGTTCACCTCCCAGCGCCATTAATTGGGCTAATGGAACAATTATTTTTGGTGGGAAGGTTGGGACAACCTCCCTGAGCTGCAGTACGTGTAGATGTCTGTGTTTGTACCAATGCATGTTTACTCTTAATTCTGCTCAGATCTCCACCCTAGAGGTATTTATTAATTTTATGCATTTTATCAGCTCCATGGAAAGTAAAACGTCTGATTGCTGTATGTGTGGAACCTAAAGTATGGACAAAACGGGAGAGCTGCGGGTGCCCTCGGTGTGTGGAGGCTTAAACTTGAGCTCTGACTGCTGAACAGTGTAAGTCGTTTTTCCATACAAAAGCCTCAAGTAAATTGTTTAAAAAAACAAAGTTTAAAGGGTGAATGTTCGTTTGGTTTTGTGTTGTTTGGTTTCTTTTTTCCTCTGAAAATTCCACTTAGGACCCGAAACTTGGGTGTGATTTTCCCCCTCCATCTGCCACCCCAGCACTGTCGGCTGCTGAGCCTGGGACAGGATCCTCAGGGTGACGGTGACAGAGCAGGTCCCGGGACACAGCACCTCACCATGTCCCATGGCTGTCCTCCGGGGGGCGGATGAGTTTTTGGGTAAGGACGGTGAAGGCAGCTCAGCCTGGACATGAGGTGTCCGGATGTCACAGGGGCCAGGGTTTCAGAGACACATTTTAACCCGATTCTCACCATAACCCATAAGCAGGAGCTCTCCTTAGTTCAGAGGCGTGGAGGGCTGCGGGTGGGTGAGTTCTACAATCACCTTCTGGCCCGTGTTCCATGACCTCCTTTCTGTTTGTGCTGAGAGGAAGGTCTTGATCCAGAAATCTGGATGTATTCCGGCCCAGGACAATGGAGGTGATCCCATGCTTAAAGACTCCCTCACCTGAAGGTGCTATTTCGCAGCTTTCCAAGAGCAGGGAAATAAGCTCTCCTGCAGTTATTTCACAATCAGTGTGAATGTGTCTGATCTGTGTTATCTTGGAAGGAGTTCACTGCTGCCAAGGCAGAGAGACAGTGCAGAAAAGCCTTAGTGGAAGGTAAAACTGCAGCAGCCAACAAGGCTTCTGGTTTATTACTGACACTTCGAGTTGCAAATGAGAGCATAGGAAACGGAAACCTTACAGTGCCTTTCATTGTGAAGATACCCCAGTAGTGGTTTCTAAACAAGTAGTTAAGCATCAAAGTACCAGTAATGATGAGGAGTTAAGAGAGAGTTACTGGTGGTCTGGCTGGAAATAGCATTCACACTTCCTTTCCTTCTCCCTTGACCTCCCAGCCCAGCTGGAAGATTTTCTCTTCCATGTACACAGTGTGGACCTCTGCACCTCGATTGAACAGGGTTGTGGAGGTGAATGAATTGCATCTGGGGGTGCTTGCAGGATTGGACCCTAAATATCGAGGACACCTTAGAACAAGGTGCAGATTTTTCATATTGGAACAGTTTTTCAGGTTCTGTGGTGAATTTAAAACCGCAGGATATGCTTGTGTCTGAAAAATAGTTAATCTTCACTACAACTCATGCAGGGAGGTGTATGGACTGGGTCGCAGGGGGTGCCAGTCCGTGTGAACACGGTATTCCTCTCTGGCTTTAAGATGTTCTGTACAGCCTTATGTAAATTTTCCTAATGTTAATTAATTGCAGTTAATTGTTGCACATTTTCATAACCACCAAGATTCATTCCCCTGTACTGTGTGGCTGAAAAGCTGAAACAAGGAAAGGCAATTTTCTGTCTGGTTTGTACCCTGGAATTAGCCGTGGAGGAGCAGCCTGTGACTGATTCTTCCTTCTCTGTGTCTTTCTCGGGTGATGCTTTAGGAACAAATTAAAGATGGTCTCAGCACACATGTGTGCTTGTGTGAGCATGCAAGAGGTATGGCAGTAGGGAGCCAACTTCATGAAACAATTTCCCAGGCAGCAAACCAAATTTTGTGGAAAGCTGAGCGACAGGATCCAAGAAGAAGAGTTTAAGTTGAGGTACGTGCTCGTAACATCCTGTTCGAACAATCACCAGGAAATTTGGCAGTCCCACCTCCCGAGATGCAGGGTGGCATGTCAGTGCCACCAACTCTCCTGTGGCACTGACTTCTGAAGTGGGAGGCAGGCTGAGTTCTGCCAGCACTTGCTTTTGAAAAGGATTTACTCAGATAAAAGGAGTCTCCAGGGTGAAGGTCTGGATTACAGGGGTGCCAGGTGGAGGATGGTTCCCAGCGCCCTGGGCAGAGCCCCCAGGCAGCCACCAGCTCCAGGGGTGCCTGGGCCTGGCCATTCTCATGCAGAACGTGCAGCTGATCGACCCATCAGAGCTGAGGCCAAGCTGAGGACAGCAGTTCGAGTTACAGGTGTGTGGACTTGTTCACCGCCAATACTGGAGTAAATGCAACAATAAAAAGCAATGGGGACACTCAGGGAAAAACGGTGCACTCCAAAATTAGTGAGAGGATCGATGTGCCCTACTTCAGATGGATTGTGCAGCTTCATTTCACCTGCTAGACTTGAAAAGCTTCCTCAGTACTTGGGGAGTGTTACCTGGGCAAGGCTCCTTCATGTATATTCCCAAGAGATCAAATCCTGGTGTATCATGGTCCTGTTCTCTGATGTCTCTTTCCATCCGAAGCTCTCAAAGTGCTTTGTGCTCACTCCAAAGTCAGCCTTGGAGCACCTTCCTGAGGTGGGGGAGCATTGCCTGCACTTGCTGGCCTGAGAAAGGCCTGGAAAATGTAAGAGTACATGAAGAACTCGGGAGCAAAACCCAGAGACATTTCACCCTGGCTGATGCTGAGCCCACCCGCTCTCTGTGTGTTTTGCCTGTCTGCAGTGTCTGCCTGGAGCTGTGTGGGCTCAAGAGAACATCTGTACATGGGCTGAGGGATGCTGCAACCCCTCCTGGCTGATGCTTGGGAGAGGTTAGTTCTGTTTCTAGGGAAGGCTGACACAAATGATGTCTTTGAGACCAGGATTTGTTTTCTACTGCAGTTTAATGCCCCTTCCTCTCCCCCATCACACTCAGGACTGTTTTCTCCCAGACATAAGTAGCTACAGGACTAAATTACTGCAAGCATTGGGTGTGAGGGCTGGGCTGGGGGCAGCACTGCTGGGCCCTGGTACCCCCCTGCCTTGGGACTGCAGGCAAACCCCTTCCTCTGCCCGTGAGTGGGGATGATGATCCTGGACCTGGGAAGGCAGGAGTAGCTCCAGATCTGGAGTGGGGGGAGGGTTCTGCTGGCAGCTGCCCTGGGAGCAGCATTTTTTCTGATGAAAGGAGAGTGTTTCTCCTGCTCAGAAGAGCAATTTGGAGAGGCCTTGTCACTTCAGATGAGGCTGTAGCAAGCATATCCTGTTTTCTAGGAAAAAAGAGGATTTTGTGGGCAGCTTTGCTAGAGAGGCATTGAGGGGTTTGCTTTGTGTGCCTTTGCATTTGAAGTTTACACATTGGTAGCTGCAGACTTTCTAGATGTTCTGGTTACATGAACAACACATATTTTTAACCTTATTTTTATTAGAGGTTTGTATCATGTGGTCCTAGCCAGCCCACAGAAAGGGCTAAAAACTTCATGTAGGAGGGATAACACTTCCTATCTCCATGTAAACAGCAATTCCCCCCAGATGGGAAAAGGCAGCCCAGCTGTAGGGGAGGCTGGAGGCTGTATTCCCACATGTGGCAGCAGGATGTGGCTTTCCCACAGCAGGGACAGACCTTGCTCTTGGTAGCCAGAGCCCTGCCACTGCGTGGCTGGTAGCCCAGCTCTCCCCAGGCTCTGGAGAGATGCTGGGAGCAGGAGAACTTCTCCAAGGAGCAGTGGTGAGGAGTGACCGGTGGCTGGAAGCTGCGAGGGAGCAGAACTGGTGGAGAGGTGAGTGGTCAGAGTGGGGCTGGGACAAAGGCCTTGGCCACGGAGCTGCTCATTGAAGAAGAGGACACATCCCATGGGACATGGTCCAATGGTTTTTGCAGTAAAGAACACCAGGCAGTGAAAACGATTGTTACGGCAGGCTGGGGAAGAGCTGCTGTGCTGCGTGCTCTGTGTACCCCAACACGGGAAACTCCCCAAGCCTGAACTCAGCAGGAGCATCACCACCAGCTTCAGTGAAAGGAGAAGTTCCTTCTGCCTCAGGGTCACTAGAGGAGCTCCCTACTGTCCACGGTGCTTCTCCCTGGCTGCTAGAAGACCAAACAAACTGTCATTGGGGCCTGGGATCTGTGACCCACAGATCCGGAAAGGACAAAGGTTGAGCTGCCAAAGCTGTAGGTAACAACACTTATTTGCTCAGTTGCTTTATTTGTCTGGGATCTCCGTGGGCACTGCCTGACCCCCACCTCTCCCCAGCCCCTGCTTATGTGAGCCCTGGCCACACTTTCCAGCTTTCTGCAGCTGCTCTGGTGATGGAGCAGAGGAGCTTTGCTCCCAGAGCCATGTCCCACCACTTGCCCATGTCCTCAGGGCTGACAGGGAGCTGTGGTGGAGCTGCTCTGGTACCTGCCTGGCACAGGCTGCCAACTGCCAGCCCTTGTTCAGCAGGAAGGGCTGAGAGCCTTGTGCAGGGGACCAGAAATACCTGGTGGGAGCCTAAATACAAAATCTTCTTAAATGTACCTTTTTTTTTCTCCCATCAGATGACATATGAACTCTCTTGACTCTTCAGAATCAGATGGCAGCATCTCTCTGTGGTTGTGTGTAGCAGAGACAGGGAAAAGGGTTGGGACTCTGCTCAGAATCTGCCCAGAGCTGCTTTGTTTGGTGCCAGGCCTTTTTCACAACCAGTGTGCATAGACGTGCTCTCCTGAATTAAATGATAACTGAGGGAAGAGAGAGAAAGAGGGCGTTTCAGCTGGGAGGGAGATTGATGGCAGGTCAGCAGGGCCAACAGAGGCAGGAAGGTTTTGGTAGAAAGGGAGAGGAGCCTGTGGATGCTTGCAGCAAGGGCTGATTCCACCCTAGCAGTGCCCTAGAAACTCCCATGAGCACAACCTGCAAAAGCGTTTTGCTTTCCAAAATTTGGAAAACGAACAGGAGTAAAATCTATTTGTGTGGTTTTAATTACTGAACAGAGCTGCAAATTAGCTTTAGTTTTATGCAGTGTGTGTTTACTTGATCTGTAATCTCCAGTGTTCCCGAAGGCTTATCCGGACCAAATTTCTCAGGTCCTCTTGTTCACTTGCAGGTTCTTTTTTTTTTGCACATGCAGCCACATTTTTCATGCCTGTGTTTTGCAGGAATGGAGGGGTGGTCTGGGGGACCTGCTGTACAGACCTTGGGCTGGTCCAGGCCCATCTCACAGCACTTAGCTAATACTTTGGCTCATCATTTTTCCTCCTGGCCCTGAAAGCTTGTTTCTGTCCCACCAGGATAATAATATTCCTTCTTCTTACTGTTACACAGTTAACTGCTGGATCTAGAGGTAATAGCAAGTGAGCAGAGATTATACCCCACGTGGACTCTGGATGCTTTGTCTGGGGCAGGAGAGGCGTGGGCTGCTTTCCTCGTCCCCAGCACAGCCCTCCCAAATGTCCGTACGGGAAAGAACAGGCAAAAACTGACTGTGAAACTTGTGAGGCTTTGTCTGTCTATACCGCGCTCCGAGGGGCACAGCACTGGTGGGAGCCGGTGGGCACAGGGGTGGTTCGGTGGGGTGAGGGGCTTTGCCCGCCTCCGGATGCCCCTTCTCCCCGGGGGATTCCTTTGCCTCGGGGGGCTCTGAGGGCCGAGCCCCGGGGGATGCTGAGCCCTGGGGGAATGCCGGACACGGTGGGGTGACACCGGGGCGACGGAATATGCCAGGTGATGAGATATCCCGGAGGGGTTCGAGGCATCAGGGAGGGTATGGAGCCCCGCGAGAGGGATGGTGAGCCCTGGAGAGAGGATGCGGGACACCGGAAGGAATGCAGGGCACTGGGCGATTCGGATTCCAGGGCAATGTGGGGGGATACTGGGGCGCTGGGGGTGCGGAGGCGCGGTTGGAGGATGCCGAGCCCCGGGGGGATGCCGGGGGTGAGGGGCACTGGAGGAATGCGGAGCTGCGGTGGGACACAGGGATGCCGGGGTGCGGAGCTCCGGGGGGACCGGCGGTGCGATGGGGACCCCGCGCTCCTCTCCCCTCCCCCGCCGTGCCGCGGAGGGCGTGGGGCGGTAGAAGAGGAGGAGGAGGAGGAGGAGGAGGAGGAGGGGCTGCCCAGCACGGGCAGGGTTAAAGCGCCATGTAACCGGAGCGCGGGGCTGTCGGGGGCCGGCCGGGGCTCGGGCGGCGGCGTGCGGCGGCGCGGCCCCGCTGGACGGCGCGTCCCGTCGCGTCCCGCCGCGGCGCAGGTGAGCGTGGGACCCGGACCGGGGACCAGGGCGGCCGGGAGCCCTGGGGGACCGGGGCCGCGGCGCATCCTCGTGGGCGGCTTTGTTGTGCGCGGTGGCGGTGGGGGACAATGGGGCGGGGACGCAGCACCAGGAGCAGCACCCCGGCCGATCGGGAGCCTTGTGCACGGTAACCGAGGACTCGCGGCGCTTCGCCCGGGGGGCTCGGGGCAGCGGGTCCTGTCGCCACTTGTTGCTGGCCGTCGGCCCCCGGGGCGTGTTCGGTGGGCTCGGCGCGGCCGGAGCCCCGGGCCGGGGTCTCTCCCGGTCCCGCCTGGCCCTCCGGTTCCCGTCGCAGCTTTCGGAGTTTCCCGCGAAGGCGCCACGGCCGCGTATCCTGGGGGCGCGTCCCGGGGCTGTCACAGTGGGTCGGGCTGGGGGCTGGGACCCCCCATGGGCCCCGGCCATGCCGGGACGGGCAGGGGATGCGGGGATGGGGCAGACCCCGGGGCCGCGGCGGGAGCACGGCAAACCCCCGGGGCCTCATGATCCCGTCGATGAAACGGCAAGTGATGGCAGCGGGGCGGGGAGGGCCGGGGTTGCCCTGCCCGTGGCTCGGCGGGCCCCGGGCAGCACCGCCCCCAGGCAGGGGGGTACGGGGAGGCCTTCCGGGAGCCCTGGATGCGGCGGTAGCGCTGCCGGGGCTGAACACCTTTGTTTTCGGTTCTCGGGTCAGGGATCTGTCAGTTCATCTTGGCATTTTTTCTGTTCGCAGGAAAACGGCTCCCGGCCGGCGCCTCGGGCGTGAAGTGACCTCGGGGCTGGGGCCGGAGGGGAGGGAGCGGCCGGAGTCGGCAGGTATCGAGTGGGGGGAGCTCTGCTAGCATCCTCCTCCTCCCCAGCCCGGGGAGAAGCTCCAGTGGAGGGAGAGCATTGGAGAAAGAGAAACAAACTCCAGGGTGGTCCCAAGGTGGGCCACAAGTCCCAGGAGTCCGGGGGAGGGCGACAGCGGGTGGGCACCCAGCGCTGGTCCTGAGGCTCTCGCTGATGCTGCACCGACCTCCCTAGGAAAAGGGTCAGGAGAAAGAGTGATGTGCGGAAACCCTGGGACTGGAACCCTGCAGCAGGACTTGTCTCCTCTGCCTCAGTCTCCAGTTTCCCAATTCCTAATGTAATGAGGGGGAATGGGCCAGGGTGTCCCAGCCCCCGGCTCTGGGGAGGCTGGAGGCTTGTGCCGCCCTGTACAGGGCCAGGCGGGGGGACATGAAGACAGTGAGGTGTCATTGTCATTCCTTTTTCCTCTTGTGCAGGGGAAAGATGAAGCAGTAACAGCTCTGGACGCAGGACCGGCTGCCGCTGGGCGAGACGGCAGAGCCCCCGCAGCCCCCATCCCTGCCTGCAGGCAGCACCGGCCCGGGCGCCCGCTCCCCCCGGGTACGTCCCTGGGCAGGGGGCTCGGGAGAGCCAGCGAGGCTCAGCTCAGCGGGACGTGACCGCGATGAGCATGGTAAAGAGCCTAGAGCGGCTGGAGCAGCGGCTGGCTGTGATGGTGGCTGCCCAGGAGACTTCTCCGGCCTGGTCTTCACTGGGAGAGGAGGGGCCGGTTTGTTTTTTGTTTCTTTTCTTTCAACCGAGCTTTGCTGAAAGGCAGCGGGCAAGGAGCTGGAGCCTGGGGGTGGCCGCAGAGGGCTGCCCGGCTCGGGGGGGAGAGCAGAGCGGGACAGGAGAGGAAATGGGGGGAAAATGGAGGGAAGTGCCGGAGCGCGGAGAGGGGCCAGTCACAGGAAACGGGCAGGGGAGGGGAGAGGAGAGCCTGCCCCTCTTAATGAGCAGATCTGCCAAAATGGGCTCCCTTTCTTACCGAACTGCCAACCCAGCAACTCTTTTCTTCCCAGGATTAGAGGGAAGTGTTCCGTTTGGGGAGAGTTAAAGGCCATTTGCGTGCTCACAGATAGTCCAGAGCCGAGGCTGGAGGGAGCAGCCCCGGCCATTGGGGTCCTTTCTTTTTGTTATTCAAACAGGGCTTGGGTGATGGCTGCCATCCCAGCCATCATGTAAAACGCTTCCCTTCAGCCTTTTGATATGCATGCCCCTGTCTGGAGGCAAAGTCCGCCAGTCTCTCCTGCAATCTCTCCACCTACTGGGAAACGCACCTGATAAGGGGCCGCTCTGTTTTCTGAAGAAGGAAAACTGAAAGCAGGCTGGGGGAGCAGCCCCGGGGGCACCGGGGCACGGCCTCGCAGGTGAGCGCAGCCGCTCTGCCCGCCCCGGGGCAGCCGGTGAGCTCGGCCGGGCAGGAATCGGAAGCCTCTCTAAGCAGTTAATATTGTGGCATGGTCTTTAACCAGTTTGGCAAACCTTAAAGAAACTGGTATTGCAAAACTAGGGCGGGATCCGGAGTCGGCGAGTTCATTGTCTCGGTGGGGTATCGCTGCAGGGCACGTCCTGGTCACCAGGCAGTGTCAGGGCTGCCGCTAGCGCCAGTCTCTTGGGGAGCTTTGAGCATCGAAGCTGGGATTCTGCTTTATTTTACCCTCCGTGGCGTTTTGCACGGAGCGTACGGCTCTCGAGCACGCCTGTATGTTTGCACTACATTAAGCAATGCAAACACTGCTGTGCTGGTTTTCTGCTCCTCCCGTGAGACAGAACATGTGAGGGGAGTGCTCTGTTTCTTATTATTTTCGTAATGCCCTGCGTCCACATGTTGGTGTGTGTTTCTGCAAGGGGAGGCGAGGACAAAGAGCGGAGCCTTCCTCCCGAGCAGGAGGTGCTGGGGCTTGCAAGGACGGGGGCTCCAGAAGCAGATCCTCAGAGTTGGAGGGGTGGCAGGCCGGACGGGCCTCCTCAGCAGGCAGGATCATCTCGGCTTTGGCTCTGCTTGGTGCACAAAGCAGCACCAGCCGGAGCAGGGATGGGTGCTGCAGTGCTGCTGCCTCGGGGTCCGTTTTTGGGAAAGCCAGACTGTGACTTGCTTTCCTGTTTGGTCCTGGTGTGATGTTCCCTTTCCCTCTCGCGTGTCAGAGAACGGTGCCGGGATGTCCTCGAGTGGTCGTGGCAGTGGCAGCTGTAGAAGTGTACGGAGCAATGTGTGGGCTCCTGCCTTGGCCCCGTGTGCTCCTCCCCAGCCCTGCCTGTGCCCGGGGGCTGAAACACCTCGGTATGGTGGTGCCTGCGGACCAGCAAAGCCCTGGGGGGTGGGATGTCCAGATCTGCCAGGGAGTGGTTGCTTCCCAAGTGATAGCTTTTTTTTTTTTTCCCCTACTTTATAATTGAACAAAGACTATGTCTGAGCTCCCTGAGCACGCGGCAGAGCTGAGCTTGGCACATTCTGTGCTCAGGCCTGGCTGCATGTCCTTCAGGGCTGTCCTTCCCGTGGGAAGGGATGGGAGACCCAGCTGCTGTGTCCCCTCCCCAGCACAGGGCTGGCAGGGGGACATGCTGGCCTGACTGCCTGCCGTGGGCTGGCCATGCTGGCCACTGGGCAGCGCCCGGGACTGAGAAAGGAGAAGCCATTTTTAGGGGTTAGTTTGAACCTCCTGGGCTCAGGCTCCGTCTGAGGCTCCCAAACAGGCTCCTGAGAAAGAATCAAATGCAAAGGCCCTCTGAAGGTCCTGCTGGGGTTTTAAAGGGTGCAGGTATTTTGAGGTGGCCATGTCTGCTCCTGTCCTCCCATGATCTTTACAGCCTCATGCTGCCCCACCTCTCTGACCCCAGCCTCTCCTCTGGGAGAGCAGCGTATCATCTCACACCTCCCTGCATGGATTCCCAAGTGAGAGTCACCGTTTCTTGGTGAGCTTTGCTATTTTTGTGGCAGCGCCGCTGCTGGCAGTGATTGCTGCTGTGCTGCAGCTTCCCAGGTTGGGGAGGGGGAGCAGACCCTGGAGGACCTGACCCGACTGTGCTGCACTGGGGCGTGTTGCTGCATCCCGGAGCATCCGGGACTGGCCGCCCAGGCCGAGGGGCAGCTCAGCGAGTCTGGGCAGCTCCCAGGAATTGTTTGCTGGGTCGTGGAGCAGATGTGCTGCAGCAGAGGGATTTCTGCTCACAGCTGTAGGGGTTTATGCAGCTTTAGGCTCCCTCTGGTGCCATTCCTCTCCTCCCTTTGTTGAGGTGATGTGTCTGCAGGGGGAGGCAGGATGTGCACCCCAGGGGCTCTGCCTGTGGAGGTGGGTGCTGGACACCTGTTTTCCTTCAGCTTTGGATGTTACCAGGGTTTTAACGCTGCCCTCGGCACCCAAAACATCATATCCCAGCTGGTCTTTGTTTGTCAGAGGTGCTGACAGATGACCTCAAAGCAGAAAGAAATCTCAATTGTTGGAGAAGCAGTTGGAAGCAATGCTAAGTGAGAGAGCCAGGGAGGGGGGGCGGCAGGGCTGGAGCCTGGGGTCTCTTTGGGGCTGGGGAGAGGGGTTTGCTTTTGCTTCCCAACAGGGCCTTAGGTGGGTAAAGCCCTGTTTGCTCTTCAGCTCGCTGAGCTGAGTTACGTGCAACTGAAA
The DNA here is from genome assembly GCA_020745705.1 of Hemiprocne comata. Lineage (NCBI taxonomy): Eukaryota > Metazoa > Chordata > Aves > Apodiformes > Apodidae > Hemiprocne > Hemiprocne comata. Next base: position 15,852,943 of record CM036601.1, read on the forward strand.
TAACTGTTCTGGTGAAGGGGCAAGTTGCAGCACAGATCCATAGCCCAGCAATGAGGCAGCTTCCTTACTGCCATCCCGGGAGCCTCTGGGAGAGCCTGGAAGCTCCCCCTCCTGAAAACAGGAGCCCAGGAGGGCACCCAAGGGAAGACAGAGGCAGCTGGGCACAGGTGAGCTGTGCCTCACCTCTCTGGGGGATGTGGTGGGGGGCAGCAGGGAGCTCTGCAGGCGCAGACCCCTGCCCTGCCCCCTTGCCCTGGGGCGGGGGAGCTGCGTCCGGGGCAGGAGGAGTTTTCTCCCCTCGGGGGAGTTGAACTCGCTGCAGGCACCAGGACTTTGCCCCCCACAGCTCGCTGTGTCCTGCGGCTGCTGGAACAGCCCACCCAGTGCTGGGTGTGCTGGGCAGCCAGAGCGTGGTGAGGCTGGTGTCCAGGGGGTGGGATGGGTTGTCCCCTGGTTTCTCTGGGCTGTCTGGGAAGCACAGCTCCCCTTCGGAGAGGGTCTCTGCTCCAGCAGATCCAGCACCGAGCCTGGGAGTGCTCCAAGGCATATGGATGGTGGCCACAGCCCTGGAGAAAAGCCCCTGTGCTTCCTAAGGACAAACAGGTTTCATCTGGGGCCTCTGGTCAGTGGGGCTGGTGGACCTTAAGGGCCATCACATTTGTGGGGAGGTTTTGTCCAGGTACCCATTAGGTCCCAGTACCACTCCTGATGCATCTGCAGTCAGACCCCTCTGACAAGGGCATGAGAAGTTGTGGCTGGCTTGAGGAGCTTGTGCTGTTTGCTTTGCCTTCCTGCTTATTTAGCTTTCTGCTGATTTTCTGTTCTGCTCTGGCTTCTACAGGCAACCATGAAGAAGGACAAAAGCCACGACCAGGATGAGGCAGACTGCAGGGCAGAGCTGATCCTCATCAACGGGGGCTGCACTGACCCCAGTAACAACTCACCCACCCTTCTTCTGGGGGCGAATGGGAAGCCAAGTGCTCCAGGTGAGCTGTGCCCGGGATGTGCAGGGTTGCACAGGGGGCTGCAGCCTTGTGGCTGTGCCTGGGTTCCCTCTGGCCCTCACCCACCCAAGGAGTGCTGCCAGCTCCTGGAATGTTCCTGTCATGGTCCCCAGATACCAGCTCTTGTGTTCACAAGATCCTGCTTTAATTGAGTGGTGGCAAGCCCTGAATATTGGGCGTGTGGTTTCCTTGTGCTTCTCAGGAACAAAAAGGTGCATGAGAAGGTTCCCACACTCACTATCAGAGTCCCTCCAGTTTTGGGGCAGGTGGGGGTTTTGGGGCTGTCCATGCCAGCAGCACTGCCATGGGGAGCCTTGGGGACATCACTTGTCTTCTGCTCTTGGCCACACTTCTCCAAGTGGAGGTTCTGGTCTCTTCAAATCCCCACTTGCTTCTTGGAGCAGTCGCAGTTGGAGTCGTGCAGGGGCATGGCCGGGGGGCTCACAGAGCTGAACCTGCTCTGCCATGTCCCTGTGCAGATGCTGGGGGCCTGGGGCTGCCCTCCCTGAAGAACAAGAGGGTCAGCAAGGGAGACCTCTCCAAGGAGGAGCTGTCCTGGCCACTCGCTCTCACAGGGAAGCAGGAGGTAGGTGCTCACCAAGGCTGCTGGAAGGCCTTGCTGCTGGGGGGTTGTGGGCTGTCTGCAGGGGCAGCTGGGGCCAGGACCCTCACCCACTCCCCTCTGGAGCAGCTCTTGCACTCAGTGCTGGGGGAACAGTCCAATGGCAGATGTGATTCTCATTTACAAGCATAATATTAATTTTAATTTAAAAATTCTTGATTTACTTGAGGCCAGCAGCAGGAGGGCGTGGTGTGATGCAGTGATGCCCACTACATCTTGCAGCAGTCAAATAATTATTATGCTGGTACTTTCTTTAAAAAGTCTCAGCCGTATTGCTGGACTGCAGCAGTTGTGTCTCTCACTCTCAGGGTGGCCTGTTTTTAGCTGCTTCAGGGCTGGATCCCAGTTTCAACCCCTCATTTTGTTGACTAGGTTGACAAACCTCCAGGGTCTGCAAGAATTTTTGCCTTCTGGCTTTATTGTTTTGATTTTGAAATAAAACCCCAAGGTTGGAGATCTGCCTGTGACGAGGCAGCTTCCAAAAAAAGTGAGCCATAAATCCAACCAGAGTGAAAATTCTGCTTTCCCACTACGTTGGGTTTGGGGCTCTTCACTTGCAAAATCTCATTTCAATTTGAAACTGTTGTGCCGGATGCAGGAAACATGCCTGGGTTGGACTGATTGTAAACTGTGGCTGCTGAAACCACAGGGGAAGAGCTGCTCTGGGTGGCTCTGCAGGGCTGGGCGGTGCCAGGGAGAGCACCCACGCGTGTGTGAGCAGGGTGCCATGCCCGGGGTGGCTGCTGGCTCCTGCTGCTCTCAGTCCCACCACTGTGGCTGTGACTGCAGCTGCAAGGAGGGAGGGTGTCACAGGGTACAGAATCATAGAGTAGAATCAGAGAATGGTTCTGGTTGGAAAAGACCTTAAAGGTCATCAAGCCCAACTGTTAACCTCAGCACTGCCAAGGCCACCACTAAACTCTGTCCCTCAGCAACATATCTACACAGCTTTTAAATCCTTCCAGGGATGGGGCTCCACCACTGCCCCAGGCAGCCTGTGCCAGGGCCTGACAACCCTTTTGGGGAAGGAATTAATCCCAAGATCCAAACTAAATCTCCCCTGGCACAACTTGAGGCCATTTCCTCTTGTCCTGTCACTTGTTCCTTAGACGAAGTGACTGACTCCACCTCACTCCAACCTCCTTTCAGGGAGTTGTGGGAGGGAGAAGGTCTCCCCTCAGGATGCACATGGCTGCTTGAAACAAGATTGGATGTAAACAGCTCCTGGTGGGTGGCTGCCCCCAGTGCATGGCTGGGCCAACCAGCTGAGGTGCCGTGAAGTCCACAGTTGCACCAAGGGGCTCAGTGTGGGCACAGGCTGTCTCTGTCCCCATGTGCCACTGGTGTGGGACAGGCGTCCCTGCCACAGCACCTCTGTTCTGGTTGCAGGTGCGGCCCCGGGGCAGCGCTGGGTGGGAGAGCAGCCTCAGGCAGAAGCCCCCTGTCCGCCTCATCTTCCAGGCAGGGCAGACCCAGCACGAAATGAGGATCAAGGTGACAAACAACGACGAATCTCTGAGGGACCTGCGAACTCCCTTGCGGGTCAGGGTCTGCACGGGTGCCAGGCTTTCCCTGGGGTTCCCTGGGGCTCCAGGGATCGGCATTTCTGCTCTGCCCTGGCCAAGTGGCTTCAGACATACTGCAGGCTCTCTGTGCCTCAGTTTCCCCTGTGAAGTGGGTGTGTGTGCTGCTTGCCCTTGCTGTGAACTGTGTGCTTTGAATGCTGGGGTGAACTGGGGAGGGGAAAAGGGAAGAGCACCAAGTGGTGCGTGCACTGTGTTCTGTGTGTCTGGCAAGTCAAAGGAGAGCAGTTCTCCCTCAGACACCCCAGTCCTGGGCCCTTCCCGCTGTTCCTGGCTGCGGTGGCATTTCCACTCCCCACCTTCCCCTCTCCTCTCCTCGCTCTCCCATTTCCAGTCAAGGGTCTGGGGGTGATGTGGGGCAGGTCTCTGCTCTCCCCTGCCCCTCTCCCTGGCTTCGTGCCACACTCATGCTCTGCTCTCCCTGCGCCCAGAGCTCCAAGCGTCGCTCGGCCACAGCCGTCCCCACAGCCACCATCGACCTGACGGAGGAGGACTCCCGGGACTCGTCCCAGAGCAGCAGCACACTCTCCGGCAGCAGCTCCCAGGAAGGCCAGAACGGTTCTGCTGAGCTAGGGGCTGAGGAGCCAGAGAGCAGAGACGTGGGGACAGCGCTGGAGTACCAGGTACGGAGGGGCCAAACTCTGCTCCTGCGCTGAGATCCTGCCCCCAGCATGGTGCAGCAGGGTGGGGGTGAGCCTTCCTTCCTGGCTTGTCTGCAAACCTCACTGCTACTTCTGCCTCCTCCCTGCCTTCCCTTCCCGGTGTGTGCAGGGTGGGATGGTTCCAGGCTGTGCCCCTGTCCATCACAGCGGAGTCAGTGCTGCTTCAGGGGCATGTTGCTGGAGATGGGTTAGTGCATGGGGACCGGCCCTGCCGAGCCCCTCCCTGCCTGCTGCTCCTGGGCTGCAAAACCTCCAAGAGCCCCGGGAGACGCGTGCAAGGCACACGCTAGGCCAGCAGCCCTGCCTTGCCGGGACAGGCAGTTGCATGTGCAGAAAATGTTTCTGTCGGGGGATGCTGGAGAACAGCGAAGCTGCTGGAGCTGCAGAGGAGCCTGATTCAGTGCCTGCGGGTGTCAGGGCAGGGCCCCAGACTTACAGGAATTGGGCAATTGCATCTTGCTGCTTGATTAGGTGCCTAATTGCAGAACAAAGCTGGGAAGGAGCTTGGCAGGCGGAGGTGACTGCTTCTGGGACTGCTCCTGTGTGAGGTGCCTCCCTGGGCACAGCACTGTGCCAGCATGACCCCTGTCAGTCTGCCTGTTGGAGGCCCTTGGCATGGTCATGACAAAATTCCCAGCTCTTTTCTGTTTTCACTCTGCCCTGTGTCCTGCCCTGTGGGAACAAGAGCAGGGTGGGTGCCCTCTCCCTGAGCTGCAGCCAGACAAGCTGAGCTGTGAGCCCCATGAAAGGGGCTTCCTTGTGCCCAGGAGCAACCATGTCTGTGCAGGGAGCCCAGGGAGCAACCTCTGTGCAAAGTCCTCCCTGTGGTGGGCAGGACACACAGCAACCCATGCCCTGCCTCCACATCCCTCGGCCTGGTCCTGCCTCGAGGCTCAGCAGCAGCGTGTGATGAGCCTGGCAAACGTGGCTGCGATGGGCGAGGGGATCCGTCTGCTCTCCTTGTAGCTGCTGCCCCCCATTCCTGCCACCGGGGCTGCTGCAAGCCCTCCCGTGACAGCTGGAGCCGCTGTGTGAGGGCAGGAAGAGGCTTCCCAGCGTTAGAGACCCCAGGAGGGCAGGCAGGAGTGGGCATGCACGGGGCGCCAGAGCCAGGAGGGCTGAGCAGGATGGAGCATGCACTGAGCTGAGCTCCTGTGGGCTGGGAGCCAGTGCTGCTGGGGGAGTGCTGCCATTGCTGTGAGGAACGGGGGGGGCAGCTTTTATAGATCAGGGCACAGAAGTCCAGTGACTTTCCTCAGCATGTGGCTGTTCCCCCATGCTCCAGGGCTTCTTGTGGGGCCGCTCGGATAAAATGGGCAGTTGGTGCTTTTGGCTGATGTGTGTTGTCCTTTTGCTTTCAGGATGGGAAGGAATTTGGGATTGGGGAGCTTGTCTGGGGAAAGATCAAAGGTTTCTCCTGGTGGCCTGCCATCGTCGTCTCCTACAGAGCCACGGCCAAGCGCCAGGCTGTCTCGGGCATGCGGTGGGTGCAGTGGTTCGGAGATGGGAAGTTCTCTGAGGTAAGCCTCCTGCCTGCCCCTGCCTGCACCTGGCTTCGCCCTGGCTGAAATCCCCTCCCTGCACATTTTTGCTATCTGCCCCGTTCCTGGGGCTGCCTCGGTGTGTGTGGGTGCCCAGCTGCAGTTCCCTAGGCAGGGACCCTGGTGTTGGGCGTGGTCAGGCTCTTGCATACCCTTGAGGCTCTAGAGTCTATAAATGACTGGCTGCCGTGGGTTGGTGACAGGAACGGGGGACATCTGCCTTGGCCCCTTTGCAGGGTCTTGTCTGAGCCCTGTTCTCTGGGGCTGCCCCTGTTGGTTCCTGCCCAGTGATGTCCTCCCAGAGCCCCGTTGTCACCCCTCGGCCACCCTTGGCTGCAGGCAGGGGGGAGGGAGGTGCCGTGCTGGCTGTGCCGGCAGACGTGCGGTGCCAGCAGAGGGTGCAAACCGCCCGTCTTGGTCGCTAGTCGCTCTGCCCTCCTCCCTCTCTGCTTGTCCTGCCCTCTGCAAACCCGGTGCTGAGGTTCCTTTCATGGCTCCATGGTCCAGACAAAGCCCTGGCTACAGCCCAGCACCCTCCACCATGCTGGGAATGGCTGTGCTGCTGGGTCAGGGCTGCAGGGTGGGGACATGGTGCTGTGGGGGGACACAGCCAAAGCAAGGCATCCCCGTGCCTGCTGGTGAATTTTAATTGCTCTCTCCCAGGTTTCTGCAGACAAGCTGGTGGGACTGATGGCCTTTAGGCAGCATTTCAACTTTTCCACGTTTAATAAGCTGGTTTCCTACCGACGAGCCATATACCATGCCCTGGAGGTAACAGTGGAGCAGAGCTGGGGCTGGGTGGGTGAAGCCCCTGGGCTCTGCAGGGGTGGTGGGAAATAGGGAGAGATGGACTGTGCTCAGAGTGGCTGATGCAGCTGAACTGGTCAAGGAAACACTCTGCTGGGGCAGGAAGAGATGCCCTGGCTGGGAAGAAGAACATGCTCAGCCCAGGTGCCTGCAGAGCTTGGGCTGGGTGAGGGAGGTGGCTGGGGCCAGGGCTTCCTGGCTCTGCCCCTGCACGATGCTCTGCTTTGCATCTGGGGCTGGTTCTGAATGATGCCTGTGAGTCACCTTGAGAGCTGTCAGTGGATGGAGCTCCTGCCAGTGTCCAGATTTAATGATTTCCCCCATCTGCTGGGGTGATGTGGACAGATGTCTATAGGAAAACCCTCCTCTTTCTGCTGGGACTGTTTCCAAGTGCAGCCATGGGGTCAAACTCTGCTTATGCCAGTGAATTCAGGTGTAACTGTTCCTGCCTCAGGGTCTTGCAGCTCCAGAACCCCTGAGCCAGGCTCCTGCCAGGTCTCTGACTTGCAGCAGCATCGTGGTGGCAAGGCAAGTGTCGCTGACTGGAGGTGTCCTGGGCTGGTGCTGGATGCCCTTTGCCATCAGGGTTGGTGCTGAGCACCCCATGGCTCTGATCCCTATCCAGGGGACACATCACACTCTGGGTTATGGTGCTGCAGACCCACAGGCGCCTCTGCTGCCTTTTTTCTCCCTACTCTTGGGGCTGGGCTGTCCCCACTCCTGGCTGGGCTGAGGCTGGAGGACAGATGGACATTGCAGGGTGGGAGGCAGGGCCAGGGGCACACCCAGCGTGGGAATCTGGCAGCTGCCACCATGCTGGGGACACCGAACCCTGTGCATGTGTCTGGTGGGGATCTGGGCTGTGCGCATAGCAGCTGGGCTGCTCCTCCTGTCACTCTGGCCCACACCTTCCCTCTTCTCTCGGCAGGTTGCCCGGAGCCGGTCGGGAAAGACGTTTGCAGCCACCCCCAGGGAGTCCCTGGAGGAGCAGCTGAAGCCCATGATCGACTGGGCACTCACTGGCTTCAAACCCCTGGGCCTCAAGGGGCTGCAACCACCCAAAGCCTCAGGTGAGGGGGTGGGATGAGCTGGGCAGGGGCTGGCGTGAGCCCACTCACCCTCTGCCACAGCCATGCTGGCCTGGTTCCGAGGTGGTTCTGAGGTGTCCCCCAAGGCTCATGGCTGGGGTTCCCCACAGCTGCACTGCAATAAGCCAGAGCAAAGCTCCCTCCAAGCCATTGCTCCTGGAAACTGGTGACCTGGCTGAGCCTCCTGCCATGCGTGGGCAGCCAGGGTGGCCTGGAGGGGCTTTGCTTTTGGCTGGGCTGGGAACTGAAGGGCTGGGCAGGAGATGTCCCCCACTGCCCTGGGGAGCTCCCGGTGCTGCAGGCTTGTCCCCAGGGAGCCACCTTTGCCTTGCAGAGAACGGGGCCCTGAGGAATGGGACGGAGGAGGTGCTGTCCCTCGAGCAGTGTCCCCGCACCAAGAGGCTGAAGTCCAACCTCTGCAACAATGGCAAGGAGCAGCGAGTGGAAGAGGACCAGACCCGAGGTAACCTGCAGCTGAGGAGCACCATGGCCTGGGCCATGCATCCTGAAAAGCAGCAGCAAACCTCTCTGGGAAAGTGCTGGGCTCTTCTGGGGGCCATGAGCTTGCTTTCCAAAGGCAAAAGCTTTTGTGGTTTCTTGTTGCTCACTTGTGCCTTACAAGACAGCAGCAAACCCAGCTGCAAGACGTGGCCCCACAAGCTGGGCTCCTTTAGTTGCTCCACATGGAAATGATGGTCTATGTGTTGCTGCTTTGAGCTCTGCTTTCTCCAGCAGTGAAAGGTCATGGGTTTAGCCCAAAAATTTCTAATATGCTCGTGGCCTGCCTTCTCTGTGCAATGCTCTGCAAAACTGCAGCAGTTTTAATGCAAGAAATAAGGCATTTAGAAGTAGAGTGCATTTAAAGTTTGTTACATAAGGAATGATACATCTCTTTTTTTATTTTTTAATTTTATAAAGAGCAAATGGTTTCTGAAGTTACGAACAACAGTGGGAGTCTCGAAGGTAATCAGTTGCCCTGTCTGTGTTGGGGAAGGGTGTGGGGCTGGTGCAGGTGCTTGCAGGAGCACTGGGCAGAGGTCGTGGGTCCCTGGGGGACAGCGCTGCGCCGCAGGGTGCGGGGAGCAGGCAGTGCCTGCCCGGCTGAGCACAGCTCTCTGTCACAGACAGCTGCCTGTCCTGCGGGAGGAGGAACCCGGCCACCTTCCACCCACTCTTTGAGGGGGGACTCTGCCAGACCTGCAGGGTAAGTGCTGCCCAGTGGGCTGGGCAGGACCCCGGCGCTGCAGGATGGGGTGCAGAGTCCAACCCACTGCTGGGGCAGGAGGGGTGACTGCCAGATCCTGGCCGTGCCACATCCACCACGGGGCTGTCCCTCTGCATGTTCTCCCTGCTTGAAACACTAAGGACATGAATCTCTGAGCTCTCACCATGCACCAGAGGTGGAGAGAAGCTGTGTTCACTGTTCACCATCTGAGCACAGATCCTGATCCTTTGTCCTTTCCTCCTCCCACCTGTTTTTTTGCCAGGATAGATTCCTGGAGCTCTTCTACATGTACGATGAAGATGGCTACCAGTCCTACTGCACTGTCTGCTGCGAGGGGAAGGAGCTGCTGCTCTGCAGCAATGCCAGCTGCTGCAGGTGGGCCCCGCATGTCCCCATCTCTGCTTCTCTGGCTGAGCTCCTGGGGAGCTGCAAGGAAGCTGAGTTTTACGTGAGCCTGGGCAGGGTCCTGTGCTAGTCCCCATCTGGCTGCCACACAGCAGATCAGCCTGCCCATCCCCACTGAGCTCCACCTGGGAAGGTTGGCTGGAGCTTTACTTGTGCCTGGGGCACCAGCATATGGTAGCAGCCCTGAAAAACAGGATGCTGCATGGAAAAACATCCAGCAAAATGGGGTGGGGGCTCCAGTGCATGGCAGGGGAGATTCCAGGAGAGGCTGGGGTGACCCAGAGGGGTTTCTGGAGGTGACAGGTATGAGGTGTTGTGGTTTGGATAGGTGCTTCTGTGTGGAATGTCTGGAGGTGCTTGTGGGGCGAGGGACGTCAGCCAAGGCAAAAGAGCAGGAGCCCTGGAACTGCTACATGTGCCAGCCCCAGAGGAGCTACGGGGTGCTGCAGCGCCGGCAGGACTGGAACACCCGCCTGCAGGACTTCTTCACCAGCGACAAGGGGCAGGAATTTGTAAGGGCTGCAGGCAGGAGAGCCCAGCACACTGGGCTTCAGGGGAGAGGGCTGCTGAGGGCAGGGTGGGCTCAAAACCCACCAGCCCTCTGCCTTGGTCTCACTCATCCACCCTCTCAGAGGGTGCTGGGCTCTTGGCCCCCCACATGCTCCCCTGAAGGCAGAGGCGATGCCTGTAGGGCCAAGATTTGGCCTCGTAGAGCATCGCAGCCCTGCCCAGAGCTTCACTGCTGTCCTTCCATTGCAGGCTGAACCCAAAATCTACCCAACAGTCCCACCAGCAAACAGGAGACCCATTCGAGTGCTCTCCTTGTTTGACAGCATCGCAACAGGTGAGGCACTGGAAGAGCAGCGTCCTGGCGGTGTGCAGCACTGGGGCTTGGGGATGAAGGGTTTCATGGCCTCAAACCTGTCTCTGAAACCTTGGTGGGAAGAAGGGGAGGAAGAGCAGGGGGATCCCCATCAGAAGGAGATGAGGGAAGGGGTGGAGGGCAGGGGCTGGCCAGGGCTGTGGAGGAGGGAGGGATGGTGGGAGGATGTAGGAATGTTGCTCACAGAGGTTCCTGTTGCACTGAGTGCCATCTCAGGTGGCTGGTTCCACTGAGCAGCAAGAGCTGTGGGAGTGCTGGTAACCTGGCCTCTGGTGCAGAAGTGCGTGAGGGCAACTGGTTTGACTTAGTTCACTCAGCTCTGGGGTTCTGCTTTCTGGGAGCAAACCTGCCTGGGGGAGCAGGTAAAAAATCTAGTTTGCTCATCTGTAAGTTCTGTGTGATTGCACCCACCTAGGACAAGCAAAAGTGGCCACATCGAGTGTCAGTGCTGACGAAGGAGACTGGGAGACTAAAGAGAACAGTGGAACCTCAGACCTCTGTCCCTTGGCAGGGTACCTGGTGCTGAAGGACTTGGGTATCCAAGTGGAGAAGTACATTGCCTCAGAGATCTGTGAAGACCCCATTGCTATGGGCACCATGCGGCATGAGGGCAACATCACCTACGTGCATGATGTCAGGAACATAACCAAGAGAAACGTGAGCACGTTTCTGCAGGGGGGCTGGGGGACATGGTGCTGTGGCCATGTGGGTCTCACCCCACATGACATCTCCTAACTGAGTCTGTCTATTGGCCCTAGATCGAGGAGTGGGGTCCCTTTGACCTGGTGATCGGTGGAAGCTCCTGTGACGACCTGTCCCTTGTCAATCCGGCCAGGAAGGCGCTGTATGGTAAGGCAGGGCTGGGTACCCCGGGGTGTTCCTGCAGCGTGGAGCCACCTGGAAGTCCACAGAAGCAGTTCAGCCCCAGTCTGGGTTGGTGGTGACTCCCCTCTGGGATGCAAACCGTGGGGTGGCACATGCAAAGCACAGGCTGTCCCATGCCATCGTGGTGGGGAGGGCAGCCAGGCCCCCTGGACTGTGTCCCTGTGCCACAGCCCGTCCCACCCGCCGCTCCGGCTCTCTCCCTTGCAGAAGGAACTGGGAGGCTCTTCTTTGAATTTTACCACCTGCTCAACTACGCACGTCCCAAGGCAGGAGAGGAGCGCCCCTTCTTCTGGATGTTTGAGAATGTGGTGGCCATGAGGGTCAATGACAAAAGGGACATTTCTCGGTTTCTGGAGGTAGGAATTGCTGTCTGCTTCGGGAAAAACATGGGAGCAGGAGACACTTGCTGGGCTGTGCAAGGTGTGTGAGGGTCTGGCTGTGGTTTTGTATGGCCCCAATGCTGGAAGACCCCCTGCCTGATGCATGTGTCAAGAATCAACTTTTTAGTCTTGGCTCTGGATCACCTCTGGCCTCCAGCACATTAACCTGAACACTCCTTCTGCAGGAGGAAGTTTTTACCAGCCGTGCTGCTCAGAGCTATGCCTCTTATTTCTAGGAAGAGGGAGGGCAGGGACTGGAAAGGGTCTTGAACTCTGTGGTGGCCAAGATGGGCTGTGGGTCAGCAGGAACTGTGGTGTGTGAAAGCCCCATTTGGAGGCTGGTGGTCCTGATCCTGGCCCAGACAGCTTGGCACTGCGGCGTGCTGGGATTTGCTTTAGCTGCTGGCCGTGGCTATGGGGTGGGAGCCCATGTGGCCTACTGGACTGTGCCCTGGTGTGGAGCATGGGTGTGTTGGGGCTGCATCCGTAGGGGATTTGCCAAAGTCTCAGCAGTGCAGTGGAGAAGGCCTTCTCCTGCAGGAGAGGGCTGAGCCCACATGTCCTCTTACCTTTCTTTCCCTCTCTCCTGGCCTGCAGTGTAACCCGGTCATGATTGACGCCATCAAGATATCAGCTGCCCACCGCGCACGCTACTTCTGGGGCAACCTTCCAGGGATGAACAGGTAACCCCGTGCTGCTGCTTTGAGCCTTGCTGTAGTTCTGTTTTGTGGTGCTTCTGTGGTTCTTCTTTCCTCCTTGGCCCTCAGCCCAGCTCCCAGGAGCTGAAGACCTGCAGCTTATTTCCTTGGGGTCACGTGCACATGATAATGTGCTTGTTAATGAGCGATGATGAGACTGTGGGAAAAGTGCAGTGTCCCCATCCCTGGACCTGCAGCCTGTGGAGGGGAGGGTGACAGGGCTCATGCAGGATGCTGTGTGGTGTGTCTAGCTTGGATCACACCTCACTGCACCCTGAATTCATGGCGAAACACAGCAGAAGGACTTGGAGTGTAGAGTAAAATCCATTTACTAGCATACCTGCACACCAAAGACAGCAACAGAAATGGGAGTTTTTGCACAGCCAAATCCTCACCCAATGAGCACAGACTGGGTTTAAATATTTTTGCATGTTTATATTTAAATTGCCAGTATTTGTTGGAGTTAGAGCTAATTAAAGCTGAGCTAGAGGCATGTAGGTATTTGAAAGTGAAATAGCAATTACACCATTTGAAATGGCACTTGGAACTTCCATGTGATTGTGAAGAGATAGAAGCTCCAGTGTGATGACTCAGAGCTCTCTCAGTGAAGTAGCCCAGGGTGGTGCCTGCAGAGGTGCCTGGCTGAGCAGAGGCAGGCAGGGTGGCACTGGCACAGGGCTCCTCCAAAAGTTCTACCAGGAAAAGCTATGGAGAGCACTGTGGAAGATGCTCCTGTGCCTGCCACGGGAGGAAATGCTCTGGCATGTGCCAGAGCAGGCAGGAGCTGTGAGTTTGTGGCAAACAACCTCTGATGACTCAGGGGTTCCTCAGAGGGTGATCTGTTGACCTCAGCCAAGCTGGAGAGGCTGTGTGAGGACTTGGGACAGCTGGGAGGAGGAATATCTGTTGTCTTTAGATATTTGATTTTTCCTTCCCATATTCAGGGTTGGTGCTGATTCCTGGCTGAGAGATTATTGGTGGCTCTTCTGTTTTGGTTTTGCTTTTCCTTTTCCTTTCCTAATCCAAGTTTAAAATAGAACCAGCATGGTGGTGTCCCTCCAGACGGGTGGCATCCCAACCCACAGCTGGGTCTGGGTGCTTGGTCTCCATCTGTACGTGGGTCACATTGTCTGTGGCAGATGCACCGATTTGTGTGGGATGTTTCCCAGGCTGCCTGTTCCCGTGGGAGCAGGGCTGTGGATGGGCTCTGCTCTGCCCCTGCCCTGGGGTGGGTCTGCTGCTGGCTCAGGGCAGAGTGGGAACAACTGCATTGTCTTTGCTGAATGCTCTGAGAGCTCTGGGTGGGAAGTCGTACATGTTCACATGTCACTGCTCTGGCGAAGAAAGTCCAAGGGCACGGACTGTTCTCAGTGAGGAGGGTCTGCTGAGCAGGACTGTAGAACGTGGGCTGGGCCTTGAGGGACCTTGGGCCGGATGCAGAGATAGGACAGGGATGCTGCATCCTGGATGTGGCCAGTGGGCACCAGGGGAGCAGGGCAGCCACCAAGCCTCACCCCCACTTCTGCCCCTGCTCTGCAGGATCTTCGGCTTCCCCCTCCACTACACGGATGTCTCCAGCATCAGCTGCGGGACTCGCCAGAAGCTGCTGGAGAGATCGTGGAGCGTCCCTGTCATCCGGCACCTCTTTTCCCCACTCAAGGATTACTTTGCCTGTGAATAGCAAGCCGAGGTCCCTCATCTCTGGTAAAGATGCAGAGCTCTGCTGCGGTGGTGGGAGAGGGACGGGCACGGACTCTGCCACGGCCCCTTCCCTCCCTGGCCACCTCCTGTGGGAAGGCAGCCTGGCCCCACGGGAAACGTCTTTTACCAAAGAACCTGGCAGGGTAACTTTTCTTTAAAGGGACTAACAGCAGTGATACATAGAAAATGATGGACAAAAGAGCTTTAATTACCCGGCGCAGGAAGCTCTGTGCATAACTGATGAGAGGAGAAGTCTCCTCCAGAGCATTAAATATTCCGTTTTAGCCTAGAGCTGGGAAGTCACAACTTGCTGAGCAGTAAGTGCGGAGGCAGCTGCTGGGGTGCTGCAGACAGACTTGAAAGTACTGCTTTTCCTAAACAAACAAAACCTCTCTTAAAGCAACTGCCAAAAATCCTCAAACTGTAGCAGCAGGTGTAAGGGACCCTGGTCAGGTTACATACACTGAACATGCAGGATACAGAAACCAAATATTTTTTATTTTTGTTTTTAAGGCTTTTTTGATGAACTTTGTTTTTAATGTCTATTGCTGCTTTAAGGCATTACATAAGAATGTGGAGATTCCTAGACCTGAATGTAGCTGAAACTGAACTGTGAGGTGATAGAAATACTTTTCTAGCTAGATATAAAAAAATATTGAGGCTGTAGTTTACAAATACTCACTACTTCCTTTTTAAAGCATCTGAAACTTTTCCTTGCATTTTAAAATCCTGCTGAGTGGTTCAAAAGCTTCCACAGTCATCAGAGCACGGAGGATTTGGGCTCCAGTGTCCACAAAGGAAAATGAGTGTTCATTTCCCCCGTGAACGTGGTGCATGGGCAGGCAGGAGAGCGTGGTGGTTAATGTTGTCTTCAAAGCACAGCCCCCCCCCCATGCACGATGTCCTGTGTGCAGCAGAGCCCCTCTGTCCCCCTGATTTTTCTGTAGCCGTGGGGCTGCTGTCCTGGCCGGTGTCCCCCGGGACTCTTGACTCCAATGCACATTTCAATGCACTGAAACAACCCGTGATGTTCCCCCCTCAGTCCCTCTGTCCTCCCCCTACCTCTGCTGTTCACTACAACCTGCATTTGGCAGAGTCCTTGGGTGCCTTCTCAAAAGGAATTGGGTGCAAACCATGGGCCAACCCTCTTCCCAAAGCCAAGCTGTCTCACGAGGTGTTGTACAGCATCAGTGGGAAATAAGGACTTCTGTCCTGGCTCCTTCTACCTCTCTGACACATGGGGACCCCCTGGCACCTCCCTTGCAGCCTCCCCGGAGGAGGCAGCCTCCTATTTTCCACTCTTCTTGGCATGGAGCTGTGCATCTGCAGCTCTCCTCCCTGTCCTCAGGCTGTGGGGACCATCTCCTCTCCATCTCCAACCCAAGGCTTCACTTGGGAATGTGCAAGAAGAGAAGCCCCCAGCAAAGTTTACAGGCTTTTTTCCCCTTGGTCCTGCCTGGAGGTTACACTTTAGTCTTTCCAGAGGGGTTTGTCTCCTCAAATGATGCATGCTCCAGCCACACAGCTTCGTTCAGGAAATGCTGGAGAAAGCCAAGTTCTCTCCCCATCACTGCTCACTTGGGGACAAGTTGCACCACCTCATCACCTTTGTCACCAGCCCCAGAGCCCGATGTGGGGGTGATTGTTGTCCTCTCCCTCAGGATCCTTGGGTGGGTTTTATTGTTCCAAACCAGGCTAACCTGAAACCTCCACTACAGGGCCTCTCATTTCATATTCCAGATCTCGCATCCTTTCCTATCGGATCAAAATAATTAGAAGAGGGGAAAAAAACAAAGGACTTGGGGAAAGTTAACAAATATAAAAGATTATTGTCTTGGCATTAAGCTCACTTGATACGAATTGTAGTAGATAAATCTTCCTTGAAATACTTTTTCCCTGTAAGAGCTGCCTTTTATGATGTGTTTTAAAAAAAAAAAAAAAAAAATGTGAGAGGTAATTTCAGAAATGCCTTTTTAATACTTTTTCTAAAGGTTTTTAACTCTCGCTGGTGCTATTTTTTTTTTTTTAGGTTAAGGATTTTTAATGTCGAAAGTCTGGCAGGTTTTTTTTATACAATCTTTTTAAAATAAAGAACACATATTGCTTTTACTGGATCAATTTCATTCGTTTTTTGTGTGGGGAGTGTGAAAAATCAGTATTTCTGGTCCGGCCTCGTCCCGGGTCGTCCCCCCGCCACAGTGGAGCTGTAGCTGCGGACCCAGGCCTGACCCGGGCCCGGCATCCTCGGGCAGGCGCTCTGAGAGAACACGCGGGAACCTGGGGATGTGGGCGGGGCTTAATGGCACAGCCAATAGACGAGCCTCTCGGGTGGGGTGGGTGGGGCTCCGCCATAGCAACGAGGGCAGGTTGCCCCGCCCCTTAGCAATCGCATCCCCCTCCCCTGCGCTTTGAGAGCCGAACCGACCAGAGCGACGCTGGCGGGGAGTGTCGTGACGCCAGCGCGTAGCGTGCGAGTGACGTGGTCCCCCGGGCAGGCGGGCGGGGCCGGTTTGAACGCGAAGGAGACAGGGCGAGAGCGGGGCAGGTAACGGGCCGGGCCGGGGCACTGAGGGGGCGGCGGGGCCCGCGGGCGGGCGGGGAGGAGGGTCTGGGTCTGGTGGGGGGCGGCCAGGCGAAGCGGGGCCGGCTGGGCTGGGCTGGCGGCCGGCGGGCTGTGAGGAGACCGGTATGAGGCCTGCAGGGCCGGGCCGCGCCTGCCCCGGGCGCGCCCCTCGGGGTGCCGTGGGGACTCCGGCGGGAGGCAGCGGCGGAGCGGAGCGCCCGTTTTGGTGGGGAGAAGACGGGGGGGGGAAGGTAGGGGGGGGAAAGTAGGGCGGTGGCGGCGGGGGAGGGGGCGCAGACTGGGGCTGAGCCCCGCCCGCGGCGGGGGCGAGCGGCGCGGCCGGCCCTGCCCAGCGGCAGCTGCACCGGGGCTCTGCGGGCGGGTGGCGAGCGCGGTGGCTCCGCTTTGTGCCGGCGGGGCAGGGCGGGGACCGGTCGCTCGGTATTTCTCTCTGGAGAGCTACCGGGGTGGACCGGGAAGTGTTCCTGCCCCGCTGGCTCGGCCTGCATGAGCGGGATGAGTAACTTGCCGCTGCCGTTCCGTGATTCCTCTCAGCAAAGTTTCATCCATGTGAATGCCTTGGCGTTCATTTTCCTAAAAAAACCCCCAAACAAACAAAAAACCAGGAAACCGCGTCCCTTCGCAGCTGTGATGAAGTAAGGTCCTCCCGGCTGCTCGTCCCAGGCAGCCTCCCCGCCGGCCGGGGCGTCGCGGTGCTCGGCTCCGGTGTCCCGCAGGCAGAGGCAGGGCCGGCCCAGCGCCTGGGCAGCCGGGCTGGGCAGCAGCCGTGCGGTGTTCCCGGCTGTGCTACTGACCCCTGTGCTTCTGTCTTTCAGAAATGGCAGTTAATGTGTATTCTACTTCAGTGACTAGTGATAACCTGAGTCGACATGACATGCTGGCATGGATCAACGAGTCTCTGCAGCTGACGCTGACAAAGATTGAACAGCTGTGCTCAGGTAAGGGGCTCAGCACCACCCGTGGGCTGCCGAGCTGCTGCTGCCTGGTGTGGACCCTCTGTGCAGGCCCTCTGAGCTGTGCCATGGGTGTGAGCAGGTTCATGGGCAGTGGTATGATCTGGTTGTGGTTAGAGTTCTATTGAAATGCTTGATAATAACATAAGTGTGAGTTTCTGATGGAAGACAACAGCTAGGAGATTTGGGAGGTGCTTGAAGATTCTGGTTGGGCATAAGGCATCCTGGTGACTCTGGTATTCACCTTCAGGACTTGGCAGCTCCTCATGGTAGAGGAGTGTGTCCATCTGTGTCATCCCAGCTCACTTTGGCTTGAGCTGACTTCAGCACAGCTGAACCTCAGAGTTGTAGGCAGAAAAGGGGAAGTGATTGTGGTACAGAAATGGAGTCAAGTGTCAGTGTAGGGAGGAGTGTGTGTGGGAGGAGACTTGTGGAAACCAGTGAAGAATTAAAAGTCTGTGGAGTAAGAGCTGAAAAAAAAACAAGGCTAAAAATGGAGCCTTGATAAAAGATGTTGATTTTGGATAACTGCAACAGGCAGGTGAAAGGTCTTGGTGAAAGGTGGTAGTGCAGCTCATACTGTGAGTTTGAGATAAGGTATTGCTCACAGGATGAGAGATGTGGACACTTAGGTGGAATAAAAGAAGGAATAAGTTTAAGTTTGGGACTGTCCATACAGCCTGTGGCTGAGTCCATGGATGGAACATTCACAAAGACTAGAGACACAGGAGATTTAAAATAAATATCTGACAGGTATCTGTAGTGGCTTTTGTCTAGTGAGATGATGGAGAAAAAATGTAAGGATGGAGGACCTAAAGATTGTGACCACAGAGATGTGGGAAATTATAAGAATTGTCCACTTTCAGATAGGTCAAAAAACCTGCTGTGTACAGTGCTGATTTACACTGCCGGGAAGTTCTGCTTAGAACTGGTGAGAGTCTTGAATGCTGTGGGAAGTGAGGGTAATTAATTCTGGCTCTGCAGAAACTCATCTCCCCTCTTGTTGGGGAGAGCCTGAGAGCTGCTGTTGTGGTGTGTGCTGAGTAACATCCTTTTCCTGTGCTGCAGAAATCCCTCCTGCCTCTGCAGGTATGGAAGTGGCTTTTCCTGTCATAGGTGAAAACCTGAGTTTCCAAGCTTGCTTTGCTGCCCTGGGCAAGGGCAGTAGTGACAGCAGGAGTCAGAGGTTGCATAAATGCACAAAAGGTGACCTTGGGCTTAAGCTGTTGTGTCTCTTATCGTGCTGGTTGCTCAGACTGCCCATAGTCAGCAAAACCCTGACTTTTGGCAGGTCGTCTGAATTGCTTTTTTTTTTTTTGAGCTGGGTGTTGGGAGTTCTTCAGCAAGTGAACTGAGAGGCAGTGGAGATGAAACAGCAAGATTTAAAAAAAATTATTATTTATTTGCACCAGTGGATGAGCAGCAATATTCTAGTAGCAGGTGAAAGTGGGAGCCCCAGAGACCTGCAAAATATCTTGATAGGAAGTGAACTTTCTGTTACCTGTGGTTGAAAGGAAGACTAGTTCAGGGCAACACCATGATGTTTGGCTCTTGACCTCCAGATACCTCACAGAGTCTTGTCATGTCTCTGTGTGATGGTTTGGATGAAGGTTGCTGGTACTCTGTGTGTACTTAGTGCATTGACATTGATGGGGGGAGTAACACTCAGAATGTTGCACTCACATTTCCAGCTGGCAGGCAGTTGCACATCATCCCTGCAGAGTGAGGAGACAGTTAAAAAATCTTTTTTTAACAGGTGTGTATGTTCTACAAAAGCTGTTTTTTTTGGAGGTGGTTGTCTACTGTTTGTGGCTGAACTGAATCCTTCTTTTACAGTAAGAGTCAAATTGAAGGACATGAAGGATTTAAAATTAATAAAAAGAAGCACTGTCTCATTTCAGTTCTTTGATTAAGGCTTGATTTAAATATAATCCAGCTTAATGTGGCCTCTTACCTTTGAGGGCATCTTGAGTTATGTAAAGATTCTGTGTGTAGTAAGTAAATTTATCATTGTTTTAGTCATGATTAAATACAACTTTTAGAATATTTATTTTTCTGGTCAAGTTCTGTTAGTGTTGGTAAGAGGAGGTTACATGTCTGTGGGACCCATGTAACAGCTCAGATCTGTACTGATGTCCATGAAGAAAGGCAAGTCAGATCACTCCTTGAATTGTTTCCTTACTGGGATTCTGGAGGCAGGATTGCTCTTGTCTGTAAGAGCTCAAGCTGGGAGACCAAACGTTTGGCTCTGCAGCTCAGTTAGGGATATTTATGGCCATGCTGCACCAACACAGGAGACTGAAGGTTCCTGTTTTCTTGCTTTTGCTCCCTTTGAGGGATTGTGCAGCTGAGGAATGAGTCAGGTCAGTTTGCTGATCTGACTGAAAAGTAACCTAGGTAAGCTGGTGAGGAGGTTTGATTCATCCTGGGGTTTGTGTCTTTTCCTTTGGCAGGTGCTGCATACTGTCAGTTCATGGACATGCTCTTCCCAGGGTCTGTAGCACTCAAGAAAGTGAAGTTCCAAGCCAAGTTGGAGCATGAGTACATTCAGAACTTCAAGGTTCTACAAGCAGGTTTTAAACGAATGGGTGTTGACAAAGTAAGCTGGGTTGTAACTGGTTCTCTGGGCTCTTGATATCCAGGTAGCTGGAATGTACTTTCAGAGTTGGAGCTGGAAAAGTCTGGGAACAGAGTTTGCTTTTGGTTTGCTTTGAGGTCCTCACTTGATTTAGGACAACATCTGTTTTACTCCAGCTCCGATTAGTTTTTCCAGTTCTTAATGGTGAGATTAATTGTTCCATTTTAATTCTGTGCAATTTATGTAGCACAGACTGATGCTGAAATTTCTGCAAGATAAAGGTTTATTTGAGCCTTCCTGTTGTATCAGGTACGTCCCCAGAACCCACTGCTGTGCTGGTCAGACCTGAGCATTTCAAATTCCTCTTTGTAATAATTTTAAGCTGGTGAAGACAAGATCTGTGAAAGTACCTTTTCCAGACTGAATGATAGTCATGCCTGTGGAAGGGTGGGTTGTCTAGGTAGCAGCTACTGGCAGCATGTTGGTTGTGATGTGGAACACTGCTGTGTTCATGGTTCTTCTGCCTGGGGGAGCAGCTGCAGGATGGCCAGGGCTGGGCAGCCAGACCCCCCCACACCCGAGTGATCACCCCATGTACCAGCTCCTGCCAGGTCCTGGGCTCTCAGCTCCTGCCCTACAGACAAGACTCACCATTTGCTGCATCTTTTTAGTAATCCTCACTTACACTCCTCCTTCCAGAGATCCTGTGATGGGAATTTACTAGAAAGATCCAGTCTTGTCTCAGCTCTGGGTGTTGGCAGCCTGGGAAATAGGTCAGCAGTTGGGATCCAGGACAGCTGGGATTGGAGGAGCCAGCTTCAGATTCACAGAAAGAAGTTGTGTCTAGAGACTTGGTGTAGCAGAAACCTTCCTGCAGAATGATTTAAAATGATTGGAACCCTCACAGTGAAAGCATGATTTGTTTTAAATTCCCATTATTAGCACAAATCCTACTATTTGACATCATTATGCTCAAGGAGGATTTTCTCTAGGCTGGACAATTCCATTTGCATATCTTCTGAGTGCACTAATTTTAAAACTTTATATAAAAAGAGAGAGAGGTTATTTACCCTTAATATGAGTTTGACTTTTATTTTTTTCCCCCCCCTCCAGATAATTCCCGTGGACAAACTAGTGAAAGGAAAATTTCAGGACAACTTTGAATTTGTTCAGTGGTTCAAAAAGTTTTTTGATGCAAACTATGATGGGAAGGAGTATGATCCTGTTGCTGCTCGACAAGGCCAAGAGACAGTAGCACCAAACCTTGTTGCTCCAGTTGTGAACAAACCCAAGAAATCTCTCAGTTCTAGCAGTGCAGGTAGAGAAAAGAGCTAAAATATTATCTAGATCATTAAAAACTCTGGGGAAAATAAGACTGGGCTGCTGTTGAAAAGCAGTGTGTGAAATGATAGTATTTTGCAGAGATGCTGGGCTTCAAACACTGAGCCATCCTGTAGCACCCAGATACCTGGAAGCTACAGAAAGAACAGTCTTCTCTAAAAGGGAAAATGGGAAGGATTGGTGCCCACACATGCCACAAGAAGTGGACATGTCACATGGAATCCAGAAGGAAGGAACATACCTTCAAACCTTTACATGGCTAAGCATGTTTGGAAGGGGGATAGTACCTTTGTAGGAGGATGGAAGATGTTCTGAGAGGAACTGACACTGACTTGCTGTTGCAGCCCCACAGAGGCCCATTGTCACCCAGAGGACTGCAGCAACCCCAAAGGCTGGGACTGGGATGGTCAGAAAGGCTGGAGGGGACGAGGAGTCGGCGGGATTGATTGAGCAGGTGCGTGGACCAGTGGGCCCAGCTCTGAGCTGTGCTGGGCAGATCCATCTGCAGGGTCTGCTTTTTAGTACTGTGAAGTGGCTGGGTCAGGCAGATGGGAGGGCATGTTCTGACTCCAGTAAGGTCACTTAAAATCACTTACTCAGCAGCCTTCCTTGTAATGGTCTCACTCTCCTGGCAGCAGCAAAACCCTTTCTGCAGTGCACGAGTGCCCAGACATTTAAAGCTAGTTGTGCCATGTCACACATAGCAGTGTTTTTAAGGATTTCCACAGCTGTGTTGCAGGGATCACAGCATTCCAACTGAGCTATGAGCAGCTGCTCCTTCACTGAAGTACTGAGTGTAATACAACTAAAACTGCCATCAGCCTGAGACTTGTCTTGAAGGATTGTGTTAGCAAAGAAAAGTGCAGGCAGTTGGTGTTCTACCTGTTCCATGGAATAGCCTTGAGTGTCCAAGTGCTATTGCACGTGTTGGGCTGGGTGTTTGTTGTGGCAATAATATTACAATTTGAGAAACAGACCTTTTCCTCCTCTCACAGTCCCCTTCTCCCCCCATCTTGGTTACTTCTGAAGTGCTTTGCAGATGAACACCCTTCTGAGAACTCTGGGGACCCTGCCTTTTGAATAGATACTGCTGAGTTCTCTCTTTGGTGGATACTTTTTTTTATGCCCCTTGGCAGATCAATGTATTGAAACTTACTGTTGAAGATCTGGAGAAGGAGAGAGACTTCTACTTTGGCAAATTGAGGAACATTGAACTGATCTGCCAGGAGAACGAAGGGGAGAATGATCCAGTGTTGCAGAGGATTGTGGAAATTCTTTATGCCACAGATGTAAGTAATCTGGTGTAAAGTGTATTACTGCATAGTTCTGCCCTCCCCTTGGTATTGGAAGCTGGGTTGCTTTCCAGGGCTCCATCTATTCCCACTTGCTTTTTCCCCTTCAGGTTTATGGCCCAGCCTTTTCCTGTATAAAGGAACAGGTAACATAATTCTAGTCAGGCAGCAAGCAAGGTTAGCCCCTCATGAACAGTGTGTAACAAACAGATCAGAGATGAGGGTAGTAACTCTTCTAGTAATACATCGTGACACTAAATGGTGACTTTAGGCTATCCATTTAAGTAAAATAAAAGCATACAGAGTAGCCAGGAACTGGTTTGACATCAGATTTCCATTAAAGCACTTGTTTTATTCCCCTTCAGGAAGGCTTTGTGATACCTGACGAAGGAGCACCACAGGAGGAGCAAGAAGAGTATTAACAGACCACATACTGTACCAGCAGAGCAGCAACATCAGAATTCTTTGCCCCAGATCATGTGCTTAACTGTAAAATACTCCACTTTATTCTTAGAGGACTCACTGGTTTCTTTCCATAAGCAAAAAAAAAAAGTACCTCTTCTTAAAGTGCACTTTGTGGAAGCTTCACTTCTTACAGTGGGTTTGAGTCAGGAGCTCTCTCACTTCCTAGCAGAGCAGCATTCACATCTAGGTGGTAACTGAGGGAGCAAGAGGCTGAATATTGGGAACCTGTTGCAGAGTGGTTTGCTGGTAAAACACTGGTTTGTGGGAAGACTCTTCTTGTAGCTGAGGTGGTGTGTACTAGGGAAGTTAAAGACTCTGACTCACAGGAAAGTTGAGTTAATGTGAAATTGCAGCACAGAAATTGTAATAAAATGCCTTAAGAGTATTTAAAATATGCTTCCGTGTGCCAAATGGGAGTGATGGGACAGGAGGTTTTATGTGCTTCGTGCTGGGGTCAGTGCCTGTTGAACTCCATTCCCTGCTGTCTGGGAGGCCTTGCTGGCAGTCCCACCTGGTCAGCAAAAAAAAAGGGGCTGTTAAAACAAAACTCCATCCCTGTGTAAAGCTGCTTATTGAGTGATTGGTTCTCAATGAAATGGGCCTTAATGTTGCCTGTCACAAGATTAGAGGGAGTATGAACAGCTGAGACACATAAGTTACCTTGAAGAGGGCTGCAGCCTCTTCTGTGGCATTGTGGCTAATGACTCTGCCAGAACGTACTGTGTTTTCTGTAAGAAAAGCAAAAAACCAAAACAACAGGAAAAGCAACGGGCATCCAGTCCTACTGCCTAAAATGTTCTTCAGAGGTAATTTTCCTTCCTGGCTCTTGTTCCTATTTGTCCTGTCTCTTTTTATTTTTGTTGGTCTCTCACTTGTTCTTTTCTCTTTCCCATCCCAAGGCATGCTGATCAAATCCAATAGTTGTAACAGGACTTAGGCTGTGCAACTATCTTGGAATGAAAGTGAGTTAAGCATGTGAGGATGATGATGGTTTTTATCTTTCCTTTTTTTTCCCTTTCAAACCAGGGCATATCTAATGACAGTACTTGCCAGTTCAATGGTCTTCTGGGGTAAAAACTAAAAGATGCTGGCTAACAGAGCTAATGTTATTGCAGAAAATACAGTACTGAGACTAACTTAAATATTAATATTTAAAGTACTTTCCTTACCTGTCCTTTTTTGCTATCATGCCCCTCCTTACTGTTGTGTTTGGCAAGATCCTGCAAGACTTCTGATCCCCCTTCACTACTGAGATTGATCAATCCTGTTGTGCTTGTACCCATTTGTTTCTGGTGGTAGCTTGTCCTAAAATGTGTGTAGGAGAGCATTTTATGGTAATTGTTGTGTAGTGCATGAATCTTTGTGAAATTCAGAGGAAAAACCCAAATTCAGTGAATGCCAAAAATGCAAGTATCTAGCCATTGTTTAAAATTGCAGTGGTGCTATTTCTCTTGTGGCCTTTCAGACTTTTGTTGCCCTGAAACTCCATTTTACTGAGAAACCATATTTGACTTGGATTTTTCTTGACAGGGTTTTTCTATTTTAAGCAGTTTCTAAATAAAGTTCTGTATTTCAAGAGTGTCATGTCTACTGAAGTCTCTCGTGCTTTCAGACACCATGAGGCAAAGCTAAAGTTGGTGGTAGTTTTCATGATGAAGCTTGCAGGACCCTGCAGTATCAGCTTTCATTCTCCACTCCTAGTTATAGTCCTTGCTAACTCGAGTAGCAGCAGTCGTGGAACTTCCCGGGGAGTGTGCTGGGGGCAGCTCCTGCTTGAGCCTCGGGGTGGGTTTCTCCCCCCAGGTGGATGAAATGCCGGTGTGTTGTTGGCTCCCTCCTCCTGACGGTGTGAGAACGCTCAGCACCAGGAATGCTGTCACGTGGCTTTGTGTTTGAAATGTTTTAAAACTGCTAAAACAATTCTTGCCAGTTACAAACAAGATGTTAACTGTCAGCAGCCTCTGAGCAGATCGGCTGCAAACCCAGCTGATGTGTGTTCCATTTGCAGTGTGTTCCAGAGAGGAGCTCGGATGTCTCTGGCACAAGATGTGTGCACAGACCAGCATCTTCTGAGAGGTGCTCCTGTGGTGCATCTCACCTGGGAACGGGAAGTGTTCCCTGCAGGGCTCCTCTCTGGTGCTGGAGAACCCCCCCCTGCCCCGGGGTGCTCTGGATGCCTCCCTGCTCCAGGGCACAGGCCCTGCTGGCACTGCCTGCTGCTGTTGCACAACTGCTGCTGTTGCACAACCACTGCTGCTGGGCCCCAGCAGTGCAGCCGTGGGACAGGGGTGATGAAGCACATAAAATCTGCTCTGCCATTACTTACTGGCTTTGAGGTTGGAAGCATATTTTTTTTTACTCTAAATTCCAATTCCATTCCATTATTCCAGCATTATTCCATGATTCCAGCAACTCAAAAGATGGCAATGGCATGTGGACTCGTGGAGGACTTTGTGGGGGTCTGATCTGTGCAGCTCAGTTGTGCACTGGGACCTGGTTGCTTCAAGTCTCTCTTTAACAGGATGGTGTGTGGGGAAGGGAGAAGCACCCAGGTCATCAGATGGGTTGGACTAGGTTGGTTTTGGTCTTTGCTGGCAAAGCAAGGAAGCAGCCTTTTATGCTGAGAGAGTAATGAGTCAGAAGTTCTGCTGGTGGCACCTTTGTTGAATGTGTGGACTTGTTGGACATGCACAATACAGCTAAATGGAAGCTGCAGTCGTGTCAGATGCTGCTGAGGTTTACAGTTCCTTACATCCCTTCTCTGCTACCAAGATGAGTTATAAATAGAATGGGAGCAAACTCATGTGGTCAAGTTCTGACTACATTACAGGTATCTTGGAATAATCTGTTTTTTAATGTCCTTTTTGGGAAGAAAATGACAATGAGCCCAACTCAAACCCTTAGACTGAACATGGCTACTCTGTCATTCTGGTACAGTATGTGCTGGTAACTGTTAAATGCTTACCTGTCAGAACAATTCCAATGGCATCCAGCCTGTCTTAGTGTCTTAGTTTTGTCAGATATTTGAAAAATGAACAGAAGGGAAGAAGCAAGAAGCTCACATCTCTTCTCTGTACCAACATGTCTTACTTGCAGGTGGACTTGTGGATGTTTTTTTTAACTTTTATTGTTCAATTTTTAAAAACAAATCCTGGTTTGCAATGACAATTCTTACTGTAACTGTTAAAAGCCTTCAAATAAAGGCCAGAAACTTGCTTGGTGTTGGATCATGTCACTGTCTCATGTGGCTGCTTGAGCACCTGGTCACCTTGGACTCTGCCTGGTCAAATATCCATCCATGGGAACCTGTGTCCTTCAGGGGTGGGAGTGTTCCTTTTGTGGAACATCCTTCCAAGGGTATGGCTGGAACCTGCTCCTCCCAAGAGAGAGGTATTTTTTGCAAGTCAGTGTCAGCCTGATGAGGGCTGCAGGGTGGGTCTGTAGCCAGCCTGGGGTGGGTGGGCTGTGCCTGCCCATTTCTGGGCAGAGCAAGGAATGGAGGGGATGGGATGAGAGTGTGGGCTGGATGTGTGGGCACTGGCAGGGAAACAGGAATGGGCACCAGGGCTTTGTTAGCAGGATGGCTGGAGAGTCTATGGATCTTCTGATGCAGAGGAAGCAAGGAGAGGAGGTGGCTTCAGATCCACTGGTGGTTAATTGGAATCAACCTGCAGGTGGTGGGGCTGGAGCCTGCAGCCCTGCAGCTGGGGGTGCCTGGGGCACGGAGCAAAACGGCAAGCAGTGACTCTGCAGGAGGGAGACTTGGATAAACTGTTGGTGAGTGAGATCTCCTGGGGTGAGGTTTTGTGTCTGTGACTGTGGGCTCCTCACAGATGTTGATTTGGACGGTTAATGGGCCTTGAATCCAAGGAAGGAAAGTGTGAAATGAAGTGACTGGAGACCAGGAAACGTGTGTATGGAAGGAGAAATTGGAGGAGGCTGCAGCTCCAGGAGAACAGGATAAATGCATGGAAACAAACTCATGCCACGAGATGGTAGAGACAAAACTGTTAAGGAAAGGAATCTGAGGTGGGAGAACACTTAAGGAAAGGAAGGAAATGTGCAATATTCTGTGGCTAAAGAGGAATAATGTGTGCACAAACACTGGACATGGTTGGGTAGCAGTGCTGCAGAACAGGAGCTAGCTTCCAAGAAAACATTTTTTCTTTTTAATACAGAAGGAACAAAGTTAAACTTAACTCTTGACATTTTCCAAGACCAAAAAGAAAGTTTCCAGAAGGCAACCCCAGCTTTGAGGAGGCAAAGGCCACTTGCTGTAAGAATCATTCTTCTCTCATTTTCAACACAGCTGGCTGGCTTTTTGAACTGTGGCCTTTAAATAATATATATATATTTAACATATATATATTTCTATGCATAAATATTTAAACCACATATAAATATTTAAATAATATGAGTAAACTTATTTAATATTAAATACATTTTATATCTATATAAATATCTTTGGCTGACCTGTCAGCACTGTAGGAAGCACGGGCTGGTGTCATGTTTGTTTCTAAGAGATGTTTTGCAGACATTTTTCTCTTGAAAACAGTTGAGTGAAATGCTTGTCTGTCAGTTTTCTCCCAGTGCTCTGACTGATTTTGTCCCCAGGGGATGCACAAGCATGAATGGACATTCAGGAGGCATTAAATCTCATGGGACAGCATGGATATAAAGCTCGACATATTCGAAGATCCACAGATTGCTATTTATGAAGTGATGAGCAGATGAGGTTAAAATGAAGGGACAGTAGAGGTGGGTCCATTTTCAAAACCTGAATGCAAAACCATATTTTTGGCTTTTCTCTCAAAGAAGAGCTTTCTGGAAGAGTGAGGAGGAAAACAGATCAAGAGGTTTGTGACAGTGGCTGTCAAGATGATGGTGAAGCTCCACAGCAGCCCCAGGTGAAGGTTTGTGGTGGAACAGTCACCCCAGGAACTGTCTCCCTGTGACCAGTGGATGCACAGGGGAGGTGAGAACAGAGGGAACAGGGGTGAGCAGCACCACAGGGAGTGACAGCCATTGGACTCTGACACCCTGATGAAAAATGGGACCCCCAGAACTCCTGGGGGCAGCAGGCTTCCTTCTTTTTCAGATAAGGCTGCTCTTTCTGACCCTCCCTAGAAATTCCAGTTGCAGTAGATCCTTATTAAATACTTAGATGGATATGAACAGCTTAACAGTTCTGTTTCCTCATGTGTAATAAAGGAGTGAGAGATCCTCCTCCTTACTGGTGTGTTATTAAGGTTGGCCCAAGCCATGTGGGGCCTGGAGATGAAGCTGTGGGTGATGAGTGTGCAGGGCTGGGCACTGCCACGGCCACCCCAGCAGTGTTATCTGGGCTGGCTAATCTTCAACCAGCTGGGGTGTGAGCTGCAGGCTGGCCATTGTCACCCAGCCTGCTCATGAGGGCACTTCCATTCACTGGCAGTTTCAGGGTAGACTTGGGCTGCTCCTGGTTAGTGCTCTTTGTCTCCAAGAACACCACAAGGGGAATGAGCAGCCGTGCTGCAGGTGAGCAGAAGGCAAAACATAAAAATCTGCACTCTCTAGCTCTGTTAAAACATGACTTGGATGGGCTTAGGGAAGCAGCTGCAAAGGACCACTCATTGCTATGAAGAGTCTTTGGAACTTTTGATCACTGCTTTGGGTGTTTTATAATGCTTTGTTTTTATAGTGGATGTTGTAAAAGTTGCAACTTCACATAAACAGATTGAAGTGAGAAGCTGGCCAGCCACAGCTACGGGAGGGGGGGATCCTCTCAGGGGAATGGTTTGGGTTGGAAGGGACCTTAAAAATCATCTATATGGGGAGAAGTTTCCGTCTGTGCTAGAAGTTTCCTGCTGTGCTCTTTGATCAGCAGGGGGTACACACCTTTGAGACTGCTCTGAGCAGGAAACATCCCTGTTTACCCAATCCCTCTGCAGACAAAGTTTGGTTTCAGTGCTGAGGGAACCCTTTGGAGGCTTTCCTAGTTTTGCCCTGTTGGTCTCTGGGCAAACGAGCCCCACCAGGCTGCTTGAGCTTGGGTGGTCAAGCTTTTCAACCAGAGGCCATTTCCTACAGCTCTAGGTAGTGTGTCAGAAATGGTGACCTTGTGAGATCCTCCCAATGTATCTGCTGTACTGCAACTCTTCCTCCATCTCTGCAGGACACAATGGTGAAATTCCACATGCCATAAAAGCTCCGTGCAGTCCATTCTGGAACCAGGCTGTTTCTCAGCCTAGGAGACTTTCAGAGAGAGGTCAAAGACCTCTATGATGCAAGGACTGCCTTGCAGAGGTACTTCCCATGCCACGTAAGTGGAAGATGCTATTTCTGACCACTTACAATAAACAATAAACTGGCTGGGAAACTTCTCTCCAAATACTTGATGAGAAGAGTTTCCTCACCTTCTAATTTATGATGTGCTTTTCATGAAAAATGTACCTTCAGTTCCTCCTTTCAGACATTCCATATTTAAAAGGCAACAACATTCAGACTTCTAAGCGTAGCACAAGGAGTTACACAGCAGTTTGTTTTAGGTGCAAAATCATTGCAGATTCATGTGCAAACTGGAGAGCAGAGTGTCTAAATGGGCAGTTCATGACTAACTGCAGCCCATGCCTGTCTGGGTGCATAATGGCATGAACTGCACCATTGAGCCTTCCAATAAATGCATTTGCTGGTTTGGAAACTGTAGAAATGTGCTGCAGGGTTCTTTTTGGGCTCACCTTTGATACAGCTCTATGACAGCCTGCCATCTTTATGGTCCTTTTTTCTCAGTTATGAATTATCTGGTTGAGCTCTCAATTTGCCAGGCTTGTTTTCACAGGTTTGAATGAGCTCTGCATGGCAATGAAAGAAATTATAGATAATACCAACAATAAATACATTGATGACATGTTATGAAGTCTGACATTGCTGGAGATGCTTCGTAGCCTGGGTAATGGCACCGTCCTCTGTGGTGAAAGATGAGGGCTCAGCAGCAGCAGTTGCAAAAGTAATTTCCTGATTTATTAAAAACAAGAAAAAAGAAAAAAAAAAAAAGGAACACCATTTGTTACTGGTGGTAGGGCAGTGTTTATTTTCATAGCTATCTCCCATAATTCTTGCTCTTTCAACACGACAGAACCTCAATCAATTCTTCTCTCCCTTTGATACTGTGCAAATGAAATCAGTGTCTGTCTTGCAGGAGGGGTATCTGGACCATGTGCTGCCCAAACTCAGAAGCAAGGGCATGGAAAGCAAATCCCACCTGCTCTCCAAAATGCCCGAGGAAGTCATCCCACTGCAAGGTTTTTTTCAGGCACAGTTCTTCTTTAAGAGCTGCTTGTATTTGTCTTCCACTTAAATAGTTCTCTTGTGCTGTCATGAAAAATGTCTGCTACTTAAGTATTCATTTTTTAATCAAATAGAAAACATGAGCATCCTCCCTGATGAAACTGGCTTAATAAACCAGATCCTCATTTAAGAACAAAGTCTACTGTAAAGTAATAGATTTGGTGATAAATTACTCCTTTCAGTGGGTTTTCTTTTGGGTTTAAACAGTCTGGTTTGGCTATTGTGTGTAAAACCATGAATTTAGTAGATTGTGCCTGTTACAAAGGCAAAGCAAGCTGTAAGCTATGACAGCTATTCCCCTTCATTGGTTTTAGATTTACGAAGGTAAAATGTCCTATTTAGGAAGACAAAAAGAGCTGAGATTAATCTAACCTACAGAGGAGACTGCTCTGAGGCTGGAGGAAGAAATATGAAAAACTTCTTGTGAACACTTGCCTCTTCATCACAGCACAATGTCCCCTCTCCTACACCATCCCACTCCCACCTTTTTCCTTTGCCTTGCAGCTCTCTCTTCTCCATCCAGAAAGAGCCCATGGGATGACACCCTTCCAGGTGACTTCAAAGTTAGCACATCTGGGTGCTGAGAAAGCAAGAAGAGGAGCAGTGTCACAGGGTGGTGGAAGTGAGTGTGAATTTATCATTGGAGATACCTGTGAGAAATACTTCTGGTGTCTTTGCGTTGCCATTGCTCTCCTGAAGACTTCTTAGGCCTTCAAGAGGGAAAACAATTTTTCACATAAGGAATATTTTTCATTGATTTCCCAGGAGGGTCTGTTGAAACAGAAGCATTTGGTCTCACCTCAAGTTACTGCCTGTTGGGTCAACTGTTCTAGACTGAGCACAAGGTCATGAATTGAGGCTGAATTCTGGAGAGGGGCAGTTAGGCCCTTGATTCCTGTTTCTCTCCATTTTGTCATGTCTGAGCTTCAAGGTAACTTTGTTTGTAGAGGTTTTATTGAACTTTTTGTTGTTCTTTAAAAGTGACTGTGGATGAAAGACGTTTGACTTGCAGCTCTTCTGGGGTGGAGTTCACCCAAGAGCCAGGGCCATGAGAGGTCCTGTTTGTCACTTAGAATGACAGTGAAGTTCAGAGGGGAGATGGTGGCACCTTTTGTCTGGATTCTGAAAACAACCAGTTTCTCCTCTGTACTTGGCTGGACTAACCAGGGGCTGCAGCAGAAGATGTGGGGCTGACGTGGTGGGGCTGAGCAGTGTCAGCTTGCTGGGGATAGGGATCTGCCAGTGAAACTGCAGGCAAATATTTACAATTACTGCCTCTTCTGGGGCTGTGCACAGTGTCTCTGCCTTGGAAGTTGAAGGAGCTTTGCCTTTGCCATTTGGTTTGTGATTTCTGTATTTGAGGCTTTCTCCAGCACCTCCAATGCTGCCCGTGGGTCACTGCCCAAGTGCCTGTGATGCCTGAGGTTAAAAGCGTGTGAGGCCACGGTGCCACCAGCGTGTCACTAGTCCTGTGTCATGGGATCCCCCTGCAGACATGGCACCACATTCCTTGATGTGGGTGTCAACAAATGTGATGGATGTTTTGCCTGGGTGCGTGGGACAGCTGTGACACAGCCTGGGATTACTGGGGGATGCTTCTCCAGACAGGGGAATGTCTCCCTTACACGGGACTGTGGATCAGACGGCTGTGTCCCCTTTCTGTGAAGGGGTCCCTGGGGGGGGAAAGCCCAGTGCTTGTGAGCTCTGGTTGCATTCCCTGGGTGTGAACTGATGTGTGCTGCTCCTGGGTTCTGCTCCTCACCATTGGGGACCATTCTGCTCAGTGCTGGGGCTGGAACTGCTGCTTTCAGCTCAGGGGACTGAACTCCACACTCGCCATGTGGCCGTGTCCAGGGTGCTGTGTGCAACCTACTCACAGTGGCAAATTCCAGGTAATCACCAATTTGTTCCTCATGGAGCCCACCCGTTGCTCATTCATGCTTTGCAAGTAGTAAGGCCTTGTTATGTTTTATTTAATTCTGAGTTCTCACTACTAAGTGGTATGAAGACAATTAAACATCACTTCTGCCATTTTAGATATATTTTTCAACCATTTGTAACTCTCTTCCAGGTCTTCAGGCAATGCATTTGTCTCCCTCCAGGAGACCTGGCACACACACCTCTTGAGGAGCTTTGTAGTTTACAGAGAAGCCCTCGGAGCCCTTTCCTGTCAGGCAGGGCAGCAAGCTGCAGGTGTGGCTGTGTCCCTCCAATGGGCAGTGAATCTTGTCTATAAAATTGCTCTTGGATATTTTTATTGCTCATATGCTGCTGGCATAATGCAACTATTAATCACAGTGGATCAGTGGTGCTCCTGCTTCTCTCCTTGCTTGTACTGCCCTGCATCAAGCTGGGAATAATCTTGCTGCTGATGTTCCATGTCCCAGCGAGCAGGTGACTGTGCTGAGCAGCTCTGCTCCCTGCAGCTCCCCAGGGCAGGGGCTCTGTGCCACCCTTCCCTGCCCCACACCTGCCCCAGGTGGCTGATGCCTCCTCACAGAACCTTTGCTCACTGGACGATAGAGAGGAGTCCCTCTGGGGGATGTTACTGCTCCTGTTCAGACACTCTAGGGGCCTTTACTGGTGCAAAAGCTGCTCACTCAGTCTTCTGCTTACCCTGAACCACCATCAGAACAGAAACACTTCTCTCTGTTCTCCCTTGGCTCTCTATTGCGTTTCTCATTTCTCCACCTCCTGTGGCCAGTCCCCTCCACTGCCTCCCATTTCCTGCTTCTGCTCAGACTCACATTTCACCATCTCTGTTCCACTGGACTCTTTTCTTAAGAAGCAGAACTAGTGGACTTGACTAGTGGGACTCCTCTTCCCAGCCCTTCCCCTTTTTCAGTAAAACACACTGAAGCTGAAACTACAGTGCCATTAAACGAGATCTTTCCTCTTTTGCAGGCACTCCTTGGGAACTGGTGCCACCAGATCCTGAGCTCAAGCTTGTTGCCTCCTGCTCAGCCACTGGTAAGAGCCACGATGCTCCCTTCACTCCCAGCAAAGGACCACAGGCCAACTCCAGTAAGACAGGTCTGCCTCTGCTCTGTTAATCCATCCATTGCACAATGGAACCAGGTGATGCTGCTGGTACTTTAACAGTCCCTTCCAAGCAGAACATACTGGTACCAAACTTTCAGGTGCTGGGAAACACGAGTTGTGGAGAAAACGTGGAAGTGGCTCACTTTCTTTTGATTTGTTATTTTTTAAACCCATAAATAATTAGGCTTTCGAAAGTTATTTTAGGTGGTATGAAGAGAGCTCCTGCAGAGCAGGAGGATGATTGGGTATGACAGGATCAGCTTCTGTAGGAAACCTATAGGAAGTGTTGTCCTTTGGAGGCATCCCCTTGGGTTGGAAGGGGACCTGAAGGCATTCTGCTTCCAGGCTCAGGAACCTGAGTGAAGTGGATCAGCTCAGGGATCTATGGCCAAGGGAAAACGTGCTCCCCTGCCAGCAGAGAAGGATCTGGCAGAGGAACCTTGGCAGAACTGGCAGTGGAGGTGCAGGGGCTGACGGGAGGAGCAGTGACCTGGGCAGTGGGCTGTGGCAGGGAGGATCCAGCTGAGTTGCTGCTGACCAGAGGCTCTGGGAGAGTTTGGGAATGCTGGGGCTGAGGAAGGCTGCTTCCAGAGGGTGAGGAAATCTGCTTCCAGAGGTGAGCCTGCTGAGGCACAGCCGTTTGCAGGGAATGGGGCAAGGGAGTGAAGGAAGCTGCATCCCAGCTCAGAGGGAAAGGGGCTTGTACTGAACGGGTGCATCTGGGTTCTGCCTTCCTAGGTGAGTGGGGCAGGATAGAGCCCAGGAAAAAAGGGCTGGTTTAAGAGGGATGCTCGAGGTCTCCGTGTTCACCTGCACAAATCACTGATCTTCCTGGTCAATCACATCCCTGAACTTCCCTGGTCACCTTTCAGTCCTATTTCTCTGCCTTTTCTTGCAACCACTACTCAACTTTCCCACCATTTGAATTCCCCTTTTCCTTTTCTTCCCACCTCTTTCCTTTTTTGTTCACACTCCTTGATTGTGTCACTTCTTTATATGCATCTCAGTCCTCTTTTCATTCCTGTTTCTCACTTTACCCGCCCCCCCCCCCCCCCCCCCCCCATGGCTCTGCATTCTCCCTTCCCCCTCCTCTGCTTTCATAATGCATTTAGCCTGGCAGCATCTCCTGAAAGCTAATGGGGTACAACAGCAAGCCCCAGAGCTGCTATTTAGCATGCTGGCAATTGTCCAGGCATGTTTCTGTATCTGGTCTGCTATAAAGTTGGGACACATCTGACATTTTTTTGTATCTACAGCAGTGTTGTTTGTGCTGTTTTCTTCACCCTCAGTAACCACTGTTTCCTCCAGGTTTTACCTGTCTGGGCTGTGCTCAGCAGTCTGAACTGAACAACATCTGCCTAGAAACTGGGGGACTCTGCAACTGGGGTTTTGCCTGCCCAGGCTATTCCACAGCAAAAGGTGGCAATGTTAGGTTACCACTTCCAAGAGGCTAAAATCCTAATTGTTGGCACCTGCACCCTTAAACTTCTCTGGTTTGATGCTGGTGGGTAGCATAATATTGAGTCTTCTCGGGCTGTCATAATTCATCAGTCTGTACAATTTTTTTTCCTTGTCTTACTAAAAAAAAATAATAATGTTTCTCTTGCGTCTGGGCAGATGAACTTACAGGAAATGCCGAGATTTGAAAACTGCCCTCCCTCAGGAAGGCATTTCTCTGTGCGCCTGACAAACCTGTGGGTTTTAAACCTAAAACTTCTGACGGTCCCCCCGGGTGTACGGGCGTGAGTCCCGAGGCGGGGGGTGTTGATCTGGCACCGCTGGAAACCCGCGGGGTTCAACGCGCGGGCTGAACTGCGCGGTGTCCCCGCGCCTGGCGGCAGCAGCCGGGCGGCACCAGCAGGTGGCGCTGTTGGGCTTCCGGCGGCGCTGCCCGGGCTGCGCGCCCCTTGAGGGGGGGGATTCACATGGTGGGATCAACCCGGGTCACCTCTGCGGAGGTTTGGTTTGGTTTTGTTGTTTGCACATAATCTTGGTATATGAAGGAGTTTCATCCCGTGAGTGGCTTGCCAATTCTTGACGACTCCCCAGAGATTCAGAATTTAGCATTTGAGGTGTGCTGTTGGTGGGGGAAATTGTTTCTTTGGAGGGTCTGTCGTTGCTGTGAGTCTATACACCTGCGTCCTTTCAAACCATGGCTGGTTCTTTTTAGCAAGAACTGAGCAAGCCTGGGGTGGTGCTGCAGGACCAGAAGTGCTGCTCAGAGCCTTCCCTCCTGCGTGCTTCAAGGCAAGGGGCTGCAGGGGTCAGTCCACAGGAGGTTCCTTCTAGAAATGCCTTTTCTGATTGCAAAGCAGGTTTCTCTAGTGCAAGGAGCACTAATTTCTAAGCATCTCGGTGCATTATGTAGGTGTGAGCTTTTTATTTGGGCCCCTTTTAAAGCCAGAAGTTGATCCTGGTTTTTACTCAGCTGGCTCCTTGCATCCTCCTTCCCTGTGCTCCCCCCTGTTTTCCCCCATGTTCTGGTTTGCAGCAGCAACTGTTTCTCCATCAGGTGCCTAATCTGTTAAGTGCCCTCTGGGGGTCCCAGCCTCCCGCTCAGGGGGATGCCCAGGACTGGTAAAGCAGAGGAACCGGCTGCCCCCCAAGCAGAAAGGAGCCCCCCTGTCTCCCTCCATCCCCTAAGCAGACCCCTTTCCCTGGGCTGCTCCTTCCTGGCTAGGCAGCAGCTGCTTCTAAGGGGCTGAGGGACTCTGTCCTTTCATATGAGGGACTCTCTGATTTTAGGTTGTAAATCACTGACTATCTTACTATCCAGAGCCCAGTCCAGGCTGTTGAGTTATCCAAGGATTTTATGAAGAGTGGTTGCACTTCTGCTCCATAGTTGTTCCAGCTTGCAGGAAGAGCACATGGATCCATCTCCTGAGCTGCTCTTTCCACACCTAGTTTCTCTGCTGCCTTTTCTGCATGGATTGTGATATCTTGTGTCCTTGTTTTTCCTTCTCTGTGCAGTCTTCAGCAGTTTCCAAAATCCTTCTTCCAGCCCATTTGCAAAAGGAGATTTTCCTCTTCCTCTCTTGTTCCTCAAAAAAGAGTGAAGGGACCAGCTGTGTGCTGGGTTTCTCTAGTTTTCCTGCTGAGAACAGTTAAGAATTGGCAAAGCACTTGGATGTAGCATTGGCTCTGCAGGAAACAAAGGCCAGCAATGGCCTCTGCTCTTCTGTAATATTATTTTACCTGGGTATGGATCTAATCAATTGAGCTTCACTGTCTGGATGGAGGCTTTTTTCTGAACCTGTTAGGTCAGGAATTCCATCTGTGACCACTACAGAAGTTCAAAGTTTGGATACTTTAATAAACATCTCTCCTTTGTTCCTTTCTTTGCCTTGCCTTCTTTTTTATCCAGTCTTTCTTCTTTAATGTTCTCTGATTTTCTAGAACTTTCCCTTTTGTGCCCCCTTTACTTACCCACCTCACCTAGACTCCTTCAGACAGACACACAGCCTTGGCTGAGAATCCCCAACATGTTTCCAATGACCTGCTGTCATTTTCATGCAGAGCTGTACATTTTCTCTGCTCATAGGCCATCAGTGATTGCTTTAGAGAAAGGCATCTTTTGTTTTGATGGTTCCCCAGAGATGAATTTATTGGCAAGACACCATAAAAGTTCCTTTTTCTCCATTCTGCAGCTGAAATCATACATGCTTATAATGGCTATTATTTCTGACACTCACTGTTTTATTAGTAATATTGAGATTTGTGTCTTAATCAGCCAGTTGATGCTTGTCAGCATTAATGCAGTACTGTTCTTGTAGCAGGGCAGAATTGTGAGACGTTTGGTAGACATTTCTGCAAAGGCTGCTAAATACAGTCTATGTTCTGTTAGGGTTCTCTCAGAACCTTAAAAATAATTCAGTAGCTTTCATGCAATTAGAATTTTTCTGCCTCCTGATTCCCTGTCTTTTTGGCCTCACGGTTTTTTGCATGTTAATGAGATTTTATTGTGTTGTCCTTGATGGATCACACTTGTCTGCAAACCATTCCTGGCAGGAATTTATTGATGGGCCATTGTCCTGTTGTTGGTGCCTGTTA
The DNA here is from genome assembly GCA_020745705.1 of Hemiprocne comata. Classification (NCBI taxonomy): domain Eukaryota; kingdom Metazoa; phylum Chordata; class Aves; order Apodiformes; family Apodidae; genus Hemiprocne; species Hemiprocne comata. The sequence continues at coordinate 15,890,058 of CM036601.1, forward strand.
CAGCACAGTGAGCATCTTCATACACACCTTTCCATGAGAGGGGGCACAGGTGTGAGAGGAGCAATCCTTCACAGTGCACCTGCAAGGAGATGATGATTTAGGCTGCATGGCAGTATTTTGGCCCATGCCAGGCTTGAAGGGCACTCTTACTGCTAGCACAGCCCTGCTGAGGTCCTTAAGGCACCGTTTCCTTTCTCCTTCAACATGGTTATACAGCCTCCAGTTCCAATGAGCTCTGTTTACAGATCTCCTAACCCCATTTTCATGCCACTGCACTGTCTGATGGCTCTGTCTCTGGCAAGAGCTGGTGATTATTTGTTCCTTGTTCTCATTTGTAAACCTGTATAACAAATAGTTCTGAATACATTATAAAGGGCTGGTGCACAACTGGTGAGATCTTCGTGCTCTTTCTCCTCTTGGGGACAGCTTGTGTGAGCCCCAGCCACACCAGCCATCAGGGAAGCCAAGGCATCCTTTGAAGTTCTGGATGAGGCTGTGAGACACACATGTGCCAGTGCTGGGAACAGGAGCTGGTCTCATGCTGCACCAGGGCTGCAGTGAAACCATCTCCTCCGTGGTGGCACAGCGAGCTGGGCTGCACAGGGACCTGCTCCCTCCCTCTCCAGACTGGGGCATTGCCAGTTGTGGTGGGGGCTTTGATTGGCTCATGCAGACACTCAACTTCCACATGGTCCAGCTCATCAAATTTGCTTAAGAAGTTGTTCTGTTTTTTTTTAAAGTTAAATTTGTTTCTCATCAGTGCTAATGAACATGTGGAGATGGACTTAGTGACGTTTTGCTTTATCACTGCTTTGCAGCCCTGCCTCTCTTTAGCCTTTCCTGGGCTGGGACCCTGATGAGTATTTGCAGGGGTATTATGGTTTTGGAGAAGTGCCCACTAGAAACCAGTTGAAGAGACTTGGAGAAGCTGTCCAAATAACAGCACTATGCATATTAATAGTATTCCAGCAGTAAAAAACAAGTAGAATTAAATGGACCGTGTTCCTAAGAAATATCTTGATTTCTAACAGATTGGAACATGAGCTAAATCTACTCACTTGCACATCATAATGTAAACAGCTTGATGTCCAACAAATCTCCTGCCACATCTATGGAACAAGTTTAGATTAAAACTCTGATCATAACTCGCTCAGTGCTCTGATTTACCTGTTGGTGCTCAGAGTCTCTTCCAGCCACACAGCCCACACCTGGGGGGATTGTTGGATGCTTTGCCAATGCATCATTTGCTTTACCTTAGATTTCCCAGAGCAGCTGATTTGAAGGAAAGTAGGGGGGTATTTAATCTTCTTGGTATTTTGATGAATATTGTTTGGATGTGGAGCTTATGGCTCTGTCCTATTCTCAGAGGAGCTGCTGCAGCTATCCTGCCAGATGTGTCTCCAAGCAAGTTATTTGACTTTTCCAAGTGCTTCCAGTGGTGGCTGCTGTTTTGCTCTTAGTGCTTTTATTATTAGAGCAAATGAATGGTATAAAGTGCAGCATGATGAAGGAAAGATAGCAAGAAAGATGGTAGAAAATGTCATTAGAGACTTTCATGATGAAACGTGACTCATTTCCAATGGTCAGACACTTACTGGGAACCAAGAGGAGCCCATGAGAAATACACAAAAGAACAGAAAGGTTTTGTGCAAGCTGCAAGTGAGGCTGATGAGAGGAAAACATGCTGGGTGGGCTCAAATAGCCCTCAACATGTCTCAAGGTGCTGAAGAGCCTTCTCTTTCCTGTCTTTACTCTTGTGGAGACTTGGCATCTACTTCACTTGTCATGAAGCAGCCCAAGGGAGAAGAGGCTGCTCCAGCAGAAGGACATCAGCAAGTGTGGCTCTGTGCTTTAGGTGAGAGCTGGAGCAAACCTGGGCTTGATCCCACCTGTGCTCACTGTGTAAACTGTTGCTGCTTCTCTATGAATCCTGCTCCCAAGAAACAGACTCTTCTAGAAATGAGGAAGCATCCCCTCCTTGCACTGTCCTTTCTCTCTCTCCTCATCTTTGTCAGCAGCACAGCTGCCTAATTCTGGCTGGTTTTATCTCTCTAAAGCTGCTGTAGAATCTGCCTCTACAAGACATTCTCTTCTGCTTAATCTTGAAAGAAGTGTGTGCTGTCATGGACTTCAAACATGCAGAATGTACTTGAGATAAAAGTGGGACTGTAGAGGTCTGTGGGGTATGATTTGAAGTGTAGGAGCTTGGGGCATGTGATGATGCTTCTGACATTTGCAGACAGCCCAGCCAGCAGAAGGTGGAAATGTCAAGATCTGTGTCGATTCTCTCAAGAAGCAGAGAGCTGCTGCTAACACTGAAGTTTTAGCGAAAACAAACTGAGTAAAACTGGCAGGAAGACCTAAGGGGTGAAGCTGCAGCTGTTGGAAGTGTTGGTCCTGCTCTGCAGCCCAGCCGCTGGTCGAGGAGAGAGGAGAGCAGACAATGCAGGAGATGCTGTGTGTCCTCCCTTCTGGGCAACTTTACAGCAGAAATGTGAGCAAAATCCTGGCACGACTCCCCTGATCCCTGGCTCTGGGGTGGCTGCCTGTCTCCTCCAGCAGCAGATGAGGCAGGAGGGATGCTGGGCAGGTCCTGGGCAGGGTGCTGTGGGGGTGGGTGCAGTTGCCCAGACCACATCTACAGATGCTGATGACTGAACCTTCTTGTCTGGGCATTGGAGAACCTTCAGGAGGAAACTAAACTAAAATACTTACCCAAAGATGGTCCAGCAGGGTCCTGACTCTACATCAGGCAAGTCTCTGAAGCAGGCTGTGCTCACCTGATCCATGCTACGTCTGAGAGTCCTGGATTTAGGTCTAATTTGCTGTGAACTACTAAACCCTACATGTTGTTTGTTATTGCTGTCCCTATCCCTGAAGGAATGAAAGTCACCTTTTTCTTTTTTTTTTTTTGGCAGATAACTTTATTGCAGTTTCCTAAAGTCAGAGTGACAATTCCTGCAGAAATAATTTAGATAGTGGAGAAGATGTAAAGGTTAAACTGACAAGAACCTCCATAAATAGTTGAGCTTGTCCTTAGTGAGAATCTTCATGAATTAATTTTATTTTATCTGTTCAGCAGATTGTGAGCAGTTGGATTTCATCCCTGGTCCCTTCAGAACTTCTGAGCTCTTGGAGGGTCATTTGAAGAACATATCTCACATTTTGTATAAGAAAAGTCTCAGGCTTATTGTTACTTCAGCAGGAGCAGCAATGTCAGGCTGGAAGCTGTGGAGATAGGTGCAACCAGATGGAATATTCACCTGTGGGTGCCTACTGGCCTCTTGACAAGTGGGACCCTGGCTCTGTGGCAGAACAATCTCATCAGAGCAGATATTTTTCTCCCAGGATTTTATTAGCTGCCATGACTGGTTTTATAATTAACATGTGATTTGTTTATACTCTGCATATTCTGATTTGAAAGCCTAGGAAGAAGCCTTGTTCCTACCAAAAGGGTTTCATGCTTAGAAATACTTTGTCTTTGGTCAGTTGTTGTGGGAGATCAGGGAGGAGGATTTGGTTCCAGCTGAGGTGCTGGCAGGTCCCCAGAGCGTGTGCTGTGCAGACTGGGAGGACAAACCAGGCAAGTGCAGGAGCAGCCTGTGGCTCTGAGTGGTCCCTGGCAGCCCTTTACACTAGGTTCCTACTTATCTGTAGATTTTTAAAGGAAAAGGTAAATATTTATCTCGGTTTATTTTCAATTGCACGTCCCCAAGTGTTGGTTATTTTGTCCTCTAGTTTTTGCTCTCCTAAGATGATGTAGGGTACGTTGCTCTTGAGCAAATAAATTCTGCTTCAGCCACACTTTAGAGGCAGACTCAAATTTTAGAGTTATAACGAGTGAAAATTAATTTCAGCCTGGCCAAAATACTATTAAAAAGGGTAGGAAAATGCTGCAATTCTTGTTACCTCACATGGTCATTTCTGAGTGGGAATATTCACAGCAAATCTTTGGTTTTACAAAAATTGCAACTGTTAGTGGATATGCCCTGAACTAACCCTGGAGCTGCAGGGGGCAGGCGGGGCAGGTTTCGTGGAGTCCCCAGCATCAGCAGAACATTCCCTGGGGATGGGCAGCACCCCCGGGCAGGAGCCTTGTCCCGGCTGGGCTGTCAGGAGCCTGGGCGTGCCCTCCCTGAGAAAAGCGAGACCTTCCTTGAAATCGGCTATTTACAGACACAGGTGATGAAAACCAAGCTCATTGAGAACTGGCTGAGCAGGTTGCTCAGAGCTGACAAGCAGCGCAGACGTGTTGCTGCCCCTTCCCGAGAGGGAAATCCGCTGGGGCAGGTACAGGATTGCTGAGAAGTGCAGGGATGCCAGAGCAAGAAAAGGACTTGTGAGCTTTATTATTGATATCGATGGCTAAAATATCTCCTTTGCAGTCCTCTCCGGCCTCATGATCCTCCTGTTTGGTCCCTGTGGCACTGCGGGTGCTGAGGGTGGGTGTCTGCCACGGCTCTGTTCCGTCGCTCTGGCTCCAGTGCAGGATGGGGCCCCGGGGATGAGCCTCGGGGCAATGGGAGGACCTGGTCGTGTGGATTTGTGTGGGGAGCAGCTGGTGCGCAGTGCAGATGCACCATTTGTACAGGCTGGTCCTTCCTCGGAACACTTGGTCCTTAAAACACGAGTAGTTTGTTATTTTTATTGCCTACAACCCTGAGCAGGAACCTGCTGGCAGCTTTGCTCAGGGGCCAGGGGAGCGATGCAGAGTGTTCTGCTGACACGTGGGAGATGACAAGGTAAGGTGACAACGGGGGCTGGCCAGAGACCTCAGCAAGAGGAGAGACAGCTGAGGGGCTGGCAGCCCCCCCGGGGCAGCCCCCTCATTGCTAAGGACACTTTTGTGTTCCTCACATCATTTGATAGTTACACCTGGTAAACGGAGGGGACGGTTCGGGAAGCTGAACCATGTGGCAGCTTCCACTGCATGATCACAGGGGGCACCAGCACCTCGGGCTGCGGCTGGGGAAGGGGCAGGGGCACAGCCATGGGCAGCAGCTGCCCCAGCACCGGGGGTCAGGCAGGACTGGGGCAGCCAGGCTGAGTCCCCCGTGGTGGAAGGGAAGAAAGAGAACCCTGTGAGTGCTTCCTCTCCTCCACGTTTAGAGTTACGGGGGAAATGCCTGATGAGGGCGAGGTATTTATCATCTTTTAACAAGTGCTGACATTGTGGGTTTTTTAAAATCTAAGCCTGAGCTCTGCTGCAGGTGTTGTGTGGAACACAGAGGTGAGCACACATTATAGAACAGTGCTTTGTACTGCACAGTCTGCCTTGGTATTTTATTATATGATAATGATCCCTATCCCTTTTCTAGAAAAGAAAATTGTCATTGTTTGTGAAATGATTTGGGAGTTTGGGAACTAAGTGGAGCCTTCACCATGGTCCAGACAACATCACTGCCACCAGCCCCAGGGGCCTGCCAGAGACCAGGTGATGTCCGGAGTGTGTTGTCTGCCTGTGTCACTTTGGCTCCTGCTGCTGTCCCTGTGCTGGGAGCTGTCCCTGTCACCTCCCAGAGGCAGCAACGGGGCAGCAGCGAGCAAACCCAGCGAGCAGTGGTTTATTCCAGAAGGATTGTCTGTTGGTTCCTTCTGAGCCATTTTGGCAGACACCAAGGAGGGAAGTTCTGTGTGTAAAATGTGCATTTGTCCCCGAGCTGCGTGAAGCTCCTGCCTGGGCAGGGACAGAGGCTGCAGGAGCACCGGTTGCATCCCAGGTCAAGATGCCAGCCCAGGCAGGACGGCCCTGCAGCAGGGCAGCTGCAGCTCCACGATGAGCACTGCCTCTGTGCCCTGGCGTGGAGAAGGAGCTTTTAATCATCAGCTTTGCATTTCACTTTCTTGAAGATTTTAGGGCATTTTTCTGATCTTTTGTGTTCCTGAGCTTTTGTGCTGCGGGGCTATTCAGTACCCAGATCTCATCACTCAACTTCTCAGAACTAAGCACATTTCTTTCTCATCATTAGAGATAAGAGTAAAGCAACAGGACAAGGTCCTTATTATTTTTTAATGTCAGCTGTAGTTGTTATGAATGTTTTCTACAAAATGATCCTTGCTTTATGGCTGGGGGAATTTGGAGTCACAACAGCACAAGATGAAACACTTGGACAGCCGAGCTTTGGGGATGAGGCTTCCCAAGGTGCACCCAGAGTGGTTTGTTGGATGCTGCCATGGGAATGGCTGTTGCCAGGGCTGGATTTGTAGCTGTGGTCTGGGGGAAGGACCTCTGGCTTCCACCCCTTGCACGGGAGTGTCCCTGCACAGACCAGAGCATGTTAAGTAAAAATAGAGATTGACAGTACTTAAAAGTACACTCCAAAGAGCAGCTCAGAATTGACTTGCAAACTGTCAGTCAGTCTTTAACCCTGCCTTTTCCTACAGAGAGCAGCTCTTGGGAGCTGCCATGGTGCACAGCAGGAGCTCGGTGTGGCTTTGTCCCTGCAGTGGCAGTGTCCCTGTCCCTGCCATGGTGACTCTGGGGTTAACCACAGCGCTGTTCTGCTCCAGGTGACAGCGGGTCGGTCGGGGAAGTGCTGTGATGGGAGCCTTGAGAGATGTCACAAGAAGTCTGAGGTGGGTGCTGTTGATTTTTTTCACCCTCAGAAAATTCTGTGTGGGCAGAGCCCTGTGCTAAGGGCTGTCAGCAGCTCTTATTTTCTGTCTCCCACCTTTGCTTTGGATTTCTTTCCAGCAGGATAGCTGTTTGCTCAAGGGCCCAGAGGGTGGTTTCCTCCATATCTCTTCACATCACAGTGACACCCACTGAGAATATTTTGATTTTTAAATTCTTCTTGGCAGGTTCACCTCTGTGCCCTGGCAGTGACTTGCCCAGGTGCCAGCCCACCACACTGCTGTCCCACTGCTTCCTCCTCGGTAACCTTCCCACAGGTGTGAACCTTTTGGTGTTTTACTGACTTATAACCACGTATTTTGCTAAGACACTTTGGCTCTACCCCTGGAGAAGGGGGAAATGCTCTTGTTTGATCCCTGTTCTGAGGAGAGGAGCAGAGTTCATCTCCTTGCTAAGACTGCCCTCTCCTGAGACAGCAGCCTGGAGGCAGCACTTAAAAACATTAACTTGGCTTGAGATCATCTCCTGATGATCAGATCTCTTATTTCTTTCAATTGCTGTTGTTCTGGTAATGGTTTGTTTTGTTTTATAATAGTTTCATTTCGTCTGCAGCAATATTGATGGAAGCCTGAACGCCACATAAGGAAAAAAAAATCCAGTTTGGATTTAAAAACAAGGTGCAGCTCATTTCTGATCACCTTCCTATGGCCATGAGGAAGAGAGAGGGAATTTTTCTCACTCTGCTCCTCCAGGTGTAGGGACGAAGCACATACTTTGTGTGTGCAACCCACAATGAAATGGGGCAGCACCTTGGTTTGTCCCTGGCCATGTGCTTGTCACCTCTCCAGGGCTGCAGCAATGCTGAGAGCAGAATGAGCTGTAGTTTTGTTACACCTTAAAGCCTTCCAAGCAGGGTGCATTGTCCTCCTGTGCCCTGTCTCCAGCGGAGGAGGAGATCTCTGCTCAGTCCTGCAGTGCTAATGAATAAGGACATTTCTGAAACAATGTGTGACAGCATGGGTGAGGTTCCGCCACCTCTAGAAGGAAAAACAATCCAGGCCTAGTTTTTTTTTTCCCCTGACTTAAGCTTAAATCTCTGAGCCTGGGATGGAATAACATTCTCATGTGTGTCAGACCTCTAAAATACTTTCAAGCTGCTTCTCAGTTGGGCACAGGAGGTTGCTGAACTGTATGAATTGTAAGTGGTGCTCCTTTTCAATTTCCTGTGCACCTGATAATGCTGGTGGGGAGGTGCCCTGTGCTCTTCCCTTCTGTCCAGGTGTTTATGGGCTGTGACACGGTGGGCACCTCATCTGCAATGTCCCCTTTCCAGCTGCACACACCCCCAGCTGCCACCAGCTGAGCGCCAGCTCGGCGGGAGGGATTGCTAATTGTTCAGAGAAGCTGCTCTGCTTTCAAATGCTGCCCTGAACATGTGGGAAGTGAAAAACTTACAGAAAAGGGAGAGGAGGAGGGTGTAGAGGGACAAAATTATTTTAATATACCCAAGTTCAATGTCTTTGGTTCTGGCTGTGTCCACCCAGATCTCTGAAGAGCAACTTGCAGCTGCACTGAGGGCTTAGAGGGAGGGTGGGAGGTACAGGTCAGCTTTCAGCCTCAGCTGCCTCCCTGTTTTCTCTTGAATCAGTTTTTGACTGATATTTCTGATTAGGTTTTTGTCTGTAAATTGCTGAGTATTGACATCCCTGTTATTTAAACATAAATTTGTCTATAAAAAGACCTTTGCAGAGATGGCTTGTGTCTCAAGGTATATGCAGTTTTTAAAAGTTTACTGGAGGATCGATGCTGCTTGGGAGCTCATCCTGGTTTGTTAAACTAGGCTGAGGTTTTTTAAAGACAAATATCTCTTATATATCCAGGAGACTTGTTTTGACACCTAATTAAGTTAATTTAGGTGTTTTAGCATAGTTCAGCAGCAGCTCAAGATCATGGTCTTCCATCTGATCTGATATATTGATCCTCCTGGTGTTTCACCCATAAATCTCTTTCTGTTTCTGTGCAGCTGTAATTGCACTTGAGAGAGGGAAGATGGTGTGTGCCCATGTCACCCGAAGTGCAGGGGGACTCCAGTGAAATGGCTCTGGAGGGAAGAGTGAGCTGAGTGCTGTTTGTGGGGCTGCTGTCCTGCACTTTCCTGTGCAGCCTCTGCACCAGCCCGTGCCCCAGCAGCTGGCAGAGGGGCCCGGCAGCAGTGGGGACAAACCCATGACAGTGCCATGTGGTGACAAAACAGCCCTCATGCTGCCTCCTGCCAACACAGCCGATGTGCACAGCCTTTCTAGTAGAAATCCCTGTCCTACTAGATGAGACGGGGCAGGGCTTCAGCACTTCTGACTCTCTTAGGAGATTTTCTTTTGTTTTTCAGATCAACCTTCTTCAAGACCCCTTGGGAGCTTTTGTCCTGGAAATCAACTGTAAATCCGCAGGGATGTTTTCTTCCCTGAGTTCTCTTAGTCAAAATCCAAATTATACAAGCCACAAGGTGTTTTGTGGTGGTGTTTTTAGTTGTTATATTTGGTGGTTTTGTTGTTTTTTTTCTCCTTTTGGGGCAGTTCAAGCATTTATTCTTTGCTGGAGCCATTTCATGTTGTATGTGTGGCTAACTCCTAAAAGGTGTGCTGGGTATTGGGAATCTTACGTATACACAACCCTCACTTTGGTTCTCAGACTGCCTGTGGATGGGCTAGAGCAAAGTGTGTGTGTTGTATGAAGGTGTGCTTGTTTGGGGGGCTGAGCAGTCAAATTCAGAAGCTGGGTGTGTGTTTCTGCACACACCTGACAGGTTTGGGTATCTCCAGGTGCACACACCAAATCCATCTGTTCCCGCACGTTGTGATCAGATCATTTTGCTAAGAACTGAGTAAAGGCAGCATGTTGTCACTAGGGAATTATTGCTCCTGTAAATGCACATAAGCTTTTGCAAATATGAAAGAAATGTGTTAAATATCTGCACTGAACCTTTCTGGTTCTTCTCGTTGTTCCCCATTCTGGTTGTAGTCAATCCTTAATGGGTAGACTGGGCAGGCCAAGGCTGTGGAGATCTTTGTTTATTCAGCATATGTCGAAGTTGGAAAAACCCCAACATGCAGGATTCCAGGACTGCACGTGGAGCTGTTCACTGCACAGGCAGCCCTGTGGGACACAGCATGAGCCTCCTCTCCCCTCCTTGCAGGATCTACCTGTGTGGGCTCTTCTCAACTCCGTGTTCTTTAAAATGCCATGTCCAGCAGAACTTGCCCAGAACCCAACACATCTGAGGAGGCAGCTCCTGCCCCTAAGCGGGGGTTGGTTGTTATGGATCTGCCAGCAGGAATTATGAACAGGCTGCCAGTGTCCTCAGAAACGTCCTGTGCCTTGCAGCCAGGACATGGCCTGAAGGACAGCTGTCCCCTCTGTCACGTGTGCCCATCCCTTTTGTCTGTGCCTCTGCTCTGCCTGTGAGCTCTATCTCTTATGCAAGGATGCAGGATTAAGCAGAATCGTGCCCCTGCACTGCTGGAAGCTGTCCTGGAAATGCTGATTCCCACAGGGCTTTGAGTCCAGCCCTGGGCAGGGGGAGCTGTGGTGGGTGAGGTGCTGTGCCCCTCCTGGAGCGCAGGTGGGGCTGGCTGTGGTCCTGGGCAGAGCAGGACCAGCCCCGCTCCAGAGGGTCTCCTTGTCTCTGTGTGGGTCTTGAAGAGCTTCCTAAATTGTATGAGGTTAATACAATGGAAAATGGATTTTTCCTGCCCACCTAAGGAAGCCTTTAGTGATTAATGCTCTAAGGTAAAAACAACAGCAACAAATTCAGTTTTATAATGTGCTGTAGATTCCAGGTCTATGAAAAATGCACGCTTCATAAAAGAAATTTTTCCTCCTCCTAGTACTCTTTCAAAAAACACCTTATCTCTGTAAAATCCCCTTGTCTCCATAGCTGCTTTTTGATGCTAATGGGATTCATAGCTTCATAATTCTTTGTCTCTCTTCTTGCATTGGTACAAGGCTACACTATTTCGCGGAGTAGATATGTTCTACTTGAGGAAAACTTAGCAGTAGAGAAGATTCACTCCTTGGCTGTGAAATTAGTTGAGCTTTTTTTCAATCTGCTGTTCTCCTGGAGATGTATCATGTGCCATAACGATCGCAGGAAAATGGAAATCTGGAGGTACAGGATGAGTTCCTTGGTGTTGTGTCTCTGACACTGAGCAGTACAGAGAGAGGCCATCATCAGGTGACGATATTTTATTTTGCATAGGTCTTTATTTTGAAACTTGGCTTATTTCTGCTCAGGAATGCTGAGCAAGGATGTCTTTGTGGCTTGCCCAGCGGGAACGCAAAATTCCAGCTCAGCCTGGTCAGTCCCTGCCCTGCTCCCATCCAACTCTTCAGCTGTCCCAGTTGGTGTGCTTGACCCAGCCTTCCCAGAGCTTATCCCTGCTCCACTGGGCTGAATGTCAAATTAAGGGTTTTCTTTGAACGGGAGATTTCAGAGGCTCTGTTCCTAACTACAGCCAAGCTCACTGCTACTCAGAAATGAAGGCTCTCTGAGGCAGGATATTCCTTCTGCTCAGGAAGCTATCCAGAAATTGCAGATACGGATTATATGACTTGAATGCTGCACTATTTATGATGTGTGTTCAGTCACCTAAATCACGTTGGCAGAGTTTGAGCTTTGCCTGGATAATTGATTCAAATGTAAATTGAATGCATAAATCCTTTACAGCTAAAATATGCCCTCTTTTTATCTTGATTCTTTTTCTTCTTTTTGTTGAATGGCATAGAAAATAGGTAGTTATAATCTCATAAATAGATATTTGACTGTTTTTGTAGGAGGACAGGTAAAATGAGGTTTGTAAGGTCTGTTTTAAAATGCTTTACTGTTTTGTTTATTGAATTACTAACCTGTTTATAACTTGGCTTCTGTACTGCTGGTCAAGAATCTGCTTGTGGGAATGTTTGAGCCAGTCTTCAATGGCAAGGCCAGGTGGTGATTTATTTCTTTTAGTGCATATTTAGTGGAGGGCAAAGTATCAGAGAATTTTTATTTTTTTATAATGGCCATGGAGTGGAATATTGTGGTGAGTGTGTGCCCTGCTGGCATCAAAGGTTTCTCTGGTTTGGGAATCTGCAGAGGGACTTGAACTGGCACCAGGACAAGCCTTTGTGAGCATTTTGTGAATGTTTTAAGCAATTTTTTCCTTAAGGCTTCTCTGATGTTTCAGTAGAGACAGGCTAATGTGCTTAACTACAAGCCAACAAAAGAACGGGGTTGGAGTTTTCCTTCAGCCTGTGTTTAATCAACAGTCCTGCAGATGGTGATTCCTGGAGCTGGGGTGTTCTCTGCCGTCCGGGCCCCTCGCTCCCCTGTCCCGCAGGTCAAGGATGGTCTTTCCACTCCCGGGGCAAACACTCAGCCAGGCTGTGGAACCAGGTGCTTGGCATTCCTTGAGATATAAATATTTGGGCATTTTTCATGTCTCGGGGCAGGAATCCCGGCGCTGCTCGGCTGGGCACTTACTGCCGTGTCAGGGTCCCGCTCTGCCCTTGACAGCTCTTCCCTTTGCCTTAAAAGAATTAGAATCCCCAGAAGGGATCATCTCTGTCCGCTGGGGACTGGCACTTCTTGCTGACAGCGATTGCTCTCGGGCCCCTCAGGGGGAGGCAGCAGCGCTTCCCGGCACACGGAAAACACTCAGCGTCCCCCCGGGGCTTTGGTCCCGGTCTCTGGGAGCAGGAGCTGGAGCCCTCCCAGGTGTGATACCCTTGAAACGTGTGAGCAGCCACTGCCACGCTGCCCAGTGTCCTCTGTGCCTGTGCAAATGGCCAGACCTCTTTTGAATCAAATTAGCTTCTTGGCTTCCGAGATGTCCTTTGGCAGAATATCCCACGTTTGAATGCCCAATGTGAAAATACATTTCCTCCTGCCAGTTCCCCACATGCCCAAAATCTCAGCTTTAGAGGCTTACGCCACAATCCTGCTCACTGGAGGTGCTGTGCTGATGTGGTTTCTTGTTTCATTATTTTATTTGTGTCTCTGCTTGTCTCACTGCAGTGCAGGGGGGTGATCCAGCGTGCTGGGTACTTGACAGCGTTGTACCCCGGTGCTGCTGCAGCGCTGGGACCTGCTGCCTGGACCCCTTCCAAAAATACAGCGAGGTCCATCTTTCCTTGCCACCGCCTACCCTTCTTCACCCCCACCCTCCAGTCTCCCGGAGGCACCCTGTGTTCCCTTGACTTTGCATTTGTATAACAAGGAGCTTTTGTGCCCTGTATCGTTGCTGCCAGCTGTTGAGCATCAATATTTATAGACTTTGTTATACAGCTTCTTGCATGTGTATTGTGCTTAGAGGGGGAAAAATTGCAAATAAAATGGTTCATGTACAAACTTGCTGCTATCCAGAATCTGAATTTCTCTCCTCCTGTCTCTGCGCTGGGCTGTTATGAATAGCAGATTTTGTGACTGGTTTCAGAGCCTGACTTTGGCTATTTAGAAAACATCCATTCAATAAATCATATGGGGAGCAGCTGCCGCTCTCTGCTGAGCCAAGGCACATCAGATAAAATATTGCTCATTTATTTGGTTTGGTAGGAATAAAGTTGCTGTAGTGGAACATCATTACAGGCTGTTCTTAATTCACCTCAGGGCTATTTCTAATAGCAGTACACAATTCTCCTGTGACAGTCTGAGTGAATGAGATGGGTGTTTTGATGTCAAGCTGAATGTAAGAAAGGTTTTAGGAATCAAAGCTTTGAAAGAGAAATAAGCACTGTTTGTGCTCTGATACTGGAAGAGGTCCCTGTTTTATTATTAACACTATAGCTATTGAAAGTCCTGACACTTGTTCCTTGGGGATCTGAAGCAATTCAAGCCATGAAATACTGTTTCAGCTCAGCCTTTTACAAGTCACTGCCTGTTGGCAGAGCCGGAGGTGGCTTTGATAGCTAGTGGAGGCACCCAGGGCTGGCATTCCTGGAATGATACTTGTTTGATTTTTCAACTGTGTGGCGACCAGGAAACCTGCTTCTGCCCAGCTCCTGGCCTGCAGCAGATAGCTGCTTTTGTCCAAGCAGAGTGGGGTGTGAAAAGCTCTCCAAAGTGTTTGGATTTAGACTTGCTGCTCTGCACAAGTGTCATATTCAGCAGTGGGGCCGGGGCGTCTGCAGGCAGGTTGCCTGCTGATATGAAAGGATGCAAGAGGCTGCTGCTTTAAAAAATAAAAAATCATAAAGATGAAGGAAGGTAGGAAGACAAGAGTGTTGCCATGTAGGACTAACAAGGGGAACAGGCATCTAATCAGGATCCTGCCTTTCTCCTTAGGAAGCAAAGTCTCAGAATGTCTTATCTCCTCCCTGTGACATGTCTTGGCAAAAAAAACGTGAGAGAATCGTGTGGCTCTGGGATCGCAGGCAAGACAGGCAGCTGCCGTGGTTGTTTTCTGTGTGTTGTGTCTTTAAATGTCCCGGCACCTGTGGGAGGCAGCCGGCATTTCACAGGCATTTTGGGGGTGGAATGCTGCAGCGGGGAGCCATGGATCCCGCTCTGCCACAGCGGCCTTTCTTTGCCCTTGTTTGTCTTAATTATTCTCTATCAAACAGAGGGAACTGGTGGAAAACGTTTGGTTTCTCCAGCTTCCAGAACAGCTGCGTGTGTTGCTGGGAGCGCTGAAGCCAGCAGAGCAGCAGCAGTGCCCGGACTCCTCCGTGCGGGGTTGCAGTTGGGTTGCTTGCCCTTGCTGCTGACGGGATGGAGCAGAGGCAGCTCCGGGTCCCGGGGGGCTGATCAGCCCCTTCAGCTCCGGCTCTGGAGGGCGCAGTGTCGCGGGGAACGCCGTGCGAGTGACGAGGTGCTGCCAGTTTTGGGCGAGAAATGAACAACAGGAGAAAATGATTTACAAGTTGCTGGTCTTATCAGAGTCTGAGCCTGAGCAGCACGGCTGTGTTTCCCGTGCAGTAATAGTGCTGATCCTGTGGTCATATTAAACATGGTCCTTCTCCTGACAGCCCAGATAGCCCCTGCTTAGCTAGAATGTCTGCTGAAAAAAGAAAAATAATTGTATGCTGAAATAGCAAAGATCGGGGAGCAGAGCTCTCTTGCCAACTGCAAGAGATGACCTTGATTCTGTGTGTGTGGGCTGTGAAGTATCATAATTCAATGAGAATATTTATTCTGAGCTGTGCAGCACAAGCTCAAAGAATCTCAAGACCTCATTTTCATCTGAGTAATTCTATATGGCAAATGGGGAAGTTGTTGGGTTTTTTTTTATTCAGACTCTGTGCTCCAGATAAACCTCCCAAGTGCTCATCTCCTGTACATAAAAGTTTCTCAAAATACTAGTGATGAGGCTGTTTGGTTCAGCTCTATTTCCATGCTATGGGTGACTTTGTTAAACAGCAGTTTCCCGCAGATGGCTGGAGCTTTGATGCTAGCTGGTGTGTGGCACATGAAAAATTCTTAACTTGATTTCTAAAGTCTCACTAAAAACCCTACTGGGACTTTGATGTTGAGAAGATTCCACTCAAAGTACCCAGGCTCTCTGAAGCTCACCCGGCCTTATCTCAGAGGCAGAGCAGGCAGTGGTCGCCCCAGGCAATAAAATATCAGTGGCAGCAACAATGTGTAGTGATTATTTATGGTGGAAGCATCTGCAGTCGGGAGAGGCTGCTGGAAATTACCAGAGCCTGGAGATGCCTTGAAGAATCCAGCTTTTCATTTCAGAGACAACAAACACGAGGGGCTGGGTGCCCTGGCTCAGCCGTGTCCCCCTCCGTGGTGATCCGGCTGTGACGCCTCAGCAGGGCGCTCGGGAATTGCGTGGACGAGTTCAGTTGTAAGCATCTCTGGCCCCAAATGTTTACAAAGGGTCTCCCTTGCTAAATGATAGGATGCTAAAAGCAACTGTGGAGCCTTATTTAGCTTTAAATTAGGCAGCAGCGAGTTTTTAACCATGACTCTGTTTTTGTTGAGGTGCAGGGGGGTGAATGTGCTGGGTTCCCCGTGGGCTGCTTGCTGGCAGGTGGGGGTGCCTTGGGCATGCAGGTGCAGGGGAATGTGTTGTCATTGTGTGTGTGAGGAGCTCTGGTGGTGGAGCTTGTCAGCGGATGTCGTTAATGCATCTATCTGTGCTGTTCCAGCCTTGTTTTTACCGTGGGAGTGAAATTGGCCTTGAACCAACTTTTTTTTTTTTTTTTTTTTTTTCACACTATAGCGTGAAATCCTGGGGCGTGGTGTGTGACTGGCTCCACTGTGCTGTATTTGTTTTCTGGGTTGATGCTTAATTCTTTGCAATGTGTCAGATACGCATCAAATTGT
The DNA here is from genome assembly GCA_020745705.1 of Hemiprocne comata. Taxonomy (NCBI): domain Eukaryota; kingdom Metazoa; phylum Chordata; class Aves; order Apodiformes; family Apodidae; genus Hemiprocne; species Hemiprocne comata. The sequence goes on from CM036601.1 coordinate 15,905,942, forward strand.
TTTTCAGAGTTAAAGGGGAATTAAATGATCTCTCTCTTTTTTGTCTATATTGCATTTTTGTGCACAGCAATCAATTTGACCCCACCGTGAGTTGCTTTAGAAGAGTGTTATCCCGTGCGTGTCTTTGAAATAATTTTCTGCATCACATTCCCAGCTGCTCCACGCTCAGCTCTGATGAACATCTGCGCTTCAGCCACGGCGGCAGCCTTCAGCCAGCCTTCACACCCTGAGCTCTGGGTGGTGGCGATGTTCGCAGGGCTGGGGGTCCCTGCCCCCGGGGGTCCCTGCCCCGTGCAGCGCTGCAGGCTGCAAGGCCGCACTTCGCCACCAGGGGGCGCTATAACCCAGGCGCTGCCCTCAGTTTCCCCGGTTCGAGTCTCACTCCGCCGGCTTCTCCGCGCCGGTCCTGGGTGTGCATCGGCCCAGCGTGTCCCCGGGGGCTTCTCCCTGTGCTCTTGGTCGCTGCAGTGCATGGATGTACTTCAGCAGCCCCCGAGGAGACCTGTCTGCGTGGCTTGCTTCCATCTCAGCCCACAGTCCTGGCAGTGAGGAGCCCAGCCCTGGGTTAGCTCCAGGCTCCCAGCGCTGTGGGTGAGGAAATGTGGCTGTTCCCCACTCCCTTTCGTCTGTTTCCCCCTCTGAGAGTTGGGCTCCTCACCCCTTTTTAGCATCCAAATTACCAGGGAACCGAGGAAAGATGTGAGTGACTCTGTAACATCCCCCCAGGGCACAGGAGCTGGACTGGGGATGGGTACTCGAAATTATCCACACTGGTTGCGGGCATGAATTGGGATGCTGAGCCACACAGGGTCAGAGGCAGGACAGCTGCTGGTGTGACCTTGTTCTTCACCCTCTCTAACCTGCACCGAGTTTTATCTCCTCTAATGACTTTTTGTCTCTTCCTGTCAGTGTCACACTGGTGTTTTGAGGCTTCTGTCCTGAGACAGGATCCACGTACCAACCAACACTGGACTGACCATGGAAACAAAATAGCACATGGGTGAGTTAGACCTCAATCATCAGGATAATTAACTCATTAGCAAGGTTTGTTTAACATGAACTTGTTATCTTGTTTCAGCTGCAGCTTCTTTAGAGCAGTTGATATCTCCCTAGAAATAGGTGTTTACATAATGCTGACTCCAAACTCCTGACTACTTGCCGAGGCTGTAATTTATCCCCCAAGGAATGCCTGGACAAAGCATGGCACTAATTCTGCCACCTGTGCTGACAATGTGTCCAGAGAGAACGTGTCAAGTCTCTATTAAAAGCTGAGAATAAGACAGAATGCCTGAAATCTTTACTTACAGAAGATGTATGTGTGTAATATAAGGCTGCTGCTAATTCTTCCCAGGGATTAATAGAGACGATCAAGGACAATTTCACTCAATATTGCTTTTCTTTTTGTAAAGCAAAGCTTCCCCAAACCTGAGGCAAGACAGAAACATGGCTTTGAGCCTGTGCTGTTCTCCTTCAGTCAAATGGAAATAGCTGTCTCTATTTTAGAAGTCTCTGTTGGCACCGTGGTGCCGACACTTTCTGAAACAATGAAATGGACAGAAATCCATTTTCCAGGCTGGAAGGAAGGCAAAAAATAAATTGGAAGAATGAAGAGTGAGGAGGAATTGAGGCATTCACAGCGCTCACGGCGCAAGTGATTGGAAGTGATGGGAAGAAGGCAGGAAAGAGATTAATTTGTTTAAAATATAGGACTAGGTTTGACTTTAAAGTGCACGTTGCGCAACCCACGCTGCCATGTCTATCCTGGGGCACCAGGCAGCATGTGAGGGGGCTGGTGCAGACACACGGGGGTTCCTCTGCCCACACACCCCAGACATGAGGCAGTGACCTGTGTGTGCCCTGTGGCCTTTCACTGGGGGCTTCTGGACGCCCTGTGGGAAGGTTACAGCCTCTCCTGCTGACCCGACCAGGCCTTTGAGCATTGGGTCATTCGTGGGATATGGCTGAGCTTACTTGGTGTGGGGCAGGTGGAAGAGGATGCTCTGCAGAAACCTGGGCTGTGCCCGACCTGAAAAAGTCAAGGTGCAAGATGTCCACCCAGCAGGATGCTCAGGGCAGCGCTCTGACCTCGGCTGAGTCTCTGCAGGTTGGTGGCAGACGCTGGCAGACAGGGCACAGCTCAGAGAAGCCAAGGCCTGCCTGCAGCCACTGGGAGGGACTGCAGGGCCTCCGAGGGGCTCCTGCTGGGGCCCTGCCAGTGCTGCTTTCAGCTCTGCAGTGTGCAGCTCTGGTGTCTTGGTAAGGCCTGGAGATGGGTCTTCAAGAACACGTCCGTTTCACCACTGCACCTCTTCACATTGCATCTGGCTAATGAAGTTTGTCCCTTTTTTTGTGGCTGATAGCATTACACTCATTCTACTTCAGTTCACATCTCAGAAGCAGAAAGTTTACTGTCTGTAAAATTCCTGGAGACATTGATTTGTTGTTATCTTGTGGCAGGGATTGTACCCTGCCTTGCTGTTTATGCTCAGCATTGCGGATGCATCCAGAGATCAATGCTGCTGTTCTCACTCCTCATGACAGGCAGCTCCTTAGAGCTGCTGCCCGTGAGTATCATGTTCCTCTCCCTGTTTTTCCTTGCCTGTGCCCTCTGCATGGTCCTTCTCCGAGATTGTTTCTGTTTCTCGAGTTGCCTGTGTAGGAAAGTGCACGGGTGAGTGATCAGACACAAGCAGATCTGGCAGGGAGGCTGCTGACGTCTGCCCACGCACGAGGTGCCACCAGGGCCTGTGGGCCAAGTGGGAGCCCTGGGTCAGTGCAAGCCTGGGATCCGTTTGCCAAGGCTGGCTGTTGTTATAAGGACTGATTGGTATTAATTAAGCTGCTCTGCCCTTGTCGACTGCTGACAATGGGAGCTGCTAAACCAACCGTAAATCTGGCTGTGGGAATTGTGGGTTTCTGAGAATCCTGGGCTAAAGTCCACTCCCAAAACTGAACGCAGATCTTACTAAAACCCTCCAGCTCCTTTCTAGGAGACTTTAATTTGTGTTTTGACAAATCCTGTTGGTAGAGGTTAGCTATTGAGTCTGACTCTGGGAGGTTTATCCATCCCAAACCAAACAAGCACCCAGGTACCTTTCTAAAGAGGCACTTTGCTAAGAGACACAGTGTTTGTGGTTGGCACCACTCAGGGTGCTCCACTGGACTGGGGAGTTGAGAGATAGGTTCCTTCCTTCTGCTTCCCTGAGCAATCTTATAAACAGGAATGGAGAAAAACCTCCCAAGCAAGGCTGCTTGCAGAGAGGCAGAGTGAATGCAGCATCAAAGGGCACCTTTCCACGCGTCTGTCTTCCAGTCTCTGGACTGAATTGCCACTGACTGACATGCTGGCCCAGGTGTCAGAGCTGCAGGGCAAGTTTTTTCCCCTTCCTGTCCCAGTTTTTGTTCTCGCAGCCTCATTTATTTTGAGGTTTGCTGTGTTGTTTTCCTACCTGGCTGTTTTCTCCTTTCTCTTGAGACAGTTTCTTTTTGTTGACACCAGGGAAGTTGCTTCCTATTGACACTTGAACTGGAGCAGGTTCATTAGTGGTCACATCCATGTGGAAGCAGTTACTGACTGCTAGGAGGTGTTCCTGCAAGACAACAGGCTGAATATTTGTACAAGAAAGCTCCATCACCCGGTGTAATCCACCAGTTTTAGGTTTTCTGTCTCGAGAGACAGGACTCAGTTTATGTCTATTCTTAATAAGGAGTTACTCTTTGCCAGTTGAAAAAGTTTTACATGCTAAGGGTACTCTTCTTTGTTTTTATTTGCCACATAACAATGAAGAAATTTTGTGTTCTTACAGCCTGCAAACCTCTGGAATGTCTCAAAACACCATTTGTCATAAAAATGTGGTGGTGTTCTTCAAACTGATTTTTTTTATTTTTTTTTTGTTGTTCTTTAATGTTGCTTGAAATTTTAGTTTGAGATACATGCAGTTCTTCTAAGTTTTCCCTAAGCTTCTGCAATTCTGAATGTCAGAGAAAAAGCATCAGTGAATTTAATAATATTTAATGAATTACAATATTTATTTATTTAATATTACTCTTCTAAAGTTCCTCCTGCCCTTTTACCTGCCATCTTTCTGAGCCACAAGCTCGGGGCAGTTCAGAATGCCAGAGGCAGCTCCAGAGCATCTTCCCCCTGTGGGTGTTGGTCTTTCCATAAACCTTTCCACTTCCCAGCGTTTGTGTTGTGATAATCTCTTCGAGCAGTTCTTGCAATGCTTCATTTTAATATATATTCCCTTGTCACTGCAGAACTGAATTCAGCCTCCTGGTAAGTGATATCTAAATCACTGCTGCAAGGAGGGAATGAAATATGGTGCATGAGAGGGAGGCGAAGGCGACGGCTGCCCAGGGAAGACTCAGGCAGAGAAGGAGGGTGAGCAGCCGTGTGGGGAGGGTGCTGCCTGGAGGGGCTGGGTCTGTTCCCTGCTCTGCACCAGGCTGTCCTCAGCACACCCCGTGCAGGGCAGGCTGAGCGTGTGCTAACAAACCAAGAGCTCACACAGAGTTCTGTGCTGGGCTTTGCTTTGCCAAGGCTGAGCCCTCAGAAGCACGTGCTCCAGGACCTTCCTGCTCGCTGACAGCACTTTGCTGTTACTGCAGGAAAACGCCTTGTGTGGTATCCAAGAGCATCCCAGGACTATATTTGCTGCCTTCTGCATTCCCATGGCAAAGCTAACCCAAACCTCACCGTGCTGGTCACAGCTTTCTCCTAACTTCAACCTGAGTGATTTGGCGTGTGTTTATTCGTGTGCCAACATTGTCCCTGAGCCCCAGCAGCTCTGCTCTCTTCTCCTTTCCCTCTCCTGTGTTTGTGGAGAATGATCATATCTCTGCTCTGCCTTTGTTCCCTGAGGCCCCTCTCCAGTTTCCCAGCCATCCCACAGCCCTTTCCTGCCCAGTTTCCATCTGGGTCCATCCCTGTTGACCATGGGTGACCAGACCTGAACAAAGGCCCCAGATAAGATCTTCCCAGGGCCCTGCACAATGGAAACTTCTGTGAAGCCTGGCCAGGGCATCCCTGTGGGATGAGATTTTCCATTGAAATACATGTTTCTGCTGCCTTCAGGTCCTTCAGCTAGCACCAGCATTGCTGAGGCAAAATGGCATTTGTTGTTGTCTGGATACATTTCATTGCAACTTCATTTTTTACAGTCAATTCATGACCACCTTTACAGATACAACTGAAATCAATTTGAAGCTTGGTCTTCACAAACTAACATTTAACTTCTCCAGGTTGCTTTTGGTCAAGAAGTTCTTTTTCCCATGTTGCATTTGAGACAGGAATGAGCATTATAGATCCCATAACTCCCCAGGAATTGGGAAAAGTAGATTGTAGAAGCTTCAGTAACTCTCATGATTTCCTAAAAAGTTGGTTTCCTCAGAGCATGGGGCTCCTCACTGGGGCCACCATCACAGGGCATCTTTTTAAGGCAGACTTGTGGGGGGAGGGAAGCGGTTTCCGAGTGATCCAGATCACAAAGGGAGCCGGCAGCGGGGGGAGCCAGTGCTGGCGTTCCCGGGTATAAATCACCGAGGTGGCAGCAGGAGTGCAGAGGGATGCCTGCTGGGGGGACAGGGGGGTTGTGAGGAAAGGTGTGTCTGCTTGGCTGCAATTTTTATAAAAGGGCAACCGCTTCCGTCTCATTTGCAGGGAAAAAAGGGAGAACGACACAGTGACTCAACGACTTCCAGAAGATCCTGAGTGGAGCTGAGAGTCCTTCCCAGCTGGCTGCAGCTCCTGCAGGTAATAACCTCCTCTGTGCATTGAGCCTCGGCTGGTGAAGGCTGTTGTGGTGGTAGTGTCACCACCTGATGGCTCTGGAAGGATGCACGTGGTCTGCCTGGTGCTTGGCTGCTCTAGTTTGAGATTTTGCTGTGCATTGAGCTCCTAGTCTTCTGCCTGTATCTGTCATTTCATGGTGATAATAATTCAATTATAACTTTATAGCTAGTTTATTTTTATCACCTGAGCTTTAGTGTATTGCTTTTGAAAGCAAGAAAGAACAGGAATAATCTTCAGATGCTTTCTTTGGAAAGACTCTTACCAAAACACGTGGAACTTTTCATCTAAGGGTACAGAAATAGCAGCTGCTTCAGTGGCAGTTCAGAGAAAAGGCCGTTTGGCTTTTCTTTTGTCTGAACATGTAAAATATTTGCAGCAAGTCACAAAGGACCAGGAAAGGGCTTTTATTGACCCACACTTGGAGTGTGTCCATGCATGAGGACCTGAACAGGGCCCTGCTGCCCCAGGCTCGAGCAGAGTCTTACTTGGGCTCGATGAAGAGTAGAGGAGGGATTTCTTGCTTGAGCTCTTTCCTCCTAAAGACACCAAGATTTCTTCTCAGAGGCTTTCCCCCACTTTTTCCTCTGGTGTCTCCCTTGCCAGCAGGGGAGTCCTCTGGAGCTGATGATGTTGAAGCTTTTTGGAATCATCCTTTTCTGTGGCCTCCTCTCACCCTCTCAAGAAGTCTTGTCTGGGTTGTCCTGCGCTGTCAGCCCAGGGGCGATGCAGAATGGTAACTAGAAACAAAGGTTGTCTTTGTTTTGAAAACTATGTGGGACCGTGACTGGAGTGAAACCTCTGGAGTGTTTTCATCTTTATTTTCTAGTTTCTCAGGGTTGCAGACCTTGCTTAGAGCTTCTGACAGCCCTTGCTGGGTTCATGGGTCAGGGGAATCTCTCTGCTCTGGAACCGGGACACATTTCAGCACCAAACAGCCATACAGAACATCAGGGCTAGATCTGGATTATTTCCCCTCTTTGTCTTAGTTTTTCATTTCCACGTTGGGGCAGCTGATATTTGACAAACAACTGCTGTGAAGTTCAGCAGCAGTGTTAATATTTGCAATTTGCTCCAGAAAAAAAACCAAAGAGGCTTGTTTCAAGTTGGTTCTATTTAAAACAAACAAAACCCCTTTACAGATGGGAAACCAGGTGTGAGTTGCAGCCCAGCCTCTGAGGGTGGTCGCTGCCCTTGCTGGCAGTGCACAACTGTGCTGTAATCTTGAAGTTGGAGGTGTGGGATGGTCTGCCCTGCTGCCCCTCCTGTTTAAGTCCCTAAGAGCAGCTTTGGTTCAGTAAAATACCATCCCCTGTGTGCTTTGACTGCATGGAGACAGCCAAGGGCTTTATAAGGAGCTTTGGGGGTGGGAGGGCTTTGTTGTGTGACTCCTTTGCCAGGACAGATCTGACCGAGTGGAGAGAGCTCATTGCTGCAGGTGCTGGTCCTCATGCAGAGATGTTTTCCAGTGCTCTCCAATGCCATCCTTCAGAAAGGGCTTCTCCAACAGCACCTCCAGGGTCTCGTGCTCCCAAACATCATGGGTGATGGCGGGCTGCTGACCTCTCCCACCAGCATCACTGGGTAAGTGCAGAGTGAGGGCTTCTCCATGGGTGCACCTTGAGCCGTTCTGAAGGGACAAAAGCTGAGCTGCAGTTGGCATGGTTGGCCCCAGCAGTTATCCTCTGTAGATATTGCTACTGAAATTCTGGCCTGACAGAAGTTTTGTGTGTGGTGGATGCTGAAGTGCACTGTGGGTTTATGGATGCAGATGCAGAATGAGGGCTCTGATGCTGCTGTTGATATCCGAGACACTTGACAGCACAGAGAGAAAAAGCTGGCTGCTCTCTAAAGCTGGCTGCTCTCTAAAGCTGGCTGCTCTCTAAAGCTGGCTGCTTCCACCCCATTCTGGTTCTAGGTTGCCTGCTTTTGGCTTTCAGCTGCAGACTCCAGTTCTCATCCTGGAGCTGGTGTCTCTAGCTTATTGTACTCGTGCCCCCGGCTGGAGGAGGCTGTGGTGGTGTGGGTGCTGCAGGTCCCTCAGTGCCCACAGCTGCTCAGCTCTTAGGAGATGCTTTTCATTTGTGGCAGCATGTGCTGTTGTTTGCAGCCTGCGCCTGGTGAAGGGGGGGTGCCCAGGCTCTCAGTGGTGCTGCTGCCCAGCATCGGGGTCCAGCTGACCATCGCCGCCCGGCTGGAGCTCAGCGGCAACTGGTGAGTGGGGGGTTTCCTGGTGGCTGTGGAGGGAAGCCCCTGCCCACGGGCTTCCTATTCTATGTTTTGCAGCTTTTATGGATTTCTGGGTGTTTCTTACCTATGATAAAGCCACAGTGCAGGCACCAGATGACGGTTTGTGGCATTTGTAATGAATTGCAGGAGATGGAGGCACAGTTTGTTGCTTTGGGCTTTGCTGAGTTTCTCTGGTTAGAGGCTGAGAGATGAAATCTGTTCAACCCGTTTACTTTTTTCAGCCTGGTTGGCCTTCTTTCAGATCTAATTGACATCTTAGTGGATGTGAATGTTACTGCAAACATTAAATGCACGAATTTTGAATCAGGCACGGTCCAGGTCATCATTGAAGACTGCCTGTGCATTCTGGGTGCCATAAAGATCAAGCTCCTTTCTGGGTAAGTGCCTGTGGATTTATGTTTTCCAGTACCTGTAATCCTCTTCTCTTTATCCAGTGATCTCGACAGTCTGCCAGGGCACAGACAGTGCTAAGCTGACACAGAGCCAGACCTCAGGGAAGTAATTTCTTTCCCTTTGCCAAGGCCAGTTGCTTCAGTGGAACTGGCAAAAAAATTGGTTGTTGGAGGATGATGGTTAATTTTCCCTGTTTGCTCGTGGAAACTTTATTATCTGAAGTCTGAGGTTTGGTACCTCTTCCAGTGCACTTTCTTTAGACCTAGCTATTGAATTGATATCCAAAGGACAGGAATAATAGGGCAGGGAGTGCTGTAGGAGAACAGCACCATTGCTTGTCCTGGTTTTATACTCTGGTTGCTGTCACAGAAAGGTGCTGGGTGTATAGACCTTCAGTCTGCCTGCTGTGAGTGGGTGTAATTCCATGCGAATGTCCCATCTCTTGCTCAGTCTGATGAAATTCTTGGCAGAAAGAATTTGCTGACTTCACGTATTGATGAATTCAACAGTAAATTGATCATGGGAAATATTTTCTTTTATTGCTTTTGAATTACCCACTTTTCAGGTTCATTGAATTTCTCCTAATTAATTTTTGCATTATGCATTATATTTCAGTCAGTGCATCTGCTGGTTTGAAAGAGACTGTGTAAGTGAGCAGAGGAACATGGCTTACCTGCTCTGAGGGGGTCATATTTTAGGTTTTAGCAGGGTTAAAGTGATGGCCTGCAGGAACTGAGCTCTCTGTGGGGTGAGGGAGGGTGTGGTTGCACAAAATGGACTTCATGGCAGTTCCTCAGCTGTGTCTGTAGGCAGAGCTTGGGCATAAATAACGAGATGCATCAGGGATTCCTGTGGCTGGGGCTTGCTGAGTGTGCTGCTGCATGCTCCAACCCAATAGTCCAGAAAGATATTGATTATCAGAAGTAAATGGCTCTGTGCTGCCTGCAGGCATCACACATCCCAGAGTGATCTGTTCAGCAGCAGTGAAATGTTACACAGCAGATTTCTCCTCTCATTATTCTACATGTAAATTGTTTGTTTCCCACAACCAACATGGAGATATTTCCTAACAACTCCGCCTTCCCTTAACTACAGCTCTGATTTAAATACCGGGGGAGCGACCAAACTCAGGTTCCTCTGCGAGAGGCTCCCTGCTGCGGGCGATGGTGTCTGCACATCCAGGGGCTGGAGCCTTCGCTCCTCGGAAATCCGCCCCTTTCCTTCCTAGGGAGACGAGCAGCTCCTCACCCTCCTGCGTCCTGCACAGCCCCTGCTCTTGCCACTATCAGCTGCAGCAGCAGCCCTGAAGGGATGGCTAAGGGCGTAGCAGTGTGTACATGAGGGCTGGAGATCCTTTGCTCTCCTGTGCTGCAGCTGTTTGTGGTGATTGGGAATTGTTTTCTTTCCTTTCCAGCCTACTCTCGCTCCCAGTAAATGACATAGTGCTTAACAAGCTGACAGCAACCCTGCCTGGTTTGGTAAGCCTGAGGACTGCCCTCCTTCCACAGCAGAAACACACAACTACCAGGAACAACACGTTTAGAGGTCACAGGAGGCTGCCCCATCTTTTTGTGCTACCTTCCCACCTCCCTGGTGTGCCCTGCTCCGTAGGGATACCCCTTGGCCAGCCTGGCAGCTGCCTGCATGTTCCTGCCTGCAGGGTGATACCCAAACCACTTCCCAGATCAGAGCAGTCCCCTCGGTGTGGTACTGCAGCCCTGGGGACGCTCCACTGCCCCAGAGTCCTTCCCAGCATCCCAGCCGCTGCCTGATGCCACCAGTGCTTTTTCCCTGGGGATGTGGATTAAAGGAGCAGGTCTGGTCTGGCCGAAGGTGATGGCTCCTGTGGGGGGTGAGGAGGGGGCTGAGCGGGCCCGTTTCTGCTTTGTGTTGCAGCTGTGTCCAGTGGTCGATATTGTGGTCAACCTTGTGAACATCCAGCTCCTGGGCACTCTCAATGGTGCGTGTTGTGTGTTGGGGAGGGGCTGCTGCCCACCTTCGCTGCGGTCCCACGGGGGGACTGGCCCTTTCCCATGCCTGGTCCATAAGCGTATCGGGGGGTGGGGGGCTGAGCCTGTGGGCTCGGGGGGGAGGGGTTTGTGCTGCTGCTCATTTCCTGGTGTTGTAACGAGCGTTTGTCTCTGAGAAGCGGTGATCCCAGTGGGTACAGCAGGAACCATTCACTACCAGCTGGCCAGCCTGCCCTTCACCTCCGGCTTGTTCCTGGGGTTGGATTTAGACGTAAGTTAACACTGGGAGTGACAGGACACTGAGAGCATTGTGGCTTTCAGACTTCACACCGATCCTGTGGGAGCAGTTCCGTTCTTCCAGCAGGGCTAATGACTTGTTCTGGGAATCCCAGCTAAATATTTAGATCCTTATCCACATCACCACTATGAGACTGTGTGTACTTTCCTTCAAGCTGTCTTTTGCTCTGTTTGCAAACTCACCCTGGGACTGCCCGAGGCTGCGTGTCTGATCTCTGACACTGCTGGCACAGGCAGTTTTCATTACCCCCAGATGGGGGTTATTGCCTTTTGCCTCTGCCATTCAGTCTCTGTGGTGGGTGAATGCTAAACCAAGCTAATGGATGTATTTTTTACTGCCTCACTAGGAAAAAAAACAAACCAACAACCAAACAGTTCTTTCAAGCAGGAGAGCTTAAATAAAAGAAAGTGGCTAGGGAGAAGCAACCGGGACATAAGCAATAAAGACCAGCAAGGGCTAATAACAACCAGTGCAGCCTGCACTGTCAGTGCTGCTGCGCTTGCTTTAGTGCAGGGACTTCATCAGGGTTTGCCTTTGCCTTGTGAAGGATGGGATTAGCATCCGTGTCACCTCTCTGCAGGGTGTGGTGAAGCAGGTGGGAGGCAGCATCATCCCCCATGACTCGTCCCCCTCTGCTTTGCCTCCGCTGCTGGGTAAGCTCCTGATCCTGGGGCTGCGCCAGAGCTTTCTCAATGCAGTCCTGTTCCTCCTGCTCCAGATCCCACTGCAGACCTTCCCCTGCACACCAGAAATGGTGAGTGTGGTGGTGACTGGATGGGTGCCAGGGGGTGGCAGGGGCTGGGCTCGGGCAGCGGGATGTCAGGGCACACTGGGTCTCCAGGAGCTCCCCTGCAGATGCTCAGGCCCAGCCCTGCCTCCTTGCTGCTCTCTCCAGAAAGCTGTTAATGGCACGTGCAGCAGCCAGCCCCCAGGGTTCTCTGTTGAAACCAGTTGTGTGCTGGTTGTGTCGTGGACTCCTAGAGGTCTGTAGTCTGTTTAAGGAGGCTGCAAAATATCACTGAGAAAAGCAGCTTCATGTATGTGACACAGTTCTTGGCATCCACCTATTCTGCACCTCTGGTCTGTCCCTGCACTGGGACGTATCAGGGGTCACACACTGACATGCTGAGAGCCCCAGGGTTCCATCTCCTGTGCTGAGGGCAGCTATCACTGAAATGACTGACTGGGAATCGCCCCAGCAGCCAGGAGCCACAGAGAGTGTCAAAAAGCTGGCTGGGAACAGGGACATGAGTGGGACCTGGCAGGACAGGTGTTGCTGAAGTTGGCTGGAGCCCTCACCAAGCTGCTTGTGCTTCTGTTCCAACAGTTCTCTGGTGCCAGCCGTCTGCAAGAAGCCATCAGGACCCTCGTCCCTGCTGGGGTGAGCGACTTCTGTTGGCACAAGGGTTTGTGTAAACATTGCCAGGCCTGAGGCAATCCAAGTGCTGCACCTGGACGTGCTGGCGTGCTGCTGCCAAGGGTCTCTGGTCTCCTGCCCCCTGCCCTTGGCTGTGCTGGGCACACACACCAGCCCAGCCACACCAGGCCAAGAGTGATTGTGGCCCAAGGGACCCCAGGTTTGCATCTAGCCCTTGGCAGCCTCTATTGGACCGTTTTGCTCTGTAAATTTGGCTTGTCTCAGGTCTGCATGACCTTGGGGGGGACCCTGCAGAGTGATGGGGTTGTGAGGGCACTGCCCATCCCCTGCTTGGCCAAGGTGTGAGGTGCAGATTGCCACTTCCATGCGTTTCCCATTCCTACAGTGCTCCGACTGCCATGGGACCAGTCCTCTGAGCATCACGATATCATTGTCTGGGAAACCATTCATCCTCTTGGAAGACAACAAAGCCACTGTCGAGCTTTCGGTCATGATTCAGGTGTTCATTAAGCGTTTAGATGGGCCCATCCTCAACCTCCTGCTGTTGAAGGCTGTAAGTGTGGATGTTAAGACCTCAAACTGAAGTGTGCAGCCAGCCAAATGACTGGCAGCTGGACTGGGGACATCTCCATGGTCTCATCCCTCCCTGTCTTCTTGCAGGACCTTGGTCTAAACGTCCGCGTGTCAGTTGTTGGAGGCAGGCTGGTGCTGGGCTTGTCCCTGGGCAGGTAGGCTGTCCCCGTGGCAGCTGCTCGAAGCAAAGCTGGCTGAAACACCCCAGCCTGCTTCCTGAGCCAGCCCTGCCTCTCCAGCCTCTCTGGACAACTCTGGCTTTCCCAGAGCTCAGGGCACACGTTCTGTTTGCTGGGAAGCAGCAGCCAGAAGAGAGAAGAATAGCAGGAAGGGCTGCAATTCCTCAGGGATGCTCCGAGTGCCGTGTCCTTCGGTGACATGGTGCTGCTGGAGCTGCCTGAGCCACGGCAGAAGGGACAGGAGTGGTGACACAGCACTGCCCTCCTGCAGGCTGGTGACATTCCCTGTGTTGTGATGCTGGCTCCGGGGCTGCTAAGCTGAAATGTTTTCCAATGTCTGTAAAACAGGCATTTCATTTCCTGAATCTGAGAATTTCCTAGCTGGCTGATGGCAACGAGCTGGACAGGTACCGTTGGCTTTCAGGAAACATTACGGCAGTGGGGAAGTTTTAGGAGACTGGAGGAAAAGTCTGTGTCAGTTTTATAACAAGGAGAAATGTGATAACCTGCGTAATTGTAAGACTGTCAGCTTGACTTTGATCTTGGGCAGTAGTTTGAAATGTCTGGTATTGGACAGGAGTGATAAAGGAGTGAGGGGAAGTGCTGTCATTAATGCCAGTCAAGGTATGATTAAAGATGGAAGGCATTTCTTATAGTGTGAGGTTTCAGGATTTCAAGCCATTGAGCTTGTCAGAGAGCTAGATTTAGAGGCAACATTGGCAAAGCTTGTGTGCAGCAATAGAGAGAATAGAAATGCATCAAAGGGCTTTTAATTCAATATTCAATAGACAAAGATATAACAAGATTCAATGGAAGTAGAAAAGAGAAATTGAAAGTGGAAATAAAAGGTACGTTTTAGCTATGGAGATAGCTGTGTGATTGCAATGATAGATTAGGAGCTGCAGCAAATTCTCCAGAATTTGTGATCTTTAAATCCAGATGCTTTTTCTAGAAGCTCTGCTCTCAGCTGCACGGGAGCTGACTCCTTTCCCAAGGTGAAAAACTGCCTGGGCATGGGAGAGGGAAGGAGCTAGTGCTGTGTGCCCTCTGGCAGTGCTGCTTCACTTGCAAGCAAAGAAAACCTGAACATTGGGTGAAGCTTTTATTTTCCTTTATATCCTGCAAGTGTGGCAGTGCCTGTTTTTGCTGCACAATAGTGTGGTCACTCCCTGTAGGGGTGTCCCAGGGATCCCTTGCCCATGGGCTGTGTAGCGCTGCCCCAGAAGGCAGTGGGGTCCCACAGTAGGGATCTGGGAGCCTTGGGCAGTGACTTGGTGTCTGATGTGCTGTTTGCTTTCCTTTCCTGCAGCACTTCCCTCTCCTTGGAGTCTTCTGAGGTTGGCATCAGCAACGTAAGTCTCTGGTGCCAGCCCAGGCCCTGCCAGATGCTGCGCCCTGTGCTCTGGGGAGGGAGGGGACAAGTGGCCTCTGTGTGCAGCTGAGATGTGTCCTGGCTGTGATGGATTACTGCTGAGGGTCTTAGCTGTTGGATGCTCTACTCTGTAGGTTGCAGCAATTCTTCTTGTGCTGCTTTTTTTTTTTCTTCTGTGTTTTCTAACAATGCAAATGTAAAGCCCAAAGTCTGTCTCTTTATTCACCCCTGCTTGGGCAGAGCTTACATGGAGATCCACCAGGAGTTTCACCTGGTAGAAAAATTCCCAAAGGAAGGAGCAAATACAAATCGAGGAAGAAAAGTAGATTTGCTTTAAGGAGAAGAGGGGCCTATTTGTTCCTTTACTGATTTCCAGTCCCAAGGACTGGTTGTCTTCCTGTGGCAGTGCTGGGCTGTGCTCTGCTGCCCTGTGCCTGGCAGTGCCGCTCCCACCCTTGTTCCTTCTCTGCTGCAGATCTCGAACTTGAAGCCCCTCTGCAGTGGTCTGCTGCTGGAAAGGTTGCTGCCCCTCATGAATGGTATGGTGTAACACTGGGGGGGGGGGGAGGCTTTGGGTTCTGGGGACGGAGGGGAGAGGGGCACGTGTGCCTGTTGGGAAGCTGTTGCAGGAGTGATTAAGGTCTGCAGTCCCTAGGCTGAGGCTGTAGTTAACAGTCCCAACCTTGTTCTTCCACCATCCACCCCAGCTTCAGTCCTAAGGCAGAGAACATGAGGAAAGCTGAAGAACATCATACCATGTGTCAGTGCCCCCATGCAGCTCTGTCCCTTCGCCCTCCTGGCAGCAGCCTTGTTGTGGGGTGGGAGCTGGGCTCACCCCTCAGGTGGTGGGTAAGGACCTCTCTGTCCCCTGCAGGTGCTCTGAGCATCGGGATCCCTCTGCCAAATGTGCTGGACATTCCCTTGCAAGAGGTGGATGTTCAGATATTAGTGGTAAGTGCCTGGAGAGGCTGTTTCCTCCTGCAAGGCACTGGTGCAGCTGGCTGAGACTGTAGCAGGACCCAGCCAGGGATGGTTCAGTGGGCAGGAGCTGCAGGGTTTAAGCCTTTAAAGTCAGAGAGGGTTGCTCTGTCTGAGCTCCCTCAGTCAGAAATGATACCAAGTACTTCATGCTCATGAGTATCATCGATCCAGGCAGATACTGAGTGATGCTGGGCCCCTCTGGGGCAGGTCCTGGTTCCC
The DNA here is from genome assembly GCA_020745705.1 of Hemiprocne comata. Taxonomy (NCBI): domain Eukaryota; kingdom Metazoa; phylum Chordata; class Aves; order Apodiformes; family Apodidae; genus Hemiprocne; species Hemiprocne comata. Next base: position 15,921,346 of record CM036601.1, read on the forward strand.
CCATCCAGGATGCCTTTCCTTCCCGGGGATCTCTGTGGGAGCAGGTCTGATGTGAGTCCAGGGGGTCTGGGGAGCCCTTTTGAGTGGCACTGTGCAAAATGCCTTGAACTGCACCGAATTCCAGCCCTGTGCATCCTGGAGATGTCCCAGAGGAGCTGGTATATTCTCTGACACTTCACAAAGGATACTGTGCCCTCCATACCACAAAACTGATGTGAGGATTTTTGCAAGAGGGTTTGCTGTTCACTGCATGTTGCTGACAAGCTGCAGTGAACCAGCACCCCTGGAACCTGGGCAGTAATGTGGACGTGTCTCCTCAGGGCCTGCTGGTGATCCGGGCATGAGCTGGGGAGTGTGAGGCACGAGGGGCCTTTCTGGGCAGAAAGGGAGGAAGAACGACCAGCCAGGATGAGGCATCGAGACCAGCATTATCTACTTTTCTTCTCTAAACTTGATTTAAGATTCTTGATAATGTTTAAGACACTTTAAAGTTAACTGGCTCTTGTGAGTACTAAGCTACTTGCATAAGCCCATACACGGTGGGCAGCTCTGTGTACAAATATTTATTTAGGAAATTAGCCTGATTTTTGGGGTCCCAGTTACAGCAGTTGCACGTGGTGCTGCGGTGGAATTGTTAAATTGGTTCTGAGGGAAAAGTGTTCTTGATACAATGCAAAAGTGAACTTGTTGCATTTGGCTTTCTAAGTAAATGTCACCATCACATTCAGCAGGCTGTGAAGTGCTGAGGGGGAGCTCAGGAAACATTTGTCATGTAACTCTTTTAATAAACATTCCTACTTTTTTAGTGCTTGGAATGAGGTTCTGGTTTCTGATGCTTCTGAGAGAGAGTGTCTGTCCTGCCTCCTGCCACGGGGTCTGGTTCCTTTGTGACAACTGGTATTTTGGGTTTTTGAATATTTGGTGGCTACCCCTAGCCAGGTAACCTACTGACTGAGTGCTAATCCACAGACAGAAATCAGAATGAAGTCGAATTTCCAGAAGTCATCAAGCATTTCCTTATAATTATCTGGCAATGAGGTTTTCTCTTCAGATTCTAAGAAGTGCCATAGCTCTGGAGCACACCCAGCCCCTGCAGTGGTCCACATCTGTTTAAACAGGCAGGTGCTCTGTGTGTGTCCCAGGGAAGAGAGCTCAGGCATTTTTGATTTCAGAAAAACAAGTGATTCTGGGTAAAATAAAAGAAATCTGAGGTCATAACTGGCCTCTCAAACACCAATCTTGCCCAGCACTAGATCTTATTGCTAGAGTGTTATTTATTGCTGGTGTCCCCAAAGCTGGTGGCTGGATGTTGATGTGTGGGTGGTGTGTGGAAGGAGCCCAGCACCAAGCAGGGAACGGATGGGGCAATATCCTGTTCCGTGTTTCTGCCTGAAGGTGGGAATAGTTCAGAATCTGCCAGGCCCAAGCCCATGGCTGCTGCATTAATTTCCAGCCTCGCCGTGGGGTGTTGCAGAGGAGTCACTGAATGCTGAGGAGGACACGCTGGACCTGTCTGCAGTCTCAGTTCATCCAGACTGCCCAGAGCTCTCCTGTGCTGTGCCAAATGGCAAGCCTGGTGTCACACACTGTCATTGCGTGGGCTGAGGGTCTCATGTTGTGGCAGGAGGGGTTTGGGTGGGCTGAGGTACATGGTAATGCTGAGGGCCGGTGCCTGGGTGAGCCTGAATGGCTCCTCTGGTTCCCAGCCTCATGTGGGAATAATAACCTCCAAGGGCCATTCAGCTGCTGGTGACAGGGACCTTGCCTGTCCCCAGAGAGAAAAAATGCTCCTGCATGGTGATAGGATTCCCCACTCTGGTGGCCCCAGCACCAGCTAAAACAGGTGGGTGAGGAGTTCTGTGGCACAAGGTGTGAACAAGAGGGAGCGTCCAGGACCATTGGGCTGTGCTGGGAGCCGAGAGCTTCAGCCCCTGCTGCTCGTGCTCCCTGAGGCTGGGATTCCCAGGGTGCTGGCAGAGCAGGGTGCTGGGGCTGTGCTGCCCTGTGACCCCCATGAGCAGCCCCCTGCCCTGCACTGGCAGCTGCTCTGTGCCACCACGGGGTTACCAGATGGATGGGACTTGGCTTCTCCATCCATCCTCTCTTCCCACAGGTTGGCATAACAGGCTCTGTTTGTACAAGGTTTTGTTCTGGTTCCTGAGCAAACACCTTCTGTCTGGTAAGTAAAGCGTAGCACATTTTTGCACCTTCTTTTGGCCAGCACTTGTGCATTCTGCTTTCCTGGAGGGGATTAGTTTTGCTGGCACGTTTCAGAGAAATCTGTGACCTGTCCCTGTCCCAGGGCTCTATGTGACTTGGAAAGAAAAGGCAGTGAGAAGCGCATGACTGGAGAGCAGGATGTCCTGGGACAGGGGCTGCACCAGCCTGGGATCACTGAAAAGTGGAAAAGCCTTCTCCTGCATCTGGGAACAGCCTTTCCTCTTGGGGAATGGCTTCCATCACACTGTTGATCTTGTGGGGTTGAGTGGGAAGGAGCAGAGGAACCTTTCCAAAAGGAAGGGGCATCTCCTTGGTGTAACTTGTTACTTCTGCAACTCATAAATCTAGTGCTCTGAATTGCTGGTGGGTTCAGGACTAAATCCTGAGCAGGAAACTGCAAGTCAGAATTCATGAGCACTGGGACAATCCACATCTGGAAAATTATGGATTTTGTTTATGGCAAAGCCACTAATACAGACACTTTTTTTCATAATTTCTTTTTCCAGGCGAACCCAGAGTGGATGCTGGGGACAGTGCTGGCCATCCCCTGAGGATGCAGCTGTGCTGGTGAGCTCAGAAATGGGGGTGACAGGAGGGAGCAGCAGACAGCCCCGGTTCTCTAGCTCTGGCCAAGCCTGTGGCTGCTCCCAGGTAGGACACAAGGGTGGGGGTCGGGGTGAGCAGCTCCCAGGACCCCGGCCCAGCGCTAGAGGTGCCAAGACAAGCACTAAAGCCTAAAGCCAGAACATCTGCTGGCAAATAAATACATATTTTTACTACTGTAGCTTAGTCGTTTCGGGGAACTGGTTTAAGATATATTAGTCAAGGAATAATGCTTGCAGCTCTACCAGGAAACTTTTATTAGGAGCAGTTCCTACTATTGCCAACTTCAGCCATTAAAATCATTAGTCAGGTCCCCAAGCTGGGCATATTAAACCTTCAGGGTTTTTTACTCCTTGTAATAAATCAGCCTGGCTTGTTTTGTTTGCTTTCCTATTTCTGAGTCTCTGAAATATGAGGTTTTTGAAGTGCTTTTCAGCAGCTCCAGAGGCTAGAAATGATGTGTGTAGCTGTTGCAAGTGAAAGCAGATGTACAGGGAATTAATATGGCTTTATGGGCACCCCCCAGCAGAGCTCGGGTGAGCGCCGAGAGGTCAGCAGCCCCGGTGCCCTCCTGGGCACTGGCACAGCCATGAACTCACCGTGAGCTCCATTACCAGCCCACCCTCTCATTTTGGACACTCAAGTCTGTCGTGGGTTTTTTCCCTCCTTTAGTTTCCCAACCAACCTCTGGAGCACAGAGGCACGTTCCAGCACTGACACCTGCAGCTGTGGGTGCCCCTGGGTGGGCACTTGCCCAGCTGGCCCGTGGTCCCATCTGTCCATGCATTTTCTCTGTGCTGAGCTTTGTCAGAACTATAGTTTTGGAAATATAACTGCCTTCAAGTCTAAAATTAGAAACCTTTGTGCAGACTGATTTCCCCCCACCCACCTTCTTTCAGACCCAGGGCAAACCACCAGCCGTGAGGTTCCCATAGTAACGTGAGCAATGGAGCAAAAGCAGATGAAAGGTCCCTTGTTGGGGGGGGGGGGGGAGTTTTGTTCTGCAGCCTAGAGGCACAGGGCTGCTTTGCATGCTTCTAAATTAGTGGTCTTTTCATGCTTCCTTAATTAAATGTTAGGTCTGGACTGTACTGGTACCAGTTCTCAGCAAGGCAAAATGCATCAGTCCTAGGTATGAATCATTGAGGGGGAAAAAGTCAATAGTCACACCAGAAAATGCAATATGAAAGAGAACTGTTTAATTAAAGCATGGAACATGGTTACAAACCATCCTTTTTGTGCAACAAAAAAATCAAGAGCAGGATGGGAAGAGAAGGCCACTAGTGCAGTGCCATTATTATCCTAAAGCTGAGGAAGTCTTGTTTTGGTAAGGTAAGATGATTTTCAATATTTCAGTGATTTTGGAGTCAATAGAACAATTTTTGCTTTTGTTTTACTCCAGCCACCAGCACTCAGCTCCTGGTGCTGTGCTCTCCAGGCCATTCCTGGAACTTGAGGTTGCAGGAGACCAAGACGTAGTCCTGGGGAGGGGAGGAAGGGGGGCTGAGCTGGGGGGTGTGGGGCTCAAGGCAGCCTGTGCTGGGCTCCCCCAGGCCAGGGGCCCCTCCAGCACAGTGACTGCTCGTGTCGGGGGCTGGGGAGGGACTGTGCTATGAGAAGGGGTGGGACTCGGCTCTGGGGTCAGCAGGGCTGGAGGAGCCGGATCCTGTTTCTTCTGCAGCCAGGAGATGTGTTGCTCCAGGTGCCCTTTAAATCAAACCTAGCAGGGAGCGATTTAAATGTCTTATTTCTTACCCTGTGAATCGTGACATTGACGTCAGTGTAGGTGAAGCTGAAGACATGGGGCAGGAACACGCCTTCGCTCAGGACCACTAGGAGAAAAAATAAGAGGGGGAAATGCCAGCTGGGTGCTGCCTCCATCCTCAGCGTGTCTCTGTGTGGTGGTACCACTGCAGAACTCACCATTCATCTGAGCTGGAACTTCCTCACGGATCGTGGGCAAAAATAACTCCTCCAGTAGGGCAGCCTGCCAAAGGAACCCACCATCAGCTCATGGACTGAGTGACTCTAGAGCAGGAGAGGGGCAGGGACCAGCACAAGAGGGTCCTGGTGCTCAACTGCACCTCTCCCAGTCCCACACAGACCTGCCCCCTTCTGTGGGTGCAGCGAGCACCCAAAGGAAATATTTCCCTGGGGACAGTTGCTGCCTGGGGTGGTTCAGGGCAGCTGGTGCAGCTGAGGGTGACAAGGATGTTAGAGGACAGTGCTAAGGTGCAGCATGGTGCAAGGAAGGGACACTGCACTTGAGGGGTGCACAGGCACCTACCGGCACGGGGCCCACGTTGGAGGCAGCCAGGCTGAGCTCAAGATCCCTGGAAAACAAAGAGTGGCACCAGAGCTGCTAGCAGTAAGTTGCAACAAGCAGCAACTATCCTGTTCCCCCAAACCCCTTGGCTGTGTTCAGGGCCAGGCCAACAGTGACCCTGGGGTGTGGGCACATCTGGGCAGGCAGCTGGAGCCCAACCTCCCTCTGAGCACAGCAGCAAGGGCTTGGGGATGTTTTGCCCCCCCAGGATCTCACTGAGCAGTGTTGGTGAGGCCCTGCTGATGTGGGGGGCTGGGGTGAGTGGTGGGGGGGATACTGAGGAGGGGCTGGGGGATACTGAGGAGGGACTGGGCACTGGAGCCACAGGCTCTGGGGGATGTTGATGGGTGCAATGTCCACTTTTCTCTCTAACCGTGTTACCAGTGTCTCATTGTTTTCCCTGGGAAAGAGCTACCTCTGCACTGCCCAAACCATAACAGCTAAGGAATTCCCTGGACTGTTTTCCTCTCCTTTCCCTGCTCTGACTGGGATGTCTCTCCTTCAAGCCCAGGGAGCATGGCTGGTTCATTACTCTATCCCGGCTGCAGATATCATCATCCTGGTGTCAGCCACGCTGAGGAGGAGCCCTGCAGTCATGTCCTGCAAGGGGAGAAGAGGACAGGATCAGAGCGAGGAAATGGTCCCGTTTGACTGGTGAGATGCAATGAACCGCCCGTGCGCTGCCGCCTGCCGGGGGCTGCTCCTGCCCGGAGCAAACGCTGCCGGGACCGGCCGGTAACAGCTAAACCAGCCCCTGCAACGGCGGCTCGGAGCAAAGGGCATTGCCCCTGGGCAGCCTGGGCACTCTCGCAGGGCACAGGCAGAAAACTTGTGGAGCATGTTCCCATGCTGGCAGGACACACTCACCACGTTGATGCTCAGGAAGCTCTGGAAAGCTGGCGATCCCGTCCCGACTTGGACGGTGAGGAAGAGCCTCAGGGCTGCCTTGCCTTCCTCCAGCACCACCCGGGGTGAGCTCCTGAACACGGCCTGCAGCACCACTGGTGCGTCCTCCTGGAAGAGGGAGCCCATCTGCCGAGGGAGGGGGGTTAGTTCTGGGCACTGGGGGTGGGCAGCAGCCGGGGGCACTGCCTGAAGCACTGGGGCCGTGCTTCTTGGAGGGATGGCAACAGCAACGCACCTGGGGAATGTGCTCTGCCATGGTGGCGGTGGTCAGGGGGCTCTGAAAGACAAAGCACAGCTCGTGGGTGACAGTCGGGGGGGTGCTCTGGGGCTTGTTTCCATCCCAGCCCTGCCGATGTGGTGGTGAGGGCTGTGCTGGATACCCACAGGAGCCTTCCTGCATGTGCCAGGAGCAGCGTCCTGGTTACTCCTCATGGCAAATTCTCCATGCATCATTACACCAGCAATATTTTTGGGATCCTGGGGATGAGGGGCTGCAACTCCCACAGGCACCAAGAGAGACACTCATTTCTTTGCAGGGTGCATGGTTCCTCCAAGTCATCCAGGGGGCAGGACTGTCCATCCAAAAACGTTTTTCTACTCTTCCCTTGCTAGCTTGCTCTACTCACCAGGAGGGTCATGTTGAAGGCTCCGGATATTTCCAGGGCAAAGAAGAGACTGGTGTAGAAGTGCTCAGAGAAAGCCAGGATGAGGTGGGAAGGGCTGGAGGTTGCTGGCTCAGGCATGCTGAAGGGCATGGGACTGACTGGCAGGGGGATTGCCATCCCCGCCACCTGGAAAGTTGTCTGCAGGGACACAGGTTAGGAGAAAAGGACTTTGAGGGGTCTCAGGGCACGTGTCACTGGGAGGAAGTGGCTCTCTTGAAGCCTGGAGCTGGGCTGCAAGTGCTGGAGAGCCAGGACTTACTTGCAAGGATATGGTGACTCCCTGCTCAGAAAACATGGGCGCAGCCAGAGGCAAATACTGGACTTGGCAGCTTGGCGTGACAGGGAACTGGGCTGCAAACCAAGCAGAGGGACACTCAGGAGGAGGGCAGCAGTGATGGCAGGCTGGGTGTGGGAAGTGCCTGGTTTTCCCGAGTAAAGAGACAGGGAAAGAGCCAGGCAGAGGGAATGGGTCCCTGCTCTGACAGTGGAGCCACTGGTGCTGGGTTCTGCCGCAGGGTGGGAGCCTGTCCCATCTCCTGACCTGCCCAAAATGGGCCCCACAGCCCTCGGTCCAGGAGGAGACTGTGCCCAATGCTTACCTGTCAGGGATATCAGCCGTTCGTTGGGCAAAAGCAGCAGTTTGGAGACTTCCAGGCAAATCTAGTGAATAAAGAACAAAAAGAGGTGGAAGATGAACACAGGGGTCTGCCAGCATCAGGTGTCCCCTGAGCTCCTCTGGTGCTGCTGTCCCCATCAGCCGGCCCTGCAGCAGCCAGGTGACAGGAAGGGCAGCATGGGGTGACTGTGAGGGAGACCTGGCCAAGCACCAGCATGACTTAAAGTGCTCTAATTCTTACAGAACTGAACAACTGTGTCTCCTGCTGTCTGACGCCTTTACAAATGTTTCTTTACCTTATCAATGCTAATCTCCTTGTCCAGGTCTGAATCAGAGGACTTGCTGGGTGAAAACAAGAGAACACAAGGAGTTAGACCAGAACCAGCTCAGCCAAGAGTAGGTAAATGTCTTTTATCTGACCCAAAAGGCACCAGAGGCAGTGTTACCATTATGTTCTATCAATTAAGCAAAGATTACAATTCAGAATTGCAATTTCTCTCCATCATGAGAGTGAAACTCTCTTAAAATGGGGGGAACCAGACTGTAAGCAGAGCACAGCTCCTATCACAAAGATAAAGTTTTGTGTTAACTTCTGTGAGCTTCTAAGGCACTGAGCTGACCTTAGTCCTATCACCTTCCTGCCTAGAAATGCTTGTGCCTCAGTTTCTTCTTTTCCCCCATTACCCAGATCCCGTAACAAGGAAAGCCGTGGGGCTGACCTTGCCATCTCCTCGGTGCTCTGCACCTCCTCCAGGGTGGGTTTGCAGGCAGAGGTCACCAGCTCCAGGTTCCCTTCGGGGTTCATCTCCACATGGAGGTCAGCCAGGATGGACAGTCGCATCACCGTGGTGGTGGAGCTGTGCCAGGGAGGAGAGGGGGAGGCTGGAGTGTGGGGGCTGCTCCAGGGGGGCTCACACCGGCCCCCCTGCTCCTGGAGGTAAGTGCTGGGTGTGACTCCATCACTTCCAGCTGTGTGTCCCCAGCACTCACGGGATGGGGGAGATGCTGAGGTCGGCATCAATGCTGAGCCTCAGCCCCGCGTCGGGGATGAGCGACAGGGACAGCTCGGCCACGGTGACAGAGTTGATTTGGTTCCTGCTGGAGCAGAAAGGAAGGGTCAGGAGAGCAGCTCAGACCGAGGTGCAATCCCTGTCTGCTCTCACATGGGCGAAACCTGACAGCCAGGAGATCTGCAAGGGTAAGTTGGGGTGGCCCCGGGGCTGCTGCCCTCAGACCCCAAAGGAGGAGCTGGGAGTTTGCTCCTGAGCAGCTCTGGCACACGCCGGCCTTGGGCTCCAGGGAGATTTTTTTCCCTCGCTGGCAAAACACCTTTTGTGCCCATGTTCAAGTGCTCCAGGGAAACCCCTGGGAGCTGGTGGCACAGCAGTGCAGCCGGGGTGAGGCAGAGCCATGGACTCACCTGCTGGGCTTCGGGGAGCCAAGAAATGCCTCTGGGGCTGCCGGGGCCATCAGGTCCTGCCTGAGGACTGTCTCTGCGTGGGGCTTGGAAACTTCAGCGACTGTGAAATAGGGCAGATATTTTAAGAAACCCTCTGTAGCTTGCGGTCTGATGGACAGACAGAAATCCATCTCAGTGACACAAGTCCATTCCTTCCTAACCCCCTTGTTCTTGGCTGTGGAAAGGGGATGATGAGTGTGAGCTGATTATGGCAGAGGTTTCTGGTGACAGAGTGGGATATCTCCTCAGTGGGGGATGGAGGACACTGCCTCCCCTCCCTGCTGACTGTGCAGGAGATGCAGGGTCCAGACTTACAGTAGCTCAGTCCCGAGGGGGTGAGGATGCCTCCACAGTCGGGGGAGCGGTTGGCAGGAACAGGGACCAGGAGGCTCAGGAGGATGCTCAGGGTGCAGAGCGTGGCCATGCTGGCACCTGGAAGAGGAGCAGACCTGGGTCAGAGCAATGAGGCCCTGGCCTGGCCACCCAGGCACCAAGCCTGCAGCAATATCCCCCTGCTGGGAGCAGGGAATGGCCCCAGCTGGTGTGGGACTAGCAAATGAACAGGAGCTGAGGTTAGTAGAGGAGCAATAGAGTTGTGGAGGAGGCTAAAATCAAATCAAATCTACCGCACTGAAAACCATTTGGGAATTGTTTGTAGTGTTTGTGATGCTCTTACAATATTAAGAAAACAAGAATGCAGAAAGTTTAACCTGCAGAAAACACTTGTATTTATATCAGGCCTTGCAGAAAGCGGATTCCTGATGGGAACTGGCCCTCACAGTGACCCACTAGAGTAAGTACAAGCGACGCCTCTCTCGAGCTATTTAGGTTGCAAACGCACACTTACCTTTCCAGACCAGCCTTCCCATCCTTCCAGCTGAGTCTGTGTCTTGCTGTGGCCACACCAAGGATCTGGGCTGGCTTTATATATCTTCACAGCCAAGGCTGATGGGGCAGAAATTGGCAAAGAGGGCTGGAAACCAGGACACTGGGTGGACAATTTGTTTTATATCCCGTTTTTATTGTTTCCCTGTACAGTTGATGACATTGGCCGTTGACTGAGCGAGGTGAAGCACTGACCAGCAGGTGCTGGGGCAGGTCGCCTTTGGTGTGGTGTTCCTCAGGAGCACAAAGGTTGGTCTCTGCGTGGAGGGTGCCAAGAAATCAAACATCGTTAGAAAGTGAACAGCCATTTCTTTACTCTGCAGCCGTGCTTTCCTCCAAGCCCCCCAGGGACAGCCACCACCATGGCCACACCAGCGAGCAGCTGCTGTTGTTCCTGACACTCTCCTGGCTGGGCAGCTCAGACCAGAAGGGGTGAGATGCATTGTGCCAAAGGTGGTCTTGGCAATTCATCACAGATGCCTTCCACATCCATCAGACCTGGGTGAGTTTGTTGAAGGCAACAGGAGTGTTTCTGTTGAGCTCAGTCAGTTTTAGAGCAGACAGAAGATCAATCCTTTTTTTAAGCTATCCCCTCTAACCTCCAGAATGGCCCACGTGCCATAATTCCTTGCTCTCTTTAACCTATTCCTAAGCAAAAGCCACTGACAGTAGTTATCACAACTGGTAGAAAAAATGGTGGGTGGTGTCCACAGCCTTTGATCATGTGTCTCCAAGCAGTGAAAGCATTTATGGCAGGGAGTCACAGTCCCTCTGCTTCCCCTGCTTGGGGTCCATCGTGTTCTCCTGCCTTACTCTTGGCCTGGAGGACAGAGCAAACACCAGGTAAGTGCATCCCTCCATGGTCTCACCCAGCTCTCCTCCATGTTCTGACCTCCCCCCACCTCAGATATTTGTGATTTCAACCTTGAGGCCTGACTACTCTTCCAGAGAGGGTTGAACTGCCCGTTTGGGGCTGAGTCCCTTGGCAGTTAGATGAGGTGTCAGCGCTTGTTGAAACACCTGCACCTGGGGAGGAAACCATTGTCCTCTGTGCACTGGTGATGTGAGTTATGGGACACTGGCTCCAGGTGCATCTCAACACGTCCAAAGCCTTTGCCTCTCCCCTTGTGGTGCTGCTTCCCTTCCCAGCACGGCACAGAAATGCCCAGGGAAGCCAGATCTTCCACTGAAGGCACCCAGAGAGCACTGTCAGGAGAAAATATGAAGCTCTACATCTAGCAGCATCTCCGCTGAGGTATGCAGCCCATTTAGAGGCAAGAAATGTGTTCAGGAAAGTAAATCCATCAAGAAGGTTGTAACCTGCAGAGAGTCCCCTGGGGCCATGGGAGGTGCCTCCTGGCATCTGACATTGGTAGGGACATGGACACAACCCAGAAATGTCTCTGAGAAATGAGCTTGTGCTGTGTTTTAGAGCAGCAGTTGGAAATGAGCCCCCACTAGGCCTTGTCCCAGTGTAGGTGGGGTCGGCAGCTCTTCCTGGGGCAGCTCTGGAGATTTATCCACAGAGTGTTCCTGTGATTTATGGCCATGCACAGGCCTGGGGATCAGCTGCTGGAGGAGGTGGCACCCTGGTGCTTAGAGCTGGAATTTTTCCTCCTGAAGAGCTGTTCTGAACCTGATGATCCCTGTGGAGGCTTAATTAGATGTCAGCTTAGAGCATAATGACTGATCAAGTTACTAGCACAAAAGTGTCTTCCTGGCAAGGTGCATTCCTCGTCAGGAGTTATCAGTAAATCTTGCACCCCTGTTGGATGAGGTGTAAATCTCCCTGTCTGGGTGCAGTGAGAGCCACCGAGCGTGTCCCTGGGAGGGAGGTGATGGCAGATTAAAGCTCATGACATGTTTTATACAGAATGGAAGAGAAGAAATAAATTACTCAGTGCTGCAGGATCCCAGCAGGGTGAGTTCCCAGAGCTGTTCCTGCTGGGTGGGATACTCAGGAGGGGATGGGTGAGGATGGTGGGAGCTGGCCCAGCTCAGGCAGGGCTGGGGCGTGGGCAGCCACAGTGGTAGCAGCAGCATGGCCAGCCTGGAGGAGAGCTTTGAGCAGCCTGGTGGGACACACAGTTCTCCTGTGGTGGGACAGGGTTGGGGAAGAGGAGCCCATTCTCTGGGCAGGTGATGGTTCTTCTCCACCTCACTTCAAACCTGCTGAAACCAGTAAGAACATTAATGAGAACACTGTAATTTCCAGTGGGTTCTCCACCAGCAGATCCCATGTCCTCCCCTGGCATTTGCACAAGCTCCACGAACATCTGGGGAGCAAGAGCCAGTCATCCCAAGAGCTGCAGTTATGCAGGTTATCTCCAAAAGTAGAGTTTTCCATTTTACCTCCCAGGTTTCTCCTCACCCCCATTTCTGCCTGTACAAGGTAATTAAACAGATCAGGTTTTTGTTTCAGACTTGATGTGCAAGTCTCCGTTGGCTCTTCCTGGGCGTTGAGCAAGAGCTCTGGGCTCAGCTTACTGGAGCACGGACCTGCTGCCTGAGGCTTGAGGGCTCACCAAGGCTTTCAGATTTCTTAGTGAAATTATTTGTGTTGGCAGAGGTCAGAAACACTGGGGGATTAGGTTATATCACAGTAATTACCCAGCCCTCTCATTCCTTCCATTTTTCCCTCTCTTGCCCATGGTTTATATACACAGGCTTTCTTGCCTCTCTCCAGGAGACCAGTGCAAAGCTTGGACAATTTCTGGGGACTCTCTGCTGGAGAAGAGCTGGGCAAGGTGGCAGCAGGGCCCTTCCCCACGGTAGTCCTGTCACAGTGAGGTGCAGCAGCTCACGTCATTTCCCTCTGGTGCCAAGTTGGAGCAGGAATATGTTAATAATGATGTTTTACAGGGCACAGTGAAGGGTGCAGAGTCCCCCCACCCTTTAGCACAGACTCCTCCCTGGGGGTTTTGTGCTAAACTCCTTGTCTTGTGCCAATCTTCCAGCACTCTCCACTGCTCTGAACAAGAGCCACGCTCTGCAGAAAATGGCAGAGGAAGCTGCAAAAAAAAATCCCAACATCAAAGGCATCTCGGGGTGAGTGATGCTCTGCAGCCTCATCCCACGCGCCTGGACCTGGGAATGAGAAAATAAAAGCAGAAGGTTGGGAAGTGTCAGCCTGGAGGCAGAAACAAATCACTCCCCACTAACAAGTGTGATATTAAAGCCGGTGATTTTCTGCATGGTTGTGTTTTCAAACACACAGAGAAACTATAACTTAAAGGCAACAAAGTGCGTCGGCTCCTGCCCCACCGGGGGCTGCGCGGTGGCTCTGTGGTGTGGGGGGGGTTTGCACTCCGGGCTGGGGGGGGCCTGGCTTTTGTCAGAGGTATCCTGAGGGTCCCAGAATTTCTGGGGGATCAGGGCTGACCCTCTGCCCTGTAAACCCATTCCGGGGGGAAGCATGGAGATGTTTGGAATGCCACAATTTTTTATTTTTTTTTTCAAAATTAAACCGTGCGACTTCTTTGTTAGGGAGAGAAACGTGTTTCCAAATTTAGACGTGGGTTTAGATGGAAAGTTTAAACAAGAAGTGGAAGAATGAAGAGGGTGATGGTGAGATCTGTGACAGGTGCCTTTGGTGCAGGCACCTGTCCTTGGTGCTCTGTGGACTCCTCTTTCCCAGCCCTGTTGCTGTGTTTCCCGCAGGCTGAAGGTGAAGGATCTCCGTCCCCTGGTGATCAGGCTGGCACTGGCACCAGGCCCAGGGCTCCTCATGGCCGTGTTGGTCCAAATGACCATCGCTGGGAAGAGGTGAGTGGGAGCTGAGCCTCTGGGGGGCGACCGGGGGGCTGGGCTGGGCTTTGTCCCACTGTGACCGAGCTCTGCTCTGAGCAGCTTCATAGGAGGGACCATGGAGGTGGCCCTGGCTGCCAACCTGGTGGCCAGCAGCCAGCTGGGGCAGGACCCCGTGGGCACCCCCAGGCTTAGCTGCAGCATCACCCTCATCAGCATCAAGACCAACCTCCCCTGCAGGTCAGTCCCTGGGGACACGCCCGCAGCTGCCAGTGGTAATCACTCCTGAGGGGTGGGTAACTGTGTCCTTCAGGGGCAGGTTTGTACAGAACACACATACTTTTCACTGTTCTTTTTTTCTGCTAAGAAAACCAAAACGTTTTATGGACAAGTTCAGGTCATGTTATTCCATGCAATGGTAACCTTTGGCATCAGCCCTCAATTAAGTGCTGGATTCCTGGGATGTCAGAGCTCCTTTAAGGTATAGAAGCCTTTAGCTTTGTTTAAAGCCAGAAGATGGCATTCTTGAGAAAAGGTTTGTAAAGAGAAAAAACATATTTTATTAGACATTAGGTGTACTTTTCCTACGGGCTGTTGTTACTGTGTTTTGGAATGGGCACTGCCTGGCCTGCTTCTCCTGCCCTCAGGGCTGTGGGAGATGCTGCCAGGAGAATCACTGGCTGGGTGTTTTGCACCCACAGGGTTTGCAGTGGGAGCTGGAGGAGGCTGAGGCCTCCAGGTTGGGTTCTGGTGTGCCCAGACCTCCACAGGCAGCAGAGCCCTGCCCATGCTTAGCAGACCCACAGCGAGGGATGGAGGCTTCTCTTCAGGAGCCTCTTTGAAGCTCTGCTGGGTTAACAGTTAGACTTGGTGATCTTAAAGGTCTTTCCCAAGCAAAAAAATCTGTGGTTCTATGAATGTTGTTCCTATGCTCAATATCGAACCCATTTGCCATGAGCAACTGGGAGCAGTTTTCATAAGATCTTGGCCTTTCTGAAGTGACCAAAACTCAACATGTCCCTCTTTACAGTGCCTGAAAACAGCCAAAGTGTCAGCAAAACCTCCACCCCAGAGTATCAGTTTATCTGCTTACCTTGTATGGAAAGGGTGCCAAAAGCAGAGATTTTATTAATGCTAAGATATAAACCCCAGGATTTTTCCTTCTGAGCATTCCCAAACCCCTTGCCAGCCCTCAGGCAGGTAAAGGTGGGCATGGAAGTGCCAGAGATGCCTCTGACATTGGCTCCCTCGTGCCAGGGGTGCTGCACAGAGGGGTCCCCTTGCCCGACCTGCTGGACATCACCTACGGGTGGGCGAAGCTCAGTGGGGCCCAGGTAGGCACCCAGAGGCTCCTCACCTGCTGCTTTTGTGGCATCATCCCTGAGTTAGTGCCATGAGCCCCTCACATCTGAGCACGGAAAAACCCCCAAATCCTGCCCATCTGCTTTTTTATTGTCAAAGCTGCAGAACGCCCTGGTGCTGGACGTGCCCGTCGCTGAGAGCTGAGGTGTGGGAGGTATGGCCAGGACCCACCCCTGCGGCCAGGACCCACCACGGTGGCCAGGACCCAGCAGCAGCAGGTGGGAGAGGGAGCAGTGAGAGTGCAGGGGCTCCTGCGGGGGCTCCTCCTCTTGCCTTGGCTTTTCAGTAGTTTGACTCCACAAGACGAAATGAAAAAGCCCCATCACCCTGTGACGAGATTTGTGGTCTGCCAGGTGTTTAGTGGAGCCAGCTGGGCATGGCCAAGCAGGGGTTGTGTTCCTCGGGAGAACTGCTCCCTGACTAAATCACAGCTCCAACAGCAATAGCACGTGTGTCTGTGTGCTGCAGGCAGTGGCATGCGCTGCCCTTGGGGTGCAGCACCCACAGCTCCTGCAGGAGGGGGGGGAGGAGGGGACCCCCTTGCTCCTAGGGGGAGGGATTAGGACTTGTCAGAATAAGTTGGAGATGGGCATTTCAACATCACCGTGTGTTGCTTAACATTTCAGAAGCTCCTGGCATCGGGGGTTACTGGCTGCGTTGCAGATATTGATCCCATGTGTGTAGTTCACTGCTTGCTGGTTAATTACCTGTCATTAGTGAGTCAATAAACAGCTTCGATCCTGATTTCATCGAGCCAACATGATTTGAACATTCTTTTCCTGGTGGCTGGTGCAGAATTAAGGCTGTCTTTGAAAAAGATTGTTGCGTTTTTAAGAAATTGTCCCCAGGAAAACCTGGCTGTGAGGCTCCAAGGGCTCCTCTGTTTGTGTGCAGTGCCAGAGCCCGCAGGCAGCTGCTCTGCAGCACTCGTGGGGATTGTCAGGAGGCCTGAAAAATGAGGAAAGCAGCCCTAAACCAGCTCCCTGTGAGGATGGCTGTTTATGGTGCCTTTGCTCTTCATTTTGCTGCAGACATTGCCAGGGATGAGCCCCTTTTTTTTTTTTTTTAAGAGGTTTCCCTTACGGTTCTTGTGTTAGCTAATGAACAGCCGAAGACTTGGGAGTGGGAATTAAGAATTCAAAATGAATCCCAGTATCCGTGTGCAGCCCTACTGGGAGAAACTGAGGCTGGAAATCTCGGGGGAACCTGGTTAGCTTTTCATGAAACACGGAAGCACCTTGTCAGGCTGCACCATCACGTAACTGGGACTTGATGCCCTGGGTGGTGGTGCAGCCTTGGATGGGTGCAGGGACCAGCCTGGTCCCCTGCAGCTCTACAGAGACCCCAGCAGCTCCGAAGCCCCCAGCAGCAGGGGGGACATACCAGTCCCTCACAGCTAATGGTCCCAGAGGAAGGACAGAGCAAGTTCTGCCCTGGCTCAGGGGTCTCGCAGGGATGTTTCCTCAGGCAGAAGGGCAATGTCTGGACAATGCCATCCCTGAGAGAGCTGAGCAGGACCCTCTTGTTCTCAGCAGGGCCAACGGGTTCCTCTGGCCTCCCCTGGCCAGAGCCCACCACCCTCCTGCTAACGTAAGTCCTCTAACCCTTCACAGGGGCATGTCACCACCTGCCCTCATGTCCCAGCGTCCAGGTGATCCAAACATCAAAGCCATGTCTGTTCACCTTGGTCCCATTCTTCTCCTTTGGCCAAGCCTGTTCTGCCTTACTCTGTGTTTCTGTCCTCACTCTGTGGTTTGGCTTCTTGTTCATGGGCCTTTGAAAGTTGCCTTTGTGAGGCTTGGGCCTCACAATGTCCTTCTCTTTATGGGAATCTGCTTCGGTTTATACAAAATATTTAGTTGTCAGAGACCTCTGCATTCAGCACGGCTGGTGAGAGGCCAAGTTACAGCCATGCCTGAAAGGTCACTGCTCAGAGCTATTCCCTGCAGTGCCAAAGGCCCCTTTGCTGTATGCTGACCGTTATCAGGTCTGTCTTTATGGTAATTCCCTTTCCTATAGTGATTGCTCAATGTATAAAGTGATTCAGGAGGGATGATAACATAATACCATCTGGTTACCACCCTCTCCCATCTTATCAAATGTCATGATCTCTGGGTGACACCAAGGCTTTGTGCTCCCAAGGTGCTGGGCTGATCAGGTTGCAAGAAGAGTGACAACTCCTGAAGTACTTTGACACTTTCGCCACCCCTTCTTTGGCCTTTTGCTGGGATATTTATTAAAGCCAGAGCTTTAAAATGTGTGACAAAAGCTGGCTAATCTGCTGGAAATACTGATTTCCAAGTTTGCAGAAAGTATTAACTCTGAGCAAGTATTTTTCTGGGCTATTATTCTTCAGAGCTGGGGATCAGCCCATACACCCTGGTGATCAATGAGCACATGGGGGTGTGAATAGTTCATGGCCCAGCCACCCTCCCCCCAGCACCCCCAGCCTTCGTGGTGCTTGTCAGGATGTGAGCTGCACTGGGACAATGTTCAGGCCATGGCCACTGAGGAGGGTTTTATTTTTCCTGCCCCAAAGAGCTGCTGCTCTGGCACAGCTCAAGGCAGCTGCTCCATGTCCCCGTGCGGTGCCAATGACTGTGGCCAGGATGGGAGAAAAGGAGAAAGCCAACGAGGCTGTGGATGCCCATGATATGTTGTCTCAGCAGAACTTTCTGCTCCTTTTCTCCTGCCTGTAGCAGCAAATGAACTGGCAGGAAATGAGCCATGAGAGACCACGTGGGACACAACTTTTCAGCATGGAAAAAACATGGCCAGAAATCTGAGCAGGCAGGGTCCTGGCTGGGATGGGGAGGCAGAAGACACCAGGTGGTTGCAGCAGATTTGTTGCATGGAGTGGTGCAGCAGGGATGTCACCTTTCCTGATATGCCCACACTGGGATCAACAATCCCTCAAGAACTTCAGAATGATCCAGAAATGGGCTCCAGCTAGGCAGCTCCCTGGCTTCGTGGTCAATGGCATCACCCTCTCAAGGGTATCTTCCTGTGACAGTGCATCCCACCTCCAGTCCTCCTGGAGTGCCCTGAGGCAGAGGTGATGTCCCTGGAGATAACACCATGCCAGTTAGATGGGTGCAGCATTTCCCAGTCTGATGGTGTCTCTCTGAAGAGTCTGTCAGCTCAGGGTGTCCATAAGGCTGTGGCACCCAGTCAATACCCTTTGTCATGGTGTCACTACTCCTCCCCAGTTCAATACCTCCTTCTCCTCAATTACCAAATGGATTATGAGCCACCTGGCTCACGGGACAGGTGCCATTGGCTTGGTAAGTGTTGAGTATGGTCACCATCCATAGGCACGTTGGGATGGGAATGCTGGGCATGTCCTGCTGGCCTGGACGGTGAACACCCTGCTCTGGTTCTATCTCCGTGGTCTGTCTTTACTCTGGGAAAGGTGCTGCCTGGTCCTTCCTTCATTTATCACCTGCACTGTGTGGCACATCCCTGCTGCAGGGTGGGGTGCTCTGAGCTGCAGCACCGGGAACTGCAGAGGCTCCCAACAGTGGGGGGGGCAGCATTTTGACACATTTTTCAGTCAAAACATCACTTCCCCCCCCCCCATTTTAGAAGAAAGTCTTTGATCAGGACATGACTTTTCAGCCATGGCCACATCTTGAGACTCAAGGTTGGTGTCCCAGAGCAGGCAGTGGGGTGAGGGCTGGCACCAGGGCTGGCTGGGTCTGCCGCACCTATGGGTCGTTGCTCAATGATTTACCCAACTCCTGGTATCTCCAGGGAAATATTTGCAGTGGAAGTCACCAGAAACCAGATATTGTTTGTTTTGCTCCCCACGAATTATTCTGGGTGTCCTGGGTAACAGTGCTTGCCTCTTTCCTGCTGTAAAGCTCTATAAATGGGGACACCTGATGCAGGTCATCTGCAGAAGACAGGGACATCGCTGGAGAGATCCTCCTGCTTCAGAGCTTGGTCAGGTGAGAACAAACCTATTCCTCAAAAAGCTCTTTCTGCTTCTACAAACCTGAATGCTTCCCAAAGGAAAGACCTTAATGTACATTAGGAGTATTTGCTTTTCAACAGAACTTGTTACCCTTGCCTGCTGCCTGCCTGAATCATGCTCCAACCAGTAAAATGTGTGGTGGATTTCATGATGACTTTCTTGAGAATAGACACACGTTTGTTGTGCTTGCAGTCCTTGAAGAAGAAAGGGTATTTCATGGTTTTCATAAACAATTGTCACTAAAATTATTTTTGGTATAACTCTGTTGTCTGAGATTTTTTTACCCTGGGTGAATTGGATCTCTCATGCTCGTTTGAACCCTTTTTGCCGTGCTGTTTACATTTAAATAGATCTGGGGCAACAAAGTTCATTGTGGCTCTTTAAAAAAAAGCTACTTCAAGTAGTTCCAGGTCCCACAGAAATATTTCAATGACACTGAAACTTTAAAAATCATTTTTTCCTCCTCACAATTCTAGCAAAATGTGCTTTTATGTGAAGAAAAGCCTTAGGTATTTGGGTGTTGGTGTGGAGATCATGACAGCCAAGCAAGGAGATGTTCTCCTCACTATATCCATTGGTGCATTTGTCCTGTGCAGACTCCGTCGCTTTTCTTTCCATGGCTGGAGATGACCATGTTGTCAGAAATGTTCTGTTTTCCCATTGTGTGGGACACAGGATCTTGTTTCTGGGAGAAATTCCCACCCAGAGCAGATGTGCCCCAGGCTGTCCAGATAGGCCATCAACACTGCACACTGGACAACCCAGCTGCCACTTGCTTAGCCCTTGGCTGCTCTGATGGTTCATTCTTCAGAGCAACTGCTGTTGAAGTTCTGGTTCCTCCTGCAGGAAGGAGCCATCAGGACTTTTCCTGTGCCCACCAGTGTGGGGTGAGGAGGCAGAAGAGGTGCCAGCAGCTTCCTCTGTGGTTTCGTATCCCCCAAAAGACATTCTTCCTTTCTCTTTCCTCCCTCTCTCTCTTTCCTCCCTCTCTCTCTTTCCTCCCTCTCTCTCTTTCCTCCCTCCACTGGCCCATGTTTGCTGTTTCAGCCTTGCATGGGTGACTATCACTTTCCACAGCTACCAGGAGTGAAGATGGCTGCATTCTGGGCTGTTTTCCTCCTCTGCAGCCAGCTGACCCTTTCACAAGGACGTGGAATCATATTCCCGGATGCCAAAGCTGATGTAGATGGTAAGTGTATGGAAGAGACAGGATTTTTTTTTTTTTTTTTTTTTTTTTTTTTGGAGACCAGTTCTGCTCTTTCTGTCTCTTGACCGCGCTCAGAAAATCAGAAGCTGGTCCAGATCCATTCAGTAGTAGTGTCAATGCTGGTAATTTGCATTTGTAAAGCACTTTGGAGGTGGCACTGCAGATATTTCACAATGGCTGGTGTCACCACCCCTCTGTTGGAGGAGAAGGAAGAACCAGGCTGACACAGCAGGTTTGTGTGCTGGGCCCACATAGTTCAGCCACCTGTCATCCTTTTTTTTCAGATTTTAGAGACTCACAAGCCAAACGTGACACCCAGAGGCTTCCACGTGGTCTCCTTGGTGGTAATCTGCTTGGTGGTCTCCTTGGCAAAGATAGTGTCCTTGGTGGTCTCCTTGGTGAAAATGGTGCTGTTGGCAGTGTCCTTGGCGAAGATGGTGTCCTTGGTGGTCTCCTTGGTGAAAATGGTGCTGTTGGCAGTGTCCTTGGCGAAGATGGTGTCCTTGGTGGTCTCCTTGGTGAAAATGGTGCTGTTGGCAGTCTCCTTGGCGAAGATGGTGTCCTTGGTGGTCTCCTTGGTGAAAATGGTGCTGTTGGCAGTCTCCTTGGCAAAGATGGTGTCCTTAGTGGTCTTCTTGGTGAAGATGGTGTTGTTAACAATCTCCTTGACAGAGATGGTATCCTTGGTGGTATCCTTGGCGGTCTCCTTGACAGAGATGGTATCCTTGGTGGTCTCCTTGGTAACGATGGTGTCCTGGATGGCCTCCTTGGCAAAGATGGTCTCGTTGATGGTCTCCTTGATGCTGTCCTTGATATTCTCATTGGTAAAAATGGTATCCTTGGCAAAAATGGTCTCGTTGGCAATCTTCTTGGTGGAAATGATGGAGATCTTGCAGGGTGAGTGAGAGTGGGAGGCCCTGGCCAGCCCTCGGTGTGTCTGGGCCACCCTGTGGAAAGAAGGGTCTGGTCTGGAGCATACTGGGGCCACACATGGGGCCACTCTTTCCAGTCCTGCGGCAGGTTCATACACAAGGGTTCAGCTGTTGGGAGGTTCTGTAGGCACCTGCCAGGCAAGGGTGCTCTGGTGCCATGATCTGCTTCTGGGTGGTAGAGACTCTGCTGACAAAGGGCAGAGAGGACCCTGAGGACCTCTGCAATCAGCCACAGTGCTGGGAGCCAAGGGGACAGGGCATCCCCTTTACAAACGTGCTACTTAACAGCCTTTGCCTTGTTTCATCTTTCCAGGCCGAAAATCCTGAACAACACCCTCCCCAGGATACGTCTGCGCTCCCTGCCCGGCTTTGGGCACGAGGTGGGCTTCAGCACCCAGTTGCTGGTAGAGACCACCAGGTACAGCACATCCACTGGGGCACCACTCAGGGCGGGGGGGTCACCAGCTCTTTGGAAAGTGGATGGTGACATTTCCTGAGCCATGGGCTGTGTTTGCCCCCTGTAGTGCGTCGGGCACAGGCCTCTGCGTGCCGGTGGACGCAGATGTGGTCATGCTGGTCCAGGACAAGTGGGCAACCCAAGAGAGCGACAAGGACTGCATGACTGTAGACATGAACATCCATGTGAGGTAGGCATCACTGTCTGGTGGCATCCCTGTGGGGTGACATCCATATCAAGTCAGTGTCTGTGTGAGGGGTGCTGGTGGCTGGCACGTGGTCCCTGTGGCAGCGGCAAACCTTGGTGCTCTTGGCCATGGGTGGCAGCACTTTTGTGCCTGGTGGCTTGGAGGCTGAACCCGGCTGCTGGCCTCAGAGGGGAACTGCTGAGCTTCCCTTTACAATCTGGGCTCCAGAAGAGAGGTTCTGCTGGGAATGCAGCACCAGGCTGGATACAGAGGGCTTAGTTTGGGTAAAATTTTGTCACTGAAGTACGACCCTGAACAGTGCAAGTGAGGCATTTTCTCTTGTGACAAATATTTTTATTTTCCAGCCATTAATCTACATGACTTTGTAATTCCTGTTTTCCCATTACCCAGACCCAACGTGCCACTTCTGGATCAGCCTCTAAAACAAGTCCTTAGCGATTCCCTGCGTGAGGTGGTAAGTCAGCAAAGCCACCTTCACGGGAGCCATCACACGGCGCTGGGCGGGCAGGGCAGGCAGCAGCCCGGGTTGCCCCTCTGGCTGTTTGCACAGCTGCGGGCTTGGCTGGGGTGGCCAGCCCGTCCTCCCCGTGTGGGCACCGGCACCTCGCTGCCACCGTCCCTGTGCCAGGCTCCGCCCGTCAGCAGGTTCCGGAGCCCCTCGCTGGGCGGGGAAACCCCTTTGCTCCAAGGGGCGACCTGCTCTGCAGGAACGGGGCGTCCCCCCGGCACCGGGCTTTGCTGGTCCTGGCCCTGCCACGGACATCACCGGGGCTGTGGGTCCAGGACACTGAAACACCATCCTCTGCCTCCCAGGGCTGCAACATCGTCAGCGCCAGGCTGGGCGTGCTGGGTGCCCTGCTCGGCTCCAGGACACGTAAGTGCTGCACCCTCCTCCCCCCGCCCCCTGGGTGACCCCCTGCACTGGGGGCTGGTTGGGTGTTTTTCCACAAGGGGTAAATACAAATGTTTTAACAACCTCCTGAAAGCACAACGCTCTGCTCCAGCACAACATTCCCAGTCCCTGCCCAGAGCAGCAGCACAATTTTTCCAACCAAAAGTCACTTCAGAAATCGTTGCTTTTAGTAACATTTTAACTGCAAAATGGTGCTTTCCAGCAGCTTGTCCAGCTGGGAATACTGGGAGCAGGAGCTGCTGTTGGTTCCAATATCTCTTGGGACGACGGGATGGGGGAGTGTCCCCACCTTGTTCCAGTTTCAGAGCTTCCCCCCATGTGTCCCGCAGCCGCGCTCCCGCTCGGGGCGTTAGGAGACCTGCCGCCCTTCTCCATCCTCAGCGGCGACGCGGTCCAGCTGGAGCTGAACGTGAGTGCCACCACCTGGCCCACACCCTTGGGGGTTCATCCAAACACAGGGGCTGTTGGTCGGAGACTCCTGTTATCCCGCCTGTCTTCAGAAAAGCTGTCGCTGGCAGGTCCAGATGAGCATGGTCTGGCCATGTCCATAGTAATGTCACCACTGGGTCTCTACCGTATTTCTTTACTTGCTAATCCTTGAGGATAGCGTGAGCCAGATTGGCTCGACATTGCTTAATTCAGCATCATTACAGCATAGTTGTTAATCAGAAAAGTTTAATTCCATAGAGGAATGTTTGTTAAGGCTTTGATTAACCCCCATCAGCCTCCATGTGGGGTCTGGGGGCAGGCAGGGTTCCCAGTGCACCCACAGCCCCCCAACTCCCACTAATGTCTGCCTCTGCTCTCTCTGCAGCTCCTGGCCGGGGACACGGAGGGTGACATCGTGACCCCCACGCAGGGACCCCCGCTGGCCGCCCGCCTGCTGCTGGCCACCGGCCGCGTGCCACGGCTCAGCCTGCCCCGCCGGGGCCTGGGCCTCCTGCTGGGGCTGGCCCAGGAGCAGGGAGCCTTCAACCTCATCATCACTGACTCCATGGTGGGTCACCACGCTCCCCTCCAGGGCTGGGGGGTTCCTGGGTGCTCTTGTGTGACCCAAGGGTGCTCACTGCCACATGTTTGTATTTGGTGGTGGGTCTAGCTGAGCCCAACAGGGGCTTGGCACAACCCCCCCGGCCACCGATGCCACTGCTGTCCCCACAGGTGCCCGGGACCGTCTCACTGTCCACGTCTGCCCTTCTCCCGCTCATCCCCCAGGTCGGGTCCCTTCCTTGCTTGCCCCACCACCCACTCCAGCCATGCAGACCCCCGCCCTGATTCCCCCCTGCCCCTGCAGCTTGCCAAGATCCTGAGGACACCGCTGCCCCTGGAGCTGAATGTGCAGGTGGCTGACGAGCCCGTGGTGACCGTGAGCAGCCAAAGAGCCACTGCCACCCTCAGAGCTTCCATCAATGTCACCGTTCCCACCCTGCAGCTGCCCCAGAAGCTCCTCTTCTCTGTTGATGCGGTGAGTGGGGTCCCATGGGATAAGACCCCCAACTCAGGGCAAGGGCTGAGTCTGGCTATTCTCTGGGGTCCCCTCAGCTTGTCCTGCCCTCAGCCCCATGATACTTGCACTTTGGAATTTACTACAGCTTTGAAAGGGTCGTGCCCAGTGCTTTAAAAATGCTCATAAGCAAGCCCAAGTGAAATGATTGAGGAATAATGCAAATAAAGACAGGAAGGGTAAACCCTGGGAAGGGAGACACATGATGCCATCCACCAAAAACAAGTGATTTCCAGGCACAGACAGGTGCTCTTTCCAAGAATAGGTTGTTTACAAATACTCAGTGTTTTCTTTTCAGTCTTGAGAGACATTCATAGAAATTACCTCTTTTCTTCCATTGTTTCAATTCCAGGACATTGTTGTGAACATCATCCCATCAGTCTCTGATGGCAAACTGTGGATGTCACTGGCCCTGGACAGGTAGAGCTGAGTTCTGCAGTGCCACAGGAGGGGAGGGGGCTCAGCCTGGGAGGGGGCTCGGCCAGGGAGGGGCCTCGGCTGGGGATGCTCCAGGGCCCAGCAAGATGGGGCTGCTGGCAGCGCTGGGGGGTGTGATATAGACATGGGAGAGCTGCAAAGAGCAGCCAGAGCTTCCCCACAACCTCCCAGCCCCAACACCAGACCAAGGGCATGTCAGGAGTGATGAGAGAGCTGTACAAAAGTTGCTCTGTTTTCCAAATCCTTGTATCTTTGTGTGGGTGAGACACATTCCAGACCACAAAAGGGTCTGAGCAGCACTGGGGAAGCTGTCAGGTGCTGCACCTGATGCACCCCAACTCTGCCTTGTTTTCATCTTTTGTAGCATCAAGCTGACACGGACACCCCGGGGCCTTGACCCTCTCAGTGTAAGTGATGGCCAGAGGCTCAGTGTGGGGAAGGAGACTGAAAATGCTGATTCTCCTTCAGCCTCCATGTTTCCTCCTCTCTCAGCAGAGGCCAGTTGCTGTCAGCCCTGTCGATCCCTGATGTCCCATAGCAGTGACACTCAGATGTACATGTTCACTGGGGATGCTGGGAAGGGGGGAGGGAAAATTGAGAAGAATTTACCCAAAGACCCTGTCCCTGTGTATCTTCCCCCTCAGTCCTGGGAGAGTTTCACTGAAGCTTCCCAGGCTCTGCCTTTCCCAGCCCCAAGTGTCCAGCAGTGACAGAACTTGATGGGTTGTCCCGACACGGCTGTTTTTATCTCAATAGCTGTTGCTCTCTTCTTCAGACACTGACACGTGTCTCCTTCCCCACAGGTCTCCTCACTTGCAGAATGGCTCAAGCAGGTCCTCATGGCTGCCTACGTCCCTGCTGTAAACAGTACGGTTTGGCCCTGTGTTCCCTCTTCCCTCAAACTTGACTTCATTCTGTGATTCTGGACGTGGGGCTCCCCCCTCCCCCTGCTGCCTGCTTTGGGGTCCCCCCGTGACAAGATGCTTTCCCTTGTGCTTGCAGATGCCTTGCACGTGTCAGTCCCTCTGCCCAACATCCTCAGCACCAGCCTCCAGAGCATCGAGATGGACATCACCGAGGTAAGGATGGCATTTCCCAAAGTGCTGCCATCCTGGGGCGGGGGCTGTGCCCACCCCAGGGGGAGACCTGTGGAGCCCCAGGCCTCCCTGGCCAGCCCCATTTCCATGAAAGTCCAATTCAGAAAACATTGGGGTTTTTGCTGCCTCTTCCAGGCAGACAACTTTCCCGACCAGATGGCTCTGAAAGGGTCCTGCCCGGGTGGACCCTTGGCCCTGCTGGCCCTGTGAGCCCTGCAGCCCTGCTGCTCTCTGCTGTCTCTGTGTCACCCGGAGCACTGTCCTGCTGTTGCTGTGGCCCGAGGGGACAGGGGGCCAGCTCTGGTCTCTTCTTGGCCAGTTCTGGCATAGCCTGGCCCCAGGGTAAGGAAAGCTGCTCGGCTGGTGAGTGTTGGGGGGTTTCTGTGGCCACTTTTAACACCTGCCATCGGGGAGCACAGCCCTTCTTTAGGCACAGCGGTTGCTCTCATATTGCTCTTTCAATAAAATCTTCCACTGCTTCAGTATTTCTCTCTCTGAATGTTTATTTGACACAAGGTTTTGGGCTGCCAGCACCCATTTGTCCCCACCATGCCCCTGTGCCACCTGGCCCAGGCAGCCTGGCTGTACCCCTAGGGAACAGCTGGTACCTTTCAGAAAGCATTTGTGGGGCTGAGCTTGGACACGTGGTGGGAACGGGCAGCTCCAAGGGGAGCTGGGCTTCAGTGCATGAGGGGCAGGGGTGGTCACAGTGGATGGATTTAGCAAAGCTCTCATTGACATTGCCCACTCATCTGGAGCCCTCCTGGCAGCTGCTGCTGGGGAGCAGCTCCTTGCAGCATGTCCCACAGGGACCCCATCTGTGCTTGTGCCAGGCTGGGTACGGAGCCAGGCACAGAGAATGGGAGCTGGCACATCTGTGCTGCCTCCTCCAGGATCGTGTGTCCTCATGTTGTGTAAGATGGACTAGGCTGTTTGCAACACAAGTACCAAGTGTTGAAGACACCAGGACAAAAGTGTCCTTCTGGCCTGACAGGGGCTTTCCTGAGGCTGTGGAAATACCTGGCAGCTGTGGGATGGGCAGGATGAGGCCTCAGAAACCATGTCTCAGGTGGAGCACTAAAGGAGGTAAAAATCTCTTTTCTGGAGCCTCCCCACATGCTCACTGGAAACCTGAGAAATTGTGCCGACGCAGCAGTTTGTGTGTGACAGTCTGAGTGTGAGTGCCAGTGGGGGTCTCTCTGGAACAAGCCCATGTTCCAGCACAGCTCTCTGGGTGTCCATGGCAGCTCCACATGCTGCAGAGTATTGGGCTCCTCCTTTGCTTTAGCCCCAGGCTCTTGGGTAACAGCCCTGCCCGATAACAGGGCATCCTATAGCCTGTTGCTCAACACTCTTCCCTGTTTTACAAATCCTTATCGATCTTGGAATACATTAAAACCACAAATGCGGCTTTATACCCTCAATCCACTCACCTGGCTTTTACAATTTAGGCATCTTCCCACTTGTTCTGCATCAGCTTTGCTATGTAAGCACCCACCCTTCCTGGACCCTACAGCAGAGGTACCTCTGGACAACTGAAAAGTAAAGCCAGGCTTGGGAATTCGGGATAAAACCAGGTAAATACTGTCAAAATAGGGGTACAGAGTGTTGTGAGCCTGGGAGGACAGAGCCACCGTTACACCTATAGGCTTTGTGATATAAGGGAAAAAAACAGAGGGGAAAAAAGCCCAGTAATGGTAGACATGAAGGTAAGTGATTCTGGTTTATATTTAGTGACTAGCCTGAAAAGATCAGAAAGAAGGGTTGCTAGAGTTAAGTGAAACCCTTCTCTGAAGAAAAAAAGCACATCCCATTGACACAAAATTAGGGCGTTTTGTGTAGCAATATCCTCCTAAGGTTGTCATTATTATTTTTATTGTTATAAGGGTAAACCATGCCATTTAAAAGGAAAGGCTGTATTCCAGATGGAAGTTGCCTGGATAATTGCAGCATTAGTTTGCATACCCATTTGCCAGGCTGTCAGTAGTGGGGGAGCTGGGTGCAGTCCATGGGTTCTGAGTAACCATTTCAGACCGTAGGTTTAAAACCGTGTCAGGGCGCCCAGGGGTGGAAAGGAGCAGGTTGCCCAGGGTGTCCATGAATGGGAATAAGCAAACAGGTGCTGGGCTGTGCAGAGGGTGGTTGGAAAGTCCCTGCAGATGTTCACAGGGCCACCTCCCTTGTGTGTTCGGATTTATTTGCTGAATGTGGCTCTAACTCGGGAGCAGTTTGGGTCCTCCTGAAGCTTTTCTTTTCTATTCACTGAAATTCTTTCCCCCAGCTCAAAATATCCAACTCCTCTATTTCCAGGGTGTCTCCTAGCCTGTTTCCACTCTTTTCCCCTTGTTCTCCCCCAGGTCCTGCCAGCACCCACAGCTCTTTGGGCCAAGCAGAAGACACCATGGCCCTGGCCCTGGGCATGGCCCTGGTGTGTGCCCTGCTGAGCCCGGCACTGGGACAGCCTAAAGATGCTGTTCTCAGGCTCAGCCAGGGCGTCCTGGGCGATGGTGAGTTCCTCAGCCTCCTTGGAGCAGGACCCTGGGGCATGGGAGCCAATGGGGGTCCTTGGGGTTGGCACCATGGTGCCACCACAGCCCTGTCAGCCAGGGGAATAGCACATGGAAGGGCAAGAGCATGAGGCTTGTGTGCAAACCTGCCCCTCTAAACTGAACCCAAGTCACTCTTTTAGGTAATTAAAATTTCAACTGGCCAATGCTCCTCAAAGGAGAGAGACATTGATCCCGTGGGAAATGGTCCTCCAGGGAGCCTGCACCCCTCAGGAGGTAGGAGCCACCCCTCAAGAGGTGTGAGGCACATGGCACCTCAATTATCTCCCATTTAGGGTTTCTCAGTGCCTGACTCTGTGCGGTTCCACACCATTTGATGTCTTACTGGCGTGGCTGCCAACACATTCCCCCGAGCTGCTTGCCCCAGGTCCTGTTGTGGTGCCTCCTGACCTGCATCCCAAAGCCCTTTTGCTGTAGCATCATATGTGGGAAAAACTGAAAGTAAGTAGTTAAGGGCTGGGATGGCAATGATGGTCTTGGGGAGCACAAACCCCTTCACAACCTATGCCTGAGGAGCACAAGGAGGACTGGTGCAGGCAGGGGCTGGCAGCTGCCCACTGGTCCCAGCTGGAAGCCTGTGATGGTGGCCTGCTCGGTGTCCTCAGGTAAGGCAGCTTGCTCAGCACCATCCAGGGCCTCACCGGGTAAGGATGGCACCGGGCCAGCTCCTGGCAGGGGGGGACCTGGGGGCTGCGTGGGGGGACCGATGGTGAGGCTGAAGGAGATGCTCAGACCTGGTTTGGAGCTGATGCTTCAGGACAAGCACTGCCTGGAAGTCCCACCAGGTTTGGAGACCTGGCTGCAGAAGAGCCTCCTGAGCTCCACATAAAGGAGGTGTCTGGAAGGCTCTTGCCCATAGAGGGTGCACGGCACCGCGCGTTGGCCAGGCAGCTGGTGCCGCCCCTGCCGAGCCCAGGCTCCCTTGCTCGCAACCCTCCCTTTTTAAGGGAGCCCAGCACCAAGAAGAAGCACAAGCAATAATAAGGCAGCTAGAACAAACTGGAAAATACAACTCAAAAATAACTAAAAAAGGAAAATAGCAGAGAAAACTTGGTGTCTTTTGCCATTTCTGGTCTGAGTGGCCTCTGACTGGCCCAGCCCCTGAGTGGTGGCTTTGTGTGAGTAGCAGAGGATGTTGGTGGGGTGCTGGGCTCAGTGCCATCACTCATGGTGTCCCCCTCGCTGTCCCTGCAGGCTGAGGATTGTGGATCTGACCCTCCCCAGGGTGTCCCTGCAGCTCCTGCCTGGCATTGGCATCCACCTCAACCTCTACACCTGGGTGGCCCTCAATGGCAAGAGGTAGGTTGGGCTGGTGCTGGTGGCAATGACAACTGTGCCCCTGGGCCCAGTGGCAGCACAGCCAAGAAGGGTGTCTCCAGGGGGGGAACAGTCCTCCTCTGCAGGTCACTCCCTTCCCCTTTCACAGCCTCCTGGGTTTGCTGGACATCACAGTGGAAGTGAACATCACAGCAAAGGTCAGGCTGACCATGGATGGCATGGGCTGCTCCAAGCTGGTGACAGAAAGATGCGATACCCTCCTGGGTGGCATTAAAGTCAGACTCCTGAGGGGGTGAGTGGTGGGGGCGGGGGGTCCCTGTGTGCCTCTCATGCAGCCATTGTCCCAGAGGACTGCTGTTTGGGACACTGACCCCCACTGTGGTCCTAGAGGGACACTGCTGTCCCA
Organism: Hemiprocne comata; assembly: GCA_020745705.1. Taxonomy (NCBI): domain Eukaryota; kingdom Metazoa; phylum Chordata; class Aves; order Apodiformes; family Apodidae; genus Hemiprocne; species Hemiprocne comata. The sequence goes on from CM036601.1 coordinate 15,951,118, forward strand.
TGTGCCACATCCACAGGTCATTTTAAGTGACCTTGCACGGGCCCTTCCAAGATGTAAGCACATGGTGTGTAAATGACAGAGACCTCTGGGGCTGACGGTGTTTCTGCTCATTTAGGGGGACTATACACCAGAAGATAAAAGGCAGCAATAAATTTCCTGCTGGCTATTTTGGGATGCAAATTGCACTTGCCTCCTGCACAATCCAAGCACAGACCATGCACTTTGCTGCCCCAGGAGGTCTGTACTCCTCCCTGTTCACAGGGAATTGCATAACGAGACCCATTTACTCTGCAGCCGGTATTTTTCATGGTGCTCTTTTATTTTTTCCACAGCCTGCTCCCAATTGTGGATAATTTATTGGCCAGTGTCCTGAATAGACTTCTTCCTAATCTGGTAAGTTGGAAAAAACCTCCACCCCAGAAAGGAGCACTGAGTCTGTACAGCTGCAGTGCAGCCCCTGGTGGCATCGTTCCTGTCCCGCAGCAGCAATGTGGCCACTGTCCCGGGGCTGCTGTAGCCACCCACCTGCCCGGTGTTCTGGGGTGGGTGGGGGACACGTGCCATGTCTTCATCTGCTTGGAGAAGCTGCTCCCTCCTTCCAAATGCAAGGTCTGCTCAGATGCCTGGTTGTTTCTAACGATGCCCTGTATGTTTGGGCTGTTGTGAGCTAATTGAGTCTCTCCTCCCTCCTGAAAACCCCAAGATCTTTCCAGCCATCCCACATAGGCTCCCGGGACCCAGTCCCACGAGGACCAAGGTGCCCAGGGCTGGATGCACAGCTCGTCCAGCCTCAGTAGCACTGTGGAGTCACTGTGATCCTATGCTCCTGGTGCTCCCTTCCCCAGGGAAGGCGAGGCAGATCTGAGCTGGGCTGTGTGGCCCTGTCTGGCTCCCAGCACAGTCACCCACCCTCCCTCCCAACTCTTGCAGCTCTGCCCAGTGTTTGACGTCGCCCTGGGACTCGTCAATGACCAGCTGGGTCCTGTGAACTGTAAGTACTCGGTGGGTCCCACGCCTTGCCCCTCATGTCACCTCTGCTCTGGCTGCGTGAGGATTATGACACTGTCCCAGGTGGGAAGAGCAAATCAGATGCCAGGTCCACCCTGTGCTGGGAGTGGGACCCCTGTCAGCTCCTGGTACAGACCCCCTCATCCTGGGCAGCACCCTAACCATGGGCAGAGGGACCCCTGGGTGCATAGAGGTGGCACTGATGGGGGCTGTGGGCTGCCCCCTCTGTTTGCAGCAGTGGCACGTGCTGCTTGTTAGGGAAATGATGTCTCCTGTGGCATTATGGCTCAGCACAGAGCTCTTGGAGCCGAGGCTGAGTGGCTGTCCTGAGCCCACCTGCAAACCAGGGCTCTTCTGGCACAAAAAGAGCTGCTGGGCAGGGGAGGGGGCATTTGCATCCAAGCCCAGCAGGGAATGGCTGACTCCCTCTCCCCCCCAGCACTGGTGCCTCTGGGTCTGCTGGGCAATATCCAGTACACCGTGTCCAGCCTTCCCCTGGTAACCAGCCAGTTCCTCGAGGTAGACTTGAACGTAAGTCCTGCATCTTCTCCTTCCATCTAGGTACAGGGGTTGGGCTATTTCACTTGGGCTTGGGAAGGTCTCCTTGGGCCACAGACACTGAGCAGTGGGCTCTGGGGTGGCTGTGAAAAGCTGGGGGAGGTCCCAGCTTGGTGCCCAGCTCCTGCTGCTGCCACCGTCATGGGAGAGTGCAGCAGAGTTAGCATGACACCAGCCTCTGGAGAAGGAAGTGTCACGGGCCTTGGCTCCGTGTGGTCGTGCATGCAGTGATTTCACACTGAAGGAACATGAACTTAACCGTAAAGGCAAATATTGCAAACATTTTGGCCTGTGCTTCCTTCCCTGGTGACTCCAGGCTGTTGTTGGGCGAGTGGCAGGAGGCCTGGTGGACTATCCCCTGGGGAAGCCAGAAGCTGTCCCCACGCCACCGCGGGTCCCCATGCCACCCATGGCAGACACCAGCTCCTCCCAGCTAGGGCTCTCTGTGAACTTCCTCAGCTTGGTGCTGTCTGTCCTGCAGAAGCATGGTGCCCTGGACCTGGACATCTGCACGGGCATGGTAAGCGTGGTCCAGGGGCACTCAGGGCAGTTGGCTGGGCAGGGTTCTGGCAGGTGCCCCCATGCCATGGCACCTCTGTACCATGCACCAGGGGCTCATGCCACCTTAGGGGAAAAATATGAGTGGGAAAGCATGTGGCAAAAGCCCCATCATTGGTGAAAGCAGATTCTGCTGACCTCCCCCCTGGCATTTCTCTCCTCGCTGTCACAGTTTCCTGAGCTCCCACCACTAACAACATCCACCCTTGGAGCCCTGGTTCCTGCGGTGAGTCCTGGTTCCCCCTTGAGCTGCAAATAACCAAGTAAGAGAAGCAGCATCAGGAGGTGGGGGGCCCTCCCTGCCTCTTCCTCCTTGGGGTCACCATCCCAGATGTCCCATGGAGATGAACAAGCTCTGACTTACATCCAAAACTGGAAACCATGCAGGCCACAGCCTGGTTTGTGCCCCAGTCCTCAGCAACTCTGTCAGGTCCTTGATGAGCCTTGTGGCTGCCCTGGCTGCCTGGATGTGGGGCTACCTGTGTCCCTCCAGCTAGGACCAGATGCTCCCAGCGAGGCTCAGAGTAGCCAGGGAGCTGGAGCTGGACTTCACTTGCTGGGCTGGAGCAAACCAGGCTCGGATGAGCCCCCAGGAGCAGCACAGCCAGCTTGGTAGTTCCAGGTTAAGCACCATTTGTGATCCTGCCAGTAGAAACTTTCTCTGTTTGGATGTTGACAGGTTTTTCAAGGCATACCCTGAGTCACAGGAATTGCTGCTGAAAATTGCAGTCCCTGAAGCACCAGTGGTGACCTTAAAGAAAAATAAAGGTGTGATCCATCTCACAGCTACAGCAGAGGTGACAGTGATCTACCCAGGTGATGTCCAGAAGTCTCTCTGCCTGCTGAATATTGTAAGTACAAAGGAACAAGCTGTGCACAAATTCCTCCTGTGGTTTCACTCCTCACATAGCAGGCATGGGGGGGGGGGTCAGCAGATGAGACCTGCACCCAGTGTGACACAGCTGGGCAAGGCCTGGAGGAGCCACCCCTGCTCAGACCCCTCTCTTTGACCACAGGACACCTCCTTGCTGGCCCAGTTCTCAGTTAAGGACAACAAACTGAAGATCAGTGTCAGCCTGGAGAAGTAGGACACTGGTCTTCATCTGGGGGGTGGCCATGGATGTGAGACCTCCTGGGCTGCATGATGATAAGGGGATGGACAGGACTGGGTCTGCAGAGGAATTTATTGGATTTTACTCACCTCTGCTTCCTCCTGCAGGCCTAATCTCTCCTTGGTGTCTTCATCCATCGGTGGTTTTGATGTAAGAGCACAAGCACCCTCAGCACCACATGAAATCCATTGCAGAAAGCAAAGTGCTGATAGATAGTGACACAGGAGGAATAAGGGCCCATTATGGTGTAATGGTTGTGTCATATTTTTTGTAGCACCTCTATTTCACCTCTGGAGATGGATTTTTTTCATGGATGATCCACAAGCAGTTTTCAGAAAAAATCCTCGCTGAGAAGGAGAGGTTTGAGGTCCTTGGTGAACTGCAGGACATCCTGCACATGCCCACATTGTCCCCTGGATGCAACTGGGCAGGCTCATCCCTGTGCTTCACAGGGGACAATGGCAAGTCAGGGGACTCCTGGGCTCTCCTGCCACAGGATACCTGCAGACAGACCACGTTTGGCTTTTGGAGCTGGTTACTGCAGGCAGTTTCAACACCAGCAGGAAGAGGCCTGTGGAATGGCATGATCTTGGGACTAAAAATTAGCTATAGAATTTTTAAAGTCCAATTTCTGTGCAATTGGGAGTTTGCATGAGATGGAGGTGGAGCTGGAGCACCACGGGTCCAGGCTGGGTTCAGCTGGTGTGAACGCAGCAGCCCCACATGCCCGAGGCCGGGGGGAGGCTGGGCTGTGGCACCAAGTGACCCTCTCCCCGTTGCAGGTCTCGCTGCTGGAGATGCTGGTTGGCCAGATCTTCGACGTTGCGTTCCTGCCAGCCATGAACAGTAAGCGAACTCCCGTGCCTTGTCCCTGTGTCCATGTGCGCTGGGCTGCACGGGTGCAGCTGGACAGGACGGGAGCCGGGACCAGCCTGCGCTGGCAGGGAGGGGGGGGGTGGTCCTTCCAGGCGGTGAACCCCCACATCCCGACCAGCCCCCCGCAGCCACCCCGCGGGGCTGATCGCCGCTACTGCCCCACGGGCAGGAGTGAACGGCAGTAAGTTTAGCAGCAGCTCCAGGTCCCAGGACACTGAGCTGTTCCGGGAGCCCGGCGCTCGCAGCGGGAGGGGTGGGGGACCAAGCCCCGGGCAGAGGCTCGGCAGGGACCCTCCCCCCGCCACCTCCGCGGCACTGAGCTGGGCTGGCTTGTGACCCGCAGGCGTGCTGGGAGCGGGGGTTCCCCTCCCCAGGCTGCTGGACATCGACTTCACCAACGCTGCCATCGATGTCATCGAGGTAAGTGCCGGGCCGTGCTCCGAGGTTCCCCCCAGGCTCCGCTCCGGAGCAAAGGCAGCGCCCATCGCCTGCGCGGGGGGGTCCAGCGAGGAAGGGAAACCCCTTTGCTTCCCCAGGACCTCATCATGCTGTCGGTGTGAGCCCGGCACACGGACCTGGGAAGGGACCCCCGCTTTTCCCCATCTGCCCCGAGGGAAGGGAGCCCGGCCTGCCCCGAGGAGGCTCCACCGCGTCTGTACCTACTGCAGCAGAACACCAGCTTGGGAGGAGAATGCAGGGTCATGGATTTCCACCTCTGTGCTGTGGCAGAGGGGGCTGCCTGGGGCTGGTCCCTGCTGCTGCCAGCGAAGTGCAGGACAGTCTGCACCAGGGCCACACCGGGCACTGCAGCACACACGGTTCTGGTGACCACCCTCGTGGTGGGGTCTGGGGCTCCCAGCAGGGCCGGGTGTGCGGGAGGGTTTGCAGCTGGGGGCTGTTGGGCACTAGCACACTTCTGCTCCACTCTGAGCTGCTTTGGGAGAGCAAAGCGAAGGAGACATCGAGGAGCTGTGAGCAGCAAGAGCCACCTGTGCCACAGCCCATGGCCACACCAGGCCATGTGCAAGGAGCTGCGTGGTGCTGGGATGGATGGGGCCTGATCCGGAGCATCCCCTGCCCCGGCACCCCTCGCTGGACCCTTGGCCCCACCACATCTCTGGATAGTCAGAGGGGACAAGGCCCAAGGAGTGGGGTGGCAGTGTGCCCCAGCCAGGCAGGAGAGCCTCTGGGCTTGGTGGGTGCTGCTGGCTCTGGCCCAGCGTGGCTGTGGGAACAGTTGGCATTGGCTGGTGTGGGGCTGACACTTCACAGCCAGTGAAGAGGAACAAGTCCTGTTCTGTCCTTCCCTGGCTTTCCTGGTTCCTGCAGCCTTGGGTATATAAGAGCCACCACTGGCAGCGTCCCTGGGCAGCGGCACCACCACTTCAGAGGGCTCCAGGTAAGTGGCACTAAGGGACCATGGCCAGGGAGCTGCTGCTCCCCTTAGCCCACCACCGCAAAGTGTAACTCGGCTTTAAAAGCAGGAATTTTAATGATGTTCTCCTTTGATTTCTGTAGCAGCATTTAATCATTTATGAAAATTAATTTCTAAAGCTAGAAGGGCTCTCACTTGTCAAACCCCATGTTTATTTTGTTGTTGTTAAGTTTGTTATAATTACTATGCTAGCAGAAATGACTGGGATTTTTTTCCGTGACCAGAATTCGGGATGCTTTTCAGCTTATCAGGTCTCATCTCAGCCAGTATAAAGTAAGTGTTTTTCTGCAAAGCCATACATGCATTTTGCATGTCTAAGATGCTCAGCTCACTTAATGTGTGTGACCAAGGAGGTACCAACCCCATAGACATCATTAATAACTGCAGGGAGAGTTCTCTACTTTGTCACATATTCTAAGAGCTCCTCTGAAAGACGTGAAAACATTCTGGCATCCTTTTGCTATGCTGTGCACGTCTTGCAGAGACCCTCCAACAAATCCCACTGATTTTATTTGACACGATTTTCAATGGTGCTGCTCTAGCCACTATCTTTCTCTCCTGCTCAATAATCACAGCTACAGGAGCTGTGCATCATTACATGCTGATCAAAGGGAAAATGTAAAAGACAGTCTAGTGAATTAAAGTCTAATTTAATTGTGCCAGGAACTGTCATAGAGGGATTTTTTTTTTGTTTTTTAAAGTATCTGGAACAGATAAATAAGTTGTTCAGTCTGACCTAGATCAGGTTATTTCTCAGTGCTGCAGCCCCTACGTTGTTTTTCTCAGAAGAGAAAAGCCAGGGGGTCCGACCCCAGTGAGGGCTGTGCAGGTGGGAGCTCCCTCAGCCTGGCACCCCTGGCAGCTCCAGGGCCTTTGTCATTCCTTTCTGTGCCTGAACAAACACTCCACAGTGCTGGATGAAACCCCAAGAAGCTCAGCTCATGGGAACATGAGGTCCTTGAAGGTGCTCTTTTGACTAGAGGCAGATCAAATACAGGGAAAATGGGCTCTGCTTATAGTGTGGATGGAGCAAGATGAGAAAAACAAACAACCTGCCCATGGAAAAGTGAGTCTGGTTTTGGCTGCAGTTTGAGCTTTAGCAACACCAGGTGTTCTTCATAACCAGTAGGACACCACTCTGACACACACCATTTTCACCTGGCTGTGCCCTTTGGAGGGTTCTTCCTTCACAGCCATTTCAGAGCAGCTGGAAGCCAACCATCTCACTCAGTACAATGTCCTCCTGCCTCACCTCCAGCCCTCTTGCTCACTTTAAAATGGCATTTTTCTCCCTCCAAGCTTCCCTACAATGTCAGCACCTGGATCTGCAGCAGGGGAGCCCAGCTGGGCATGGAGACATCAATGACTCTGGAGGAGCATGTCAGTGGGCTCCAGTTGCTCCCTGATAACTAGAAGCTATTTGAGCTTTCTCGGTGGGAAAAGGGTGCTATGGGTCTGGGCTGGTCCCCTGGGGCAGTACCCAGGAGCTGCATGTCCAGAGGGACCTGCCCCACCACCCAGGGTGGCACACGTGAAGGATGGAGAGCCAGATGGGTGCCCATGCTTCCAATTCCCATACGGTGGGACTGGTGCTTGGGCTGATGTGGGTCTCTCCACAGGTGCTGGGACTAAAGATGATGCCTTTCTGGAGTCTTGTCCTCCTTGGGGGTCTCCTGCCCTCCTCCCAAGGCCTCCCCATCCTTGGCAGTGTCCTTGGGCTTAGAGATGGTGAGTTCAGAGGTTTTCCATGTTTCCCAGGGAAGCCTCATGGCTCAGGCAGCCATGAGCCCGCCTGGCTCCCAGTCTGTCCTGTGCTATGTCAAGCTCATAGAGTGTCCTTGTGCCCACCAGGGACCTGCCTCCTGGCAGATGCAGCTCCATGGGGAGCTCAACTTTGCACAAGGGTGCTCAGGGGTCTCTGTGAGACCTCACAAACAGGTCAACCTAATGTAGCTGAACCAACCTCTCTTGTCAATTAAATCTTTCCAGTACTAGAAGTCTGATTAGTAAGTGGTACTTCTGTGGTGCAGGTCTGCTTGGTACTGGTCTTGGCATCCTTGGCAGAGGAAGTCCCAGCGGAGAAGAAAGTGGAGGTCCTCTTGCAGATGAAACCAGCAGATCTGGGGTCCTTGGCACAGGCCTCCTAGGTGAGGAAGGTCTATTTGGTGTGAGTGTGCTTGGGGGAGTGGGGTTTCTTAGCAGTGAAAACCAGAACAGTAATGAAGGTCTGACCATTGCAGGAGGACAGCCTGGCAGCAGTGGTCTGCTCGGCTCAGGCATCCCCATCCTTGGTGGAGAAGGCCTTGGCAATGGTCTCCTCAGCAATGACATCCTTGGCAATAAAAATCTTCTTGGAGATAAAGGTCTGCTTGGCACAGGCGTCCTTGGTGGGGAAGGCCTTGGCAGTGGTCTCCTTGGCAATGGTCTCCTCAGCAATGAGATCCTTGGCAATAAAAATCTTCTTGGAGAGAAAGGTCTGCTCAGTACAGGCATCCTTGGTGGGGAAGGCCTTGGCAATGGCCTCCTTGGAAATGGCCTCCTTGGCAATAAAAGTCTTCTTGGAGATAAAGGTCTGCTTGGCACAGGTGTCCTTGGTGGGGAAGGCCTTGGCAATGGCCTCCTTGGCAATGGTCTCCTCGGTGATAAGAGTCTTCTTGGAGATGAAGGTCTGCTTGGCACAGGGCTGCTTGGAAAAGGAGGTCTCCTAGGCAACGGAAGTCTACTTGGTCTTGATGGTCTGCTGGGTGAAGGAGGACTGCTGGGAGAAGGAGTCCTTGGCAAGTCAACACCCTTCGGCTGGTAAGTCAGAGCAGAAGCACTGTGGTGGTGGTTGCTGCAGCACAACAAATAACAACCAGAGGAAGGGTTCCCCTAGAGGGGTGCTCAAAAAGACCGGGTCCATCTCAAGGTGGGTTTGTTTTGGTGTCGACCCCCAGGTTGAAGGTGCTGAACCTCGAGAACGTCCGAGTGTCATGGAAGGTCCTTCGTGGGGGTGAGCTTGTGCTGAACCTGTACTCGAAGCTGGTTCTGCGCTTCCCAGGGTGAGCAGGGATGGTGGGTGAGACAGCAGAACGAGGCCATGGGGGCCTGAGGATGCTGGGGAGGGCAGGACGTTCCTGGGTGCTGGAGAAACATCCCTAAATGCTGAGCAAGGGACTGGTGAGGAAAGTCTGTGCTGCGTTGCTGCCTCTACCTGGGGACCCTTCCCACTGTCCTCACTCCAAAGGCCTGATCCCCCTTTGTGGTGGCTGGCAGAGGCCATGATCCACCTGTGGGCAAGGTGTTGGAAGCAAAGTGTCAAGAAGGCTCAGTGCTCCGTCATGTGGACTTGTCCTTTCCCTCCTGAAGTCGGATCTATCCTGGAAACCCCTCGGTACCTGTTTTCACACTGGGACTTAAGTGATGGTCTGCAAACAGGACGAGGAGCCTGATGGAAGTCCTGGGACTGAAGTGTTGTCCCAGCTGAGCCCAAGCTTGCAGCTCTCCTGTGCTGCTTTGGTCTCCACTGTAGCCATCCAAGCCACACCAGTTCCCTCCTTATTTTTCAGGATTTTTCGCTTCCTGAGTGGGTCCTCGATAGAAACCAATGTCACATCCCACATCGCGCTGACCCAGGACACCCCTGGAGACCTCAGGTTGGCGGTGAAGGACTGCAGCAACCTGCTGGGTGGCTCCAGCATCACCCTGCGGAGGGGGTGAGTGTGGCAGTGTCCCCCTGCCCCGGGCTCCTGCCACCACCGAGCAGCTGCTCCCGGACACTCCAGGAGCTGAGCCCGACCCCCCCCAGGTGACCCTGGCTCAGGGCTGCTCTTGGTGTGGGAGGCAGGTCCCCTCCTTGCCCAACTCGAGACCACCCAGCGCTTCACAGAGAAGGTGAATTCAGCAAAAATCCCTGGGGCAGGACATGGAGTAAATGGCAGCTCCATTATCCAGCCCTGAGGAGCCCGTGGGTTTTTGGCTCATAGAAAAGCCAACTTCTTTCTCAGAAACCTGCAGGGAGAGGGGAGCTGGGGATGTGCACGGGCAAGAGCTAAAGCACGTGGCAGCACTGCTGTGGGGCAGCTCTCTGCACTGGGGCAAGATTTCAGCCTCCAATCTGGGCACAGATTTACACATTAACAATTGGATGCTGAGGAGTCGGGAGCATCCGTAATTCCTGCCAGAGCCTGGGGGAGCTGTGGGCCTGCAGCTCCTGTGGACACAGAGATGGAGCAGAGCAGGGGGCTTCTCCATGGGGCTCCTCCTCGGGGCTCCCAGTGGAGGAGCTCAGGTTTATCCTGACCCTGAGCCCTGGGGTTTGACACCTCCCCTGGTGATGGTTTTCTGCCTTCTCACCTTCCCAGCCTCTTCAGCAACGTGGTGAGTCGTCTGCTGAACACATCACTTCAGTCTCTTGTACCTGCACTGGTGAGTGCCCCAAAGTCCTTCCCTGCAAGACCCTGCACTGGAACTGGAACTGGTGCTTTTGCCATAATTGTCTAGCAAATTTACATATGCAAACATTGTGTGTGTGTATATATATATGTGCATGCACAGGCACATCCAGCCCACAAGTGAACTCGCCAAGCTTCCTTGATGTTTCTGGCAGTCAGGATTTATTTGTTAGCAATAATTCCAATTCCATCATGCAATGTTATGGGATAATTTGTACCCAATTGCTTTCTGAATCGCCTCCCGGCGCGGTGTCGGGGCAGTAAGCAGGAGTGACAGCCTTGCTGAGGGAAAAGGTGCTTGTTGGAAAATCTTTCATTCTGCTCAGTGGAATCTGTGCCATTTTGAGAAGAGCGCTGAACAATTTATATTGCTTTTTCCATGGAGGAAATGATGCTCTAGGAGCTGATTGTTCCATCTTCGTTTGAAGTCTGTGAAATTCAAGCCCTGTTAGGGAAATGTGTCGCTGCACCCATGATGTTCTCACCAAGGTTGTGCCACTTGTTACCATTGCAGCTTTGCCCATTAGTGAATATTTGGGTCAGCATCATCAATCTGAAGCTGCAGTTCCTCAACCGTAAGTTGTTAACTTTCCTATGTTAATTTTTACAGTGACACTTGAGTTCTGTGTGTCCACCCATGCCCACAGCAGCTGGAGCCACAGGAGTTGCTGTCCAGGGAGCAGGAGCAGCCCCACCCCGTGGGGGAGCTGCTGTGGGTGGTCCAGCCCCGCTCCAAAGTGGTCCTGCTGGTATCACAGGGATTTGTCTAACCCAGCTGCTGCCACACCAGGTGGCTCTGCCAGGACCCCCCAGTTTGCAGAGCTGAAGGATTGTCCCTCGCCAGCTCGAGTCATAGAATCATCAAAACATGGAATCATTTTGGTTGGAAGAGACCTTTAAGATCATAAAGTCCAACCATTAACCTAACTCCAGCATGGATGCAATTGCTGCTTCATTCCATGCAGCTTCGTACCCATTTACCCCAAACATTTCCTGCCTGATGAGACATGTGGAGGGGGCTCTGAGACCCTCAGGGAAGATGGGTATTCGTCCTGACCTTCAGGAGGGACAGGGATTTTCCCTGACCCACAGGAAGGATGGGGATTGTTCCTGACCCACAGGGCAGGGGCTGTTCCTCTCCTGGTGCTGGGGACATGGCCAGGCAGGGTGCTCCCGTGGGCCTCTGGGCTCTGCCCAGCCCTGATGGTCTCTTCCTCTCTGCAGGTGTCATCTCCTTTGGGCTCCTGGGGAAAATCTACTCTGCCCTCTCCAACTTGCCAGTGACGTCCGAGCACTCTGTGGAGCTGGATTTGCAGGTCTGGCCACGTCCCATCCCTGCTCCCCCTGCCGTGGCCTCTGCAGCCTCGTGCTGTAACACCCCCTTGTTCTCCACAGAATTCCCCGTTCCCAAGTGCCTTCATTGACTGGCTCCTTCAGAGTAAGTCCGGCCCCGATGCCGTCATGGGGATCCCCACTGGGGTCTGGAAGCAGGGGGACAAAGTCCTGACAGTGGCCCAGAGTGGGTCCCCATGGCCATGAGGTGAAGCTGAACCCACAGGGGGCTGGTGCATCTTGGGGTGCTCCCACAAAGCTCCCACCCCACCTGGCACTGCAGTGCTGTCCCTGACCTCAGAGACATCCCCCAGCTCTGGCACGGGCAGGTTTACCCTGGAGTAGCTCTGGGTTGTGGGATGAAGCCTGTGTGCTCCCACCCAGGCCCTGCACAGCCCTGGAGAAGTCACTTCACCCCTCATAAAAGGATTTAATAATATTTACTTAGTAGGAGTGAATAATGGTCCTCAGGATGCTGTGAGGATTAATTAATATTTGCAGAGGTGATGGGAAGAGCTTTCAGCTTCATATGCATGCAAAGCTAATGTATGAAGGAGAGTTGGAAGCCATCCCAGCTTTCCCAGAGGCCAATTCCTCTGGGCACTGAATTGTCTCTGCCCATAAAGCCAGGGGCTCCCAGGCTGCTGGTGCATCGGGCACCACAGAGCCCAGCCCCGTGGGGGGTGTCAGGGGGGCTGGGGGGGCTGGAGCCCACTGACCCGGGTCCCTCTCCCCCAGCCACAGGCATTGACTCCAGGAGCATTCCATAGGCACAGGCTGGCAGCGCCGTGGGGTAAGGACAATCTCCTGGCTGGGGACCTGGCTCAGGGCCTGCTGCCGGGTGTGCCAGTGCCCGGGGGGCAGGAGGAGCCCACCGGGGCTGGGCAGGGGGCAGGAGGAGCCCACCGGGCAGGGTCTGGCCCTGGTGCCCAGTTGCAGGAGGTGCTCTGGCATCCCCCCCCCCCAGGTGCCCCCCATGGGCAATTCCCACCGAGGAGGAGGAGGAGGAAGGAAGGGAGGAAGACAAATCAATGCCCAGAGAACAGACATCAAAATGGAGAAACCCAACCAAGAAAATGCTCAATTTCTGCCTTACATTTCAGACTTTGGTGTCTCTGTCCAGCCCAGGGTAAGCCATGCTGCTGGTTACCTGTGCTGGTTAACTGTGCTGCTGGTTACCCGTGCTGGTTAGCTGTGCTGGTGGTTAGCCAGGTAATTGCTCTGCACAGAGGATAATTCCTTGGTGCTGGACCAAGACATCCTGGCTGTCAGTGGCACTTTGGTCCTGGTGCAGCCATCCCATGGGAATTCTGTGAGTTGGAACCAACTGCACAAAATTTCCATGAAGGGAAGGGAGAAAAGGGACAAACGCTGACGAAATGCACAGGCTTTGTCCTGCTCTGCTCCTGCTGATTAGTTGGCAGTTTCAAAGGGAAGTGTTGCAGGTTCCAGTGATTTCATACTGTTAAAAAGAAGGCAAAACCGGCCTGCAGTCTAATCCCAGCATGTGCTGGGCTGATTTGCTCCCCAACAGTTGTGCTTTGAACTGATGAGAGTAAATGCCCTCCTGCCTTGTGATCTCCGAGTGGATTTGGATGTGCTGCATTGTGGCTGAGGCGCATTCACATCCCTTCTGTTGCTCCTTACAATAAAAAGGTTTTTTCTTCCTCTGCATTCAGCACGTGATTTGGTTTCTTTCCAAACTCAGGAGGATTTTAGCATTTGCAAGGGTTTTGTTATTTATCTCTCCTATCAGCTACAGGAGTAACTCACATGCAAAGAACATTTAGCAGAGGATTCTGATGGAAAGGTGGGGACCAGAACTAAGCCTCAGCCCTGCCAGGCCCATGTCTCTCCTGCAATTTAGAGTAGCTACAGAAATGGGGTCAATGTGAGAAATAAATATTCCCCTCATTTGTATTTATGCAGATTTATTCTGCCCTTGTCCCTAAGCTGCTGGTTGCTTTATTCTCTGCTCCTGCTCCCTGCTTGTTGCCAGCAAGCTGGGAGTTGTTTGACATGAACAAACACATCCCTGGTGCCTGCTGGGGCAGCCACTGGGCTGGGGCCAGGACCCCCAGGACCCCCAGCTGGGCGGGTGGCAATGGCTGGCAAGCTCTGGGGCAGGAGGAGCTCACTCATGGCTGTGGTGCTTTGCTGGCTGCTCCCCCATCTAGATGTGTCCTGGTGTTCCAGAGGACCCCCCACCCTGATCCCAGTGTCTTCCAGGGTTTTCCACCCAAGAAAAGAGCCGTGGGAGGATAGAAAGAAAGTTGTAATTCAGGGACAGGCACCTGGGAAGGGGAAGCTGCCAGGGGGAGGACAAGCACTGAGGTGACACCCAGACATGGGGGTTTGGTTTGTCACCCAGGAGCATCTTCCTGCTGCCCCATGGATCCTGGGTCTCTGCTGCCAGGTACTGCTGCTCCAGCAGGCCTCTGTCCTGCTTTCTTTTGAGCATGGGAGGGGGAAAGTTTTACCCCACCAACAGTAAAAGGGCTTTTTGAAATACAGTTTTGATCAAGAAATGATGGGAAGAATCTGTTTTTAAAATGTCAGAGTGCTTCCTTCCATTTTTTTAAAGAGAAACAGTTTCCTGAGGTGCCTGCTGTTTGTTCTGATAGCTTCAAAGGAAACTTCCTGTAATTATATAGCAGAAGAAGGACATTAAACACAAAAAGAAGAAACAGGTTAAAAGAGGAGGCTGAATAACACAGAGAATGGAGCATCTTGTTTAGGCTCAAAAGCCCTGTATCAGCTTTACCAAAAGCAAATCTTGTTTTTGTTTCTGTGCCTCAGCCATTGCCCTTGGCATCTTCATGGATGCAGAAAGGGGAGGAGGACAATTCTGTCTGGCTTCTCATTTTCACAGCAGTGCTCTGAATATTAATCAGCCTAAACCCAGAGCTGTAGGCACTGCTGCTCGTTACTGCTCTGCAGTTGGGGGTAGTTTGCTGTTTAATTTTTGCAGGTTGAGCCAGCAGCAGGGGCTGGGCAGGGCCCTTCTCTGTGCCCTGCCCTTGCCCTGCACACCCTGATGGCTCTGTCAGAAACGCCACAGTCCCTCAGGCTGGTGTCATACCAGGGTTGCCTTTGCATCTTTGCCCCCCTCCTTAATGCCAGAAGTGCACGTAGGGAAACAAGGTCCCTTCTCCTGTTACTCCTTTCCCTGCATCCCAACCCTGCATCCTGCCCCTGCCCTGCACGACCGACTCCTGGAAATGAAGCCCAGGGAACATGTTTTCCTGCTCTTGAGATCTGGGTCTTTTCCACACTGATGGGCTTTGCTTTTGACACAGCTGGAGGCACAATGAGAAAAATCCCACCAGGCAAAGGCTCTCAGCTGGGCTGGCAGCCCTGGCTGTCCCCATGGCAGCAGCTCCTGCCAGCCCTACTGCTGGGGACAGTGGCTCCCACCCAGCTGGAGCAGGGACCCTGGTCATGGGCCCCTGTTCCCGGGGCACGACCCAGACCAGATTTCTGAGTGGGAAGGAGGACTTGTATGGGAAATAAGAGCTGTGAGGCACCTTTAGTCCTGGGGGTTATTGCCCAAGGGCTGGAGCTGCTGCCAGGCAGGCTCTGGGCACACAGACCTGGGCATGTGGGAGCAGGGACACTAGAGCAGGCACACAGAGCCTGCCCTGCACCACGGGGCACGGAAAGTCACTTTCTGTATTTTCCCAGGCAGAGTCCAATACAGCTGTCCAAACGAATTGCACCACCTCTGTGTCACGGGAGGCATTTAAATTACTCTATTGACTCATGCTCTTGAGAGCACCCGGCGTGGCAGAGCTCAGCCTGGGATGAGAGGGATGTGGGGAGGGAGCGGGTGGCTGTCCCTGCCAGCCCATTGCCCTTCCCAGCACACACATCTGCCCATCTTCACAGCCCTCATCTGTGCCTGACTATTAAATAACTCAGCCAGCAGAGGAAAAAAAATACTTGGGGAAAAAAAAAAAAATAGCTGGGAGCCGATAATGGAAACCGTCAGAAAATAGATATCAAGTAATGACACCATGATGAGAGCTTATTAATAGGAAAGTCTAAAGATAAAACTAATTTAAACCTGATGAGACAGGACATCTCATCTTCAGGAGAATGAGGAGTCAATAGTTAGCTGTCAGTAAAGGAAATAAATTGCTCACAAGGGAGGAGGAAAAGCCCCAGGACTCCCACAGCTGCTTAGGGAGCCTGGGAGAAGGCAGGGAGGCTGGGAGGGGTGGTGGAGGCAACCATGGGCTCTTGTTGTCCCTGATAGGGACCCTTCTGCCCTGTGAAGCTGGTTGTGTGCCCGTGGCCACGTCCAGCCTCACTCAGCACTCGCTGCCAGCAGCAGAGGAACACATGTCCACTGGTGTTGTGAAATCCTGGCAGCAGGAGACACCCTGGGCACAGCTACTGCTGTTCCATGGGGGGACCCTGGGACAACGGCCTGGGAAGGAGGGAGCTGCTGAAGGTGAGGCTGGGCTGGGCACAAGACAGTTCAGCTTTCCTAACAGCAGAATTCAGGGAGCAAATCGTCTGACAAGTGATACAGAAACCACATCCCTCCCTTCAGCCTCTGAGAAAAAACAAGTATTCTTACTTTCAGGCAGTGCCAAATGACTAGCTCAGCCTCCAAGGTCACTGTCAGCACTTCCTCATGGATGCTTCAGTGCCTTCAAGCATCAGCCTTCATTGCTGAGGCCTATAAAACTAAGGAGGTGAGGAAAATTATAAGGGCTCCTTGGGGAGTCTGTGCAGTGAGCACCATCACCTTCCCCTCAGAATGGAAAACCCAGCTCTCCTGCTCATTACTCTCTTGCTCTTAATATACCAACTGTAAATTGACCCCAACTGGCCTGGGAGTGGGTTAGGGCCTGTGCTTGGCATTCCTCCCTTGGAATGGGGCAGCAAGAAGCTGTTTGGTTTGGAATGCCAAAGGAAGGAGCAGGGAGTATAAGCACCGTCCCTGAAAGGTGACAGGCACTGAAGCCAATGTGTTCTTGCTAATTAAAACAAGCAGGTAATTGGCCCAGATTTACCTGCCCTGCAGTGCCTCTTTCAGCATGTTTTTCCCATGTGCCTTGGAACTGTGGCCTAAGCCAGCACCCCTGGAGAAGCCTGTCACCTTTCAGGGTTGGTGCTTATACTCCCTGCTCCTTCCTTTGGCATTCCAAACCAAACAGCTTCTTGCTGCCTCTTCCTTAAAGCCCCATGGGACAGAGGAAAAGCTGACACTCACCGGGCAGCCAGGGTCCAAGAGCTGGTGTGTGAATTTGGGCCCAAGACCCTTTTCCATGTGCAGGCAGGAGAGCAGAGCAGCACCATGTGTGTTAGCACCTCAGAACCCACACTGGGTAGTGCTGATTGTGCAGGTTCACTTCTGTAAGAAGAGAATCAGCTCTGAAATAATAAGCAAAAGGTGTTTATTTCTTAAACTACGGTTTCATGAATATTCAGTGAACCATGTTGCTTTCAAAGAGACACAATTATATCCCAGAAAGAGCTGAGCAGGAGAGAAGTCTTCCTAGCAAAACCCTTTCATGCTTACTTAAAAATTCTGCAAATCCATGTAGTGCCTGCTCTATTCAGAGCTGATGAGCCGTTCCTTCAAAAATTCTCTTATGAGATGTGGGAAAGCATCTTCCCTTTCAATATAGCTATCATGTTAATAAAAGAATTTGTTGCCAAAGGCTCTATCCAGTGACAGTTTACTTACAAGTACTTGTTTGAATTTGGCAGCCCAGGCTGGAGTGTGACACAGAGTGGCCAGGGTGAGTTGCAGGCTGGTGAGAACAAAGAACTGAGAGAAGCACTTACAGAAGTTATTGGCCGTTTATATGGGTGTGACCATTTCTCTCCTCTAGTGAGCAAAGGGAAGGGCATCCACAGCTGTCTGGGTTACAAAGCTGCACCTGAAGTTTTAACAGGCTAGAAAGAGCCTTCAGCTGGCAGCCAGCCCTTACCATGCACCCCCTCAGGCCTGGAGACAGGGAAACCCTTCATCTCCCACACTGAGCCACATACCCCCAGTGCAGGGCAAGGCTGCACTCCCCCAGCCTCAGATGCAGCAGGTTAAACATCCCTGGTGCACATTAACATCGTTTCATATTCCACAGTTTGGTGCCACATTCCATCACAGAGGCACAGTGCAGGTTCTGCCCTGCCCTTTCCAAGCATTTTGTAAATAAGGAGGTGACTCATATTTGGAAAGAATCACCACAATCTCCTCCTGTTCTCTGAGTTCCTCCTCCCCTTGGGCACTACTCCTGCCATTCTCCAGCAGTTCTGGAGCTGTGTTTTCTGGGCACTACCAGTTTTTGCAGTTCCTAAATTCAGCTGAGCTAGCAGGAATGAGCTGCTCTGCAGACATACATTCCAGGCTGGGCTGTGCCAGAGGAAGGGAGCAGAGGCAGCAGTGCTGCAGGGGGGTTGAGCCCCAGAGCAAGGGAAAACACAAGACCATGAGGTACTCGGTTTGGCCAGGCCACACACACCATCCATCTCTTTTGCCTACAAACTTGCACAGATCCATGGACGACAGGTTGTTGCCAAAATAGAAAAAAACCCATAATTTATTATTATTTTTATATATATATTTCAATATACATACATCTTCCTGTTTCTACCCCATCTCCACCTGACCAAACTTCCTTGCTACTTGCTGGAGAAAATGTGCTGCTTTTGCCCCCTGGCAGCAGGGACACCTCAGTGACCAGCTGCAGAGCGGGAGAGGGTGGTACGGCAGAGCAGGACCCCCTTCAAGGTCTGGGAGCTGGCAGAGGTCACCTGAAAGAAACAGCACAACAGTCCTCAGCCACAGAAAGGCTGAGAAGGATCCATTCTAATTTTAGGCTCTCCTGGCAGCAGCTGCTCTAGAAACTGTGCAAGAAAAAGAGCCCAAGGAAACAAGAATTGCGGACAGGTCACCTTCACCAGGACATAGTCCCCTGGCTGGGCTCTGACCAGCTCCCCGCTGCCCGCAGCGTCCTCGATCTCAGCATCAGGGAAGATCACCTTGATGTTGCCATCATTCCTGCCACACAGCTCGGAGGCAGAGCGCTTGCTGGGCTGAAAGGAGGACAGGGAACAGTGCCTGCATCCCAGTAGCTCTGGTCCACTGCTGGGCTCTATTGCCGGTATTAAAATAAACATTCCACACTGCTGAGCATCCCATGTAACACAGTGCCATGGCCAGAGCTGCTGTGCTGACACCCACACCCCAAAGCCAACCTTGCAAAGCCTGCACTGATTCAGAAACATGTCTCTAACCCACCCTGTCCCCCTGAGCTCAGCTCTGTGCCCCAGAAAAAGCAGAGTCCTTGGATTGTGCAGGGCAAGTGGGCAGGGAAGGCAGAGGTGATGATGGCTGCACACAGCCTAAGAGCCTCTGGGCCAGCAAGGGGGAGAGGGACAAGTCTTCCAGGCACTCACCCCCTCCACCAGCACCAGCTGGGCCTGGCCCACCATGGCCCCATTGGCCTGGGCAGCCTCCTGTCGGAAGGCAGCGATGAGCTCCTCCAGCCGCCTCCGCTTCACGGCCGCCGGCACGTCATCCCGCAGGCGGTGGGACGCCCGGGTCTTCTGCAGGACACAGCAGCTGTCAGGCTGAGATCAGAACCCTCTCTGACCCCAGCCAGCTCAGCTGCTCTCCAAGCAACAGCCTTCCACGGACGACAGCTTGTGTTTGCAATTCCAAGGAAGGTTTTCAGGTGCTAAGCACCAGCAACATCCTCAATTGCCTCACGTTCTTCCTGCACCATCTTTTTGGTAGGTCTGATGCTCCAAGTGCCGTGGCCACGTGGAGCAGCTCCTGTGTGAGGTGTGTCTGCTGCCTGTCTGTCCTCAAGGACAGGCAACGCATTCTGCTACTTTTAGTCCCACATGCTGATGTTTCCCAACCTCCTGTCCTCTTCCCTGCCAGCATCTTACACCATGGGGAGCATTCTAATGGAGACTTGTCAACTAACTGCTCTTCTCATGGAAATACCTTAAAAAATACACCACTTCCCTCCAGACTTGACTGACAAGAGTCTCTGGGCTCCAGCCAATGACATCAGCACAATTTCTCATCAGCACAGAACAATCTACCTGCAGGCAGGTCTCTGCAGACAAGGCTGCTTCACTGCAACCATGCTGGAGCATCTGCAGAACCAGGTCACCCCATCACTGATCAACCCTGGTGCTCACACAGCGGAGCTGGGAGCCCTTCAGGCACAAAGGTGGCCCTTGAAGAACCACAAACTCTATACAGGCTGCATGCAAGCAAAAAATATCTACCAATATACCACATCCTTAGGTATTATTTTCAATAGCTTTTTTTTTTTAGTGTCTTACTGTGAGAAATGGCACTCAGGAATCAGGTGAGAGACCCAGAGATAAGAGCCTTCTCCACCAGCTCCCACACTCACCTGTCTCATGCTGTAGGCAAACAGGAACCCCACGTTGTAGCGCACCTCCCGCAGCAAGGACAGGGTCTGCTGGTGATCCTCTTCTGTCTCTCCACAGAAGCCAGCAATGAAATCGCTGCTCAAGCTCACTCCTGTGACAGAGACACAGCTTTACACTTCCCTCAAGGAAGAGAGGAACACTTCCCTCAAGAACGGGACAGGGATCCAGGTGTGCTGAGCTAGAGGAAGCCAAAGGCAGCCCCTACCTGGGATGGACTCGCGCACGTGGTGCACGAGCTCTAAATACGCTTCTCTTGTGTATCTGCAATGAACAACACATGGATTTGTGAACTGGAAAACCACCTCATGAGTGGGGAGAAGCCAGCAGGCTGAGCAGAGGGCAGCACAGGGCTGCCCATGGCGATCCCTCACCCTCGCTGCATGGCCTGCAGGACCCGTGTGCTCCCGCTCTGGGCTGGGAGGTGGAGCTGTTTGCAGATGTTGTGTCGCTCATGGATGAGCTGCAAGACCTGTGATGGACAACCAGGAGACAGCATCACAGACAGCTCAACTCTACCAGGATGCCAAGAGGAAATCTTCCCCAGGGTAAAAGCAAACTGCAAACCGGCCAGCTTTAGCACAAACATTGCCCCTCCCAGGAGCTGCTGTTCCCATTCTGTGATTCCACATTCCCTTTGGGAAGGAAGCACAGCCCATGTCGAGCAGTTCAGAGCTGCCTGCCTGCAAGCCAAAGTCCAGGTGTTTATTTTACACTTGCCTCATCAGGAAAATCCTTGGGGTGTGGAGAGGTGAAACGGATCCTCATTTCAGGATCGATTCTGGAGACTTGGTCTAGGAGGTGCACGAAGCGCAACCCCCCGGGCTTGGCCTTGTAGACTGTGGTGAAGCCCCGACTGAGGCTGGGGGCAGCAGCTGCCTGGAACTGCACCTCAGACAGGTCTCGGAAGCTGTTGACATTCTGACCCAAAAGGGTCACTTCCTTCACTCCCTACAAAAATAAACAGAGAGGAAAAGATATAACCCAGTCAGGATGGGGAAGCTGCAAGGGCAAGGAAGGCAGCCCTCCCTTCCCTGGCTGTCCCAGAGTGTTACAAGGGGAATAAAAAAGTAACTGGGGGAACCCTGTGGGTCCCTCATCACCACAGATAAAGGCCATGTCACTGGTCAGAGGTATGCTGAGAACCATCCTTCCCCCAGGGCTTGGTGTCTCAGCCTCACCTGATCCGAGAGCATCCTCACTTCCTGCAGGATGGAGGCGATGGGGCGGCTCCGTTCTCGGCCGCGGGTGAAGGGCACGATGCAGTAGCTGCACATGTTGTCACAGCCCCGCATGATGGATCTGCCAGAGGTGAAGTGCACACAGGTCACACCACAATGGTTCCACAGGCATCATCCAGGCTGCATCCTGCCCTGCTCTGAGCCAGCCCAGCACCGCTTCCCTCAGCCCCCTGCCCAGGCCTGCAGCACACGCAGCACCAGTGCTGAGCATCCCCTTCCAGGCAGAGCTGACTTCTGCTCGCCCCTAGCCTAGACCTCATAATTTTCCATTCACATTTCCAAGAAATTTGGGAAGCAACTAATGAGGCACAGACTTGCACTGTGATCTGGCAGTGAGGGAAGATCCCCCTGCACCCTGTTTCTGCAGAGGGGGACTTGGTACTCTATGGTTACACTGAGCAAAGCCTGGTTTCCTGTTTGGAAATCTGATTATCAAAATGGGATAAAGGGAAACAAAACCACCAGACATTATGGTGCGGGGAGGATTAGAAGAGTTAAGAGGAGAAACTGGGGTGGGACACAGCAGAAGGCAGGGGATGAGAGAGGCAGACTTTGAAAGGCAGAAACATCAGTGGGACAGAGATCCCTGGGTGCAGCCTCAGGCTCAGATGATCAGCATTCCCAAAGGAGAGCCACGGAAGGCCGCAGGCAGCTTGGAGCACCAGGCAGTGTCCCCAGGGCTCAGTCACACATCGAGGCAGCAACACACAGACACACACAGACACACACAGACACACACAGACACACACAGACACACACAGACACACACAGACACAAACACTCTGCCTCTGGGCTGCTGTGAGCGAGTGCAGCCAGGCCTGGCATCTCTGGGGCTGCTGTCACTGACATGCCTGCCCTGCACAGCAGGGACTCCAGCCAGAGCCACAGACACAGGCACAGGCACACGAGGGACTCACACAAATGCTGTGGTGCCTCCTGCACTGGTCTGGACGGGCAGAATGTCAGCGTAGGTCTCATCTAGTGACAGCAGGACATTGGCAGCTTGCTGGCCAGACTCGGCCACGGCCAGCAGTCGGGGCAGGTCACGATAGGCATCAGGGCCTGCCACGATATCGACCAGCTTCTCCCTGTGCAGGATCTCCTCCTTAAGCCTCTCAGCCATGCACCCTGCCAACAAAGAAGGGTCCTGGTGTGGAAGTGCCCACCCCCCTTACCCCTCCACCAGCTGCTTTCACCCTGTGGAAAAGGCTCGATGCCACCGGGGGTGGCGCGGGGTGCCACAGCACGAGGGGATGTTGCACAACTGTGCTGTCCCCTGGGATGTGTCCCGGCAGCCTGTGCTGTCCCCTGGGATGTGTCCCGGCAGCCTGTGCTGTCCCCTGGGATGTGTCCCGGCCCTACCCAGGATCCCGATGCGCAGGGGGGGGCGGGGCCGCTGCCGCCGAGCCTTCAGCGCCTTCAGGTGCCGCAGGCGATTCCAGATGGTCTGCTCTGCCTTCTCCCTGGGAAGCCAGGAAAACGGGGGTTATTCCAATTGTTGTGCTTTAACAGCCCCCCAACGTGAAGCAGCCCAGGTGCTTTAAGAGGAGAATTGAACTGAAGACAGGGAATCATCCACCTGATGAAACCGATGGCAGGTGGAGGTGTGGTTTGTGTCTTGGCTGGATCTTGTTACCTACTGCATCTGCACTTGCCTGGGAGCACCTGCAGTGCAGAAACAACCCAGGCACTAAGCTCTCCTGGAGCACAGTTCTGCCTCATCCAGCCAACGTGAGCTGCCTTGCAAGAGACAACTAGCATTCCGCATCAGCATGCAGAACAAACAAGCCTATCCAGATATCCCAAACTGCCCCTGAAGGTCTTTCCCACATTTTTGAAGTACAGACCCTGCGCTAGAGAGACGCTCACCTCAAGAGAAGACAGGAGAATATTAAATAGAAATCATTAAAGCACAAATCTGTGGGTGTCTCTGACTGCCTGTGGCAAACACAGAGCTCATCTCACCAAAGAACAACTCCTTGCTACACAGAAAAGCAATTCATGGCACAATTAATGTTGTACATCACCCAGCTGTACCCTCAGCTAAACAGGCA